>JAGFBZ010002408.1:1200000-1800000 GCA_018398805.1 Hirundichthys speculiger | reverse complement strand
CGCCAGGAGCACAGTTACCTTCTTGGTCCGTTGCGCCCCACGTAGACAGGCCACCACGGGTTTCTGACAACCAGCTCTTGACAAATTCTGCTCTACTTTCCAAAGACGTGAAGATAATGAGGAGGACTTGCTGTGGGACGGGGTGGGAAACCTTTCTAGTACGCTGAATAACCTCTAACACATTTCCTCTTCTGTCCTCTTCCAGTTCAATTCCACATTGCTCATTTGTATGAGATTCAGGTAAGTGATGTGTTTTTTTTTTTTTTAAACTGTGTCTCTGTCATTTTTTAAATCACTTCCATGGTTGCAAGAAAATATTTGTTTTCCTGCTTTTTTTTTTTGTGCTGCATGTTGATTGAAAACATCCTAACCTTGTTTAAAAATAAATCAATAATTCACATCATCTGTATGGCGAGGAAAGCCCTGGGTTTCCCATTGTGGAGAAGGTCCTGGTGAACTGAGCAGGGATCAGGGTGCCTGGGTGGGTGGCGCGCGGGAGGGGATATGAGATTAGGCGATCGACGGGGTTGCCACGGAAACTGCAAAGTCTGTCTCCCCCCCCCCTCTTTTGTATGCTGGTGGTCTCCCTCTCTTCATGTGGGTTTCAGTGGAGAGGTACAGTAGCTGACACCAAGTCGGGGAGCGGCGGCGCTTTATGACTAATGTGGTTTCATTCTGTTTCATTCTGAAGATGGAACAATCAGACAAACTTGTTGGACCACATTTGTATCACTTTGTGATTTGCACGTTGTTCTTCCTCTTTTATCCCACCCCCCTGCCATTTCCAGAAGAGATACCGGGCTTCCAAGGAGGCTTACGAGAGCCTTCTGCAGACGGAGGATCTTCCTGCACAGGTGAAGGCCGCTACCCTGCAGCAGCTAGGTAAGATTTGGGAGTCGTAACTTTTTTTTTTTTAGGCGAACCGCCTTTCGTTAAGACACCATGCAATCTCTCCTCAAAAGAAAAACGCAACTGATGAAATTAAACTGTCCCAGGCTGGATGCATCACACGGTGGAGCAGCTCGGGGACAGAGCCAGCAGGGACAGCTATGCCATCCAGTGTCTGCAGAAATCTCTGGAAGCTGACCCGAACTCTGGACAGTCCTGGTACTTTCTTGGCAGGTATGTCGCACGCATCAGATGCTGATTGAAGCAACATCCCACTGAGTTTTAACATCCCTTTCAAATCTGAAATGCTTATTTGTAAGGCTGTAGCCTTACGAGTAATCTCACGATACGATACACGATATTCGGCTCAAGATACGATATATATCGATATTCATCTTACAATACATTTACATCATTTTCCGAAAGATTTTAAAGGGACAAAGTGATTTTGTAGGTGTTCCAATGACTTTGTTTGAATTAATTGAACTGAAAGCATCAATTACACATTATATGGCTGACAGGCAGCTTGCAAATGCTGGACAAAATGAATAAAAGATTTGTTGAGAAAAATAGTTTCAATTATTTCAACAGTGTAAGTTGTTGCTTTCAAGCTTTTAAAGGTGAGACACGGGGGTTTTTGAAAGAAGCTTAGAATATCAATACCTGCAGCTGAAAATTCGATATTCGATACTTGATAAAATATCAATATATATCGCAGAATTGATAAAATCACTCAGCTCTACTTATTAGTTTTATAGTTTTATCTCTATCATAGTTTTTTTTGGAACTTTTGTGGTGTTTGTAAAAGATGTGTAAAATAACTACAAACAGTTCTTTGAAAACCTACTACAGTGATTCCGCGGTTTTAGTTATTGGCAAATTTTTTCAGAAATATATGATATAATTAAAAAAAAAAATTTTAAATCGCAGAAACATCACAGGATGTTGTGCGTGTTCTCTCACAGTGAAGAAATGCTGTGAGCCAGCCTGGCCCCTTTAAGAAGGTGGCCTTATGGGTAATGATGTGGCCTTATGGGTAATGGAGTGTGTGTGTCGTAGGACGGCAGAACAAAAACGGGGTTAGATGAAAAGTGGAGTGAGCATCAACAGCAGCCCAGCGTGTATAGATTTACATTCTCTGTTAACCGACAGGAGCCCAACAATACAACCTGTGTGATGTTACAAGTTCCTGCAGTGCCAGAATAAAGTGCCCGTTCTATGCTGAGAAAACCGGACTTTTTGTTTTGATGTTGTTAGCGTGTTAGCCGCTAATTACGAGCCAAAAATAGCACAATACCAGCAGTTTGTTTACTACAGTTCAGAGACCAGAGGCTGTGAAGTTAACAGAAAGACCACAGTTGAGCCTTTGTCTTGTTTCGCTGCAGTGCCTCGCTACTTTTTTTGGGTTTTTAAACATATTTTAAACACATTATTGAGGCTCGGGGGGGCAGATGCATTTTTAGAAATAATTATTTAATGGATAAAAGCCTTGCAATACTTGCCATCTTCTGTCTTGCTCAGATGTTTTCCATGTCTCCTGCAGGTGCTACTCAAGTATCGGGAAGGTCCAGGATGCCTTTATCTCTTATCGGCAATCCATAGACAAATCAGAGGCCAGTGCGGATACTTGGTGCTCTATAGGGTAAAAGTCCATCCTCTCTTCCAATTGTTCTCCTTTCAATGGGTTTAACTCAATCATTCATCCTTATGGAAACTGCATAGTCATAGCTAGAAGCACAGAGAACCAACAAGAGTTTGACACAGCAAAGCTCTGTGGCACATCCCATTATATATGCTGAATTCATTGGATTTTTGACTAATATGACTTCTTACTTTTGCAGAAGTGTTTTTTTACATAATCTCATCTGTGCAAAATTGTATTAATTTTTTGCAACGATGTTAAATGAATGTGAGCTTAAAGATAATACCCTAACCCCAACCCTTAATACACACCTTTATCTCTTCTTCCGATCCAACATTTCACTCTGGCCTTCCTGTCCCCACTCAGGGTGTTGTACCAGCAGCAGAACCAGCCCATGGATGCTCTGCAGGCCTACATCTGCGCCGTGCAGCTGGACCACAGCCATGCCGCCGCCTGGATGGATCTCGGCACGCTGTACGAGTCTTGCAACCAGCCGCACGACGCCATCAAGTGCTACATCAACGCCACGCGCAGCAAGAGCTGCACCAACACTGCTGCGCTAACCCACCGCATCAAATGTCTCCAGGTGGGTGGACAGAGGAATTTAAAGCAGGGGGGCTCCCATCCTCTGGCTTTTTTTTTTTTTGTTTGTTGTTTTGTTTTTTGATGGATGCTGCTTCTTTTGAATGACACACGACACAGGATTTCAAATTTAGCTGACAAACGTGAACAGATCGAGATAAATTCAGCCGCATTGTCAGGCTTTACATCCCTGATAATACAGATCTGTTTCAAGTTCCTTGATCACATCAGGAATCCTCAGATTGTCCGTGCTGCTCCTGGGTTTGCTTGCTCATGATGGATCGTTGCATCTCATGTGAGCAGACAACAATGTAGCGAGTGCTGCAGAATGCTGGCAAAGACACTGCATGCTACTGACCAATGACTGATGTAGTGTAACAATGCTACAACCTTTAACCAATATCAGGCTGACGATCAGCTTCCTCAGCTTTAGCAGCCCTTCTCCCCCCACCTTTCTGTACCCTCTTAACCTATGTGTATCTTCCTTGTCTAAGAGAAGGAAAGCTCAGGGTTTCTCAAGGGTTTTTTTTCCCTCTACATCTATTTGTCCTCCTGCTGTCCTTTTAATGTCCCTGTAATCATACAGTAACTGATATATTACCCCTCAGGGATGTGATTAGATGAGTCTAATAGTCTATCAGTTATTTTTTGTGCTTCAGAGTTCTTCAAGGGGGCAAACTAAAGTGGATCCATTATTCAGTGTCTAAACACCATGTCCAGCTGATGGTGTAGAGCAGAGCTCTGCAACTCCAGTCCTCGAGGCACCGCTGTTCTGCATGTCTTAGACGTTTCAAATGGATGGTTTATTAACAGTTGTGCAGACCCGGACAACAAGCTGATGATGATCCATTCATTTGAATCGGGTGTGTTGTGGCATCTAAAACATTCAAGGGTGGTGGCCGTCCAGGACTGGAGCTGAAGAGCCCTGGTGTAGAGGGCTCTGTGCTGTGTTATATACCATATTTCCTTAAATGCAACCTGATATTCCTTATAGGCCAGGTGTTTGGTATGAACTGGGTGCTTGGTCCAGACTGGCATATAAGGCATACAGGTGTTTATTCATGCAGTGATTTCCATGACAGCATCATGCCTGTTTTTATGCAGTGCTACGTGAGGGCCCAAAGATCTCTTTGATTTTTCAGCCATGTCACTTTCTCCAGGTTGTTTAAATCTTTTAAAGATGTTACGCACTGCAGATGATGAGATATTCAAAGTCTCAGCAATTTTACACTGAGAAGTAGTGCTGGGAGATATGGAAAAAAATCATATATCACGATATGGATATCGTGATATATATCACGATAACGATATATATCACGATATACCATAATAAAGTATGTTTTCAGTTATTCTCTGAAAAGTTTGACAAAAATTTTATTACTTACTTTTCAACTTTATTTTGAAAGGACATTTAGCTGAACTGTCACAAACATACATTTTAGTGCAGCAAAAACAGGTAGGTACAGAGGTACAGTAGCTTTCACATTTTTTATTAAAGTGCACAACAGTTTCTGAGAGGAAAAACACATTTTTGCACTGAAGTTCAGCTATAAAAAATAAACACAAATTATTTTTCAACTTTCTGAAATCTGTAACCTTGTAGTGCAAAGTTTGCAAACCAATATAAAGTGTCTAAAGTAAACATCAGGGTTGAAGAGAACTCTGTTTAAGGCATTAACCATGAATAAAAGTGCAAACATAAAAGGCTACTTTGTAGAAGTAGATATGATTCTATCAAATTTATCATTGCAGGTTATTTAATTACATATTTGCTGTAATATTTGATAAAATTAGGTTAGAAACGATAGAAGAGAAATGGCACGATACACACTTTTCTATCGTCCCCACGATATGTATCGTCATATTGCCCAGCACTACTGAGAAGCATTTTTTTTTTTTTTATTGGAAGTGTTGCACAAATTGTCAACGCAGCACTTTGCAGATCGGTGATTTCCTGCCCATCTTAATGTCTGAGAGACTCTGCTGCTAATATCCAATCAGGACCCTGACCTGTTGCCAGTGAAACGTAATAAGGAGCAAGATGTTCCTCCATGCATTTCCTTTTAGTGCCACTTACTTTTCCAGCCAGATGCCCCAACGTTTCTGAGACGTGTTGCTCTCTATTTGAGGAAATATGGTATATCAGAAAGGGAAGAATACGTTTAATTAGTTTCAATTCACTGCAGTCAGAAAAACAGCCCTCTGCAGATTTAGCAGATCCCACATCCCATGAATCGATTTGTTCATCTATAATTTGTCCAGGCAATGTCATTTTCTTTCACATGTGCATGAAGGAATGTCACATTTCCACCAGTTATGTTAGCATAATTTCATTGCATTAAGACAAGTTCAGACGCTTGTTTTAATGGATCTGTGACTGTGTTTGGGATTCTTTTTTTTTTTTTTTGCTAAATGTCATTTAAGTACCCCCCCGGTGTGGTTGATGCACAATTGAGGCTATTGAGCCGGAGTAGAGAGTTTGCAAGCTTAGCTTCACCTGTTATAACCTCTACCTATAATTACCATTGCTGATCATTTCCTTGTTTTGAGGTCATCTCTTTTATTTTTTCTTTCTTCAAAAACAGCCTTGTCTTTTTATTTTATTTTTTCCGTTTTTTTCACGTCGTTTTCCATTCCCCTAGGCTCAGTTGAGTAACCCCCAGCTCAGTAGCCTTCAGGGTAAAACTAAAATGCTCCCTCTTATTGAGGAGGCATGGAGTCTACCAATCCCAGCTGAGCTAACCTCCAGGCAGGGAGGCCTGAGCAGTGCACCACAGCAGGTGAGAGACCAGATAGAGCAACTTACACCTCCCTTCTTCCCCTTTCCCTCTATCCGAGTGCAGACGCGCTCTGTAAACACACACAGACACACCTACAGACGCACATCCTTGGGTAACCCTTGAGCTCGACTCCATCCTTGCAAAGCTGATTTTTAGAAAAATGTTTCCTCTCTCTGAACAGTAATTATCCCGTCATTTTTTAATTTGGCTACTGGGGATGGCTGATTCGTGGCGTCAGTTTAAAATGAGGAAGGTTCCAGCCAAGTGTTACCCAATCCTGCACTCCCCCCTCCTCCCCCTCTTTTCCTCCACCGTAGTCACCTGGCTTCACCTATCACGCTTAGTTCAAAATGGAAAAAAAAACAACAGTTTTGAATGCTTTTCTATTTAATTTCTCCTTATTTTAATCTTGTTCGTGGCATGCAAGGTCGCGCCTCCTCTTCAGCAAGGTGTTGAACCTGCACCTCGCTGCCGTTTCCCTCCTCATGTGCTTTTGTGTAGTCCAGTCTCAAATGACATGTTTTTTGGGATTTATATTTGGCGCTTGACAATGCTCTGGCGTGATTGGTGAGGTCGTGCTGCTGTAGAGAGCTTTCTCACTGGCTCCATCCATCATCACCCCCCACGCCCCCTCCCCCCTTCAGTAGCTGACCATAGAAGCCCCGAGAGGCTCACCAGTCCCACCCATCGTCACTTCATCCAGTCATTCCCATCATACAGTAGATGCCAGTAGCTCTGCTTGTGCGTCATCATTGTTGTAATTGACTTACAACGCTGGAATATGTTAAATTAGTGGATGTGACTCTTTGAAGTGTTTTTATCGACGACGTTTCAGATGTGACTTTATCTTTAAGCATGTTGGATTTTTGCTGGCCCAGTTGTTATTTTGTGAAACCTACTGAATGAGTGTGTTCTTTTTGTTTCTTTGTTTGTTTGTTTATGAGGAATTGTTAGCAGTCACATCTGGCTCATACACTTTTCAAGAAGTAATTTGTAAGACACAGCAGCTTCTGCCTTTTTTATTTTTTATTTTTTTGGATGACTTTTCTCCAGGACAAGTGCCCCAGGTTTTGCTATTTTGCTATGATGTAAAGCCTTCAGATAAAAAGAAATGTTTTTGCTCTGAGGGTTCTTTCGGCTCAAACACAGACTCACAGCGTTGCTTTCTTTTTTTTTCTTTTTAAATTTTTTTCTCTTTCTTTTCTTTGTTCCCCATTCCTTTTGTTATCGCTCCTTCTTGCATCCTTTTTTTTTTAAACTCCTTTCTTTCCTTCCATCTTGATATATAATCTCTTAATTGATTTTTTTCATTTTTCCTTTGTTTTATTTCCCACTTCACCATCTTCTCTTCTTGCTCTATGCCAACTGCTCCTGTTTTCTGTGACCTTCTTCTTCTTTTTTTTTTATTTTTTTGGCTCTGTACTTCTGCTTGCACACCTATCCTCCTGTCTCATTGTGCCTCGCTTTGCCTGCACCTTTTCGTTCCCTTCCCTGCAGGCTTGTAAGCCCAATCACAGTGCAGAGGGCGGGATGTCGGGTCAGTCTCTGCCCCCTCACGTGGGCGCACTGGGCCAAGCGGAGGACCAGTCCTGTCCAGCCAAGAGGAGGAGAGCCTCCAGTCCCGGCAAGGTAAGCACGACGCTGACAGCATCATATATTTCTTTTTCTTTTTTTACAAATGACTGTGTTCCTCTCGCTCATTACATCACAAGTCATAATACGTGTTGTCTTCAGAGTGATTCATGGACCAGTAATCCAGCACAGCAGCCAGCACCCAACTGGCACCTCTCCCCACAGAAATTACAGGTTGGGCATGTTTTGCTTTCTTTGTAAATTTTTAAAGATTTCGTCTGAATGCAAACACGGTGAGGTTTCCAATCGGTGTCGCCTTCAGGTGCTGGAACAGCTGCGGAGTAATCGGGCCAACCTGAAGCCCCCACAGCTTCAGATGCTGGAGCAGCTGGAGGCTCAGCTCGCCACAGTGCAGCAGGTAAAAGATCCGTGGCGCTGGAGAAGTTTGCTCCAAAATATTCCATCAGTGGCAAAACAAATGTCATACTTTCTGGGCTCAGCATTCATGGTTGTCACGGGCAACCAGCCTGCGTGATTGGGTAATAGCATGAGACTCTGCTGTTATCTGATCAGGCAAGTCAGAACAAATGTGATAGCTTTGACGTACTTATCGGAAGACTTGAAAACTGTTTTTGCATGAACTGCACAAGTTCATGACTTGTGGATCAATCAGTCCACTTAAACTTTTAAAAATTAAGAATATTTTTTTAAAGGATGAACCAGATACAGACGGGCACTGAAAAGCAGGACAAGAGGGACTTTAGAGTGAAGTGACAAAGACAAAAGTTGGTCTAACAATTCTGCTCCAATCAGTGAAACAACTCTTTATGACTCATGAGGATCCTTGAGGGAAAAACAGTTGGACGCCGACTGAGTGTTACAGAAGAATAGTTTATTATTAACATATAATATCATAAGTGTAGTCGCATCTGCAACAGTCTTGGTATTGTGCAGATAAAACCAAAATAACTCCAGTCCTCGGGAGCCACAACCCTGCATTTCAATTCAATTCAATTTTATTTGTATAGCGTCTGTTACAATGTCAGTTGTCTCTAGGCGCTTTACAGAGACCCAGAGCATGACCCCCGAGCAGATATCATTAACTAAAATTATATTGAATCCAAATTAAGGATAATGGCAGGTAAAAAAAAAAAAAACTCCCACAGAGGAGAAAAAAACCTTTAAGCCAAACAGTGGCAAGAAAAAAACTCCACTTTAAGAGGAAGAAACCTTGAGCAGGACCTGGATCATATGGGGGACCTTCCTGCCAAAGGCCAGGCAGGTAAAGAAAGAAAAGAGGGGAGACCGAACAGAGAGAGGAGAGCACAGAAATGACTGAATGAAATGACTACATAAACAGATGCAGGTAGCAACACTGAGGTGAGATGGTCAGAGGACTAGATCACCGGTCACCACGGCACATAGACGCACAATACCAGTCGCACTTATCCATTCATTTTGAATGAGTCAGTTTGTATAAACCTTCCCACAAATCTTCCAGTGCTACTTTTATGTTTAGAAGTACACAAAGGATGAGGATGAATACGTCAGTCATTCAGCGCTGCCTGCGGAGATTCTGCAAACAATGCACGCAGTGTAGTCAAGGGCTTAGAGCGAGATGTTAAAATAAAGTCACAAATCCAGAGTACACATAACATGATTAACGGCCCCATAGTTTTCATCAGAGCCGACTTGGGCAAATGAAATCCCTTTCATGGTGTGTGGTGGCATGTGTAGGCGTTAAACTGTCTCATTATAAGCCAAACTGTAAGTGAATCCAAATGCCGGCGTTGACGATTTAAGAATGTTCTTTTGAGAAGGTTCCAACAACGAATCACAAACTGTTGCCTTATGGGTTTTCTTTGCTTTTTCTTTACAGATGAGACAGAATGCCTCAGGAGGTCAAGTGCGCCCCTCGCTTCCCAACGGCCCCATCACCAACTCCCTCCCCTCCCCCAATCCCAGCCTCCACCCCACGCGGCCCCAGCCGGGACCCCACCGGCCGCTCTGCCCCCCTCAGCCACTGGCCAACGGGCCCGTGGGCTCTGGGGCACACGGACACTCAGACTCTGTGGGTGATAATAGTAATAGTGGTAGTAATAATCAGCCAGAGCCCCTGGCCACAGGACCTAACGGAGACGTGCCTTACCCGCCAGCTGCCGGCAGCAGCAACGCAGCACTGCTACCTCACACCTGCACAAGCACGCAAACACAGGACGCCACACCGCGCCAGGCCCTGCACCTAAACTCCTCTCAGGTAACGCAGTTACGTTGTAACCTGCTGTCCTGTAGGTATCTGTATGTCCCGTTTCCACTGTCTAATGACTCCCATTTTTTTATTTCCCCCCTTTTCAGGGGCTTCAGAAGGGGTGTGTTCCACATGCGACAGGCTCAAGCAGTGAGGGGACCCCCTCTCACCCCCAGACCCCCAACTCCACAACTCCCGTTCACCCCAACAATCAGGTTGGACATTCCACGAACGCCCCATCGCCACGGCAGCATCCTCACAACCACCTCCCCTCCCCTCCCTCCGTCCCCCACTCCTCTACCTCAGGTGGTGTAGGACCCAGTGCGTCCGTTACCAAAGATGACAACACCGCAACCACTCTTGTCACCGCGGCCCTCGGAAACGGGGCCTCAGAGGGCCGGACACCGTTGCCGCTACCATCCACTGATGGCAAAATGGTGCAGACTGATGGCTTAGCCAATCACGTACACTCAGACGGTGACAAGGTGGCGGAAGGTGGCGATAAGCCGAGCCTTAGCGCAGACAATCCTAGGCTATCTGCCCTGCTGGCGGGGGGAAAGGTCCCTGAGGGGGGCGAGGGACTGTCAGAAGGGACTACATCCACGGCGTCCGCGGCACTGGACTCTCAAAAGAAAATCAACAACATCCACCCGGCCGTCCTGCCCTCCACCCCCCACGCACAAGGCAGCTCAGCTGCCTCCTCGCCAATCTCCGCCATATCCACCGCCACACCGTCGCCCAAATCCTCAGAACACACCCAGACAGGCGGCCACAGCCCCACCACCAACCAGTCCGCGGCCCCCACCGTCAACGGAAACGGAAAAGGGGGCATTTCTGAGGACTCCCAAAGCCCGCTGAAGGCCGAGCCACCCGCCGTCACCTGTCTGAAAGCCACGCCCCCGCACGGACACGGCTCCTCCTCCTCGTCGTCGTCTTCATCCTCGATATCCATCTACCCCAGCTCCACAGATGTGCTGAAGGCCTGCAGGTAAGACGGGAAGCGTTTGTTGTTTTCTCTCAGTAATTTAGCACTAGTATTTAAATTTAAAAGAAAAACAAAAGCTAAATGTGATAATAAACATATAAGTTAACAGTAAAAAATGAAATAATTGTACCCCGTTCTGCATTTTCTGTCTGTATAACAGTTTTGTTTTGAGCATGTCTCCTCCCAGTGGAATTACAGAGCAAGTGCAGGGCAGCAGCTCCACTGTTATGTAACTGTCAACAGCACTGAAGGCTACTGGGCAGCCTTGTTGCCATGCAGATATTATTTATTTGATCACATTCGTCTGTTTGATTGCACATTTTACTTGAAATTTCAGCTTATTTCTTTATTTTTAATAAAGTTATACCCTGTACATTTTTTGATAACCTTCCAGAAGGAAGTAAGTTCACATTAGAGGATAAATAACAAGTCTGTCAGCAGAACCCTGGTTAATTCTTACTTTGCACGGCTCTGACTAAAAGCGTCTACTGTGTTGCGTATGTTTAGAAACCTGGGGAAGAATGGGCTTTCCAACAGCAGTATCCTTCTTGATAAGTGCCCCCCACCCCGGCTGCCACCCCCACCCTCACCAGCCCTGCCCAAAGACAAACTCAACCCTCCCACACCCAGCATCTATGTGAGTACTGGAATGAATATTTCAGAATATCGGGGTAGTCTCCTTCCTGTATGTCCTTTCAACTTTCCGTTTCCTCCTGTGAACCAGCTGGAGAACAAGAGGGATGCTTTCTTTCCCCCGCTGCACCAGTTCTGCACAAACCCCACCAACCCCGTCACCGTCATCAGAGGTCTGGCCGGAGCACTCAAACTGGGTAAAAGCTTCGTTTACACCACGGGTATATTTTCCCTGTCATGCCGATCGCAAAAAAAAACAGCATTTGTCCATTCGTCCGCAGATCTGGGTCTGTTTTCCACGAAGACATTGGTAGAGGCCAACCCAGAGCACCTGGTGGAGGTCTGGACGCAGCTCTCGCAGCCCGCGGACGAGAACTGGGACCCGACCGGCACAAAGAAAATGTGGCGCTGCGAAAGCGCCCGCACCCATACCACCATCGCCAAATACGCCCAGTATCAGGCCACTTCTTTTCAGGAATCCCTGAGGGTGAGTTACTCTTTGGCTTAAACACAAGTCCACAGAGATTCGTGAATATCTTTAGGGTAATGCTGGTTTAATGCTTTTCGTTAATGCTTTGGTTCCAGGAGGAGAATGAGAAGAAGGCACTGAAGGAGCCCTCAGAATCAGAGCCAACGTCAGCAGAGAGGTACTTGAGGGAACAGCACAATTTCTGCCATTAACTGATAATTGGGACTAAGTAATTATATTTATCATAATGCCTCTGGCTAATTGTCAAGTCTTTTTGTTTGTTCGTTTAAGTGCTGCACGGAAAAGAAGGGGACCCTTGAAACACATCAAGTTTGGAACCAACATTGACGTTTCAGATGAAAGAAAGTGAGTGTGGAACTCATCATCTCCTCTTATGTTTTGAAAAATGTCTCACAATGTAATATTAAAAAACATCTGATCTGATGGCGCTCGCTCGTGTCGCGCTCTCTTCCAGGTGGAAACAGCAGCTGCAGGAGCTCAGCAAACTGCCGGCCTTCGCCCGAGTCGTGTCGGCTGGGAACCTGCTCAGCCACGTGGGCCACACCATCCTCGGCATGAACACGGTCCAGCTTTACATGAAGGTGCCTGGCAGCAGGATACCGGGTCACCAGGAACACAACAACTTCTGTGCCGTTAACATCAACATCGGACCCGGAGACTGTGAATGGTTCGCCGTGCCGGAGCCGTACTGGGGAGTGATGAGCAATTTTTGCGAGAAGTAAGACGGGGCCCTTCTTTGTTTCTACTTTGCCTTCCCTCTACACATCAGCTTCCTCCATCACAGTTGTGTACCTTCCCGATCTCGACAGGAACAACATCAACTTCCTGATGGGCTCGTGGTGGCCCAACCTGGAGGACCTGTACGAGGCCGACGTGCCCGTCTATCGGTTCATCCAGCGACCGGGCGATTTGGTGTGGCTCAACACGGGAACCATCCACTGGGTGCAGGCCTATCGGCTGGTGCAACAACATCGCCTGGAATGTAGGACCTCTCACCGGTACGTCTGAGATCACGACTCAGTTCAGGCTGTTAGCTCGTCATGGCCGCACTCAATAGCCCGCTCATGTCTCCGATTATCTTCAACTGCTTTTTTCAGCCCACCAGTACAAGCTGGCCGTGGAGCGTTACGAGTGGAACAAGCTCCAGAGTGTCAAGTCCATGGTTCCCATGGTGCACCTCTCCTGGAACATGGCGCGCAACATTCAAAGTGTCGGACCACAAGCTGTTTGAGATGATCAAGTGAGTCGCGGGATCGTTTTGCTTTCGACTCTCGGCAGATCGTCTGCCAAGCGGTCACCAACGGTTGCGTTTGTGCCGCAGGTACTGCTTGCTGCGGACGTTGAAGCAGTGCCAGTGGGTGAAGGAAGCCTTGGCGTCAGCCGGCAAGGAAACGGTCCTGAGGCCGAGAAGTAGGGACGAGCCGGCCCATTACTGCACCATCTGTGAGGTCAGTCGGCTCATGTGGACCGTTTCACCGTCAGAACTGTAGATTTTAAGAGCACTTTTTTTCACCAGCCTGTGTACATCGCTCTTAACCCAGCATGCTTGTGCTCATCTCAATCCAGTTATTTGCAATTTACGGATCATAAATTCACGCAAGCTTAAGCATATTGACGTTTCATTTGGAAGGAAATTATGTAGGAAAGTCCTCCTCTTATCGCATTGATTCTGGACGGGTTCAGTTGTGCTTGTAAAAAAAGAATGAATCAAACATGGACTCTGTTGTTTTTGAGCTGTTTCAGTAGTTCTCTCATGGCCTTTTCTTTGAATGCAGAGCTTTCCTCAGCTTTTGTAGAAAGTGTCTGTATCCCATGAAACCACTGCCAATTGACTGTTAGATTAGTCTGTAAAACGTCTTCGCCGCATTCTCTTTGATTAAACACTTTGTTTTCTCCGTTGCATTTATTTTTTAATGTGTGTCTTCAAGTGCGCTTCGTGAGCTCCTGTCCAAGAAGCAGCACGTGGTCCACTGCCAGGACTGCGCCAGGAAAGGCAGCGCCACGCTGGACAACTTTGTGGTGTTGGAGCAGTACAGGATGGAGGACCTGATGCAGGTCTATGACCAGTTCACATTAGTAAGTCACCAGCCTGAGCGAAGAAGGGACTCCAAGCTCTCTTAGTGAGGGTAAAGCTGACAATACGCGAGCTGATTGAACGGGTTTCCTGCCGCTGCTTTGAAACTACCTTACTAGTTAAATACTACAGAAACAAAGGATTTTAAATCTACTCTCCAACTTTTGACTCTTTGGTCTAAGGCTAGATGTGTGTTAGTTAGTCGAGAAAGCTGTTTTTCATTATCCTATAATGCTATTAAATACAAATCCTTCGACTTCTTGTAGCCTTTGTATAGTCCCATTAAAATTCAATTCTTAAATCTGCATTTCAGAGCATAAAAAATAAAAGGAAATGATCCATCCCTTGCCCTAAAACCAAATAAATACATCCTCAGATAAAGAACAACTCGTGACATATTATACTGTGTTATAGCTTGACAAAAACTGAGCCAGTATGCAGAATCAGCGTCTTAAAAACGAAGCACACCCACAATTCAGTCGTTTGGAGAATCTTAAGCAGCAATAACCATAAAGAAAAAGATAACTTGAGAAATGACCCGT
This sequence comes from Hirundichthys speculiger, assembly GCA_018398805.1. Lineage (NCBI taxonomy): Eukaryota > Metazoa > Chordata > Actinopteri > Beloniformes > Exocoetidae > Hirundichthys > Hirundichthys speculiger. The sequence continues at coordinate 1,785,564 of JAGFBZ010002408.1, read as the reverse complement.
CTCTTACATCTTTGTTGGGGAATATTTCTATTTTTGTTTACATTTCTTCAGTTTATTGAGGTTTGTTGTCATTTATTTATGCAGAGGTCTTTTAAGGTCCTACCACAGCATCTCAGTCGGGATGATGTCTGAACTTTGACTGGAACCACTTCAAGTCCTTACAGCCAAACCTTCATAGCCAGACAGATGGTCTCGTGTTTGACTCTGGAATACTTTAATAGTTGAAGTTCATGCTAACTGGTTTACAGCTCCTGCCCCAGGCTTTGACCGCAGAATACTGAAAGAAGCCGAGAAGAAAATAAAAACCGAAGCATACAGGACATATGAAATGTACAGAGCTCTAAGTCTGTGCAGTTCACTGTTTACTATTTTTCCAAATCAAATGAAATGAAAAATACTTTATTTATCCCATAAAGGGAAATTCAATTGCTGCCACCAGTTAAACCAAAAATGTTTTTGTTGACTTGGTGTGTGGTATCATAGTATATATAATATAATAATAAGGATGGAGTAGTCTTTTTCTAATTGCATGGGCTAGAGGTCTTCACAGGTCCACTTTCATGGACCCGAACCCGAATGGACCCATTAAAGTTTGACCCGAAACCGACCCGAGCTATTATCATAAGTTCGGGAGTCCGAACCCAAATGCACCTGCAATATTTGGACCTGGAACCGACCCGACCCGAGTCTTGAGTTTCAGACCACGAACCGAACCGAGTTACCCGAATAGAACTGAGACAATACAGCCCATAGTTGCTCATGACAAAAGTTGTCTAGCGTTGAATAAAACTTGATTTTCTTACCTAAAGTTGTCTTCTTCTACCCGGTTCAGTTGCTACATAGGCTACGTGATGTAAACAACAATAAATCCACGTCGTTATTCTTTGTGGATACATATGCTATTGGTAGCAACTGCTAACGCTAATAGCCTACACCGGTCAGGACGTGTCGTGAATATGTTCTCTCATCCAGCGTTGTCATGTTGGCGATCCGTTGTGCTTTACAGCTGCCGGGCAAACAGCTAATAACACGCTACGCCAACACGATTGTTTCATGACAAACACGCCACGTTAATGAATATTTAATTAAACTGCCCCGAGTCCTGACATTGGCTGCTACCACCGATATCTTTAACTCTCTCGAGTAAACGCGGACCCAGCCTGTCAGAGAGCACCGACTGGATCCGAGACTAACTGTACCGATTCCGACCCGAACCCGGAGTCGTGTCTTTTGAATGGACCCGAGACCCGATTCGGGTCGGAACCTCGGGTTTTCGGGTTGTTCCGAAGACCTCTAGCATGGGCAATAATATTGAACATGCTAACTGAGGCACATAATGTCTGAGATAGGTTTTCGGAGGATTGCGTAGCCTGACCCTTGTGTGAACCTGCAGGGACATCCACTCCTGTGAAGACTGACAGCCACAACTGTTTTCCAGCTGTCAAAACAGCGACAGTTGCTTGTCTGAGCTCATTGCTGATGTCTTTTGCCCTTGGCGTTGTGTTTACACACACATACACCCAAATGCCAGAACATCTACTTTTACGGAGGTGATCACACCTGATGACGATCAGTTACGGTAATCACAGACCTTTGATAGCACCACCTCTCTCGTGCTTGTTGGTTTCATAGGAATGAAGAGGTAAACTTGAGTTTTGATACGGCGCTTCTGCATTTTGGCTCAGCTTTTGCTAAATAAATAACATGACATAGTATGTAATGTGTCACTGTTCATTTGTTCACTTTTAAGACCCGATAAGGAGCATGGGATATTGTATTATGTTCTGAGTAGAAAATTAAATTGGGTGTGCTTGTTTTTCCCCACATGCTACCTTATATGTCTGCAGTATATTTGCAGAGGCTTTCAGGTGATTAATTCAGCTCCTTTCCTGATTTCTCTCGTGTCATTTCTCTCCACAGGCCCCTCCTCTTCATTCATCTTCATCTTGACATTAGGTGACTCTTCTCTCGTCTTCTGCTCTGGAGCCATGAAGCCCATTTACACAAACTTGTATTAAGATTTTAAATAAAAGAACAATTGAACATCTACATATACGGACCATTTCTGATATTCAGGAAAACCCAAGGCCGTCTCCCCTACCCTCACCACCGCCCCTCCCTTATGGCTGGTCTCCATAGCGACGGCTGGAGGCTGAGGCGGCCGAGTATGTCTGTCTATGCAACCTGTTTGAAGCGCTGGGGCCTTCCATAAGGGGGCACCACCTGGCTCGATAACGGGACTCTTTTATCTCTTTTTTCCCCTTCTCCCCCTCCCAGCCCCCTCTAGAGACTATGGTTCAGCCCACTTTTTTAACGGAGGACTCAATCAAATACGGTTGGGAAGAGGGGGGACGAGGGGGTGGGAGCGGGATTCTTAAAGCGTGGTAAAGATGTTTTGTAGATACTTGTTCACTGTCACAACTGGCAACACCACACGTAAAAGACTACTGACTTGACAACCCCTCTCCCTCTGTCTCTCCCTGTTTGTCGTTTTCTATTCTGGTAACAGGATGAAACGTTGGCTTTGATTTATGGAACTCCCCCAGATTTTCTTCTGTTTTTCCTTCTAAGGAGCCCTAGCCTAACTGGTCTTTTTCTATGGTAGATAGTAATTTTAAGACTCTTTGGACAGCAAAATCTCCCAAAAAGAAAAAAAAAGGAAAAAAAAAAAATTGTAATGTGAAGAGTTTAGGTGATTTTTCTTTTCTTTTTTTCTTCTTTTTTTAACAGCTTTTTCTTTTTTTTATGTTTTATCTTTGTCTTGTTCTTTTCAAAGCTATGACATTTCTTTTTTTCTTAGGTAAAAAAAAAAAAAAATAATAAAAAAACAAAAAACAAAAAAACTTACTAGCCAAGTCACAAAGAAAATGGGTTGCACATAGACTTATGGAATTAAGTTTGATTTGTGATTTTTGTTGTTTCTAATCTTGATGTAAATTTACACTATTTATAAATGCATATTTATTGCTTGAAAATATTTGTTGATGGAATGCTGTTATTTTTTTCCAGAGTACCTGCCATTAAATTTGAAGGAGTTTTGTCATTTTAACACGACTCCTCTTACATTTTCTATATATAAATAAAATTGCTTAGCAAGCATTGTACAGAAACGGACATTTAAAATTGTTTTATTGTTTGAAGAATGTTTTATGAGTCAATAAACACAAAAGTTGTCAAATTAATCTCACCACTTGCTTGTTTAATACTTGATCAGGGTTTCTTCTCATGTGTTAGTGACAGTTAAAAAAAAACAGAAAAAGTAGAAATGTAGCAGCGTGACGGAGATATCGAGTGCAGGTCTGAAACCCAGCAGACAATGTAGCTGTAGACTGACACACACAGAATCCTACACTGTATGCCAGGTCCAGAACTTATCCAGTTTCTCCGAATGCCAGTTACATTTTGATACAAGAAGCACATTCTTGGTGCTTTTTCAGATTATCCTGAAGGCTTTATTCCTCAGTGGGTGGGCGAGCGATCACGAGATGCAGATATAAAATACATAGAAAATGGCAAATAATACAGTAAAGGAATTTGAAACATGTCTGACAAAAGTGCATTAGAGAAAAAAGGCTGTGTGTGATAATTGCATCGTGGGTATCTGGGGGGGTCGCGTGGCCGTCAGCAGAGACCCAGTAGCCAGATGTAGCTGCTGCCAGCCCCACAGGATCTACACTGACTACTGAGCAACCGCTGGGCGCCCGGTCCCTCCACGGCTCAAGATGGAGCCAAAACCTGCAGCTTCGTCTGACACAATCCAGCCAAGACAGGAAATAATGAGGGAAACAACTTCATGCTGAGTCCACTGCCGACATAACACAGGTGAGGATGTGGATGCAGTTTGCACTGATACACAAAAAAATACAACTTGACTGGTGGGTTTTTCTTCTAACCATGCTGTGATCAGAACAGACTTTCTTTAAGAAGAAGAAAAAATTCATTAAAAAACACAATAAAACAAACACATGACCTTTTTCCCATTTTCAGCTTCGCCCAAAAACACCCTGCCAATTTCCTCTGTCGGAGACGTGTGTGAAGAAGTTGGCATGAGTTTTCCAGGTGAGATTCTCGCAGCTCTGTAGGGCTTATTAAACCATTTCCGTTGTCATCCGTCCTCGCTACATGAGGACGTAGCTGTTGGTGCTCAAAAAAAGCTCCTCCAGCTCCCTTGTTGTAGTGAAGAGGGATTTTTGATAGTTTTGCAGTCTTGTGGAAGGCGATCATGCCTGAAATTCATGGAACTTGGAGCAGAAGTTGGAGTGACGGTTCCTTTGCTTTCCCATTTTTCCTAAATTACTGAATCACAGCCTGTTTTGGGATTTTATATATAGGACCTACAAAAAAAAAAAAAAAAAGTCTAAACTCAACTCCTCTGCTATAAATCCCTGAACTATGATCTCATGTTATCAGAATATCATCAAAAAAAGTCACACAGTTAGTTCAGTTAAGATCACCTGGTTCAAAAATCCTCAGGGTCTGCACTGCCACTCAGTGGATGGCATTATAAAGGCCGTTGAGTTCTCCAAACAGGTCAAGGACAAAGTAATGGCCAAACACAGATAAGGAATAGGATATGGAAGTGTCTGAATATCCCCCAGAGTAACCATTAAATCCATTTTAGAAAATAGAAAAAGTATATGACACAACAACAGTCCAAGGACAGACGAACCAAAAACTCAAGGCATAAAGTCCCTGTTCCTTGACAGGTTAAAAAAACTGGGGTAAAAACCCAGTGCCTATTATTATCAATGGTGATAGTAGCATTGTGCTGTGGATATGTTTTGGTTTTTTATTATTGGGAAGGGTGTGGGATTTCTTTTGTTTTTTTTTATTTGTGGCAATAAAAATCATGTAAATCCTTCAGTCTTTGAAATAATTAAGACCAGGATAGCGGCTCACACTCCAGCATGATGATGACAACAGATGGGTGCTTTAAGGGGAACATTTAAATGTCTTGGAATAGTCTGGTTGGAGATTAAACCTCAATCTGACTACAAATCTGTGGGGTGTGACAGCTGTACAACAGCCAAACCCTGATAATGGATGCACCAAACTTCAGAGACATATTCCAAGAGACCTGCAGCTGTTATTACCAAAAAAAAAGAGGGCTCTGCAAAGTTAGTCATTATACCAAATGGGTGCCATTTGTGTCCCCAGGACATATATATATAAATATCACATAAAAATCTACAGTAATCATATCTTTTATTATCAAGCAAATTATCCTGCACATCTGTGCAAATGCAAATTTCAAAATATATTCATTAAAATGCTCATAAAAATCCCCTAAAATACTGAAAAATAAAGTTTGGTACCTGTTCCCACTCTCAAACGCTACACTTTTCTGTGAATTTAATCATTAAAATCCTTCAAAGTATATATATTTTCTGTGCATTGTTGTGTGATTCCCTATATCATAAATGCCCTGAATATATTTTTCTTTCAAAAAAAAGAATTTAGTCAAAATGCACATTTTAGTCAGGACCCCAAGTTTTCACTCAGTGCTGTTACCATAACGCTCCTCCCTTCCTGAAAAATGTCGAGGTCACATGTTCCACAGGAAGTTGCACCACTTAGATCTTTGTCCAATCTCATCTTTCTGTCTGGTTACCTTAATTATTTTTCATGTTATTTAAGAAATAAATATTTTTGTAAAATCAGTAGAATGGCTTTGTGAATGCCATGTTGCTATTTTTTATGTATTTGTTAATACTATGCTACGAACTCAGTCCTGTTACTTTCACTGCTGTTACTGATATACTTTTTTTTTCCATGTTTTTACAAAGGACATGAGTTCTGGTAACAGGACTGAGGAAAAATGCATAAAACATATTGTAAAAACACAAAAAAGTAGCTTAAGATTGGCCAATTCACAATTTAAATAATTAAATGTGTTTATTATATTCAGGTGCTGAAAAAAAAGTTTAAAAATGAAATTTAATTTTTAAGTGTTAGAACAAGCACATGGCACCGATTTAGCAGAATGACCCACTGATGTACTTTCAAGCTTTCTGTATCTTTGCCTTATTACTTGTTCGGCTAACAATTTAAACATTTTTGATCAGATGTCAATTCAGTTCCAGGTTGCTATGCTTCTAATACTTTTTTAGGGAACCATGTTATTAAACTGACAAACAAAGGAGGATTAAAAGATAGAAACGGCAACTACATTGTTGCTGTCACCAATCTGATGTTAGCATTTAGCTTTAAAAAACCACCTCACAGAACAACATGTCTCCAGTTATATGAAACAGAGTTTTGACCTTATATATATAAACATGTACAGAAAAATAACTTGAATTCCTCTTCTCATGTTCCTCTTTGACTTAAAGCACCTAACAGTCCGTCTGGTCCAACGCTGAAAAGAAGATGGCTGACTGATCCAGGCTGGCGGCATCTGGTCTGACCGTCGCAGATGGACGCCGACGCTTTCTGGTCACCTCTCCTGAAGAGTTGTTTTTCTGTTCAAAGCCATAATATTGTCCTGAAAAAAGAGAGGCACAAAGATATCAAGAAACCTGAATCCAAAATTTAGCATTCAAACAAATATTTAGAATCTGAAGTTAGTTAGCAACTTAGCCCGCCAGCTACTTCTAGTAAGAGTGTACCCGATGTTTTTCTGCTAACTTTCTAAAACGTTCTGAATCTCTCCCCACAAACACTTTTGCCTCGGAGGCATACAGAAACAAAACCAAGTGTGGGTTGAGAAATGGTGATTCTAGGAAACTAGATGGCAGTTTTAGCGCGAGCGCCAATTAAGAAGACAGAGGCTTCCTGTCAGTTGGATGTAACAACAAAGGCAGGAAACTTGAGTTTTGCTATACTGTGACAGCATGTTATATGGGAGGGGAAGAAGGGTGCAAGTGGCTGAATGGATATGCAGTTGTTTGGAAAGTTGTGGTTTTCCACCCTTCCTACTTCACCTGCAAGAATAGCCTTTTTTAAGCTTCATTTTTCCATAGCATGCTTGGCGGTACTTAACCATAAGGCGCTTAATGGTCTCTGTGCCTCTCAATGCTGGAATAGTTAACTTCCCTCGCTGTATAATTCCACCTCTGTGAAATCTGGCAGTGCTTCAGAGTGGTATGTGAACTCCACTTGGCCCGGACCACAAACCAACCCCCGCCTGCCATCCTCAAGTCCCTACCGCCTAACAATGTCTCACTGTGTCGCAGTGAGGGGGGAAAAAAAAAAAAAAAAAAAGAGGGTAAAGGGAGCGCGACACAGGAGGAGTTAAACTATCAGAGTGATCAATGCCCTCCATCCTGAGACCCTTTCCTTCCTCGCTGCTCCCTCCATTCCTCCACTGTCTGCTCTGATGTTTCCGCCTTTGTGAGAAGCAGACAGGTGGCCCTGACTGCTAATTTTAACCAGGCTGATTGTCTGCCTGAGTTTCCCACAGCTATGTATAGACGCCTGCAATAAACCAAGTAGGTCAGTGTGCAAGGCGCACACACAGGCACGCGCGCGCACCTACAAACACACACCGGGGCCTGACCTCGAAAAATTGCCCGACTCCTTCATTCATTCACCTCTGCTGCCAGTGGTCCTCCCTGATTGGCTGTCACTCTCAGCCAATGGCGGAGCTCAATGCTGCCCATTCATAAAACCCAGGGTCACTGAAGATAATGTGGTATAAAGGCATGCGCAGGGAGGAGGGGTAAGCCCACTTTCTAGTTTCGTACAATGCAACCTAACACACCCTGATGATACACAATCAGTGTCAGTTATAAGCGAACACGACATCGCTTTAAAGGATTTGTTGTTGATTTGTTTTTTTTACACATTGGTGGTGGCCTGTAAACTGAATCTGAAATCACTGCTATTCGATAGCATTCATGGATTTTTTTTAATCTTGTTTTTACATCTGTCAATACATTCCCTGAGTGTTCAAAGTAATGAACCAACGCACTCAGACCCATTTCCACTTTTTCCTTGTTTATCTCACCCCATCACACTCTCAGCCCCTCCATTCGCCTCTCAAGGCACTCCATTGTCGTTTCTTTCCCCTGTAATTACAACCAATTTTCAAAGTCGCCCCCCCCCTCTTTCAAAGCATATATATAGAAAGACATCTCACATGCGTGCAGCCTTAATGTGTAACATTTGAAGGCGGGGCTCACATTCATTCACACTGAAGATATGCTTGATGAAATGTCCCGATTCGCTATGGACTGTTTTTTTTTTCATACTTTTGAATCAGTTTCCATGGGTTAGGAAGACAAATGATAAAGCTGTGAGTTTGTAAAAGATAACTTTGTTTCCAGTGTTAAATATATCTGACTAAATGGGCCTTTTCAAAGCTATAAAAATGGAGCTAATCTGCTTTATTGGGATGATGTAGTTCTGGTGTGGCCAGATTTGGCTGCACATGCACAAGGTATTCTGGGAAATTTTGGAAATACTAAGAGGTTCAAACTAAAATTTAAAAAAAAAAAAGGGAGGTTTTTCTGCATACAGTCGCCTCCATCCAATGGTACGATGAGGGGCATGTTTGTGACGGGCCATCCAAGATTTTAAAGAACAGAGATGCTGCCCATTGCCATGGAAACAGCGAGAAATTAGCAGCGAGAAAGGGACAGAGGAAGAGGGAGCGCAGTTTAACACGAGTGGGATGTTGGCCTGCCTTCAAAAGATGAGCGACAGGGAGGAGGAGGAGGAGGAGGATGAGGCGGGGATGAATTCACGGCGGCGGTTTCAGGTATTGCCACGAACCGCCACAGGTGACAACTTCCTCCGTGCCTTGGCTCCATCTACCAGCCATTGACTGTGATTGAGAAATTAGCACTTTTGCACGAGGAAAGACAGATTTCCTCTGTGCTGCTCTGTTCAGCCAACCCCCCCCCCCCCCCTTCTCCCGAAGCCTCCGCTGCATGTTTACTCAGACTGCGAGGGGAAAGCTGGGTTCAGCTGTTGATCTGGATCATGCTGCTACAGTCCCTCATGTACGGCGGATATGTCCGTCCATCTGTTAGTCATGTGATGCTGCTTTCACTCGTGATTTTTTGACAAAAAGCTGCACAAAAGGACGCATTTGATCAAAGACCCTACAGCTAAATGTCAAGTTTTCAAGGCCGGCTTTCAGGACGGAGAGGTCTTACCCGACTGAGGATGATGTCCTGGCCTGCGTTTAGAGCGTCAGTCAAGAAGCCCACGACTCAACTCCCGTTGACTGAACTTTGCACCAGGATCCGGTCTCGTCATCGAGCAGCTATCAGCTAACGACAAATCTTATCTTTTATAAGACAATGCCTTCGGTGCCATTCCCACCCACTCCGCACGCCCACACAGTTGGAACGCAATTTACCGCCGTTCTTCAAGCAGCCACCGTCTCCTCAGTCACAACGGCTAATGGCAGCCGGGAGCCCACGAGCGCTTATACGCTAAGAACAATTATGCAGATGTGTACTAAAACCACTTTGGTGCTATAATCCAGCAATCAGTCCATTATAGTAATTGTCGTTAGCGAGTGGGCGATTATGGCTCCGACGGAGATGCTGAAGAACAGGCAGAGCTCTGTTGGTTTTATGCAAAACTGGAACGCTCCATTTAATATGTCAGATGTAATGTCGCTGTATTTCTGAGTTTCTGGAGCCAGGAAGTGTGTGTGTGAGACCACCTGAGGGTTTGAAAGTGCAGATGCTGCGAAAGGTATTTGATAGAAATAATGAACTGCACGCTAGAGCTGAGCGATTTTATCGATTCTGCAATATATATCGATATTTTATCGATTTTTCAGCCACGGGTATCGATATTCTAAGCTTCTTTCAAAAACCCCCCCCGTGTCCCACCTTTAAAAGCTTGCAAGCAACAATTTGCACTGTTTATATAAATGAAACTATTTTTCTCAACAAATCTTTTATTCATTTTATCCACCATTTGCAAGCTGCCTGTCAGCCATATAATGTGTAATTGATGCTTTCAGTTCAATTAATTCAAACAAAGTCGTCACCAAAATCACTTTGTCCCTTTAAAATCTTTCAGAAAATGATGTAAATGTATTGTAAGATGAATATCGATATGTATCGTATCGTGAGCCGAATATCGCGTATCGTATCGTATCGCGATATTACTGCACACTCTTTTTTTAAGAAACAGTAGTCAAATTAACAGTGAGAAAGGGACACTGTTTTTCTGTCGAATGAATGAATGGATGACAAAGTTCTGCTTTCCTATAATATTAATGGTTTGGATAAGCAGCAAATATAGATCTTTATTCTTAGGATTGATCATAATTTTTCTAAACCTGGCTTTTTGGTGAGCCAGCTTTCCACTTACTTGTATCTACCCCCTTAAATTACTTTAAAATGACACAGTCAGCAGAGAAGAATCATCGTATTTACGGTGCTGATTATTTAAATCTAAGCTGTTTCCATCTCCTCTGGCGCCTCCGTTGGATTTGTAACTTCTCTGCGCTATCGCTGAGGTCATCTGACCGTTTCACCCAGTTGTAACGCATCAGCTGGGAGCGTTGAGGTGTCATGTGAGGAGGCAAAATGTCAGTGGCTCCAATAACGTGGTTACCTCAAAGAGGAAGGCAAGAAAATGCATCCCAAACTCAGCCCCCGTCCTCCTCCTCCTCTCACTCCTCCTCCTCCTCCCCTTCAGTCATGGGTTCTCCGCTGGGTAATCGCATACCAAAAAACACAAGAATTTCCCCCTCTCTCCTCTCCAGGCTGGGGCTAACCCCCTCTCTCCCTGCCTCCATGTTGTCAAGCCAGCTGGAAGCAACATGCCTTTCTGCGTTCAGAATAAAAGCATCCAGCTCAGTCCCTTCTGCTGCTACAAACTGAGAGCGAGCTGCACTGAGAAAGGAGAGGGCAAAGAGGACGGCTAACTTGTTTCCTATATTGTAACTAGGGATGCACGTGGTTAACCGTTTAACCGTTAACCGATAACAGTAACTCAAACCGATTAATACCTAACAATTTTGTTTTTAAGCTACCTAATTCAATCAACTCATGGGGGCGTGTCGACAGGTGCAACAGGCCTCTGATTGGTCAATTCTACATCCGCGTAGAAAAGAGCGCGTCATCGTAAAAATGAGGAAGTACCCACATCTGTACGATTCTGGTTCTCCACACTACAAAGACAGCACATATTCTAGTAATTCATGGAGGGAGATTGCGATGAATGTGGGTCTGGATACGACCGAGACGGTGACAAAGTGGAAAAACGCAAGAGATAAGTTTAGTAAGTTTAGCTAGTTCGTGATTGTCGCTCTTGCGTTGTGGCGTGGAATAACATAGCGGAGACCTGCGCTAGTAATTAAATCAAAAGTGACGGCGGCATCTCTGCGACAAGCTGACGGCGATTCACATTGCCACGAGAGTCTACACGGGGAAGTGTCCGCATGCGTCCACGACAACGCGCGCAACATCGTGGCAGCCAACCCTCCCGGACTTATCGGTTAACGGTTATTAATTCGTAAAAGGGCGTCGGTTAACGGTCATAGAAAAAATCCAAAATGTCCATCCCTAATTGTAACAATATCTCTCCTCTGTGTTTTGGGTGGTAGCGACAAAAATGAAATATTTAGCTTAAGATTTTTGCAGAAAATGTTCAGATGTAACTTTAAAAAGTAATCATAAGTCACTAATTTAATTACACATTTTTCTCGCATAACGTAACGGATTACAATTATGTTTGAGATTTATCGCCTTGCCGACGAATATACGACAAACCCTGTAAAGTAACTTCCTGAACAAGGTTATACAGCTGGGAAAGCCCATTCACTCACACACAGGCATCATAAAGACGTGCATCTGATTTGTCTGTCAAACCTATGCAATATACTGTCCATACAAAGTATTAAAAATACAAGAAACTAACCTTTTCTCTTCCGCGATAACGGTCAGGCAGCAGAATATTATGGCCTTCTGAAGTAGCTGCTATACGCATGCGCAGTCAACTTGGCTAGGAAGATATTACACTTGATGGGACTTGACTGAAGGTTCTTCTGATTTACCTTCATCACGGCATCAACAAACGAGTCAAATTTCCTCCCGCTCGCCAAGCAAGTAAGCCTGCACGCTTCGAAACAGTCCCATCATATGTGTGGTTTCACTCAAACCTGAAGCTTAAGAAGTTTAAAACTCACAGTTTAGTTCAGCAACGTTTGACGTCACCTCAGTCAAAATGACTGGACGATGCTACACTGGTCATTCCAGCATTTCCTACCCAACCTTTATGCAATAATTTACTGCATTTGGATAATTCATCTTTAAACATGTCATATATTATTTCATGACAAGAAAAATAGACAAGTCACCTATAAATGAGCCATCAGCTGCTCTGATTTCTAAAAATTGGCAATGAATTTAGAAAAAAAAAAGGTCTAGTTTAAAGTAAGTTTGCTGACTTATTGTGACAAGTCAGTAAACCATCTAGGCTTTTTTGTTTTATTTACATCTACAGGTCAAATTATGTACCATTCCTTTGTCAAACCTAAAACAGTAAATCAAATTTCTCCCTGCTTGCTACACAATTAAGCTTTTGGATCAATCTCGCCCTCGTGCACGATTTCATCGGCTAGCTCTGGCCGCGTAACTGCAACTTGATGAACAGTTGAAAATTCCCCAGTTTTTGACGGAGCCACCGCTATCGACGCAACATAGCAAACCCATAGTTCAGTCTATGGAGACCGACGCTGTTAGCGCAGACGCGTGAACAGGGGGTTTATTCTTAGTAGGGATTCATTCACACTTTTTTTGTGCCAAAACTGTAATTTAATAGGGGCTACCTGAGTACCGTAGAACTCATGCCTTTCTACGCTATGGCTTCCTCCGGTTTTTCCGGGCAAAGCAGACAGGATCACCACTCCTGTAGCCACCAGCGCTAATCTTTCTTTCCCAAATTGACGGGAACACAGCGTGGAATTTCTCATGAGGCTCAGGACGCCGATATTGTTCCCTGCTAAATCAGTATCTGCCAAAACCATGGGAGTTTTGTATTGTTGCTTTCAAAACCGGAAGTGTACGTATCTTCCGACCGGTTTCGACTGGTGCTGCCACCTAGAGGACACCGTAGAACTGTCAAATTAAGACAAAACGTTTTAATAAAAAGACTGGATGAAAACTTCATAGGAAGTTATCCATAAACAGCGAAAAGCGAAATCCGCTTCCTTTGCACATCAGTCGTGCTTTTAGTTCGGCTTTTATTTTCACAACTGCAACCAGGAGGCCCGGTCTCGTTTCCGGACTCTTCACGGTTCGTGGCAGCGGTTCTGAGAGCGGTTCCCAAACTGCTCTTAATGTGAAAAATCCAGAGAGGACGCCGGGCGCATTCCTCAGAAATCCATGCCCGACAGAGACGCGCACAACCCCGCGTGTTGTGTACGCGTGTGTGTGTGTGTGTGTGTGTCACGCTCGTGGGCTCGTGCGCGCGCGCAAACCGTGCGTCTCTGCGGGGGTGGAGAGCATTGCAGACCACACACTTTGCGCATTGCCCCCCCACCACCACCACCACCGCTACCACCCGCGCGCCTGGCGCGCACACACACACATACGCATACACGGGAGCAAGCGCTGCACTTGGCCCTCAAAGTAACGAAACAGTCAAGTTGGAGGAAAAATAAAGAGAAATCTCATCAGAGCTGAGTTTATGAATAAAACATTTAGCGCGTGGAAAAAAAAAATCCCCCCTTTTTTTTTTTTTAGAGGAGAGACTTTAACGTGCCCCCCTCATGGTCAAAGTAAAGCGCAATGATGACTGGGACTTTTTTAGCAACAATCCTGAAAAATGTTCTCGCGTTTTTCAGTCCGATCACACGCCGCGTTGCGCAATCCGCCCGGAGAGCCCCGCGGACGGCGGCGGCGGAGCGGTGCCGCCGAACCGGAAAAAAAAAGTCCGTTAAAAACTTCCCCCCCTTCTCCGTCTGCAACAGCTCCCGACACACCGAGAACTGGAGAAAGTTGCTACGACCTCCGCGGAGATGATTTAAAAAAAAAAAAAAAAAAAAAAAAAAAACTGGCTCCACTTACCGTGGCTGCGTCCGCGTCCGCGTCCGCTCGGCCGCATGTCCCCACGAGAGCGTTTGCGCTCGTGTGCACATACCGATACTAGTGGTCGGAAGCGCAGCGCGACACGTCAACGCGTGTTGCCTACATATCATAGGGGGGGATTCTTCAGCTGCTGCTGCTGCTGCTGCTTGGCCCAGGGGTGCACAAACCGGGGTCCGGGGACCTCCGGGGGGACCCCCGTGCAAAAAAAAAAAAAAAAAAAAAAAAAACTGGTTTCTTCTTTTATTGTTTAGGAGCCACAAGTGGCTGCGATGCAGATGAGTCAGTTAATTAAAGTGAATGAAGTCTGCAGCTACTTATGTTAGAAATTCAAGGAAAAATGGTGGGAGGGACATATAATTAAAAAAAAAAGAAAAAGAAAGAAAAGATATTGATGGAAAAAACCAAGGTTTACATCTTTTTGGCCCAGTATCAGACTTGGTATTTAACGATAACTCACTCAATTAGGAGCATGCAACAGACTATTGATTAACATTAAAAAAAAAAAATCTCAGATCTTTCTTTTGGTTTGTTTCAAAACCTGCCTGCCTTCCGCTGATGTGCCATCAGGTGAAGTATTCCGAATGCGTCTATGCAGATGCATCCGTACCAACAGACTCAAACTTAACATGCAGGCTTGTCCATGTGTGATCTCCCCACCCTGATTTTTTTTTTTTTTTTTTTTAAGCACATGCACACAGTGTGGATGAATCCTGCAGCAGCAGCAGTAACCAACAGCGCTGTATTTAACTGAACAAAATCACACACTAAACGGTTTGTCTGCAGTGAAAAGACCGTGTACTCCTGCTGCTGCTGCTGCTGCTGCTGCTGCTGCACTGTTCTCACAAACGTCTGGCATCTCTTTTCTCCTCTGCAGTGGCTCAACGGTGAAGCATGGGCAGCACGAGGCACGGGCAGGCATACAAATGGGGCGCGCGCACATCGCATGTAGAATCACAAAAACAATCAAGTGCTTACCAACAGGCTTTATCCAGACTGTTAAAACCCGCTGCGAGCCGCCTCTTTAAGTCTCCCCTCTCATCTGTCACCTCGTCCTAATTTGCATCATTCTGTCTATCTTTCCTTCCTCTCCATCCCTGCAGAACCCCCAGTATCCTCCTCTCCATCCCCTACTCTCTGCTCTCCACCGGTTCCTACACTGATCTTTTTAAGTCGACCAACCTCTCTGCTGATCAATGGACAGCCGGCTAAGCGAGCTCTGCTGCCTCCACCTCCCCCGGCTTTTTGTGTGTCAGCGTGTGTGTGTGTGTGTGTGTGTGTGTGCGCTTCACTGCGAGGAGTGGAGACTTCCAACCCACACAGCACTCTCCAGAGCTCTCAGCCTCCACAGTGCCTCATCAGTTGACCACTCCACACCCCCTACGCATCAATTGTGTGCATGTGCACACCTACACGCGGCAGTGCGCCATTAGAAGTAAAGTGTACATTTCAGTGACACCTGAAGTTGAATGTGCTTTTTTGCCTTTTTTTTTTTTTTTTTTTGAGAGAGGGGGTGTCTTAAGAAGGGCAGCAAAGCTGAACACCCATGACTCATGTCCTTCCCCACAGAGAAGCTTCCAGCAGCTTCTACACAACCAGGATGTAACCAGGTGGCTAACCAGGGAAAGGCCAACTTTGGTGAATGGTTTATCCTGTTGTCATTCCTTCAGCATTACTCATAAAGCAGCATGAGTTCCTTCTCTCTCTCCCCCCCCAACGGAGGAGGAAGCAAAATGTTCAGTTTCTTTCAGCAAGCCAGACCTGACTCCTCAGTTTTAATCAAGTTTAAGGTAAATGGACCGGTGGTGGGATCACCGAGGGCTTGATCTAATAACTGCACACAAATGACCAGTTTGAGGCCTGATGTTGCAACTCCATGTTAATGTAAAAGTCTGATTATGGTTCACTTCCAAAAAAAAGTGAACCATAGCAGCAAGACGATGTCGACAAGCGGCACAGGTGAGAAAGAACCGTTGGCTGATGACAGGTGCCATTCAAAATACAAATAAAGTAAGAGGAAAAGAGGACTTATGTAATGTTGTGCCTATGCAAAAATGATGCATAATAATAAAAAAAACACTCATAATGTTGTGCCATGCAAAAAAGCCATGCAACTGTAGATTAAACACAATCACACTCAGCTTATCTGCAGAACACTTGCTTCCTTCATTTTGAGTAATCCCGTCCTACCGTGCTCTCGGTGACATTCGGCCGAGAAAAGGGCAGCTGATGGACTGTCATGAGCTTGGAGTTACATCACAGCTTTGTGTCTGAGTGTCAGCAACACGTGGAAATAAAAGCACGGACCTTTCGACGAGCACAGAGTCTGATGGAGGGCCGCCTTTTTCAAGCGGATGCAATTTCAGACTGCTGGAGAGCATCAATTAAAAAAGAAACACGTGCGTCGCCAGGTGTTAGTCTGGCAAAAAAACATTCAGTTTATAAAGGAAATATGTACAGTCAGAGATGTCTCAGGGTTTCCTCTGAAGCCTGCTTGGTCATGTGAAACAGAATAATAACATCCTACTTCTCTATGACGACGGCTGGATTGCAGTGGAGCTGCGAGAAAGCTGATATGAAATTTCTGTCATGATTGAGATCACAGACAGGCTTTCAGAGATGGGATGTTGGGTGGAGGAAGTGTCAGGTGCTGAACTGAAGGAGAAATATTGTGAGAGGGGGGAAAAAACCCAACTTGGTTTTAAGGCAGTTTATCTGTGGGTTCAAAAACTCTGTTAATCATGCTGTTGTTTGCAGCACAAATCTGCAGGACCAGCTTCAAAAAGAGTCACGGTGGGGTGGTTTGTGAGTCAAGTGGGGGGTCCCCTTAAAAATGGCTGTTGAGGAGTCGGCTCTAAAGATATGAATCAGAATCAGAATTGCCCTTTATTGTCCTTATACATCAATGTACAACAAAATTGGAGAGCTTCTTCCATGTCAGTGCAAAAAAAAGGAAAAAATATATAAAACAAAAAAAAAATAGTCGAGTCTCATATATACATATGTACAATAAATAGGATGAGCAGTGCAATGTAGAGTGTACAGGGTGTAAATATTAAAATATGTGGTTGAAAAGCAGATTTTTTTTGGACTGTGTCCATTCATTGAGACCTCAGGAAACTATGTCACCTTTTGGAAAAAAAAAGCCTTTGCAACTTTTTTCTTGTAATATTTGAGCCTGTATACGGGACCGCAACTTTAATTTGGTAAACCTCACATTAAAGAAAGGTGCTGGTGGACACGTTATACTTCATGCTGTAGTTAACCTCGTCAACAGTGAGATCTAATTTATTCATAATCTTGTAAGGCAGTGATTCCCAAAGTGTGGGCCGTGGCCCCCTGGTGGGCCGTTGCGGTACTGCAGGTGGGCCGTGAGAGGTCATTAAAAGTTAAATAAATATGTTTTAAATCCTCAATCTTTTTAAAATATGTTTTTAATTACTGTAAAATATTAACGACGTGATTTAAAAACATTAAGAAGTAACAAAACAAACCAGTTAAGTGTTATTCTACCGTCATCTTAACTTAATATGACAAGTGTCACCTTATTTGTTGACCCCTTTCATTAATATCAGAACATGGTTCCTAGTCCTGTATGTTGATCACAGTTGTGACTAAAGGTTTCGATGGGCTGCGGAGATTTTTCGCATTTCAAATTGGGCCTTGGTGTTCTGAAGTTTGGGAATGGCTGTTGTAAGGCATTATGAAAAATTAAGCAGGCTGGATCAACCATAGCATTTATCTCAAAATGAGCATTTGCTTCGTCCAACATAAAACACGAGCTCCAAAGTTATTCTGAAGGATTCCTCCAGTTAAACTGCTTCAGATTTTAAAGGTAATACATTTGATATAAGGTAAAAAATGTATCATATAAAGGGAAAGCAGAGGCATCAACTGCTCTGAAATCATGATATAATAACATACAGCCCCCCTACTGACTTTCAATTAAGTTACCACAAAAGTATCCAATTTTCTGGCACGTTATAGGATTTGATTTTTAGATGCAATAAAGGAAATTAGAAAGCGAGACACTCCTTGATAAAGGTATTATCACCTGAGATAAATAATGAAGCCTGAAGCAATCCAACAGCTTAAAGGGCCGCTCTGGCAAGTTAGAGCAGCTATTTCATAATATTAGGTGAGCCATCAGAGACCGGTAACATAGTAATAGTCCAAACTGAAGCAAAAGATGGAGGTACATCCTGACTGACGCTCCTCACTGCTTACTCAAGCTGCGACAGTCCAAAAGTGATGTTGTCATGATTCTTTTCTTTTTTTTTCCTGCATTCACTAAAGGCTCCAAAGCCACATAAAACACCTCCTTTTAATTAAACCAAACTCATGTATGAAAATCTAATGGAGTACCTGGCACACAGCCGACGCCGGACAAAACCTATCCTGTTTTCACTCCACCGACATCAAGCATTGCCATTTTCGTCATGGCCTGTACTGTCCCAAGCACACGCTGTTCAGAATAAATGGATGTAGCCACCGTGAAAGTCGCCCGCTGGTTTGAGAGCGTCCATCTTGACGGTTCGGGTTGAGCGACTTGGTCGGGTTGTTCTTTTAAAACTGGAAGCCGAGCGTGAGCAGTGGATCTGAGAGAACTGTGGAAATTACTGTCTTTTATTGAACTCTGGATGGGACAGTACCTCTCAAGATGGATATCACATTAATGAAGATTATATAAAAAAAAAAAAAAGGGAGAAAATTGCAGCAAGTAAGGATTAGTCAATTTTCCTATAGACCTTTATTCAAATGAAGATATTTTTACAGTTGTTGGAGTCCCCCCCTAGTGGCCATTGGCTAGAATGCATGTTAAGAACATTTCTGTACCAGCTTTATTATTGCCTATCTATCTATCTATCTATCTATCTATCTATCTATCTATCTATCTATCTATCTATCTATCTATCTATCTAACACAAATATGCTATTCAACAAAGCAGCTTTTGCAAAAATAGCCTTGAACTTCCGCTCCGACCATATGGAGACATCGGCTGTTTAAATGCTCCAGAATGACATCTGAGTAAGCGGTGTGCCGTAGCGTTGATGGCGAAGGAGCTGGTCGAAGTGATAAAAGAGAGGAATTGCATGAAGAATGAAGAGTCATGTTTGTTTTTTTCTTGCGCTGTATTTCAGTGAGGTGTCACCATACTGAGAGGACACTTTGCCGTAGTTTCTTCCACAGCGACACCAGCAGGAGAAAGCAACAGAGAAAGCGGTTGTTTTGATTGTCGCAAACGTGAAGCAGTGTCTTGGGAAGAAACTGAAATAGGACGAGAAGAAAGGAAAAGGGGCAACCGGCAGAAATGCCAAGCGGTGGTATTTTGGGGAGCTGTTTTGACATGTCCACGTGGCGCAGTAAGGTGTCGTCCAGGACTGACGAAGTCTAGAGGCGAAAATCCCCCCAAACTCGACAGTTACCTCACGACAACTGAATCCTTTGGAGATAGCAGTGGCGGATGTGTGATGTCAACTTCTTATTTTCTGTTTGATGCCCAGGAGATGAGAACACATAAGCATTTCTAAAAAAAAACAAAACAAAAAAACAAAAAAAAAAACAAAACACACACAAAAGAGAAATGTCGAATTTTAAAAAAATTAATCGGACCAGATGGGAAATTCTCTCAAGAAATCACAACAGGAAAGACAAAAAACTAGGGCTGGGCAAGTTAACGCGTTATTATCACGTTAATGCATTAATTTATTAACGGCAACATTTATTTTATCGCACGTTAACGCATGTTGCTCACATGCTTTTGTTTTGAAAAGTCTGTTACTGGCTGCTACGGGACCAGAAAATAATTGGAAGGCAAAACTAAAACAGACATGGAGAGCGGTAAAAATCAGTGTACTTTACAGTTCGGGTAGCTACTTAGGTAGCAATATTAACAATTCTGTCTAAAAAAAAAACTTTCAAACCCCTTTGTTGAAGACGATCGCGTCATTCCTCCATTTTACATCAGATCTGCTCCATGTGTTCACTGTCCTGCTGTTCTCTTGCTGGTTACTTCAGTGCAGCTCCATCTAGTGGCACAGATGTGTAACGACAACAGAAAATCTATTTCTTGATTATAAAACAAAGCCATTTCTGGGTCACGTAAACCAAACAATAAAATATTAAAAACAAATTCAGTCCCGTGGCCTGTTTTTTTTTGTGTTAGATTAAAAAATGGGGAAAAAATAAAAAGTCAGATAATTACAGATTGATAAAGTTACATAACTTTAACATGGACATTTTCATTTTAAAGTTCTCCCAGGGGAGGATTCAACAGAAACAAGGTTATTGGTAACCACTGACAAGTTGAACTCCCCGTTAGAAGTCTCTGCTGTTATCTCAGAAATGACCTGTTTTAATGTTATGATTGTTAGGATTTTGTTGGTAGCCTTTTTTTAATTTTTCATTAAAAACAGGATGACAATGTCCTGGGATGGCAATAAGTTTTATTTTATTTTACATTTTTTTAAGCTGAGATTTACACTAAATATGTGCTGATGTTAAAAGTGTTTGAACAACAAATGTTATGGCACTTTTGTTCATATGGCAGCAGAACATTTCAATAAAAGTGACCTTTACACTACTTTTGAATTCATTATTTGATTTTTCGTATACAATGCGATTAATCGCGATTAATCAGGGAAATCATGCGATTAATCGCGATTAAAAATTTTAATCGTTGCCCAGCCCTACAAAAAACACATAATTTCAGCAAAAAAGTTATGAAATGTCCTTTTCAATTTTAAATGTATTTATTTTGATTTTGTGTTTTTGTCCTGGTTTATCTTTTATACCTTCTTGCT
Source organism: Hirundichthys speculiger (assembly GCA_018398805.1). NCBI lineage: Eukaryota > Metazoa > Chordata > Actinopteri > Beloniformes > Exocoetidae > Hirundichthys > Hirundichthys speculiger. The sequence continues at coordinate 1,764,760 of JAGFBZ010002408.1, read as the reverse complement.
TTTGTTTTAGCATCCTCTGGATCGTCACAATGAACGTACGTATGGTACGTGAACGTACGTACACTATTTCCCATCCGGTTCCCTTGAACCGTGCACTGCAGCACATATCTGCAACTCATTCATGCACGCATGAGGATCTGCAGACATGAAGATGTACACAAACAGCCAGGAGTGCGATCTGGTATCTCGCGCGCGCGTAAGAGCCCTCATTTAGCCGCGGTGTAGGATGTTGGTTCTGTAAGCCGCCTGTCTGAGCCCGAGACATTTACATAGGTAATGGTAGGGGTAGTGCTCAAAAATGTGCGGGGGTGGAAAACATACAATCCTCCACCAGCATATAAAACCGGCCGGAAAGAAAGAGGAGAAAGACAGAGAGGCAGAAGGGGAGATCTAGGTGTCAGGCTCCTGACGCTCTCTGAAATGATGGGTAATTACATTTCAAATTACCGATGGGAGTAAGAGCAAACTCGATGACTTTGGTGCACAGGGAAATGCATCGAGAGTGCTGAAATCAGTGGGTAATAAGTGATTTCCTGAATTCCTGTGTTTAGGCAGGAGTGATTTGCATAACTGAAAATACCAGCTTAAAGGGCCACGTCAGCGAACAACAGAACAGATTCATTTTGCATCTCATTTCAGTCGCTGAAATTTTCCACCCTGTTTGTGTGCGCAGCATCATTTTGTGAGTCAGCCAGATTGTCCTCCAGAGACAAATGTGTGTTGTCTAAAACCGCAGCTGTTTTGATGTTCTGGAAACCTTGATTGTTTACACGGAACGATCCTCCTGCTTCCTTCTGCTCCATTTTCAGGTGAGCGACGGATGCCGGCTCAAGAGAGTCCAACAGCAGTCCGTCCAATAGGGGTTGAGGTATTTCAGTGGAGGCCAAACTGATTGTAATAACGTAGATATCGGCAGTTTCTCAAGCAACTCTCACCATTAGATTAAAGAGATCACACGACTAGACATGTCGAGGGTATTTTGATACAATGAGTTTTTAGTTTCTTTTTGAATTTGATACCAGCAACAGCCATGACCCTCAACAGGAATACGCGGGTTCAGATGATGGATGGACGTTTGAGTGAGCGATGCTCAACAAGGGAGACGCAGAAACAAAAAGCACCTGGTGGAGGTTCACCTCCAGATAACCGGCTACAGGTTATCATCATGATTTGGGAGAAGAGCATCTAAGAGTCTTTTCAGAGGTTAAAAATGTGCTGGAGCTTCCCAGGCTTTGAAATAGGTAGAGCAGTGGTTCTCAAACTGTGGTATGGGTACCACTGGTGGTACGCAAGCGCTCTCTGGTGGTACGTGGGAACGTCATGACTTTCCACATTTTTTTCACATTTTCACTTCAAAAAAAAAATCGGAAACATACAATGCATTATAAATACAACGTTTCAATAGAAATGTGTAGCTTGAGATTATTAAAATTGTGTCTTTAAAAAAATATTTGTTGCATATTCAGTTGCAGTGCAACTTTTGAGTGTTTATTTTGCTCTGTATGAGAGTATGAGTATGTGAGAATTGTTGGACAGAGTTGTAAATGTCTGATTCAGTAAGGTAACAATTCAGGTAACAATAGATAACCACAATAAGGAATAAACGTATCTCCTGTGTGTTTAAAGCTAATTGTGAAGCCTTAAAATTGGTCATCATGGTTTCTCAGGTGGTACGAAGTATTAAAAGTTTGAGAACCACAGAGGTAGAGCATCCAGTTTACATTAACGTTTCTCAGAAAAATTTGCCAAGAGTTTGAGGTTTCATCATCTACGTACATGTATAATTACGCATGTGCATGACACTTATGCCACTAGCTGTAATCCTCGTCAAAGCCAGGCCCGTCCCATTCTGGCCCATCCAACACATAACCAAGGTTTGGCCCAAGTCGGAACCTCTGGGTCACATCTTGCAAGCTTAACACTTCCCAGAGCCGTAAATGAGCCAGATGTGCCAAAAGCAGCACGTGCGATTAGACCCAAAATGTTATCTGGGACCAACCTTCAAACTGAGATTTTATGTGATTTTGGGCGCTTTGAGTTGTTAATCGTTTCTCAAAGAGATAATTCTGTGGTGGGAATCAATATATGGACTCACAATGTAAAACAGTAATATGACAAATCCAAATCTGGAATTTTTTTTGGCAGCTGACGGTCGAGCAAATGCTTTGAGCTAAACGGTAGCATAGCTGTTGTGCTACAGAGACCTGCTGGCGCCTGCAGGCTTCTGACATACTGAAAAGATTTGGCGTGTTATGAAGCAACCAACAGCAGCTAACCGACAGTTGTAGCCGGTACAGTTTTCAATGCCTAGTTCAAACACCCGGAGGAAGTTTGCTTGCTTGCTAGTTGCGTTAGCATTGTGCTAACCGGTCATGGCGCGTACCTTCTCTCAAAAATCCCCAGCGTGAGTTAAAGTTTTTCACAACTGTCAGGAATCACACACTCATGTAGGAATTATGGCACAAGCGCAAACATGGTGCTGGTCCTATTTTGAACATTTTGAAAGAGGGGTTTTTTAAAAGAAGAGGTGACGTAGCAGTGACACGTGAAAGCACGTGAAAAAAAAAAAATCCCTGTTCCAGCATTCGACACGCTGCATTTATACTACAGTACTTTCAGCTGAATATATAATTAAAGACTTGCAAGTCGCTGCATTATCGTTATTATTGTTAGGGTGGACTCGCGTACCAGGCAGAGGTGAGCTGTGAGTTTTAGCTCTTTCATTTATATTTCTTTTCTTTTCAGTTTTGCAGCTTCTGGCTGACTGGTCAGATTGTTGCTATGGAATGTGGTGTGGGACAAAAGGAGCGGAGATCCAGAAACTCAGTGACCTCTTGGAGAGGCCTCACTCTCCCTCTCCTCTCACTGTATTTGTGTCTTATTCTCTCTCTCTCTCTCTCTCCCCCTCTATTCAACACTTCGCATTTCCTGCTTTTCCTTCATGTCTCACTCGCTCTCTCGCTCTCTCAGCCCCGCTGTACTTTGATGTGGTGCTCGCCCAGGTACTTCGCTCGGCCTCCTTCGTGCGCACATGCAACATCTCTATGTTCTCTGCCTCGAACAACACAGGCTGGTGCATGCACAAAAATCACGCGAGCGCAACCCCTCAGCGCACACGCGCGCGCGCGCACACACACACTGACAAACAGGAATGTGTGGGAATCTCCCCTCCAGCTACCACTGTAACCTGCATCTGAAGCTTGTGAGGGGCCAAGAAGGCAACAGACCCATGAGACCGAATGCAAATAGAGGAGAAGCTTGTAGGCTGCCTGGCTGAGATCAAAGATCCCCTCCACATAGCTCAACTCTACTAGACATGCATGAACAACATTCGCTTCCACACAGGGCCTTGCAAGTGTGTGTTTTTGTAGGTGTGGGGAGCGTGCGTGCGCGCGCTCGCACGTGCAACGAGCCCCCCCCCCGGTCATGTGTGTGTGTGTGTGTGTGTGTGTGTGTGTGTGTGTGGGCAAGCTGGATTGTGGGGGTGCGCGAGCGGCAGCGTTCGTTTTTAGCAGGAGTTCATGCTCAGGAAACTTTTTAGCTTCAGGCAAATGAGTCATGCTGAATAAATGATCACCAACCTTGGAGGAAGCAGTTTCAAACACAAGCGCTCAGGTAAATAAATAAGATCAGCCAAACTTTTTTTTTTTTTTTTTTTTTTTTTTAAATGTGTGTGTGTTCTCTGCTGTGGAATATGCCTTTAATTACGCCTTAAAGCTGTAAAATCTTTTCATCTGTTTACAGCATTTCATCATCACCTGTGTTTATAGACTGAACTATTGGTATCAGTGGCAGACCTCGGCTCTCACTCCATGTTTATGTCTCACGGTGCAGCAGGCGAACGGCTTCTTTGCTCTTAGAGCTACTCTGAGGATGAGGTTGCTGTATAGCTTGTTTTTTTATTTTTATTTTTTATTTATTTATTTTCTTAAGTGAGGTTGTGTTCAGTGGTTAGGAGTAGTTAGAGAGCAGTCGCAGCTCTCGGTTTTGCAGAATTAGGGCGATATTCTCAGGGCTATGTTGGGTAATGGCGGCGGGGGGGTTAACCGTCAAGTGTGAGTGAACACTCTCTATTAGAAGTGGTCACTTATGTCCCATTAAAGATGTAACTAATATAAATTAAGCACAAAAAGTAAGTTTATTTCTTTGTTGTAACAATCTAATACTGTTGGAAAGCCTGTTTATTCCCCTTTTTAAATATGGATATGCATTTGGGGGATGAGCAGCAGAGCTGAGGATGTGAGATGCGTCCATGAAAGATTTGTCAAATCTTTAGCCTTTTTTTTTTTTTTTTTTTTTGCTCTTGGTATTGACTTTTATTTTAAGCTTCTGGCACATCCTGGTGAGAACAGTTTGCCACTGACCTCACTGATCTGGATATGGCCCATAGAGTAAGCCAACTTCAAGCCTGCGTCCAAACAAGTTTTTGGAGTCATTATTTGGAGTGAGCCCTTGTACCATCTGCAAACTGAAGCTCAAGTTCCACAAAATCGGGGGATGTCAGTGAAGACGGGACCCCGAGAACACCGTTTCCTCATCCTGTCAGCACTTAGGAACCGCAGGCAGCCTTTTACAGAGTTGCAGTTCAACTTTGCAAGGCAATATCAATATATACCTAACGGCTATCTGCCCAGATGACCCGGAAACAGACTCTATGCCGCCAGTCTCTGGTCTCACAGGGAAGTCAGGAAGCCCGACTTAAACCCAACTGAACACTCATCATCATCTTGGGTGTGCTGTTTGTCCCTGAGTGACCAACACAACCACATTGGCTGACTTGGAACAAATGCTGGTCCGAAGAATGTGATGTCATCCCACCGCAGTGTGTGACCGGACTGGTGACCAGCATGAGGAGGAGTTTCCTAAATGCATAAATTCAAATTGTTAAATTGCCAATGTGTCTTGTTTCTTGAGACTTCAGTCGTCTAATCTGCCAAACAAGAGTGAACAAAAAAAAAGGACATCTGGACAAATCTTTCGTAGGTGCAGCCCACATCCTCAGCTCTGCTGTAGATAATGGTGAAGAAATGGCTTCTCCATTAGAATATTCTCCAAACTGGCAGCGCAGTGACTACAGTCTTACTGTAGGTGAGACGGAGACACAGACAAGCGTGGCTGAAAAGGAGAGCTTTTCGTACTGTTTCTCTGTAGGATCTAACACCTGAGAAGGTTCGTGGCATCTTTTGAAGCAAAGGGCATTATATGTAGTATTGTGCAAAAGAACTGTGCCATGTGGAAGACAGGGGTAGTTAACAGGCCCAAGTCTGCCCCCATTTAACCAGCTGCTGGTCGACATGTTTGAAAATCCAGCTTTTGTATTGTATCTTTGTGGTACTTTGACCAAAACGTGTCGCCCACATTTCATCAAGAATTTCAGAAAATGACCATACACAGTATGCCTCCTGTAATGCCTGTTTGTACAGGGACAAGTGTTTACCAATTAACAAGTGCAACAAATCATAGTATTTGCATCCTGAGCTGATTTGCAATGCCCATCCCTAGCTGGAGCAAACCTGCGAAAGAGCAGCAGCAGCAGCCGGAAAGGAAAACCTACCGTTCCTTTAAATATTTGACACGAGACTATCTTCATATCGCTCTGGGAAGATAATAGCATTAACGCTGGACCAGATTTGGTCCCAGCTGAAATATCCCGACACCTTTTCAGAATTCAGCTGAGGCGAACAAGGGCGCGTAGTCTGCCGTCTGACCGCTGCTTTCTGGGTGACGTCACACACGACTGCTGGGAAGCAGAGGGTTAAATGAAAACCGACATGTCGCATTAAAACCACCTAGCACCTGGTACTAGTTCAATATCTGGGCTGGAAAAGACACTCCTCTATGGCAATAAGGCCTCTACTTGCTGTTGATAAAAGTAGCAGTCAATCCGCTTCATTGTTTGCCATTCTCTGATTTATTGCAGCTCGGCCGGAGCGTCAATGGGACCTGTGGTTGGGGGGAAATTGTGAGACTGAGGGGTTATGTTATGTTGTGTTATGTCAGACAAAGCATTAGCAAAGGATTTTTTCTCTTTTTTAATGCTCTGACGTGTTTTAAATGTGTCGACGTTTTCATGCAGATTGTTAACCAGCTTCACAACATTCTGTTTGTGCACAAACAGTAGAATTCGCCTCCGGATAAAAATAAATAAAAAAGCTCCGGCAAACAAGCACGTGCGCCGAGATATGCGGAGGAAAATTCGGCTTTTAATTGGATTTAAGGGCCTCTGATGAAAAACGTGTTGGAGTGCATAAATGTGAGTTAATTGAAAAGCAGGAAACAATTTAGATTTGCGGCGATGGCAGCCTGTGAGGACAGAAGCATTCAGCGCGGTGTTATTCTGAAAACACTCGACCCGAACGTGAATAATTACTGATGAATAAACAGCTTTAATGCAGAGCGAGTGAAGAGTTTACCTCAAAACTGCATGGATGTTTTTTCAGACAAGAGCTCACGACCCCTCATTAATACGCTGATGATGTGAGGCGTTTTTAATGCGGGCTTGTATGCTCCTATATTTTAAGCCACTATGCATGATTCCCAATTTTTATTTATTTATTTTTTTAAATCATATTTATCTTATCCTGGGTATGAATAAAGCCTTCCTGATGATTTTTTGGTTCTTAAGCCAGAAGCTTGGCCTTTTCTGCAGTACAACGTAAGACTTTACGAATTCTCGATATCGGCGTGACGTCACGCACCATGTGATCGGCCATGGTTATGCTTCCAGTTTTAACGTGAGCGGGCAAACAAACTTGCATTCAGGTGTTTTTCACTCACAGTTCCTTCAGTTATTTCCATTTTAGCATCTTTATTGTATCTTAACTTAGTTTGGCGATCGTCACTGGCATGGGCGGAGTTTGCGGGGGGGCAAGGGGAGCATTGCTCCCCCTGGTGGCTGTAATATGTAATTGCATTGTCAACGAACTGGCAAAAATAAATAAATGTTTTTGACTGTAATGTTTTTTTTTAAGTCCAAAATAAACTGCAGTATATTGTGACAGTTAAATGAATCATGTTATATTTTGTTTCTTAATACATTTAACATCATTAACATTAACATTTATAACATCTACTGTGTACTGTATCCTGTTGCAACTACTGGTTTTGAACATCATCTAATCTTGGACTTCATGGTTTCGTGGTGAGTGTATCTTGTGTGCCATCATGTGCGCGCGAGTTTGCACATATGTGTGCATGCGCGCCGGTTCGCATGCAGGCGCGCTGGTTCGCGTGAGAGTGCGCCCGTTTGTTGAAAGTGCTTAACAATTTTTGCCCCCCCTGACACAAAAGTCAAACTACGCCTATGGTCACTGGTGCCTGTGGTGGAGAGCATGGCTTACCAATATCAGGATGAGTTGAAGCCAGAGAATTTAGCGAGGTACAAAGCAAAATTGGACAGTCGGCCTAGATTTGTGTCCATACAAGCACACAGCCGATTCTTGGACGAATAACCCCAAACAGTGGCCTTGTTTGGGGTACCCAGATGCTGGGGCGCCGAAAAGGGGGGGTAAAGGATACGGATTATAGGGGCCCATGATTGAGAGGCGCCCAGAGAGGCCCCTAATGATGATCAAAAATAGCATCAACAAATTTCGCCGCTGTGTTGGGGGGCCCGGTAAAGATTCTTTTCATGGGGCCCAAAATCCCTAGTGGCGCCCCTGCCCAGATGTGTACCATTATCTCATAAAAACTCCTCAAGTATAAGTTTATAGAAAGTAAAATCAAATGTCCCTACAAGCACCCGAACTTGGGCATAATGACAGCTGCCCAAGATTCAACATTCTGTGTCAATGTCGACGGCCAGCTGAAAGCAAACCACCCGTACACCACGGGTTTGTTGTTGACGGGCAGTATGCCGACTTTGTTGTGTGGACAACAGTTCAGTGGATCCAGCTCAGAATTTACAGAGATGACAAATTCATTAATGAGATGCTGGAGCAGCTTGAATCTTTTTGGAAAGCAGTTGTACTTGCAAAGTGAGAAATGTGGCTGGCGAGCAACATTGTTGGTGCAGTTGAACACACAACAGTTCTTCACCATCTTTCCCTGTAACGTAAACTGCACAAATTTTTTAGATATCACCAGAAAAATACGACGAAATCAGACAGAACAGGCACACATGTAAAATGCAACGGCTTTGCTAGCAATAGTTAGTGTTCGTTTTCCCCTTGGCCTGGTTGCTATGGCCCGCGCATGCCCGGATGTGTTCAGTGGCCCGGATGTTCGTGGTCGAGAATGTGCAAAATAATAACAGCAGGACGCTTGTAACATATTATTCTGATGACACAACGGTGGGTTTGGGACAGAATCGTTTGACGCGCACGCACATCTGCGCTCCACCTTCCACCGGAAAAGAGAAATTACACTTTGTGTTTTATGTACGCCAATCACTCCAATTTGCATGAATAGCCAGACTTTTATGCCGTTATCATTACCTCCCACTGCGGGGAATGATTCATGCGGAATATCAATTTTATGTACATCGAGGCATTTGTGTGCACGGGGCGCGCGCGGGCCCCGTGTACGAGAGCGGCGAAGATGAACACATGGGCCGCGTGGGCGTCCGCTGGCAAGGAACAGCCACGCTCGTTCCTTTTTACAACAAAAGCAAGAAATGCAACATTTCATATCTGCCAGTTTAGATTCTCAACTTGAAACTGAAAAATATCTCTGGGTCTGGCTGATTTCTGATGGATTTTTGTGTGTGAGTGGGTGGGGGGTGGGGGGGCTTCAGTTTAACATCATAAAAAAGAGCTAAAATGAACTGTGCAGTTTGTGAGGACTTTGTCACGGACTGAGGTGAGAACAGAAGATGAAATGTTTAAAGGTGAAATCCTCGGCTAATACTCTTTTATTGGAGCTCCTGTTTGCAGAGAGAGACATCAGATTGAACCTTCATTTGCTCCTCTCCCCCTCGGCCAGAGTGGACAAACACAAATTCAAACTGTCTTTACTCCGGAACGCACGCACGCGCTCAGAGGAGGCGCGCAAATCCTCGCTATTGACTGCAAAGTGAATCATCGCTCCAGACAATATCATTGTCAAACATCCTGGCCTTGATGGATAGACGTCGACAGACTCACAAAGCCATGGCAACAGTCAAGTGTGAATCTCGCCGATGAAAGGAGAGCACAGACACTGCTCGGTTAATTCCTGCACGGAGCTCGACTGCAGTTTGAAAAGCCGGCATTGAACCGTAGGTTGCAGAAATGAAATGGAAAAAAATAGAATTGATGCAAAGATTTGTAATTTCTACCAATAAAAAGCGTTGCACAAACTGGTGACAACCTAAATAAACACAATTATATAGCAGCAAATTCAATATTGTGTTTCTTCTATTTTAATACACGCCTCAGCATCACAGGGCGGATTATAATTTAAACTTTCATATCCTGCCAACACCTCTGTTGTTTCCTCAGACAGTGAGGAGAGATACCCCCCCCATGTATAGATTTGCTCCAAAATCATATATATTTAGATATTTTTTTTTTTTTTACTGCTTTGCAGATGATAATTAGCATGCTTGTCTGTTTCCCTTGTAAAAAAGCAAAAATATAATACGCTAGCAAACCCGGGCAGCTCCCTCACTTGCAGACGAAAGTAACTTTTGCAGGAAAATATGTCCAAAAGAATATGTGGAAGGAGAAAAAAAAAAAAAAGGAAAAAAAGGGTGAAATGGGACACAAACACACGCTCAGATACACACTCACTTAGGACAAGAGCCCACAAAAGCTGAACGTGGGCGTAAGTGGTGAAAAGGAGGAAGAGGAGGCAGGTGACGAGGAAGAAAAATGCTCTCACATTAGGTTTGATGCTGTGGTGCATTACCTAACAATCAGGGAGCGTCTGCAGCATCAGACGATCGAGCAGCTGGCTTTCTTATGTAAATGACAGGAGATGTACCCGTAAGAAAGTTGGCAGAAAATGTCTGAAATTTGAGTGAATAAACTGGAAGGACAATGATAAAAGTCCTTGTGAAAATCTGGCTGAGTTAAATACTAAATACGTTGCTACATGCTCACGTACAGACACACATATCGTTTTCATATTTTTATTTATTGTACTCCATGTTTTTGTCTGATTTTTTTCCCCTGCCCTTTCACTCAGTTTTCCACTGACAGCTTCAAACACTGCTGCCCAAAGAGTTTTAGCATATCCACATTAAATGGAGAAACATCTATAACTAATAGTTTTTGCCTGGACCGTGCACTTTGCTCTACTGACATACAGATGGAGACGGCTGCTTATAATAAAGCACCACGCAGCAGTTCTCTGGCGTCTCCTTGTAACTTGTTGAAACTTTTGCACCGCGGGTGTTTTGGCCTGTTTACGTCCATTCTGCGCGTGGGTTAGCATAGCAACAGCGCAGATGAGGACGGTCAGTCAGAAAGACTGGATCTTGGTCGGATATCCGACGTGTGAATGGAGCATTAGACTGTCCTGAGTGAAGGTCAACGGCTCCAATCAGCGCAGATCTCCATTAATTTTCTGAACAGAAGCTCTCTGAAAACCACCAATGTAGGATGCTAACGGGTTCCGTTGGCCACATACAGATAAGTCTCTTCTGAGTGACTCTCCAGCTGTATCATAAGATTAAAAAAAAGCAACCTTTGAACTTCCTGTCTTTTCAGAATCCCACAGCTTTTGGACAATGTCCGGAGATTTGAGGGTTTGCGATGTCCAGAGCTGCTCTGCACAGGTGTCAGTAGGAGGTGACCTGGCTCAACTGTAAATACTAAATATGGGGCAGCTGAAGGGGTTGTAGAAGATGATGGAGCAGATAAAGAAAGTTCATCATTCGTATAAACTGACCTGTTGAGAAGAGCCTCTTGGTTTCTTTGAAGCTGGACTGCATCATATAGAGAGCACTGGAGTGGCTCCGTCATACCAGCAGAACCAATCAAATGTCTTCCCTGCTCGGTACGCAGGAAAGCTGGATGCTGCTGTTGACCGAACCCAGAAGAGCTGATCTTTCCTCAACTTGTGACTGGAGCAACACTTGCAAGTTACACTGCTCACAATCTATCTGTGATATATAAAAAACTAATAATGACCCACTGGTTGCAGCTCGGAAACCCAAGATTTGAATAGCTCTCATTCAAGGAAGGAGAGAGAGTTAACGCATGTCGTCGTCTCTGGTTTTGGTTGTGCTGTACTTCATTTTGAAATGGTTTTCTGAAGCTCATTACAGTTAATTTGGCTTTTTCCTTGCCTTGCTCCTCACCTGGTTTCAGTTAACTGACTGCGATTCACCTCCACTTTGTTAGCCATGACCTTCCTGAGAATATAAACAGCCAGGTTTCCTTCATTCAGGCTCCACATTCACGTCTTCCTTACCGCGCTGTTTTTCTGCACGCTTACACCTGCGTGCTTTCTTGTTTTGTCAGCCCTTATATTTAGTTAACGTTTCACTTCTCCAACCCTACCAAAAAAAAAAAAAAAGGTTTGTTCACGGGCAGAGAAAGGTGGGTCACGTCTCCCCCACACCAGGTAAAGAAAGACTTGCAGCAGAATCACTGATTGTGATGTGGGTGAGTGCTCAAAGCTCACTGTCCACACAGCTGTGTATACCATGGGTTACACTTTTCAAACGGTCAAATCCTGGTGTTTGGAACCTGCCTGGCCAGCCATCCTAATTCTTTCCGAATTATTTTGGATTTGACTTTAATTTCCAGCAGGCAATACTAGTGGTTACCAAATAAACTACCTCTGGACAGACATGCAACCCATCAGATGAATAAAAAAAAACCCCAAAACACAAGCTTAGAGTGCTGCATGGGTATCATTGGTCTTCTTTCCTTACATCTGGTGCTTATCAGTGTAGGGGTCCAAATACTAGTTTCTAGTAGAAACTGAGGCACTCAGAGTAGCGCAGAGGTTAAAAAGCATTTATTTCAGCATGGCCAAACAAGTAAAAAACTAAAGCCGAAGCGTTGCAGCCTGTGGGCCTTCATCAGGGCTTGATTTAAGATGGCCGCCCCTAGACATCCTCCTATATATAGGGAGGGGTCTCATGACTGGGCGGGGCTTCAAAGACAAAGAATTCAAAATTTGAATTAAAAATTTGAGTTAAAAAGACTTCTACAGAGAGAATCCTTTTGGAATATATACTCTCAAAGCCACACAATATCCAGGTCTGAATGGTAAACATTGGCTTCCTCTCCTTTTCTTTGACTTCCTTTAACCTTCTTGGCTTATTTGGGTCTTCCTTGGCATCTTGATTGAAAAAGTCTTATTGTTTAAATCTGTTTATTTATGATGTTCTCTGTTTAGCGTGAATGTTTACAGTACTTAATACGGCCTACATTGTTTTTTGTTTATATACTGTCTTGCTCTGTCTCTGTGTCTGTTCAAATTTTGAATTTCTGTAATCTTTGTCTTTAACGGCCCGCCCACCAATTAGACCCCTCCCTATATATAGGAGGATGTCTAGCGGCGGCCATCTTATATCAGCCCTGATGAAGGCCCACAGGCCGCAACGCAGTCAGCTATAGTTTTTTACTTGTTTGGTTGTGCTGAAAAAAAGCTTTTTAACCTCTGCGCTACTCTGAGTGTCTCAGTTTCTACCAGAAACCAATCAGATGAATGAGCGACAACCAGACAAGTGTCACCAAAAGATATCCAAATTTCTGCAGTAAGAATTGTTGATCCAAGGTGTTTTTGGCAATTCTGCAGCCATCATGGTTGCTACGAGCATGATAACTATTGGAATTGCCAGTATGAGCCACTGCATTAGCTCCACCCCTGCCCTGTTTGCGATTGGTTTGGTGCGTTCTATACCGGTGGAAATGGTTGTGTACGCATCTTTAATTTCATAAAGGGAGGGTGAATGGCCTAGGCTGGAAAACCAGTGACTGTTCTGGGTCACAAACCAAGCCTCTTGCTGCTTCTGGGAACACGGGGAAGCTAGTTTCAGTAGTTAGTAGGCTCGTAGTTTTCCATCCGTACCCGTCGTAAGATACAAATCTCTAAGTCACCTGCTGTAGTTTTTCCTCCTCACTTGTCTCACAACATCTACAATCATTTTATCTTCGTCGCACCAGCCACAACCCACTTCTGACATGTGTGTTGCATTTCACCGCACACGTACGTATGCGCCGATTCATCGTAGCATCGAGCTACCTGCACCTGCTTAGACACGCGTGAAAACCAGAGAAAATTTCTAGTCCATTTGACTTCGCCGAGCAACAAAGAGAAAATTGAAAAAAAAAAAGGTGAGGGAGGGAGGAAATGGACGGGGATGGAGGGAGGAGAGGTAAGAGCAAATGGTAGCCAAACCTGTGAACAGATCAGCTCTGCTATGAATAAACATGAGCGGCTCAACCCACGCCAATCCCCCCTCTTTCACTCTCTTCAGAACACAGAAACATCAGGCCATACAGTCTTTTCTCTCACGTACACACAGAAAACAAAGCGCAAACACTCTCATATTTGTTCACAAACTTTTTACATTTAAGCACACCCTCCCCCTTTTTTCTACATGTACACAGAAAATATATAAATTGTCTTGTTTTTGGCTTGTTTCCTTTAAAACCTGAGGCAAACACGTTCAGAAGACTGATGCTTTGTTTTTTTTCCAGCTTTATCTGACTTAGAGGTCACTGCATGTGCTTCTTTCCTTTTGTCAGATCTCAAGGCCAACGGAAACAAGTTTGACACATTCAGTCCTTTTTTTTTTTTCTCTCTCTTTTTATGAAATCAGTTTCTGCTCTTGACAAGCGCAGTTGTTGCCACAGCAACGGCTGGCGAGAGCAGTTGTAGGCGGGCAGCGATGCCCGGCAGCGCTGAGGCTGGAGGGCTCTCATTGGCCTCTCCAGTTTCCCACAATCCCTTGCTGTGGGTGCTGCTATTAGAGCACACACACGAAGAAACGAATGTTTGAGGGCAGCTTTAGGTTCACTTTTTGAAAGTTTTTTTTCAGTCACGGTAGACTTACAGACGATGGATCCTACAACTACGGGTGGTCCCGTTAGATTTCCTCTGCTGCCACCGTGAGCCTGGCACATCTGTGCCTTTCAGTCAAACCTTTCAGCGGGATTAGCGGCCCCTCCTTGAATTAATTCCATAATTAAGTAGCTTTTTAAGTCTCAAAGATCTGCGTTTTTGGTGTCTGAGAACCTGAGGGAGTTCAGGAGAGGCTGTTTGGAGGAGACGGGCCAAGTGGGTCATTCACCGGTGCGCTCCGTCTGCACGCTCAAAAGCATGACCGTCCTCCGTGATCGGTTGCCTGAAAAACAGGAAGAGTTGCATCAGTCCCTGGTTCCAGACTTCAGCTCAGACAGAAGTTCGGACCAGAACAGTTGCAAAAAAAAAAATAAAATAAAGCACCCTGGAAAAAATATGCTTTGTCCATTTCTCTGAGTCTCAGTAATGATTTCACCAAAATTTCAGCCAAAATTTCGAAGCATGGCGTGTAAAAGCTGCTTCCACAGGAATTAAGAGGATGAAGAGCAGCCAACTGCTGCTAATCAAATATACTCGATTAGCTGATCAGCAGCAGGTGTGAGAGCCTCGATAAAAGCAGAAGGTTTGTCAGTTTTGCTGGTCCAAAGCATCCAGGTGTGTGTTAACTCAATGCCAAGGAGGAAAGACATCAGCAATGATATTAGAGGGAGCACTCTGGAGAGGAGCTGTAATGCCATTTCCAAACAATCTGGAGTCCTTCATTCGACAGAGGAAAGAGGAAAACATTTAGGAGTCTCCTCAGTGAGTTCAGACTGTGCAATGCACTGAGACGAGAGGTAGACGTCAAAGATCAAAAGTTCATGGCGATAGAGTAGACGCGACCCGAGTACAGCGGAACATGATGTGTAAGGGGGCAGCACTCGCACTCATCCGGGGCTTTGCAGGACTTTCTGGTCTTTCCCGCGCTAGTGGCGTCCTCCGGCTATTCCAGGCTAAGCAAACAGGATTGCCACTCGAGTAGTTTTCATTGCTAATCTTTTCTCTGTTGAAACAGCCTGGAATTTCTTGTGCGGTTCAACGCGTTGACATTCTTCCCCGTTTTGTCCTTCCTCTCATGCTGCATCAGTGCCTTCCATCACCTCTGCACAGAGACACCTTCCAGCCACTTTACCCACGTCACCTCAGTCAGGAAGGGATAGATGCGTAGCTTCTTTGCTTTGGAGCTATGTGTATGTAGACTGCAGCATCAAGCCATTTAAAGGTAGACAAAGATAAATAAATCTGCTTCAGTTGCTTTGGCTGGTTGTTTTTCTTTTTTTTTTTTTTTTTTACTGGAAGTGGTTGTGTCTACAAAAAAGCCCCAAATGCAATGTATTACTGCCACCTATTGAATAAAAATAACACTACTTCACAGTACTCGGAGGCAAAATGTGACTTTTTTTTTTTTTTGGAAGTGTTGTCCAGACTAAACCCGTTCAACAGGACGATGATCCTTGACGTTCTGTTCGTCAAGGTTGCTTGAGTGGTTCAAAATCACTGTCTTAGTTTTGATAACAAAACTTCAAATCCTTAAGGGACTGGCACCGATATTAAATTAATCGAGACCGGTTTATTTGGGAGCCCCAATGAGGCCAAATGTTTTTTTAATTTCAAGTAATAAATATTGCAAAATAAATTGGCTGAGTAACATATTCAGTGAAAAATAAATCCTGCTCTAAAAGCAGCTCGGCTATTCCGTCAGTAATTTATGACGACCACAGCGCATCTTTAATTTTTTTTGGTTTATTACGCTGGCTGTTCAGAGAACATTCACTGCCTAACTCGTGAGCAGCCCTGAGAGTTTCTGCTGACCCGAGACTACATCACATTACCACATAACGCTGAAGGAATAAAAATGGCGCCCGGTTTTCATCATCTGTGGCTTTGCGTCCAACTTAAGTGTTTTTCTCTGTGTTTTTCTTTGATTCAGTCGTGGGCGGGTGTCCACATCCCCAAAGTAATTTTGCTCCCAGTCTGTCTCTAGGTGGATATTTCCCCTTTCTTAAAAAAAAAAAATGAGAAAAAAAAATTCCTGTGCCACGGGCAACATATACTGCTGAGAAACACATGCTTTGGCTTATTGTGCTGCGTTTCCTGCTTATTGTTTCTCAAGTATATAAATACTTATATACTTGTAAATACCAAGTTATAATTTTTTTCATATTTTTTCAATATTATCAGTCCGATGAACTGACCGAGCCCGGCGATGTTTTCACTCTGTCAAAGCACCCTCCTGGCAAGGCCGGAGATCTATTTCAAGACGTTTTCTTGAATGTATTTTCGCCCCGCTTGCTTTCCCACGTCGAGATGGTCAGCCGGTGTCCAGTTTCAGGTAGCTCGGCTGCTCCCAGAACGTGAGCAGGAGGCACTGGGAGCCGCACCGGGACGCTTTAGGATCAGTTAAATTCCCGGCATTCCTCGCATAGTCCCTTTGAGGGGAAAGCAAATAAAGACGGGTTTATCGCCCCCCCCCCGGCCCACCCTCCTCACACCTCTACCACAGGCCTGTAGAGGGGAAACACACAGCTTGTATCAGGGCATATCACAAGATAACAGCAGTACCATGTGGAGCTGGGCTCGGTTCCCTCTAATTCGCCCGCAGTAGTTAAAGGGGAGGATTTTCCTTAAGACGTTTCACACATAAACAATGAACAGGAGTATAAGCTTGAATTCCTTGATCTGTGAGTGAAGCTTATACATGGAACCGCCTCCTCTGGGACAGTTTGGATGACTGGGAAAAATGTTTGATTTGTCCCCAGGATGAACACGCTCCAACTTCAAACCGTCCTTGGGACAAAATGCGTGCCCTAATTCAATTAGTTCTAGCTGCGACCTGGCAGAGGCACCGCACTCAACACAATGCAGCTCACCAGGAGTCCATTCTTGCGTCGCAGGACCGAGTGACCGGGGAAACCCAACTGATGTGTGGGCAGTTACCAAGACACCACAGCCATAGTTGCAAACTTTTCACCTGATTTCTATAATTCCTGCACTTTATATCCCAAACTGAAAATGCTGGAAGGATGAACCACCGTAAGAGTACGGGGATGTGGGGAACGTGTCAGGGTGCAAGGAGCTTGCATGCAGGTCATCAACTCACATCAACTCACAACTTTGTTTTTGTTCAGCAGCAGAGAGCGATGCTCGTTCATGGTCGGCTTTACAGATTCCAGCTAGGGCCACCTACTGGTGAGTAGCACTGACACAAAACTGGAAAGACGAGAAGTTGAACAACTAAAGGTGAGCTAGGTCAAATGGAAAATATAGCTTTTTAAGTTTCTCTCCTCTGAATAAGCACACTTCGGTTTCAATAGTCGGTCATTCCTCAAGCTTTCTTGTTTCTGATCAATCAGCGTCCTAAACTGGTAGCTACCGCTTGGTTTCATGACTTACAATGATGCAGTTCCTGAGAGATGAGCTAGTTTTATTAAATATGTCACATCGGATCAGTTCTTTCCTAGCTTTATTCAGTTTAAAAGAATATCTTAAGTGATGGCTGTAGTTTGACTTGAGAACCGCGATAGACGGTGATCGACATACGCTTCCGCCAAGCATTTGCTGAAAGTGCCTGACCTTTTTTTTCCCCAAACACTCCCCAGCAACAACTTCCCAGAGGGCTCTGTGCAACAAGCCATCTGCCGCCCGCTTTAGCTGTCCGGTGCCGACGCCTGAACTCGACACCGGTTCACCTGCTTCCACTGTAAAAACAACCAGCGTTTGAAAGGTGACAGGTGAAATTACCAGACCAAATTTATGGTAGTTGGGTAGGGTTCAACAAGCAATCAATTCGGCTGATAATGCACGAGTAAAAGACTTCTGTTAGGAAAGTCATCTTCTGCTGTGGAAGGATTGGTGGCTCAGGTGGTAGAGTGGGTTGTCTGGTAACCGGAAAGTTGCTGGTTTGGATTGCCATGCTTCCCTGGCTACATGTCGAAGTATCCCTGAGCAAGATACTGAACCCCAAATTGCTCCTGGTGAGCATGTGGCACCTTGAATGGGTGAATGTGATTCATGCTGTGAAGCGCTTTGAGTGGTCAGTAGACTAGAAAACCACTATATAAATGAAGCCCTCATGATAGATGCATCAAAGCAAAATAACTTTATTTTCTTGCCTGTAACTGGTGCTCCACAACATATAGTCTCTTTTTTTTTTGGCCTGTAGGTGGTTATTGGACTGGAGCAACAGGACTGAAATAACTGTTAGTGGTTCTCTGATTTTGGATAATTAGGCTTCTCTTTTGGAGTTTCAAACTGGGCGACACCATTTGCCAGATCCCAAAAAAAAAAAAAAAAACCCAAAAGTGGTGCTGTTATGAAAAACAAATAAAGGAAAAGTACACAACTTACTTAAAGTGTTCAAAACGCTAATGCTGCAGGTGATTGCACAGATGCAATCAGAGGCTATTGTACTGCCCACAAGCCGTCAGAAGAGGAGGACTCATCAGCATAGTTAGTCACAATGTGTGTGCGGTTACTAATAAATAGGCGATTTAATGTTTGAATTTCAAGCAGCTGGAGGAGACATACTGTTATGGTAGACAAGTACATTACTCCGCTTGATATCCTTGGATTTGAGTACCTGAAGGCAGTGGTTCAGCAGACACTGCAAAACAATTATGCTTTATAAGACAAAGCAAGCTGGTGGAGGCAGACAGACCGCGGTGGTTCCAGCTTTAGTAGATTATAAGATCACCTGGAAATCCGACAAACACAGACACTGCACCAAAAAAGAAACAAAGCAAAACTTTAACTGAGAAGCGATCTTCTGCGGAAAGACAAAAGCAAACAGCAAGAGATGAAACGTGTCCTGAGTGTCGGTCAGAACAAACACAGCAAATGAACAGAAATGAGGAAAAAAAGCCTGATACCGGCCAGACTTTTAATCTGCGTGGCACGGCAATCAATACAGTCTGGAAAAAAAAAAAAAAAAAACCTCAAAACTACAGGATGAACTGACTTCCTACTCTAGATCAACCTGGAGGCCTGAAGTTTAGATTTTAAATGTTTAATGAGAGGTTAAACATAAAGGGCCCGGACATGTGATTCTTCCAAATCAGATCGTCACATGCAGCAGGTGACGGTGTACAAGATGATTTCAGGATGTGCATGCAGAGGACCAAGGCACATCTGTGCATGCATGTGCACAGCCATTGCAAATCAGAACGCAGCTCGGCAAATCAATCTAAAAACACAGTGTAACTGAAACATCTGCTACTCAGCCTGGTGTTTACTGCGGCGTGTTAACTTTGTTTTTAACTTATGAATTTTGCTGCAAGTTGATTGAAAAGTGTACCACGGTGAGCTTACTCTAACATCTTCTTTTTTTCTTTTGGGAGACTGAGGAAGATGTCTGGTCCTACTTTTCCTGTGGTTTTCTTCTCCCCCCTAGCGGGGAGCAGCCGAAATGACAGCAGCTCGTTGTGTTCCTGCCAAGGTTGTTACTGTGCAGTTTATAGACCACAGCACAGCACTCAGACTGAGAGCAAACACAGTGCGCAAATAATTAGAAGTGTTTGTTTTACTGTGCCTGTGACAGCAGCTGGGAGGGGTCTGCCAAAGGGAAGAAAGACGCACATGTGCTTTTGCATTCGTGTGCGGCCTCAAATATGCTCATAAAAAGCTGGGTCAGAGCGCTGAATCCCGTCTGAATCTGAACCAGAGGAGAGAACGTTGGCAGCTACTACTACGATTTAAATATTTGGTCACAGCACTGAAGCCAGGCTTGGTGGATTTGAAGCCCACAAACACGGGAAGTGTTGGGGGGAAAACAAAGCTGGGATCACAACCCCACACTCCTGCAGACTTGCAAGATCTGGCTCCCTCTAGTGTTCAAAGGGTAAAATGATACATATATATATATATATATATATATATATATATATATATATATATATATATATATATATATATATATTATATATATATATATATATATATATATATATATATATTAATACACACACATACATATATAAATATATATGAACAGCATTTTAAAAAAGCAAAAACACATGCGTCATTGTGGCTGAAGGGAGCAGGAAAACTGGAAAAAAAAGCATTATTCTTATGTGTCAACTGTGTTTTAGAATCACAACTTTGACTGTCTCAGTAAAAGTAGATCAGTTTAATTAGTAAAGCGCAGGTCAAGCAACGTGGTTTTCCCTGCTGATGGATATGAAAGTGTAGATGACGTCACAACTTCCCCCATGGTGTGTGTTCAAGCAATTCATTCACAAATGTGGTACGCAAGTGGCCCATAGCGACGTAGCTTTCCTTACTCTCTGCACTTAACCAGAGTTTTTGACAGTAAAATCGCCATTAAAGTAGTCAAAAAATGCCACATAACCACGTCGCTCACAGATGCAAGAACAGGTCAGATCCATCAGTGAAACGAGGTTCCTACAGTCTCACTAAAATCTGAATATATGAAGGATCAAACGCTGAGGAACTCAGCAGATGTTGCAGAGAAATATGGAAGGAAACCATTAAGACTTTGTTCCAACACGCGCAAAAAAAACACGTAAACAAAACTACTGCAAACATGCACGTGTTTACTTCATACATTAAACATTTGGAACAGCTGACCTGTAGATTGAGATTGGTGAGATTGCCAATGACCACCACATCACTAATTTCTCCTGATACTATGGATGATAGTGACTCTAGACTCTATGAAATATGTAGGCTTAGACCCAAGACTGAAAGTTACCAATACCAATAAATGTACTCCTAAAACATTTTTTGGGGAATTCGGAAACAATCGGCATCGCTCAAATCGTGAAATGAGTTTCAATAAACTTTTCCTGCAGTCCTCCTGATCAAATATAGCCCAGTTCCTTTACCCAGTCACACATAAACTGACTCTACATCTATCCAGAGACTTGTAGGTCTTCAGTTCCTCCAAACCTGAGGCATTTTTGGCGTGAAAAATATAAGTGTAGATGTGCGGGTGTGACACGTCGGATAAGTCCTTTGAACCAACCCTTTTTAGCCTGTCGTGTACGTGCAGTACGAGATGTATGAGATGTACGTGTACGAGATTTAGATTGGACATACGCAGTGTTTCCATGCACTTCCTACTCTCTCCTTGGCCTTCTGAGGTGGTTTGGTTGTTCGTTATCTGAAGGACTTTCATCGATTTCTGATTACTAACGTTAATATCTTGTGAACACACAACTGGACGAGAACGAATGAATAAATAGTGCTGTATGATTAGCTTGTTGAGCTTGACCCAGAAAACGGCCACGTTGGGTCAAAGTACCCAGATATTTAACATCAGTGAATACTGATGGTTTGCTAAGGTAGCAACCACGGGGCTACATCCGGCTTGCTAGTCCGCCACCTTTACCGAGACTTGCAGTTGACCACTAGAGGCTGTCTCCAAAGCTGAGTCAATCTCCACTGAGCCCAGTGTTAAAATGTTCAGCTTTACAGCAGAAATAATCATATTTACAGTCTGCCACAGAAATGGTTTTGGTCTCCTTAGCTAGATTTCACTTCCATGACATCGTCCTTCAGGTAAAATTATATAAAGCCACAAATGTACACATTATCAGGGACATACCTTTGGAGTGACAGTCTATTGAAGTCTGTTATCTAGCCCTAAAATGAGCTTCTTTACTAAAGTTTACTAAAGTTAAATGGAAAAAAAAAAAAACAGTTTTTCATAATATATGTTGAGTCCACTTTTGAATCACATTCATTGTCACTGAGTTGACTGTCTTGACTGAGACAGGCTGTGTGCTTTGGTCATTTCTTCTTCAGTCCTACCACCGTCTGCTTCCACTGGAGGGCATTGTATGTCTTCAGAAGCCTCCGTTCCTTCTCCTTCTGTCTCTGTTAGTTGAATTTTTCACAAGTGTGTCCTTCCTCAGCTGCATTAAGCTCCTGTTCTCCACACACAGTCATCGTCACTCAGCACCATCCACAGCAGACCCAAACCCCTGAAGGTGATAGATGTCAACGCACAGTCACGTGCTCCTTAATTTGATTTCTGAGCGACTGCAGTCTAATGTTGGACAGGCTATGCGGCGTTTTATTTTTACCGGCTCCGAGCTCAGTCATTTGACTTCCCTCCAGGCATGAGAAGCTTTTCTGCAGCTATGCTAACAGAAACTGATGGTTCTGGGATGTTCAGTTCCTCTTCTCTGCTTTAATTGCCCTTCTCAGATGTCAGAGTGGCACTTTATGGGGAACAATCATCAAAACAAAGCAGCTGGAAAGCCGGCATTGAGGTTTATTAGTGCGCATGAAGCAACCAGAGGGGACCGCATTTAATCCTGGTCCTGGAACGGCATATTTTATTCCCTGGAGTTGGTTTCTGGACAAGATGAGCTTCCCCGGACTGGAGGACGATCAGCTTGTAACATCTGCACGTGTTTTTACTTAGCTGTAACTTAGTTTGTTGACTTTATTTGGTTTAAGCAGTTTAAGCTCACTTGTATTTACAGAAAGAGTTGCTCGGAACAAACACCGTCTCATACTGTCACTGTGCACCATCTTTTTTTACTCCAACTCTTTGTGACCACAGATGAGATGTTTTTCTAGTTCAATCCAAAAAGAAAAGGCACTGCTTCTTCTTCTCCATGTGCCATCAAAGGTCAAACCCTTGCAGAAGTATAAACTGTGTACTTCAGATTAGAGCCATGCTAAAGCTGATGTTTTTCATTTTTTTCAAGGCACCAAACCCCAATTAGGTCATACGTCCACAGTAAAATCAATGGTAGTTTTTATAAAGTCCTCGTAAGGAAAATTCTTATGAAAATATTTCACAGTGGTATGTATCATTAGCAGAAAAAGGGCAACAACAGAGTAATGGAGAAATCTGGGCTCACAGAGTCTTGAGTGTATTAGCATGCAGCGCTATCAACAAAAAAGTAAAGACAGTAGTCGAGTTGCTCTGAAAGGTTTGTTGCATGTAAGATGTGAGAAAGATCATATTTCTGTTCTAAGAGATAAACTGTTTCAGATCTGGTTAAAGATGTGGAAGAGTCACAATCGAAAAGGACAGCATCACAGCAGCTAATAACTACTCAATCGTCAAATAAATGTTCCTCTTGTGGTTGGGTTCGCGTTGGGGCTTTCACCGTCCCTGAAAAAGACATCACCGTAGCGGTGCGTGGCTCAGACGGCTGAATAAGCGCTCCGTGTACAGTGAGTAAAAAAAAAAAAAATCATTTAGCTGCTGGTTAACGAAACCCTCTTTTCTTCTGAATGTAAAGAATCCAGCAGAGAAGACCATGCAGCTACTCCAGATTCAGCAATTAAAATAAAAACTCCAACTTGGGTAGATGGCTTTTTTTTTCTTATTAACTTGTAGTTCAACTGGCAACCTGTCCGGGCAAAAGGCAGGGGTACACGAAGAGAGCTGGGATAGACTCCAGCAGATCACCATGACCATACATAGGACTAAATGGGTATGAATGGATGGATGGAACTTGTAGTTCAGTCAGAATGAAGACTTCAAGAGACTCCTTAATGATAAAACTCCTTAATGGTGTCTAAAGAGATGCTGAGTGTGATGAACATCTTTCTGAGTCTACGGTCAGGAGCTGGGGAGGCCGTGGGATCTCAAGAACACCGAGTTCACCGGGTTCACTGGGTAAGAGACATTAGATCAACAAGCACCTTAAATGTATCATTAAACCAGATGGGATAAATGGAAAAAAAAGAAAAACACAGAAAGGGAGCATCCAACACTGCTCCGGGGCTCGCCTCGTTTTCGGTTGCCAGACAAAGTTGGAAAGACGCTTCGGCCTTGAACCCAGAACCAGTTACTTGGAGCTGATTGTGACACAGTTGGATGAAGAGGTGTCACTTTAAATGGCTGTCGATGTGGCACTTCACTTACAAGTGGAAACTCGATGCTTTCCTTGCAGATTTGAACTTAAAAGTAACCACCCCAGACTTCATACTTCTTGTTCAAGAAGTGACGATGGTATTCTCCAATTATTATGTTCCTCTTTATTGTACCTTATCCTGCACGTTGCTTTCCAGTTTTCAGAGTGAATGCTCCACTAATTTCCCTTTTGCTTTTGGGTGGCGCCCTGTGGGAAATATAACAGACCGTGGAGGGTTATGATAGCCTCCATTTTAAAAACAGCTATCTTTATGGAGCAGACCCCACCCATCAGATTAAAACAAACACGGAGGACTTAGCGCAGCCTCGGCCCGGGTGAGGAGCAGACATCGCGGCCCAGCCAGGGTGTCAGTTTGTGGTCAGTTACTGTCCCAGAACAATTCAATAAATCTCCATAAAAGTCAACCACGAAAAACAGGCGGCTGAGACGCGAGCCGCAGCGCTGTAGGCCCGAAACCTCAGCCCCGACTGCTGCAAACCCGTGAAAACCCACAGTCATAAAAGACGAGTCGCTCGTATAACTCAACAGGCTGAGTGTGAACCAAACAGGGACGCTACGCGCTTTCATCAAAAGAGCGACGGCTCCAGATCATCTGCGGCAGTTGCTTTTATTGTGAAGAGAAAAACTGCTACGAATTAGCAAGACGGAGACGTGCTGTCAGAGCGGCGTGAATGGGATTTGCAACGCTGGCAGAAGTCGGTGGCTTCATGTGAAGTGTTAGTTCATCGTACAGCATTTACAGTTTTTTCTTGTCTGTCTAGTTAGAAAAAAAAAGACTTAAAAAGGGGTTCTTCCTCTTTGTCAATGAAAAAAGATGGATGAGTGACATAAAAACCTCATGTTGGGTGAGTTTCGCATTTGGGCAAGTTTCTCTGTCGGAAAAACGAATAAATCTTTAATCCATTAAAGAAGACGACGGCAGAGGCCACAAGATCAATGGAGCTGCCGCGTGAATGATGAGTCTGTGCCAGAGCGGTAACGAAGAGAAGAAAGTAAGAAAATAATCCCACGCAGGCCTTTTTTGTGCTTAACTGTAAAGCTGGAGATCTGAGATCGCCACATGTTCTCACTAATACTTTTTTTACGACTTGTTTTGGCATTAAAGACTACAATATACGGCTGGATTTAAGCATTACATAGCCGGGCTCGGAAAACATCTCGGGCTAACAACCATATTTCTTCATGTATATCTTATTTTCTGTAATGAATCATACGCTCTGCAGCGTACCTGTCCGACCACGAGCGTGCATATGTTTTTGGCTGCGATCGTGCGCGCAGCCCTTCCAGGGAGCCTGATCTCAAACAGCTGTGGATTATAAGGGTCAGGAGCTGCGATATGGCAGGAGAGACCGGGGGACACAAGAGATCATTAGGATACAGACAGTGGAATCTCATAAACCCAGAAACATGGCCTACATTCGGCTGAGCAACAATAAAAAAAAGAAAAAAAGATGGCTCTGTCCTCACACACACTCTTTGCTGCATCATCACCTCTGTGGTGCTTCGATCAAAACTTCTGAAAACTCTATTTATCTGTCTTGGTTGTGACTAAACTGCCTCGTTTTTCCCTCACGTTTACTTTTCAGCGTCTGCCAGGAACGCTTACAGTTTACCCGCCTGCGCTGGAGATGAGCGTTGCACTTAGATGCTTCCTGTCATAACAGAAATAAATATCAGAGCGGGCTGGATGTGGCGTTTGATTTGTTGAGTGCGAGCGAGAGGGGCTTTGTTTTTCTCGCGTCAGGGCCGTGGACAGGGAAGCGTGCGCGAGCAGCTGTGCGCTGCGCCTTCCAAGGAGAAGGGATGCTTCCATCACGGACTCGGATCCGGTTATTTACGGCACCGCGGAGCTTGAGACGAGAGGACGGAGATAGAGATCGCTTCGCTTCATTCCTGACGGGAGGAGAGAACCGGCAAATGTTTTGCTTTGAGGTCAGAAACAGTCAGGATGCGATGTTCTGTTCCCTGAGACAGCAAACTGGGTCAGATCACGTTGTGCTGCTTACGCTCGTCGCCCCTTGAAGGAACATTTCTTGATGTGGAAAGAGATAAACTTGAGCCATACAGTCTACATTTATAGACCAGCTTACGCAGTTTAATTGGTGTGAACGATACAACCAACTTTCCTCTCTCGTTTTGGTCTGTGTGTGTTTTTCTTTTTTAATCACAAATTTGCACGGATATCATTTTGACAGGCTCTGAGGCCCTCTGTGGAAAATATACACAGGTATGATCCACTGGTATAAAAACTAGGGCATCAAAGGATTTATGACCCAAATACATTTCTTGATTTTCTTTTTTTTTTTTTCTACTTTGGGCTGCTGTTAATCATTTTCTGTCCTTCTTGGGCCTCCTGCAGAAATATCATTTTTGATCACAGGGATTTCTGTTATGGCCACTGTTCTCAAACATTCTTCTTCCCTTTGATGGCAAGGCCTCCTTTTCTGTGGACACTGTGAGCCTGCAGGGGCGCTATGACTGTTGTGAACCTCAACTCCATCTCATGAATCAATAGCACAATTTAAATTCAGTCTAATAATCTCCATGAAGGATGCGCGTTAGAGGTCTTCCCCGAATTGTCCCGTGAAAATTCGACCCCAAACCGACCCGACCTGACCCGAGTTATTAGTCCGGGGTTCCGAAACCGAATGGACCCCTAATATTTGGACCCGGAACTGACCTGACCTGAGTCTTTAGTTTCCGACCACGAACCGAACCGAGTTACCCGAATAGATCCGAGACAATACAGCCCATAGTTGCTAATCTTAAAAGATGTCTAGCGTTGAATAAAACTTGATTTTCAACAAACAAACAACAATAAATCCACGTTGTTATTTTCTTTGTGGATACATATGCTATTGGTAGCAACTGCTAACGCTAATAGCCTACACCGGTCAGGACGTGTCGTGAATATGTTCTCTCATACAGCGTTGTCATGATGGCGATCCGTTGTGCTTTACAGCTGCAGGGCATACCGGTAATAACACGCTAAGGAAACACGATTGTTTCATGACAAACGCGCCACGTTAATTAATAATTAATTAAACTGCCCTCGAGTCTTGACATTGGCTGCCACCGCCAATATTTTTACCTCTCCCGAGTAAACGCGGACCCAGCCTGTCAGAGAGCACCAATTGGACCCGAGACTAACTGTACCGATTCCGACCCGAACCCAGAGTCATGTCTTTTGAATGGACCCGAGAACCGATTTGTGTCGGGTCGGAACCTCGGGTTTTCGGGTTGTTCCGAAGACCTCTAATGCGTGTACATGCTGGGTTGGAAAAGTGAGGTTGCGGATCCTTTAAGGTCCTTAAGGTTAAAGTTCTTAAGTAAGTTATTTTTCCCAGCTACAGATTTGTCTTGTGTAAATTTGCCTTCTACTTACCAAAATCTTGAATAACACCCTCAAGGGATGCTTATGTCCAGTTGTAGCGGTGAAGATGTGGTCATTTCCTCAACAATTTCAACATTATTGAACATTATGGAGTTTAGGTATCCCGGTGGATTAGTGGTAGTGTTGTTCCCTACCATGCAGGGGCATCAGGAAGGGTATCTGGCATAAAAAAAACCAGTCACATGGATCACATGATGTGGCCACCCTGTACAGAGAGTCGCTGAAATGGAAGTTATACAGTTTAGGTGTTTAAAAATGTGCGCGTTTGTCCGAACCTTCCCTGCGACTGTTTTTTTTTTTGCTGTTGACTCTTCAACCAGCGTTTGTCGACAAGTCAGCCAACGTGGTCACGTTGGCCACTCTGGCACGAACAGCTGATCCCACAGTTGTTCAGCGGGTTGAAGTCCTGACTGCTGGTAGGTCAGTCGATCTTCTCCACTACCACGTTTTGGAGGTAGCTTCTGATAAACCTGCTCTGTGGGGGCGAGCGTTGTCATCTTGGAGGATAGTTTGGTCCCAGGCTGTGGAGATAAGGGATTGCCGGGATTATCTCTCTGCATTGAGATTGTCTCCAGTGGTGACGAGCATTATTTTTTCCAGTGAGGGAGCTGACCACCACACTCCTCCAGCACAGGAAGTTCCTCTATGGGTGCAGCGATCACCAGAGCGTTCTCCGCGTCCGCTCCGCACTTTGATCCTACGATCCAAGTGCCAAGTAGGCAGAATCTGGACTCAGGACTCAGGCACCTGGAGATGCCAGAAGTTTAAAACAAGAGTCAGTAGCAACAGGAAAAAAAAAAAGCTGTTTGACCAAATCTTCTCTGCTGATGATTCCAGTCTTTTAACGGGCGGTTCTAGCAGAAATTATTTACTTTTTTTTTTTTCTATGAAAATGAAAGGTGCAGTTCTTTTCTTTTTTTCAATTAAATGGATGGATTTACATCACATTACATTACAACTCAGAGGAATAAAACTGGGGCTGTAAATTTCCATAGTTAACTCACAATTTATCGCACATTAATCACATTTTTTTAATGTTCTGTTTATCCATCCATCCATCACCCATTTTGTCCTATACATGGTCACAGGGATCTGCTTTATTTTTTCTTTTTAAGTCTTTAGTTTGAAAACCGGAAGTCCACCAATGCTGCCGTACTTTTTGGGGGCTTAATTCATCAGCTTCTTAGTGTATTTTGTCGGGGCTGCTGCTTGATCGCAGTAATTTACTGACGGTCCCTAAACTCCACAGCAGCAGTGAGATACTCAGAAGGACATTCAGCGCTGTTCCTGAGAGTTTTAGCCACACCCACTGAGCTTGGAGGGTTGATGACACTTGTGAAATGTCTGGCATACTTATATCTATAAAATAACACCAAACCTGGATGAAATCGGTGCCGTTTTCGTGACGCTATTAAAGTTTAAAGAGAAAAAATACAAGTGAATGTCGGATGTGAAACTAACTTTACCACGTCCTGCGGCGGTAACTCAATTCACAGCGACAATAATTACAAATAACCTTTTTTTTCTCACTAGACCCATCTGGCAGCACTTAAAGCTAAACTTGCCGTTCATAAGACCCTTTTCTGTCGCCATGTCTGTCCCACACGTTGTCTGTAAATACACTTATTGGCCAAGGGTCATATTTACACGTGTGTGCGTTAATAACGCGTTAATAACCTGAATGCTTCCTGAATGCTTTCCCGGGGAGGTGTGTTAACTTTGACAGCCCTAAATGAAACATGTATTCCACCAACCCTCACTTGTCCGTACCTAGATTTAGTTCAAATTAGCCAATGTTTGCACAGTAAACCGCTCTACCAAGTTGGCTGAACATGGTAAAAAATAAAGAACATGCTAACTGAACATCACCATATGTTCATTGACTTTATCTTTGTGTGAGAGCAAATGACACATCAAACACTTCGTGGGCAGATTCGGAGGGAAGAGTCAGCTTTAATGATGCCTTACATCAGCCAAGTCTGAAATAACAAGAGCGTTGAGAACACATGCTGTAAGTAACATGACATGCCACATCACCAGTTTTGTAGTTTCAATATTAGGTGGGTGGTGGTGGGGGTGGGGGGGTGGGGGGTGGGGGTGGGGGGGGGTTCAATAAATAAAAATGGAAAAGTGTCAAATGGATCAAAAGACCTGTGGTCCCATATGTCAATGCATTACCTTTGAAACTAAAATGCAATGGTTGTTATTCATGTCAAGAGACAGAAACCACAGATAATTTCTTTCCTTTTCAGTATTAAGAATGGAAATGTTTTGAGTCATAATTCTACACTGGCTTAGCCGTAAAAAAAACAAAAAAAAACAGCCAAGCACCATGTTGCCATGACTGACTGCCCTTTCATTCATTCATGTAGTTTGGGGGTTAGAAATGTTTGCGGTTTGTTTGGTTTCAGTTTGAGAAAGAGCGAAAGCCCGAACAACGGGGTGCGCTGAGAAGCGAAACTGTTACTGATGCAAGGTTAAAAGTCTAATAAATGATTGTGGCTCGCTTTCCAGCACAAATAGACACACAAACCAAACAAGGTGCAAATCCCTTTAAAGCCAAGTTAAAAGAAACTCAACCAGTGCAACTCAAATTAAAGGTTTATGGGAAACTGGTCTGACTCTTAAGAAGAAATGCTTGTACCCGAACTATTAGTGGCAAGAAAAATGAAGCCACAAATTTCACGTGTTGACGGAGATTTCACCAATTTGCCGTCAATTTGAAAGTGAAACATTTCTGTTAAGGGGGAAAAAAAAAAAGAAAAAAAAGTTTGGCAGTTTTAACAGTCTAATATTGTTAGCAACCGCTACCTCATCAAAGGTGAGGACTGAATCCCAGCAGTAACAGCACGACTGTTGCCTTGCTGTTCACCCTCCATGGAAAGTTCAGTTTGGGAATTTCCAAGATTAGCACAAGGCTGCCTCGTGTGTTTTTGCTCCTTTCAGTGCCCACATAACTGACCTACAAACGTGTGTAAAATTTGCACGCGTTGTTAATGTAACCTCCGGTAAGACATGGAAAGTTGTGGCTCCTCGTGAAGGATTTACTATCCAAGACCACAGGTTTGGCAAATGGTGAGTGCGAGTTAATCACGGATGACGGGCAATGTTGAGGCAGAATAGGTCTTACAAGACTTGATGTGCTTTTTAAGGCTAATCCTGATTTATCCATAAAGATCTAATTTAAAGCATATTTACCGAACGTACACAGGTAACATAAATCCTGAGTTAAATAGAAATAATCTGAGACCTTTACTCTGCTGTAACATAGGATGGCATTCAAATGTCATTTTGTATAAGAGGCGTTTTCAGTAGATGCTGGTGTTTGGAGAACCTTGGTCTTGGTTTGTCAAAGCACACATCACTTTTTGTTTGGCATGTCTGCGCAGAGGAAGGCAGCAGTCACTTTCCACCCGAAAATGAGGGCAAGCCGGGTGCCGTGTTCCCATTGAACAAAGTCAACAGAGCCCACTGTGGAACTGTAACGACTGGAGGCCCCCGCAGTGGACGACTCCAACACACAATACCCAGAAAAAGAGCATCATACGCATAATGGCTTCATTCATTCATTCATTCATCCTCACACACGCTGCCACTCGGTTTGCTTTGATTTGTGGTACCTCTGCATCACGGAAAGTCAAACAGAACGGTTTCCAAAAATTACTCCCAAATACTTTGAAGTGATTGTTGAGAATTCACTGGCACTCATTGTGTTGTTTTTGGAGAAAAGGTTCGCCCATCTAGAAGAACAAAAACAAAGCGAGGAGCCCACACACGCGTGCACACAAAAGTACCGTAGTGGTTCCTGTGAGGCCGTTCGTATTTAATGCGACAGGCAAGAAAACGGACTCTCGCTGCACTAACTGCTGCAGCTTGGCAAAGCGTAGTCCTCGGTGATCTCGCCTGCACGTGCGCATGGATGTTTGTGTGCATATGTCGAGTAATGATATATTGTTCTCCATTCTTGAAGCATATGGCAAGCCACTGCAATTAGGCCAAAGTCCCGCTCTGAGCCCCCATGTATTTGCAAAGGCTAGAGTTATGAGCCGTCATCAAGCTGTCAAAAAAGCTGAGTTCACATCACAGCAGGAATACTATAGGAACAACACATCATCAGTAGGGTAAAAATAACCTGTCTCAGGACGTTCTGACCTTAGCTCACGTCCGCACTGAACGTTTTTAGGCTTAGATGTGTGGTACTGTTGGGCAATAATGTATTCATTTTTGAAAGATTTTTATGGATTCCTGCTTTTTTTCTTTACTGACTGGTTTTACACTCTGACTGGCTATCCTGCAACTCAAATGAGAGGCTGAAGAAGTGTGAAAAAGCAGTGTTTGACCTTAAGTATTGGCTATTTCTATGATTGCAAAATGAAATTGTGTATCAGCTTGTAGATTAGCTCTTGCATCTCAATATAGTAATACCACTTCTGACCTCATTGTTGGCATGTAGATCTCACTGATAATACAGTGCTAATGTGTGAGGATGGTCCAGCATGTATTGTAATACTATATTGTCCCACTACAGATGCAGTTCAGCTGTGTTTCCACTAGAGGGGGTTCTGGAGTGAAACTAATTAGTTGGAATTTTAATGGAGCTGATCTCTTTCTCAGTCATTTTACCACCTGATGGGGGTACTACACTGCTTTTGCTGTTTGTCAACCACCAAGAAGAAGATGTTGGCAAAGATGACTCGCACGCAAATGAGACATTAGTCTGAATGAGGTCATCTGCTGCCCACAGCATACAGAATCAGCGAGTAAACACCACCGTTCCCCCATCCAGAACATTTCCATGGCCGCTCAACCACAGGTTACCACAGGTACAACAGGTGGCTAAGCCGTTCACGGTAATGGAGACACACGTCAACAATCCGGCCCTGAAAAACTACCCCAGAACCTCCGCTTGTGGAAATGGACCTTTTGAAGTGGCTGATGCTGTTTTATGAGGGCAACAGACACATTAACTGTTTTGTAATATGTTGCCCTCATGTGGTCGAGAGTGGCATTGTTACATAAAGTGTCTTTAATATGTGTGTGTCTAGACAAAATTATGAGACCATCCATTTGAAAATGAGGAAATATATGTCTGCACTGTAGTTCTTGAAAGCTCTGCAGGCTCAAAACAAAACCCTAAATCTTGAGAGCTACTTTAATGTGTCATTTCCACAAGCTTTTGTGTATGCAAAACAACTTGAAGTCCATTCATTTACCAACAATTTTCTTTTATTCCGCACTGGAATTTCCTTTTAGTACATAAAAAGAAGAGACATTTCATTTCAAAGTCAGTAAACTATATAAGCTGATAATAGTCATGTATTGAGGGACGTACGTTACTTGAAAGCTGCATGAAACAGTAATGTTCTAAGTTCTTAAGTAACTAAACCAACATTTTAAGGTATCTGAAAGTTTGTTCCACAACAAAAATGCTGTTTCATGTTGCATAGCTTTCATCCTGGGAAGACTGAGTAAACTCAGACAATCTTTGCAGCTTGGATGCCTGTGAGGCTCAAATTCGCAGATGCATTTATGACCAAGACTGTTTAATGCTTTTGTCGAGCAGAAGTGGGATTTTAAAGTCTGTCTTTGGCACGCAGTGAGCCAACGCAGCGATTAAAGGGGATGGCGTAATGCAGTCCACTTTCTCTGTGTTGGTGAGAAACCTGGCAGCAGCATCGTGGATGAGCTGCAGCAGCTGTAGAAATGTGGCTGGACTGCTAATTTGCTTATGATCCTGGTCCATGACATCAGCAAGCTTTTCAGCTTGAAATGTCGATTTTTAGCACCTCGAATCAAAGATGAGCACAGATACAGACTTATTTTTTTTTAGATGAGTGACTGTAATCATGCAGTGACAGTTATGTAGAGCTGTGTATCATCTGCGTAAATATAGTTAGCATTACTATAATGGTACATAGTCTGAGACACATTTATCAACTATAGTATGCCCTTATTATTTGTGCGTTTACCTTCTTTCCTCCCCCCGCGAATCCCAAAAATCCAGTGAATTATTGATGTTTTAAAAGGCCTATGTATGATATTATGGGCTCGATCTTCCGCCAGTTCTCCTAAAGCCGCTATTAAGAGATAGCGGGTAGCGGGAGGGGCATTCCCCTGCAAAGACTGCAATCTTCCACCCTTGCTAAACCCGCTATCCCACCTGCGCTACCTGCTACATTGTGCTAAGAAGTGGTTAGGGCGTTCCACCTGTTTAACCAATCAGTGCGTCAGTAGCCATTGCCTTTAAGAGCAGGTTGCGCTAACCGCAAACCGCTATGGAGCGTCTTTTCATCCAGATCGGAGCAGCTCTCGTGTGCAGCTCGTCTGGGACTCTGCTGTAGAGTTTCCTCCTCTTCCTTCCTCCTCTTCCTCTGCACTGATATAAACATATAAATATTTTTACACAGACAATTCCTATTGGCTACCTGAAAGTCCCAGATAGTCGGTGCACTCCCAGTAAATACGCTCTGGTCGTCTATGGTTTAACTGGCGAGCAAGCCGTTTAAGACGATCTCTGCCATTTTCTCAGGGGTTCAACTGAGGCCAAATCACGCTTTTTATACAAGAGTTCATTTGAGAGGTAGAGCTGTTTGTGCACGTCCACATGTGACCAGGTGGACGCACATTGATGCCATTTGGCTGCGCTCTTGTACGCGTCGACATGCGGGTTGTGGGTAGCGGGTGGTCTGACGACCCGCTACCCACAAGCCTAAACCCGCGATTGCAAGATACCGAGTTTGCGGAAAGGGCAAAAGACCACATCTACAATGTGAGTAAGTGAGTGATAACGGGTAGCAGCTTTAGCGAGTGGAAGATTGCATTAGCAGTTAGCGGAGGTTTCTGTGCCCGGAATATGCGAGTAGCACCTAGTGGGTAGCGGCTAGTGGGTAGTGTACGATCGGGGCTTATATACGCTAAAATATGCTTCCGAAACACAAATACATTCTTACTTATTAGTACAGTAATAATGTAGTAATGATATTAACAATATGAATAATAATAATAATGATACTTGTTTAGGTTTTTGTCCGGCCTTCCCAAGGTAATTAAAGAAATTACGTACTTTATCATCTCTCTCTTTACTCATTTTTTATTTCATAATAACTGACATTGTTATTTTGGAATGATTTACCAGTTAGGGTGAATGTGAGCGTTTTTCTGCTAAAAAAATGGCCTAAGAAATTTACATGAAATTGCCGGCGGCTACCACAAATTCAAATACATTATGAAAAAAATACTTATTATACTTATACTTAGACCACGTGCAGTGACCCGCAAATAGGCAAGGCTACTGTATTTAAATTCAAAAGGAATCACAATCGCAACATAATATCAGGCTTTATTGAATAAGACACATAACCAGTAATGAATGACATAAACTAAGGAAGAAATTAAAGTAAGAAATCTCTGTATGAACTGACGTCTTTTAGCCACCACAGGTGTCTCCCCCTACTGGCCATTGGCCAGGTTTACACCACTTCTTATTTGGTTTCATTTTTGCTGCGTTTGACACCCTGAATGACACTTTATCAGTGTCAGCATTAGTTTAATTTCAACTGTTACCCTTTTTACAGTATTCCTTAATCTCTCGGCCTACTTCAGTCTTCCTGCCCACAAAAAAAAACCCCCAACCAAACAAACAAAAAAAATCTCACAAGTTGATTATGTTTACGAATGAACAAATCATTGCAGGACAATGCAACAGTTTTCCAACGTACTGTACCTGATGGTGGTGTGTGAAACGTGTGTGTGGGATAGGGATACTGTGTTTATCCTGTTCTAACCACACTGCTGATCCCTCAGCCAAGTGGGTCAGTCGCGCTGGAGACAAGCACTGATGGAGCTGCATGGAGAGAAGATTGGAGAGAGGGAGGTGAAGAAAAGAAACAGGAGAGACCCGGGGCCGTGTTTATTCATTCCACTCGAAATCTTTTCACATTTCACTCAATTGAAAAAAGGAGGTCGCGGGCCAAAACAAGGCCATAGAAAAACAACATTTTCGGGAAATGTCTCCTGTACGTATGGATGTGTAAGGGGATTTACTGTGTCTCTGTGAGTGTGCAAACGCTCACGTCTGACCACGAACATACTCGCCCCAGATGTGAAGCAGTGTGAAAGCAGCTGGGCAGGTTTGGGGGCTTCAGGTTCACGTCTGCATAAACAAAACTTCCCAAGGACCCCTGCACACATGGCTGCACATAAGCCTAATAGATATACACTCGGTCAAAACATGCGTATACACACACACATCGTGGAGCACGACTCACTCATACGCTAACGAACCTCTCAAACGGCTCAACTTGCACAATAATTTGGCAGCCAGTTGGTGCTAAAAGTGTCAACAGATTTGGGGTAAGAAAAATGAACGTGCCCTAATTTTTGAGCTGGAATTGAACAGTTACAGTGGGTGGGGGGGGGAGGGATATAAATATTAAGAGAGGCCAAAATTAATAATATAAGCATTGTTTGAGTTCCTCTGGTCACTCAGTAAGCAATGTTTAAAATCCGATTAGTGCTTGTTTGGGTTGGGCTGAATGGTGCGACGACAGCATTCAAGAGAAAACTTTGAAATAGCCGGTGATTTGACCTAATGATAATCTAATATTCTTGTGGATAAACCCAGAGCTTTTACAGTGGAACCTGTTTTCCATTATTAATCATTGGTGGTTTTGTTTGAGCCTGTGAAATCCGACTTTCGTGTGCTTCTGTGAAAACATTCCTTAATGAAGATACACTCTGGTAAAATGACTTTTTAAAAAGTGATCCAGATGCTTGGAGTACGTTGGCCACACTCCGCTGCTCTCTTTGGCAAGGTCTTCGCAAGGTTTATTCCCGGTTTAGAGTGTCTTATTGGCTGCTCGGTTTCATGGTGAGACCATCGACAGAAACTTTACACAAATTAGCTTTTCCTTGGAACTGAAACAGACAAGTGGAAAGCATACCCACCCGTGAATGTAAACACTTCAATATGCATTGACGTTTAAGCCTTTTAACAATGAACATAATCAGACACAGAGGTGTGCGCACACACATGCAACTCCTGCTGAGTGAAATATACACCTCCACGAGCACAATTCCAGGAGAGGTGAAGGGCTTTGTGCAGAGAAACAAGACAGATATTCATGAAGCTTTTGTGCATACTCGTAGATTGTCTTTGGATCACGAACCTTTTTTGGAGTTAGTGTCCTTGCCTGAGATATTGGCTCTTCGGGAGTCCAGTAAGACGGCTTAAGGCCAGCTGTAGCTCAGGAGATAGAGTGGTCGTCCTTCCACCAGAAGGTCTCTCATTCAATAAGCAAGACCAAGCGGGAGGCTCAAAGGAACATTCCTGAGTTAAAATAACACTTCGTCTGTTAAGTTTCCAGTCTGTACAATCTGCACTGTGTACCTTTTTGCTAGGGACCAAAATTACATGAATCACAGGCAGTTTGGAGTGTGTTTGCAGTCAAATGGGAATTAATGTTGAACGCAGAGGACAACGAACTCAAAGACTTAAAAATGTCGTTACACTTAAGTGATGGTGTGGACGGGGGTTCCTTCGGACAAGCTGAAGTAATTTTAACTTTTTACGTGTGTGTAAAGTGTATTAAAAGGAGTGCTCTGTATGTATTGTGTCAGTAGAGAGAAAAGGAGGTGAGTTCATGGCCTTCACTTCCATAAAACTGGATTGTTTGTTATATATTTATAACAAAATGGGCAAGTGTGGAGGTGAGGTAGCTCTGTTGCCCCCAGTGCTAACAGTAATTGCCATTTTACCTCAAACATATGCTCCGTTCTTACTGGAAACTGCTTTGATACACATAGTTTTGGGTTTCTAACGAAAGCCATCATTACCTTCTCTACTGCCTTATCATCTCAAATTAGACCTAAGATTGTTTGAAATTTGCTTCTCTTAAAGGAGCATTGCAGATTTAAAACTGGAACCCTAAACTTAAGCAACAAGCTTTGCGATACAAAACGCTCCAAGTCAGGTGCCAAATTCGTTTCTACTGCTGGACAAGCGAGGAGGAGCACTAGCTAGCCTGGAAACTGTTGGGACTAGGGATGCAACGGTACTCGGTAAAATACCGGACCGTTCGGTACGACCTGCACGGGACAATACGCTTTTATGTCCCGTTGGATTTATGTTCCAATAATTTTGCATTGGACTTGTACGTGAGCGTGCGTGCCTTTTAGGCAACAGGCCCGCCACTGCATGCTAATGTCCACTTGCCTCCGCTCACTCAAAGTGACCAGCCGATCACAACTTTGGCCGGTTGCCTGCAGCTCATCGATGCAGGAAATGGGAAAAAAAAACAAAACAAAACAAGCAGGCACGGCCAGTGGTAGCGGAGAAATTGGGAAAAACCTTTTTTGTAATCACCGGTGTGGGAGCATTTTGATTTTGCTGTTTAATACACCGGCAAGAGAGTGAAAACAGTTAACAGAAACTTCACATTCTGTAAATGCTGCTTGAGACATATCCCATACTCAAACAGAAACACAAGCCATATGGACAAGCATGTCCAGCGTAATCATCCTGATATGCAGCAAAACAACAACTGTCCATAGAGAAGGCTTTTCAATAAACCTACCTTGCCGAGCTCCCAGAGTTTCCCAAATGTAAACATACTGGTTGGCTCTGTATCTTGGTTTGAAAGCGGTGCGTCCGAGCTGCTCTGCAAGTTGGCTATTGCTTAGCATCTTCCTGGCATCCCATTGGCTAGGAGGGCCTATTGTCTGTATGAGTGTAACCCAGCTTTTCTAGTTCTCCGAGTGCTTTTCTAGTTCTAATATGTATTTCTTACAGGTTTTTATGTCATTTCATGTATTATTTATAATTTATAAAAAAATTATGTTCGAATTTTGGGGGGCTTGGAACGGATTAGGGCATTTACATGGAAAACGCGTCTCTACTTACGAAAGTTTCAGGTTACGAAACTACTTCCAGAACCAATTAATTTCGTAAGTAGAGGTTCCACTGTAAATCATTTTAGAGAAATGAATTGTCACTTTATGCACAAATCCGTGACACAAAAACCGAGGTACGGACCATACCGTGAGCCAACTGTACAGTTGCTCCCCTAGTTGGGACACACCTATGCGGTACAACCCAAATCAGCCCATGTAGATATAGAGATTTGTTCGTTGGCTGCAGATCCTTTGGTGGTCTTAGCAAAGGTTCTCGATATCACATTTTCTAGCAAGTGCCAAAACACAAAGACGCTACCCAGCTCGAACCAATCTGGTCCAACCTCCCCCTTCATTGTTCTCTACCGTTCTGTCCCAATGGACGTCAAAGACGTCGTTCGGTAATTCCAGTTTACAAAGACCAAGCTAGCGATAGTCAAACTGCTGGACCAACAGCATTATAACAATAGTCCATAAACCAATAGTTGACGTGAGTGTTTCCACATTAAGCTTTGACGTATGATCTTTGGTCTGTAATCGTGTAAATATGCCTGAAGCACAGAAATGCACCTCATAAATATGCTGCCGCTAGACAGGAGCTCCTCTTTCTCCTCTTTTGTCCTTTAGTCCACCAGAAGCATAAGCTTTGCTTCCTTCGAGATCAAGATGCTGCAGTGTGTCGCTGATGAAAGTTTGAAATGTGATCCCAACAAAGTGCTTCGTGGAGTACGTGGTACCATCTCCTTTCCCTCCTAACCCTAACCCTTCTACCTCAGTCAACAAAAGCAGGATCTTTTGAGCTATCCAGTAGATAAAAGTGTTGCCAAGCATTTTGTTTTCTATGAGATACTTAAAGCTTAGTACATACTTACTGAAGTAACACGAGGGTGAAAATGTAAGAAAATTGGGCAGTAAATCTCTCTGCGCTGAACGGAGAAGAACTGAATCCCAGCTGTGGGATCTCTGTGACAATCTCTAGAATAATTTGTGATATTTAAATCACTGTTGTTGGTTTGGACCTTCAACAGAGCTTATTTTACACTTAGTGCTTTGGGATTGGAGTTTAGTGTGCATTTGGGTTTAAGAGTGTATTACACAGTCCTGCAGGATGCACAAATGTTTGTGCAGGTGCAGAACATAAGTCATGTGCAAAAGTTAATACTCCCGTTTATAATCCTATGTTTTTCTGTTTTTTTTTTTTGTGTGTGCGTGTGTGTAAGAACATAAAAATCATCTGACCATGGTGGGTCTTGGCATTAGGCGAAAAAAACAATATCTGATGAACGAAAACGTTTAAGGCTTTTCACAGTGCCGTTGTTTATTCAATAAAAACGAAGCCAAAAAGAACAACAACAACAACAAAAAAAATAAACGAACTAAATAATAAAGCGAAATCGCTGCTTCCATGAGATTTAAGAGGGTACGTTGCTGCAAATCATCAGGCCTTGATGAGTTGATCATCAGCAGGTGTGCTGACCTCATAAAAACAGATGTTTTGGCAGCTTGATGGTCCGGAGCGTTCAGATGTGTGTTTGCACAATCCCAAGAGGGAAAAACAAAAAGCAGTGGTCTTAGAGAAGGAACGGTTGCTGCGCATCAATCTAGAAGGGAGAGCATTTCCAAACAATCTGAAGTTCGGCATCCCACAGGTAGAAACGTTAACCATCAGAGGGCATCTGAGACGGCTGCCAGCGTTCCCAGGGCTGGACTCTGCCCTAAAGTAAGACCATGCTACGGTCGGAGAAGTGGATGACCTGGAGACTTCAGGGAGTGTTTTATTGTCATATTTATTATGTAGTTTGAGAGGAAGAACAGAGAAAAATGGCCCAAGGAAAAGGCACGTTTCCCGGCTTAAACACGTAGAAGTCATGTCCTTACTCGTGAAGAGAAACCGTATCACTGCTTCTAAAATGTGTTTGCTGCTCGGTGAATTTTCATGCATTCTTCCTGCAAAAAACTTTCAGTACTTTCACATTCCTTGGCCGTCTTTTAAAGTTTATCCACAGATTTCTATTATTTATAGAATAAGGGACTGTGAGAAAATAATTTTAGCTTGAGATATATATTATGAATCTTGCGATGCATTTCAGGTCTTGAGTAGGGATGGGAATTGAGAACCTGTTCCTGTAGAGAACCGGTTCCGTGTGTTTCAATTCCATGGAATCGTTTGGCAGTTTATCTAGCGATTCTCTTATCGATTCCAGCCAGCACGAATCTCACGTAATTTACGCAAGTTACGCACAGTCAGTTCCAGAAAGCACTTAACGTGATTAAGTTACAGCAGAGTCCCAATTGGCAGCACAGCGACGGATGCGCTCGTATGGCCATCTCAAAAGACTCCCTCCCGAACACCCCACTCGCGCTATCCTCCACTTTGACCCCGAATCTGCCGGCTGGAAACGCCCCCACGGTGCTCCCCTCACATGATGGATGGACGCTGTTGGACGCTGATTGGCTCGACGCATGGCGTCACCCCCACCGCCGAGCAAGAGACCATGATGATGATGATGATGATGATAATTAAGTTATGTCGGTTTAGCACGCGCATTGGCGTTGTAAACAACAATGGCGCCAACCAGGTTCCAACACTCCAAAGTTTGGCTTCACTTCACAAAGAAATATGGCAACTTGCAGTCATTGTAAAGTGGAGATAACAGCGTCGGGAGGGAACACGACTAACAT
Source organism: Hirundichthys speculiger (assembly GCA_018398805.1). Lineage (NCBI taxonomy): Eukaryota > Metazoa > Chordata > Actinopteri > Beloniformes > Exocoetidae > Hirundichthys > Hirundichthys speculiger. Next base: position 1,723,990 of record JAGFBZ010002408.1, on the reverse strand, counting down.
GCAGAAACATTTGCGCACACAACATGCGATAACGAGTGTCGTGTTTTTGACGCGCTTCGGACTGATGGATCTCAACCCAGCAGCAGCGGCAGTAGCTAAGATCACCTCTGGCAACTCTGGTAAGTAGCTATCCCACTGTCTATGTGGTTCTTTGTAAAACACGCACTATAACATTAACGCTGTGCTATTAAACGAATGCCTTCTGCATTACATTTAGAAGATGACCGTGACGAGAGAGAGTCTGGCTGGTTCAGAGGCTGGCAGCACTCGCTACGTGCTCCAGACATACTATTTTTCTGCAAAAGTTGTAATTTTTTGATGTATTTATCATTTATCTTTCTTTATTATTATTTTTGAGTGCTCAGTGAGCTCATATATCCTTTTAAAAGGGAGATTTTTTCACTTTGATTAGGAAAAATCTGTTAGACAATGTTACACATTCTTGTGCATTTGCACAGTTACATGTTACAACAGTTAACACGTTATCCAGGCTTTGGGCCTCTTTTGACCTCGCTGTTGACTTTCGTAAGGTCGTGACTTCTAAGTAAAAAAAATTGATGCTAATAAAACTGTTAGTTCTCCTTTTTTCCCATATTAGAATCTACAAGAGAATTGATAAAGAATCAAATCGTTAAACCGTATTCGATAATGGAATCGGAATTCAGAAAAATCTTATCAATTCCCATCCCTAGTCTTGAGACAGTTTTTTTTTCATAGACAGGGTCATAACAGGCTCAAGATTTTGGCAATTTTTCAGAGAATGAACATTATACCTCTATAGTCAGAATTTGGACAATCTAAACCTAAACATTTTTTTTAATTAAGCTCTTACATGTGATCAGAATGCTCTTTAAATGCATGTCATCAGTATTGTGTTCTGCATTGTGTATAGAGCTGACGTAAAACCTCTATCCTTAACTTCAAAGAATGTTTTATTTCTTGTTTTACTATTTCTTATTGTAGTATATGAGTGAAAGATAGCAGAGGCTGCAGGATGTGTGTTAGACCAGCTATATCTGTACCCTTTTGGCTTTGTTAGGTTCCCAATGTTGGTTATTCTTCAGCAAGTTGATGATGTTTTTAAGCGTTGGATTAAACTCCTTGTTGCTCCATTACTTTTTTTTTGTGTTGTCATCTGAGAAATTAAATTTCAGTTGGTGCTCAAAGCTTTTGCTGGATTCTGAGTTCCTTTTTTCTTTTGATTTTACTGACGGTGCTGAGAAAAAAAAAACCTCGCATCTGCTCTGACGTGCACATTACTTTGATCGCTTGTAAAACAGGAGCGTCGCAGTATTTCTTTTTGTTCCATGAGTTCTGTCGTGCTTTATTTGTTTACACTTCACAGCCCTGTGCTCCGGGAGTCCTCGCCATCTATCCAGTCCAGCGCCTTGGGTAACCTCAGACTAAGCCTTGACAGAGCAGAATGAAATGCAATAAAATTGTGACCTACTTTTTACCTGTTCACAGCCAGGGACAAGAACAAGGATGTCTGAGAGAAGACGGGGAGTTTTTGAGGACTGATGTGCATGCATATATGTGTGTGTGTGTGTGTGTGTGTGTGTGTGTGTCATACTTGCCCTCCACTTTCTCCTCCTGCAACGCTTTGATGGACTGGTTGTCAGCGGCACTTATCACATGCTTTACCGCCCAACCGTGATGCTTAGACTGGTATATCGCAGTCATCTAATAAGGTTTGGCACAGGTTTTACTCCCACACAGGATTACTGTAGAATACTACTGTTTCCGTACTCTGCCAAGCACGTAGGAGTCGGTTAAAAACACACAAAAATTTCAACAGATCTCGCACCCTTCCCATCTGTAAAAGAGCCTCTTGAGGAGTGATTCAGTTGCACGTGGGAGGACTGAAAATGATTTGCCTTGAAATGTGTCACAGATTTGAAACACGCTGATCCATTTCTATCACTGCGGAAAGCCAAAGCGAGGCGAAGACGATAAGTGAAAGACGAGCTTAACAAAGCATCTCTCTTCTCCCACTTTCTTATTCCCAAGTGCACCGGGGTCAAAACATGAGCTTACATTTTCCAGAGGCTGCTTAGGTAGGTTTCGTGACTCACTGTAGAGGTTCCTCACCTGTTTGCCCACTTCAAAGCACAGCACACACACACACAGAAACACACAAACACCCTGCAGACGACGAACACATCCAAGCTTTCAAGTGATCGCTCATTTTCTCAGGCCAGTCAGCTGGCTAGAGTGAAGCCGACGCCGCTGGATAAGAGCGGGACCGTCAGCGCTGTAGGTCACTACGGGAAAAGGGTGTCTGTGAAGCCAATTAGCATCTCAGCGCACCATAAAAACAGGCCCAGCTCACGGCTCAGGGGAAAACTTTCCTGGCTCCGCTGTCCACAATGAGGATTTTTTCCAATACGGCAATTTGGAATGATTGGTGGTTAAATAAAAAAAAAAAAAAAGAAAAAAAAAAAAGAGACACTTAAAAAACTAAACAAAACCTAATATCCAAAAGACCCAAAACTATTTGCACTGCAATGGAAAAAAAAGAAAAAAAGAAGTGATCTGATTTCTGTTGGAATCCAACTTTAGTGACACACTTTTCTGAGACTGTAGGAAACTGTTTTGCAGACACATGATCTCTGACAGGAAAATTACACTTTGAAGTCTGAATGTTTACACACTGTATTTCAGCATGGGTAAAGCTGTGATGCGTGAACTCTCCAAAAACCTGAGTTCAGGACTCCGACTCGAGTCAAACTCAAACCCAAATATGAAGGACTCGTGACTTGGCTCGGACTTGTGCGCTGACTGCGGTCCCTGAGTCGTCAGGTTTGACCACATGGACCCGAGTCAGTTAAGGAGATAACATTTTAACAGCTCCGGCGGGTTTCAGAGATGCAGAAAGACGTGAGATCCAGAAAAACAAAAGTGGCTCAAAAGTAGGACGAGTGAAAAAAAACTAATACTAACTTTAAGATGATAGTCAAGGGTCCCACTTCTTGTTCAAAGGTGTATATACGTTTTCACCAGTCACACATTGTTCAAACACTTTATGTAATTAAAAATAAAGAAATGAACAAAGCTTAGACTGTGAAACACATTACCTTGTTTTTTTTTTTTTTTTGGGAAATTGTGCATGGATAAAATTTTAACAGACACAGAGAGACGGTCTGGTCCAGAACTTGACATATATTGTACCTCCCCAGCAGGACAATAATAATAATTTACAGCACTTGAGGGCAGTGTTGGCTGAGGAGTGACAGCCTGTTGCTTTATTGCAGAAAAGTCGCTGCCCATCCGGGGTAAAGATGTGTTTTTAAAAGCTGATAGCTGACTTAGATCAGTAGTGGACTCGACCTCTGATACATATGATAACAGGTGGAACCAGCTCATTTCAGAAATGACCACTGTCATCTCCAGCACATGGAATGGCGCATGTTAGAAGTGAGGCAGCAAACGTTTAGTGCACTCACTTATAGTGCTACAGTATCACAGGTCTAGTAAAGTTATATGAGCTCATTCATCAAAATAAGATTAATCTGCATGCTCTAATTAAACATCAATACAGAAACTAGAAAAGCACTCGGAGAGCGCAGACCTCTGCCAAGCACAACAGTTTTCCCATATAACGATTTACAGATTGCCACTAAATCCACATTCTGGATCAGATCCAGATCAGCCTTTGAAATTTGATAGAGGTTCCCATTTTCAATCCCTGAGTGAAATTTCATGGGTTTTGGGCAATAACTTAACGGTAGATATTGAGAAACAAAAATTTAGGCCCCATTGACCGCAATGTTATCGAAAATTTGAAAGTGATTCAGAATCCAGGATTTCTTCTGGATCACACCCAAAATGAAATCAGTTTTTCCTTTTCACATTTCCGACAACTCCTGAAAATTTCAACAAAATCCATCCATAACTTTTTGAGTTATCTTGAACACAGACAGACAGACAAACAGATAAACACCGGCAAAAACATAACCTCCTTGGCGGAGGTAATTAATTCCCCTAAAACCTTTTCCTTGGGGACCACTGGACACAGAACAGTCCCCAGTCCAACTGCAATGCAGCAGCTGTTGTGAATCACGACCTCTCCAGGAGAAAGGAGAGAGGAGATGCGGTTTAGAAGCATCCCAGAAGCGACCATCTACTTTGGAGCTTTGCCACAACTAAGTTGCATCGCTTTATGCGACTTAGTTGTCGCATCAAGCGACAGAAGAAGTTGGAAGAAGTTGGCACGTCATGGCAAAAAGGAGTCTGGTTGACTTAAAGAATGGGTGGCGCTCGGCAGCACTCAGGCAAATAGACGTTCCTTGTGCGACCTGAGGTCACCTGAAGTCGGACCGTGGTCGGACTTCAGTCTCCGGGTTGATGACTCATTCTCATTGTTCTTCATAGCTGAGGACCAAGAACAGCACCCAATAGTAAGGTGATTTTTAAGCAATTACTGCTAATTAATTAATTATCTTGTAAGAACAGTTGTAAAGGAAACATTTTGAGCCTTAACCTGACAGCCAGCTATCATTGTAACCTTCCCACCACGAGTGAAACGGATGTATTCATCACCGCGTGACCTTTTTGTGTAACCGTATAACTGACCATCTGCAGCATGACACGCTTTACTGATACCGACATGACAAAGAGAAAACACACATTAAAAAAGCCTGGGAGACGTTTGCCCACCCACATGCGCTGATTCACGAGCACAGATATGCCATCTTCAGTCCCCCCCCCCTCCCCCCACACATGCATAAAAGCTTCGAGACACATGGGGAGCCAGTGATGCTTCGACAACTATTCCAGTGTGATTTTCAGCTGACTTTTGCCCTCCATCTTTGGCTTTTTGCCTCGGTATCTCTATCAGCTCGTGTCTCTTTCACGCACATTTACTCCCAGGTGATCCGCATCGCCGCGCGCTGTGTGCTCAGCGCTTTACCTGCTGGCCTCTGGCTCAGATTTTTCTCTTATCTCCGATCAGCGCCCACGTCATATACAATCTTTTCTAGACAAGTGGAAATAAGTACACAAAGCGAGAGCAACTCAGGATTATGTTTCCTCCCGTCTCTCAACTGTCCGTATGAATCACTTTGTCATGACTGGCACGCGGAGAACATTATCAAGACGAAGATTCTGCTAAGCCTCAATGTCAGGCTTTGGAAGTGTATTATTATATAGTGTATGGTACAATATAATATAAATCATTTGAAATTCCATCCAAAACAACAAGAGCCTGAATTTTAGGAGGTTGGGTGGCCTGGTCGGTAATGAAACCCATCCACCACTTATGACTCACGCTGAATACAATAGGAGCCATTTTTGCAGCTGTTTTTAACAAACCATTCAGCAAAATAGTGATCTTTGCACATTCAGCACTGTCATTAAACATGTTTCAAACACTCTAAACAGGTATCACGTGTATAGGACTTTCTTTTTTCTTAAGATGCCAGAGGCCAGAGGTTTGTACAGGAAAGATCAAGCCCCTATTATTATGCACTGATCTATGAAAAGCAACTCCAGTGAAACCAACTCGCAGTAAATACCATCTGTATTGTACGCCAGAGAAGCAACTCGTCGTGTGTGGTGCCTTTACTTTGTGCCTGCTCTCAGATTGTAGCCTACAGTAATTTGTTCGAAAATCTCCTCCCTGCCCAGCTAATTGCTTTATTAGTTTCAGGTGCTCTGGGTAACTTACTCGCACTTTATGAGCTCTCGGCGAGTTTAGAGGGCTGAGTGCTGATTCTGCAGAGTGTCTAATCTGACGCATAACAGCAGGACGAACGGAGAAAAATATACAGTTAAAGCAGAAAGTGTTTTATTGCCTCCTCCGGGGCCTCGGAAGATGCTGTAAAATATCATCTGACACGTCTTATAAAGCTGTGTCTAATGTGTTTAGCAAACAGGTCTAATGTATTTACAGTGGGCAAAGGGGCAAAAGGAGTTTTCTGGTGTTTTTCTGGTAATATGTATAATATTTCAGGTCCGAAGTATACTTTGGTCTCTTTAAAAGCGACTTCAATATACATAGGAGGGGAAAATGGAAAACAAATCCAAACGTAAATCTAGCAGTATACATGACGAAAAAGTTGAAATTCAGAGCACAGACATTACAAATATTTGTGACTTGATGAAAGACTAAAGTTTGGCAAAAACACAGCAATTACTGTTAAAAAAGAGCTGCGGAGGATTTATCCGTTGCGCGGGCTCAACTCGTTCTGTGTCAGTAAAAAGGTCTCAGAAGCCTTTTATTGCTCATTTATTGAAAGTCTTTTAACCCTTTCTTGTATTTGTTGGTTTAGTGGTCTGTCAGTAAAAGGCAGGAACAGTCTAAGCGACATTGTTATTGTGTTCAAAGATCATTGGTGTCCAGCAGCAGTGATTTCATCTATTTTCTTCCCTGTTTGATCCAACTTTAACAGTCTTCTTTAAAAAAGAATAGTTTCTTAAAGCTGGAAGGTTGGAATGTTAGATAAAAGTAATTTTGTGGTACATAGCTTTTCCAACGAAGTGAAAACAAATGAATGAGCATCCTCCAGTTTAACACACTACAGTGGTACCTCTACTTACGAATGTCTCTACATACGTAATTTTCAGGTTACGAAACGCCTCAATGGGAAAAATAATGCCTCTTGTAATGAAAGAAATTTCAGGATATGAAAGGCAAAAATACAGTACGGCTGCTACTCGCAACTCCCAGAGTTTACCGAACATAAACATACTTGTAGCAGCTCTGCCATTGGCTATCAGCTAGCATCTTCCTGGCATCCCATTGACATTTTAGGAAAATTCCATGAAGTTTCGGAATTTGTTGAAAAGAATCACCCATAAAAAGTGTTCACTTTGTCCTTGGATCGGTTCTTTACAAAACGTCAGGCAAAAACCACTGCTGAGACTTGATTCTTTACTTTTTCTTTGTTTTTTATTATGTACAACTCTCATTTTATGTTTATTGTACAGTAATCTAATGGTAACATGTATTTGTTACATGTTTTGATGCATTTTTATGATGTATAAAAAAAATTTATGTCCGAATTTTGGGGGGCTCGGAACGGATTAGGGCATTTACAAGGAAAACGCGTCTCTACTTACGAAATTTTCAGGTTACGAAACTACTTCCAGATCCAATTAATTTCGTAAGTAGAGGTACCACTGTACAGATTTGGTCTTCCAAGAATCTACCATAACAATAAACTGTTTATCCTTTGACCAAGAAGATCCTTTGACCTATAAATCCACCTGTCTTGTCTGAGATTAGATTCTAACGTTTCAAGATAATAGGAAGTGCGCTGCTTCAATGCAGCTCAGTATATAATAACTTGATGCTACAGAGAGCTAATGGTGCTAAAGTTTAGTGAAACTTTAGCAAATGCAGGAGAGTCACGATACCTCCAGCTTCAAACTTTTGCATTGTTACCAAATGTAAGAGTTTACACACTACATAATAAATGAAGTTGATGAAACCGATGTTGGAGCATGAGACACCGGCGGAGTGATGTAAGAGTGCATGCATTGCATGACTCGTGGTGAACGCGCGAGGCTTTGCAGCCCTGCTTTCATGTGCTTTTAGTTCTGCTAATGTGTTTAAAATCCCTTCTAAGCATTATTTCGTCTCTTTAAAAGAAACAGAAATTTAGCTTTTACCCAGTTCAAATCTTCCACAGCTATTTATCTAGATTTCTTGGCTAGTAGAAGTCGTTGCTAGCAGTTAGCCACTAGCTTCCTAACGAGTGTCACATGTTTTAAATTCAAATTACGCCAAATTGCTTCTTCTAATAGGAGTATGAGTTCTGTTCCTACATTTAGGTCTTTTTAAAGGAGACCAAAACACTTGCTGGGATGGAAAATGTCTCCTTTTCATTAAAGCCCTGAAGAGCTCAACAGCCGTTATGAATTTGTTGGCTTCCATTGGACAGTAATGTAAAGAATAAATCACAGGGGCTTAGTGCTGCTGCATTTCTTCCATACGTCACCTCGTGTCTCTGCACATGTGGGTCACTTCAAAGCTGGAGCCTTTTCACACCAGACTCTGATATAGGTCACATTTAAAATACTAACGAACACACACAAAAAAAATCAGAATTGAGCATTAAGACCTGCAGTAGTGAATAAAGTAAGTAAAGCTCATGGTTATAAAGCCTAAACAATGAGCTGAAAGACATCAAGACTTGGTTTTTTTTTCTTTTTATGTAAGCTTTTTTCCATAGATGTTTGAATTTCCAGGACTAAGATCAACAAAAAAGTGGTTTCACTGATGAACGTCTAGATTTCACATTCGGTAAAGTTACACTTCTTCTCTGTTGCCTTATGACTTATCGGGGAAGAGTCCGCATCCATTGCTGGCTGAAAATGGGAGCAGAAATCAGGCTCGTACACCTGCATAAGATTTCACGATGATGGAGATTTCTAAAGAAAACCACATGTTCATGCACATATACATTTCTGCTGTTGTGTGTACGCACAGTTTTTTTTGTAGTGCACTACATATGTATATCCCTTTACTACTAGAGCCCCTGTCAAAATCTCTGCAACAAATCTTCCAGATTCCCTCTCATAGCCAGAAGAAACTCTGCTACCACTAAATAGGCTGTTAAACCACAGGAAGGAGAGTTTAAAAAAAAAAAGAGCAAAAGCAAAAAGGGCCTGGTATCCAATATATGAATGGAATAAAGTGGCTCTGTCTCATACTTCCCATGGATGCTCCCTATTTAGCACCTCCACTAGCAGCTACAGACAAATGGGTCAGGTATCTGATATCAGTGGGGTAATGTGGTTTAAAAATGTAAAAAAAAAAAAGGGAAAAAAGTTTCTGCTTGTTAGAAATAAATGAAAATAATCAGAAAAAGAAAAAGTCCAGCAACTGCGACTCAATAACTGAATATAAGTGTGCGCTTGTGCGTCTGTTCGTGTCTGGAGGCTAAAAGGAAGCCTCCAACAGCTGCTCCTCTCATCACCTTTGACTGATGAGGAAAAGCGACCTCTCTCTCTTTCTGCTTCTCTCTTCTTCCTCCTCCGTATCATCATTTATCAAAAGTGAGCTCTTTGACCTGTTGTCCAGTCAAGAGAAAGGATGTCCACGTGCAATCAGGAAGCGTGTCCGCACGTGTCAGCTGTAGCTTCTATCCTCATCATCATTATCATCATCATCATCATTGTCTCTCCATGGTACAACATTTCTAGGCTGCATTGAGGATAATTGCAGCCGAGTTGATTGTCATAGAGGAGCTATAACAGTATTTCCTGTCACAGTTTTAAGCTTTAAATTACACCACATGGGAGACCTGCGTTCTCAGCTTCTCAGAACTTTAAAGCGCAGCGATTCCCCTGTTTGGCATTCGTGCTTCTCCAGAAGACTCCTTGAGTAAATCTGAATTCGGTCCCCCGATAGACATTTCCTTCCCATAGCTTCCTGGCAGTCGGCTGCGACTCGCAGGATATAAACGGCGCTGCCAGAGCAGAAAACCTCAGTAGGAAGTGAGTAGTAGCGAGTGAAATGCTGAAGCTGCAGGCTCGGCTCCACTATACCGTCGCTCTTCATCCAGGATGACTGGCCGCGTGGTACGATGACAGGCAATCAGCGGTTTGGTCAGTTGAGTTACAGGTGACGCTTTCCTTGGCTTCCCGGTTGTTGTGGAATTATTGTTTCCAGTAGTGCCACGCTCTTTAACGTCATTTACTGGACTGGGTGTGGCGTTGAGCTGGCGCGGGCGGCCAGTGCCAAGTAGCGCATGCCAGAAAGGTGGAGGATTGCGAACACCTCAGCTCTTTTGAGCTCGCGACGCAGTCGAGCTTCTACTGTAGACGGAGAAAACAGGCAGAAAAACCGAATGTTTACTCCCAAGCTTATCTCCAGCTGCCACTTCAGCAGCATTTTAGGCGATTGCTGAACTTTCTCGGAGGCATTAGGTCAGCCAGATCCAGCTCACTGGGGTGGAAACTTAGGCCATTGCCATTAGCTCAGCTACCTACTGTGTTGTTGTTATTCCCAACAAAGACCTCTTATGGCTTCATTGTTTCGTTGTAGCACAGATAAGCAACACATGGAAGCTATTTCTGCCTATCTAGATTGTGTTGTTAAATTTCATTGCCACACAGGCACTGAACAATGTTGGAGAGCACTTGCGCGTCCAGCACATGGCCTGTAGATATAAACAGCCCCGGTAAGCTGTCATCGCGGTTGTGTCTCCTGCAAACTACACGAGCTATCGTAAAACTCCTTAAACATCTCCGTTCCTGCAAACATTTTACAGTTTTTATATATTTTTTTTCTGTTATTTGGCAAGGGAGGGAAACCGTCGCAACCCCCCTTCTTGGTTAAGTCATGCAGAAAATCCACGGTCTTAAATATATTGGGAAAAATTTGTTTTATGAAATGTCAGAGGGTCATCTGTTAACTTTGGAACAGATGAAATATCCCATTAACTTTATAAATTTGAAGCCCCGTTGCCAAGAACGTTGGCTGCTTGCGACTCTTCCCTTCTGCTGCCGTCAGGCCAGCCAGTAGCAGACGCGCCATAAAAGTTAAGCTTAAAATTACTAACAGTATGCCAAAGGTGTTGATGGAACTCTGGGCTCAAATAATTGTTCTTCGCTCTTATAGTAAAAGCACCATTATTCACAATGCAAGACACACATTCCAGTTATAAACCCTTTTCCTTGGCGGTCCGCTAAAAATCTTGTGCACGTGCCTCTGAAATAAACCCTCTGGCTCTTTTCGGACTGAGAAAAAAAAAAAAAAAAAACGGTCTGCCAAAGTTTTCACTTTTGATAAACCGTGAAAGTTTTATGGTTTCAAGAGAAATGAGAACATCTCAGATGCTGCACGTTCGAGTGTTTAAAGAGCAGAAACCTTTTTTTGATCTCCAGACTTTTGCCATGGACTCCAACGAGCGCCGATCAGCTGGGGCGCATTTTCATCCAAACAGAAGGTTGACCTCTTTTCCGAGGCTCTGGGGTTCTTCTGGGCTTCTGTGGATCGACGGCTAAACCTGCAAATCAGCATCCACAGTGGCGATCGCTGAATCAATTTAACTCTGCTTGGATTTCTGAAGCTATATTTGCAGTTAATTTCAGTTCTCTTTACAGTGATCCCTTATTTTTCACGGTTAATAGGGACCGGCACCCCCCGGCGTAAATCCAAATCCGCAAACAGGAGCCGGAGCCCCCCGAGCCTCAATAATGTGTTTAAAATATGTTTAAAAACCCCCAAAAAGTAGCAAAACAAGACAAAGGCTCAACTGTGGTCTTTCTGTTACCTTCACAGCCTCTGATCTCTGAACCGTAGTAAACAAACTGCTGGTATTGTGCTATTTTTGGCTTGTAATTAGCGGCTAACAGGCTAACAACAACAAAAGAAAAAGTCCGGTTTTCTCTGCATGGAACGAGCACTTTATTCTGGCACTGCAGGAACTTGTAACATCACATAGGTTGTATTACTAGGCTTCTGTCACCCCATTACCCATAAGGCCACACCATTACCCATAAGGCCACACCATTACCCATAAGGCCACCTTCTTAAAGGGGCCAGGCTGGCTCACAGCATTTCTTCACTATGAGAGAATGCGCACAACATTTTATATATATAAAGTTATATTATATATTTCTGAAAAATCCATGAATAACTAAAACCGCGGAACTTAAACCGTGAATTGCCAAGGGATCACTGTAATTTTATTCCTCTCTTTTAACTGTATTAATTAATCATCAGTACTCAGGAAGCAGAGAAAGGTCTGTCATACCCTGACATGATCTCAAACTTCACCGCCTGAGGAAGTTCTACATCGTGCTTCCCGTTCACATGCTGATGACTAACTTTTGGTTCCGCGTGTGATGCAGGAAGTCGGCTGACGGGATGGTGCGAGCCACAAAAAGCTCGCGGGGCGTCAGGTGGAGGCTGGGCTGACCTCGGGGCCAGCGTCACCTTGAGCAGTGGTGGAAATGGACGGGCATAGTGTCGGGAACCAGGAAATGAAACTGTACTTAGAAGCTATAAAAATATAAGGGTGGGACATCCGGGAGTCCGTCACAATAGCTTAAAAGTACCTGCAGGAAATGTGGGTGCAGCGCTGTGACTCGGCAAAAAAAATCTTCTACAGGGATTGAGAAGTGCTCCAAATTAAAGCAGTACAGGGCCGCCATTCAGCATTCAGAATACTTTCAAGATTATAGCGGAGTATATCTTTCATAAGGAAATTGCAGTCTATTTGATAAGCTTCCTTGCGAAGGCCTTTTTAAGACGCCGTTACTCAAATGACATTCACTTTGATTCCTCGGACTTCAAAGCAAAAGTTGGAGGTCCTCTGAGTTTCAGGAGCAGATTTCAACGCTCCAGAACTTCTGTGGAGTGAAAGATGATCCATTTTCTGCAGGAGATTTGGTTGGTTGAGGAAATTAAACTGCTGTGGAGTTCCCTTGATCTGCTGCCTCTGCTTTAGCCCGTAATGAGCTTTGGCAACTTGAGAGTTTTGCGTCGGAGCAGGAGGCCGGCTGCTGAGGTGGACTCACGGCTCGCTTCGCTCTCATGTCACGTGCACGTCTGGGATGGCAGTTCAGACCTGAAAAATTATACCGCTTTCTTTTATCCCAAAAATACAGAGTCCGGGGAGAGGAATCCTGGCTTGAGACAGAAAAATAGAAAGGATGACGTAAAAGAAAATAAAGAATACAGGACTGGTCATCAGGGTTATAATAGTTTTCGATTTTCCATTAGTTTTAGTTTTTAGCTTAGTTTTTCCAAATTCAGTTAGTTTTAATTCGTTTTTAGAGCAGTTTTGCTAGTTTTTGTTTTGAAATACTTAGTTTTAGTTTAGTTTTTATTAATTTCAGTGTTAGTTTTTGTTTTATTTTGTAAATTAGGGTTGTAATTTTGGTTCGAGTGAAGCACTGAACTTTTTGAAGGCTATCGAATCACATAGTCTTGTTTACATCCCGGTCTCAATAAACATATTTATCAATGCGTCTTCCCGCTTGTGGTGTTCCTGCATATTTACTGACCAGCAGCTATTTGGTCGCCGGTGGAAACAGCCCAATATGGTAGCTGTTGCTGTTCCTTCCCAATGCTGACTGGCCTGCCGCTGTAGCTTCTCTTTCCAGGGGGCTAGCTTAGGCTAGCTTATCCAGCTAGTCTTGGTTAGCCTTCTTGTGCGAGCTTTTCATATGGACTTTCAGATTTGTGGGGGTTTTTTTTCCCCTTGAAAAGTATTCCACACATTGTATCACCTGCTTCTACAACAAGGTACTTATTTTTATCGTTAACACAGTCATAGTCAAAGAAATCCCAAATAGGACTGTGCTGCTTTCTCCCAACTTTTGGCGCAGCCATCACTGCTGATCACTTTTTTTTTTTTTTTTTTGCGGTTGTTGTTGTACGGTGGAGCGAAGTTAATAGATTTCAAATGTTTATGAGGAAAAAAAATTGCAAACATGAAAACGAAGGACGTTCTTGCCATTATTATAGTTAATTTTAGTTCGTTTTATAAACACATAATACAGTTTTAGTTAGTTATCGTTTTTTTAAAATGTCTTTTCAATTCTAGTTTTCGTTATTTCGTTCGTTTTCGTTAACGATAATAACCTTGCTGGTCATACCCTTTAGGGGAGGTCAAGATTATGACCCCATCTTCTCATTTGTGCATCTGACAGGGCCTTTTGTCAGTAGATCAGAATCTTGCTGAATAATGATAAAACATAATCTGCAAGGGTCATTTGGCTTGGAGAAAGTTGCTGAGGGAGGCTGTGTGAAAGACAAATCCATAAGGGAAACCCTGGACAGACGGTAACTGCTGAGCTGAGCCTCTGAGACTCAGCCAGACCAGCAGCCTGCTTTCCAGCAGCCTGTTTTAGTAAAGTCACACGGAGGAATCGATCTTCATCAGTACGGCATAATGGGCCAAAGACCCGTGAGAGCAGAAAATCACAGATCTGCCTCGAAGTTTTTCTCTCTTAAATGAACTGACAGTGGGTTTGGCATCTCTCGGAGGACAGGGCACTGCGTTCATAAAGGTTAGATGAATGCAGCCAAGGCTATTGCCTCTTACATCTTCTACAGAAGCGCCACACGTGCATCAAACTCATTTACTGTGCTGAGTAACAGATTTGGACGGTTGCTAAATCGTGGAGAAAGTGGGTCACCTGGCCGACCGCCATCAAACCCAAACTCAGTCAGGCCTTCGTCTCCGTCACCTGGCTGATGGGATTGGTGTTTGCATAGCTCTGGCTCCCAGTAAACCCCTGCCTGGGCTGGAGGAGGACGACGGAGAGCTCCCCTTGAACCGTGAAGGAAATGCTGAATTCAACTTTCATATTGGGCTAATTTAGGAGACCTCTGTTGTTGTAACACCACTCCAAGGCCCTGCGCTATATTTTGGAGGAGGAGAAGAAAATCCAGGGAGACGGAGAGATTCTTAACCCGGTGCCCTTGGGATGCCGGTCTGCATTCCTGCTGCTGGTCTGACCACAGCAGGACCCCTGCGGTGAGCCGAGCATGAATGGGTTCTTATAGGAGAGCCTCTTGCCCTCATATGCTTTTCATTTAGTTTATTTAAGAGTTTAATTACATCAAATGTAGTATTTCCACACAGCTGTGTCTGCCCATTTTCAAAATCTGCCAAAAAAAGAGAAATTCCATACATTTTGAAAATAATAGCTTTAAATTATATTATTATTTTAAGCTGTCAGTGCTACTCACTCCTCCGTGATCAGTTACAACTATACAGATTAACACAGAGAGAATAAAGGAGATAGAAAGAAAGAAAAAATGCTTTTTCTACTTTACTTTTACTTCGTCTGATCATGGCATGGACGGGCCAGTCATATACAGGTGGGTGGTGAAGGGATGAAATTCGGTAACTCTTCCTAACATCATCCAAAATGGATGTAATCATCATATATTCCAGGAATCACAGTGTCAGTGGCTTTAGTACATTCGTACCACCGTGAGGAATGCTGAGGTGATGTAACAGCCAGCTGGTGGCTGGTAGATGAATTAAAACTGCATTTTTTTTCCTGCAGAGATTTTGTTGAGCGTTTGGGTGCAATAAAGCCTTGATAGTTACCGTAACCCCAATACAACCTCATTTTATTTAGGTTCTTATTTGGCAACATCGGGAATTGTTGTTTATTTGACTGACTTTTGACCAAAGTGAAAAAAAAAACGTTCTCGTGTATGTCCAACCAATAACTGCACATCTGGACCAATCACTTCACGGTTACAGTGGCTGCTGAATGAAAGTGGCGTTGGACTCTGAAGAGTTGGGACTTGTGATGATCCAATCGAGAGGCTACATCTGGCATGATCCCAGAAATGAAGAACGTTGAAGAACTTGACTAATCGCTGGGTCTGCTTTCCAAAAATGACTCGGTCTCCATTGACCTTCATGTTCAAAAGATTAAGCTTTTCAGCAAAATGACTATATTTACAGCGTGGTACAGCACGACCCTATTCCTGTGAGACGTGGTCTTTAGCTAGCCGTCACTTTAGTTATTAAAGACCTTTGTGGTGGAGGTGGGCGATACTGGAAATTTTCGATCTGATACCAAGTAAATACATGGCCAGTATCGCTGATACTGATACCAATACCGATACCAATACCAATACCAATACCAATACCAATACTTTTTTCATATTTTTCATATTAAGCTTGATCATGAAACTACTGATCTTTTGGTGTTTATGTGATTTTTGTCTTTGGATTATTTTGTTAAAACCTTGAATACAATTTCGGCAAAATTTATAGGTGACAGGAAAATACTTTATTATCACAATTAACATTTTTTCTGTAAATATTCCTTGAAGTTGAATTGTTCTGTTCATAATGTTTTTTCAATACTTGTGTAATTTTGTTTGCACTTTCCTGTTTATTTCACTATAAATTGCCCCATTGTGGGATAAATAAAGGATTATCTAATGTTATTTTATCTTAAGATAACACCTTTCAATGGGATACATGACATGTACTGGGTTATTTCAAGGTCTTAATTATTTTTTTTTCAGTTGGCTCCAGTATTATATGACTTAAGTAACATGCAATTTGAAAGTTAATATGAATTGATGCTAAAATTGACCACTCTTATCTACCTGGATACTCTCTGTTGGACTGAAGGAGGACACAGCGACAGTGTGTCAGACACAGACTTCAACGAATTCACGGACTTCGCAGCAGTGTGGGAGAGAAAAAAAAGCTTGAGTATCGATCTTTTCACATGAGTATCATTCGATATCAATACCAGCGTTGGTATCGATATTATCGATATTTGGATCTATCTGCCCAGCTCTACTTTGTTGAACTTGACTTCTGACCTCCATCCATCCATCCATCCATTATCTAGCCTGGTTAATCCCATGCAGGGTCATGGGGATCTGCTGGAGCCTATCCCAACCCTGGACAGGTTCGCCAGTCCATCACAGGGCCTGAAAAAATACCTAACGGAGCAAAATTATTTTAAAGATAATATGATTTCTGTGTTGTTAAGTGTATTAAGAAACCGTTTCGACCAAGTCTGACCAAGTCTAATCATAGATCATGATGCTGAATAAAAATAAAATGACTTCACTCTGGGTAACTAAACCAAGGTGGGCGGAATGGGGCAGAGCAACAAAAAAGAGGCTTCAGAGATAAAACCTATGACTTCATAGGGGGTTTGTCCAGTTCTTTTTATACAATGAATGAATCCAACAAAACAGGGGTTTAAATGCAGATTGAAATTGCAACCTGTTAAACACAGGGCGTTACTTGAACGCTGGGATTATCCTCTCTGACCACAGTTGCAGTGACAGAGTAGTGATGTCCATGTTCGGCAGTCGCAACCCGTCACCGCACAGTCGCATCATAGATCGTTTCCCTCTTGCTTGGAGTGTTTCTATGCTGAAATAGGTGCAAGTAAAAGTTGCTATAAAATGAGCTCTTTAAAGTACAATAATAATACACACACACAAAACAAGGAGAATTATTCCAATAATCCTAAACTGGAGGTGGAAGTTCCAGGAACTGATATCATCTTCAGCTCCTGTTTTGTCATTCAGTTCCTTGTTTGAGGACACAAGTTTAATTCAACTGTTATTAAAGATGTGAACTAAAATTGCTCAACTTTTTTTTTTGGAAACAGCAACACTGTTAACAACCGCTGCCGGAAACGTTTGTTCAGTTCATGCAAAGCAAATGACGTTCCCATCAACTTCTACCGTTTGTGTCATTTATAAACGGTAAGGATTTGAGATCAGGTCCGGTTTCAGAGAGCTTGCCAGTTGTGACGACGGACGTTTTGAGTTCAATGGACTGACAGGATGCCAAATGGCCTTAACAAGCCAGCTGATATCTACATGCGTCCATCAACAAAAAGCCGGATAGATGATAGCTTTTGAGGCTCCAGATGACTGCTGAGCTCATCAGTGAGTTAGTGGGAGAGTGGGTTTTCCCAGAGGAAGGAAGTTTGACGTCGAGCTTCCTGAACCTTTTGATGCTCTGCAGTTGGTGGAAGCAGCGGATCTGTTTATTCATGCGCGCAGAAGGTTCAGATGCATATGCAAACCGACCGCAAGTCAATTCTCTTTCCCGACCTCATCATTATTATTGTTATTATATTTCATGTCTTCTTGGTGGGTGCTTCTCAGCGTGTCGGTACACACATTTCCCCCAGTAAAACAAGGGTGAGTGGTTTTGTCACATTGTAAAGTCATCAGAAGGTGGGCGAAGCAGTGGGGCTCTTCCGCTGGCTTCCATGTCTGACTCGTTTCCACCCGCTTGTTATGACTCTAGCAGTCACGTCCTACCCACTCATCCATTGTACAGAGAGGTATGGAAGAGCAGAGAGGGGAGGAAAAATGAAATGACAGATTTAGAGGGACACACAGAGTAAAGGTGAAGGGATGCAAGTGGGATAAAAACTGGGCGGGAGTGCGTACGAAGCCGAGGGATCCAGCTGTGATAGAAATTGCTTCTGTCACTGCAACTTCATTTTGAATGATCAATTTTATCCAACCGTACAGCAATCGTACAGTTAGAAGTCAAAAACCTCCCCGCAGTAACGGCCTCTCTGGTCCTTCCAGCGCACTCAAATGAAACAGCTTTTAAAATGTTTACAGTTCATTTCGGTCCAAATCAAAAGGGCCTGAAGTGGGCAGCCCATTTTCTCGAAACAATGGCGCGCTCGGCCGTTTGCAAGTCAATGAAACGTCCTTTATTATGGACACCATGCCTCCAGATAATGGCCTGCTGTAAAATATTTTATACATTCACGTTTTATATTGCCTGTCGGCGTCAAGTGTTGAATGAATCAATTTAGACATTTGCACGGAACCGAGTGTGTGGAGCTGCCATGTTCGACCATTTATTGGGTGTATAAAACATGTTTTGAACTTTCATGGATGGTAATAGTGGTTGTTGTGGTGGTGTAACTGGTAAACAGTGTCTGGCTGTGAAATTCTGCATCATTTAAGGAAGCAGTCGCTGCCAGTGTTGTATTTTTTTCCACTTGAAATGAACTCTTAATTGCTTTGCTCTGAGTTTACTGAGAGTCATTCTGACCCGAAGAGTGATCCATGAAGCTCAACTGACTTTAGACATATTTAGTCTAAACTTTTTGGGAAAAGTTTGCTCATTAAATCTTATTTTCAAGAGTAATACGTTGAGCTCAAGGCAAAATTGGATCCCCACATAACGGCATGGTCTGGCTCCTTCGTCTGGACTTGAAACGGCTTTGAGCTGCTATCCACATGTGGCTGAGTGCGGTGACGTTGAGCAGGCTATAAGTCAATTAATCAGCAAGTCTGAGCATCAAAAAACCTCAGTCTGGCGGTTTCTTTTTCGTGGCCTTCACAATGAAAACCGCCGCATCTCTCACAGAATCACAATTACGCCAGAACAGAACAATACTGACTGCATCTGTCTTCTAAAAGATTTTTTTTTATTATTATCTCAAGGTGACACAATTCAAAATGAGTCCAGCATTTCTGTTTTTGCGACTGCAGTGAGACAAAAACGATAGCAAACCTTGGGTGCCACGGGAGCACAACGGTGAAGCAGACTCAAAGAAAAACAGGCCAATAAAAATCTGCTGACTCTTCCAAGGCTGCATACCTTGTAAAACAGGCCCGAGGTGGTGAGGAGTCATCAAGATGTGCTGCATGATGCTTTGATTGCTCTGCTCAGCTTGACGGAGGATGTCATGAAGGTCTGTAAGCGCAGCAGCCCTTAAGATGATGTTGGTTGTGTCTGCGCTTGTTTAATGGACATATAAAGAAATCTCAGGGGTTTAATTAAAAACAAAATGAGGTGTTAATTGAACTAACGCTGAATGGCCTTGGAATTACTCAAAATTAAAAGTCAGCAGAAGCAACAGCTGATATCTATCTTTCCTTTATGTGACTCCTTTATGTGCTTCATTTATTTATTTATTTTTTTCCTTTCCAAAAGTTCTCGTCTTTGTCTCTAGGGGGCAGTGTGGCCTCACCTTTGACGTGATGCAGTTGCCTGAAGAAGCTCTCAAATTACACACTGAGCTCTTGTTTTCGCAGCATATGATCCTTTAAGGAGTGGGACCCTGATGTTTATACCAAAATGCCAGATAACTATAACATCTAGATTAAAGCGCATGTATTTGAAAAATACCCGTGCAGGTTTATGATCCATCAAACGAAACACAAATTTTGAAAAAAAAACAAAAAAAAACCTGTTTGTGGCTACTGAAAAAAAATAAATGTGATGCTTCTATGCCTGCATATGGGAGAATATTCAAAAAGTTTTGTTGTTTTTTGTTTTTTTTTTCCTCCCACAGGGCCGTTCAGCATTTCATTAGCAGATGGACGTGGTTGCTGGTTGCTGCGTCCTTTGTTTGAACTGAAGCAGATGGCTTCAGCTGAAGTTGCTGGAAGGTGCAACAACATGCTGAGATGATCAAACACACACTGAAGCCCCGGACGGGATGGAGTCCTGGTCGTTACATGTAACTCGGACACATACGACGGTTCTTATAAAAATATGTGACTTCTTAAGCACATTTGGCATAAATTTGACCTTAAAACACTTTCACGCACAGTTTCTAATGCTATATAAAGACAAGCCAGATCAACAAATCAAATCAAAGGTGCTGGTGGGCTTTCTTACTTAAAACGCTCTCCGTATCTTTCCACACCATTTCTTTTGGAGCGAGATCAGAATCTGGACTTTGCCATGGCGAAACATGAACTATATTGTTCTTGGCACAGTTTTCTCCAGCGAATGCTCAGGATTTTTGTCTTCGTAGCCCTCTTTCTCTGGAGAATAAGGTGATGGACAGATGTCTTGAGGTCATTCTTTCAAATTTTCTCATATTAAAGAACTGTTTTAAATGGTGGCGAGTAGTCCAGATGCAGCAAAACATTATGATGCTATGCTTTATGATCCACTAAGATTATGATACTACCACCACCGTGTTTCACGAATGAAATTAGGCTCTTAAGCAGGAATTTCTGATGATGGAGGGTGAAGTTTTTTTCCGCCCAGAGACCACTGGGAGGAAACGGTTTCCTACTAATGGTGGACCATCAAAGACAATTAGAAAATGTGAGTGAGGCATTTGATTGCGTAGCAGTTACCCAGACTAGCTTGATCATAATCTGTCTAATCTGCCAAAGACACCTGTGAACAGTCTGTCTGACTGTGGACTGGTGTCCAAGTCCAAACTCTGAAGAAGTGGTTTTAGAAACCTTTTCAGCCTGGTGAAAACTGATTTGTTTGTGTTATGATGCACTTTTGCAGACATTTGCTGTCAAAATCAGACTGGCGAGGTTTTATTACTTTATTACACTGTAATTGATTGCCATGCTGACTCTAATTTCAGCTTTACACTGTAAAAGGAAACACACAATGTCCCTTTTTTAACAAAGTTGGATGCATTTTTCTGAGAAAAACATTTTCAAACTTGTCTTTATATGATTGTTTGTATCATTAAATATATTAAAAGATCTCATTAAACCCCTTGTGACACCACCCATGGGTTTTCTAACGAGAGCTTTTGAATCCACACCCACCACAGCTCAGTTACCATTAGCTGTTTTAGCTCAGCCAAGCTCATGCTAACCTATGATGCTCTCATTTCATACGTTGCTACCAAAAACGACATCCACAATGAGTTTTGCTGGAATTGAGGACCAGTGGAGCTCAGTGAACAACTGGTGTGATGGTTATCGTCTGCCTGGTGGTCCGGTTGGTCAACTTGAAAGGGGGTCCTGAAGTGGTCTGATGTGAAGGACGCTCGCCTGGAGAACCTAGCGGCTCCAGCTGCTGCAAGAGATAACAGCCGCAGAGCTAGAATGATGAGAAGATGTTTCCTGCCCGTTAAAGTTCACCCTCATCCAAAGGTCACACACAGTGTGACCTTTGGATGAGGGTGAACTTTAACAGTCACACTGTGTGTTGTCATGCATGTCCAAATTTGGACAATTTTAACATGGAGATTTCACCAGCCCCTGAATGGTCATCTGAGGAACTGCACATTCCTGCACTTCCTGGATTCAGTTGGATCGCCAAGCCGGATGTAGCCCCTTGGTCAGTTGTTTTTTTTAGGGGTGGGTCAGCCACTCAACTCCACCCCCTCTCCGACAGAGTGTGCCTCTTTTTAAACAGATGTTACAGCTTTGTGCTACCTGCTTACCAGGCTCAGCAACTGCAGTAGGGATTTTGGGCCCCATGATCTTTACCGGGCCCCCAACACAGCGGCGAAGTTGTGTTTACAGGGATAGTTCTCTAATTTTGATCTGTGATGTCACTGTACTCTCACAGCACAAATCTGAATTGCTTAATAAATGACGTGTTTTCAAACAGAAACAAAGTGACAGGGTTTCCAGTTTCTAGAATTTAACTTCATAATATCTCATCTTTAACACTAAGAGCTGACATTTGTCTTAGATGCACTTTACTCAAAAATATGATGTGATGACTTGAAGAGTTATGCATGAATTTATTCTAACAGACTTGGCTTCAAGTAGTTGGTCCCATTTAAAAAAATGTCAGCACTTTTACAAGTTTGAAATTCACAGAAAGGTAGAAAAAGAGAGGTCAGGTGGCGAATTAGAGGCCAAACACCGTGTCCACAGTTACCCAGCGCCTCTTCCAAGAAATTGACGGGGAGGAAAGGGGGAAAGTGTGTGTGAGCTTGTGTGTGTGCAGGTGTGTGGGGGAGGAGGGACGGAGCTGACGCATGAACACTGTCAGTGTGAAAGGCATAAAAGCCCCTGAAATGTCTGCATTAGAGCCAGTGAAAAAAGGCTATCGATTCTTCCATGACGTTACCATTTTAATATCATCAGCGTCATTGTTCCGACGCATAAGGTCACATTTTGCACGGTTGAACACACATGAACGGCGTTGAGCCCACTGGAGACGACTGGATCACGATGGTTCGTGCTGTTAGTCCACCTGCGGGGAACGTTGGATCTCCCTGGGGAGATTCATAACTTTACCGGCAGCGTGAAATTTCCCATGTTGCACGCCACTAGCAGGTTCTGCCAGCATGTGCAGAACTTTTTTTTTTTTTTTTTGCACCCACACACGTGCAAACACAGACACGCTTGTTTATTAACTTTTCCTCCATCCACATGTGAAACTGCATGAATGTGGACACGCCAGGCGCCGATCGGGCAACGTGCGGCTGGCTTTTTAAAAATTTTTTAGTTTATTCACATTCTATTGCGTGCGTTTTTCAACGTCAGCTTCCTCGCTGCTTTGTTTCTATAAAGGCCATCTGGTTTCGTGTCCATTTGGCGCGAGAGCGCCTCAACCTCACTGGTTATATCACCTCAGCTCTGTGAAGAACTGGAAACCAGCAAGCAGCATCAGCAGCAGAATTATCCCAGATTTTTTTTTCCTTTTCTTTATGTAACAAAATCAAGAACTGGATGGAAAACCTAAAACATTCCTGTTCCCTAGTCTTCCCTGCAGCGGGCCTTAAACCCCTTTTGCGTCAATGACAGCAGCCAGTCAGAGGTTGTCATTAGGATAAAAGCTCTGAGCTTTACCTGCTCGTCTGTTCGGAGGGAGAGGGCATGATTACAGACGGGAGCTGGTCCTCCCACCTCCGCCAGCAAGCTTGTGAAAGAGACCGAACGGAGAGGACTGGCCCAAAGGTGCTGTTGTTGTTCCGTTGATATTTCTTGGAAAGAGTGACTTTTCAACAGGTGTTACCTGCACTGCTTATTAAATCATTATAGGCAGGTAGCACAGCACGCGGTTATGGTTTATGTATCACCGATGCTGGATTTGAACATGAAGCATTTCAACTCGTAAATCTAATCCTGCTGTGAGGTGTTGTCGGGGCTTGTTTCTTTGCCCAAAACAGCGTCCCTGCGATGAGTTGACCTCCTCTGCTTCATGCTAGTAACTTTTCAGTAACCGGAGTCTCCGGGGGTTTAAGTTTTTTACTTTAAGGACTTAACTTAAAGGAAAAAAAATTAAGTAAATCTAATCCTGCTTGTATATAGTATGTGAGGTGCTGTCGGGGCTTGTTTCTTTGCCCAAAACAGCGTTCCTGCGATGAGTTGACCTCCTCTGCTTCATGCTAGTAACTTTTCAGTAACCGGAGTCTCCGGGGGTTTAAGTTTTTTACTTTAAGGACTTAACTTAAAGGAAAAAAAATAAGTAAATCTAATCCTGCTTGTATATAGTATGTGAGGTGTTGTCGGGGCTTGTTTCTTTGCCCAAAACAGCGTTCCCTGCGATGAGTTGACCTCCTCTGCTTCATGCTAGTAACTTTTCAATAACCGGAGTCTCCGGGGGTTTAAGTTTTTTTACTTTAAGGACTTAATTTAAAGGAAAAAAAATAAGTAAATCTAATCCTGCTTGTATATAGTATGTGAGGTGCTGTCGGGGCTTGTTTCTTTGCCCAAAACAGCGTTCCTGCGATGAGTTGGACCTCCTCTGCTTCATGCTAGTAACTTTTCAGTAACTGGAGTCTCCGGGGGTTTAAGTTTTTTACTTTAAGGACTTAACTTAAAGGAGGAAAAACAATAAGTAAATCTAATCCTGCTTGTATATAGTATGTGAGGTGTTGTCGGGGCTTGTTTCTTTGCCCAAAACAGCGTTCCTGCGATGAGTTGACCTCCATCTGCTTCATGCTAGTAACTTTTCAGTAACCGGAGTCTCCGGGGGTTTACGTTTTTTACTTAAAGGACTTAACTTAAAGCAAAAAAAAAAAAGTAAATCTAATCCTGCTAGTATAAGGTTACAGCAGATGCAGTTTCTCTCTGGCGAGGCAGTAAAACGAAGAGTGAAGACACAGATGGACAATTGCATTTCTCAGTAGTTTAGTGTGATTGCCTGTTGATGCTGCTTAACCCCAGTTGAACCTCGGGCGACCAATCAATACACGGGTTTAAGTGGAGCTGTTTGTTTTCATGAGATGCGTTTATTTGAGGAAACTGCAAATAATCTCATTAGTCTGTGTTTTGGTTTCATTTTAGCTACATTTAAATAAAATCCCTGTCCGTATTTAGTAAGGATTTAACAGCAGGAGAGGGGAAGGAAAGAATTCCAGATCTGCTGCAAAAACAAAAACGCACTTCTTCCAGCTGATCACTTCCCCAGCAATGATTTGGAAGTTACAATAACACGGGCTTACATCGGTGAACCGGTGCCCAGACACAAAATCTTCAACCCAGAAGAGCTCAAAACACGAGGAGGGACGTCCTGAGTGTAAAAAAGGAGTTTGGCAGGGAGGCGACGGAGATTTGGCGTCCTCGGCTCTGTTGACGCGGGCCGGCGCTGTTGAGAAGGGTCCCCGCGGCCTCGCGGGAAAACCCTTTTGACGTCAAAGTGCGTTCCAAGCCCACAGATAGTGTTTTCATATGAGATGCCTGGGCTTGAGTTACAGTAAAGAAGGGGAAATTGCAACCACAGAGCTGAGAGGTGGGGAGCTTGAACTTCAGCCTGGAAGTATGAGATGAAGCTCAGGGGTCCATCGCTGACGGGGAATTATTCTCACCTTGGTGGCTCATCAGTTCTCGCACAACAATGCTTTTGACATCAGTTTCATTCGACTCAACTCCCCCTCTTGATTCACCCGGCATCGCGCTTCCCTCCAGGCGGCTGCGCGCTGAAGGCGGCGCGTTCAACTGGTGACAACTCCAGCTGTTCCTGCTGACATGCGGTGCTGAAGCCCTCGATAGAGAGCGAGCCCGCGCAGGGGTGTGATGCCGCGGCCAGCTGTTGGGCTGTTGCCTCACCTCCCTCTCTGTTCCTCTTGCAAAGTACACATGCATAAATACAGATGTAGACGCACGAACCGCTAACATCCAGTTCTGTTCATGCACACTTGCAGACACGCCAGATTAAGACACACATGGATGTTAGTGTGCATTTATGACTTCCGCAGCGCAGATCTTTGATTACAGATCGTGCAGCAACGTCAACCACAAATAGAGGGTTTTTTTGTGTTAGTAAGTCCAAAAAATATGGTATTTAAGCTGCAGTCCCGAAGCAAAAGAAGAGGTTGGACCACATCTAATAATGGTGGGGAGATGTTTCAGATCATGACTTTCTTTACAGGAGATCCGATATGCCCTGCTTTTAACGCTGATGCCTTGAACTGTACCGGCCATAAAACAGCGCAGGACTTCAAACAACTTAAATACAAACAAATAACAGTTTGTTAGTGTGATGCAGCTTTGGGATAAACGCAAGAGAGGAGTGCAAGACCAAAAGTAGTGATTGTTTACCTCTTCAACCCAGCTCCGGCAATCAAGAGCGCTTCAGAAACCTGCACAGCCAGTCGTCCACCTGGAAAAAAAGCAACATACTGAGGCTTCGACGGCCTCTATTTCCTTTCTTCTCGAATGACACACAACGCCAAACTCAGTTGTGAGTCTTCTGCTCGTGGTGGGAAGGTGAGAGAGTTTTCGCCGACCCCGGCCGATCATTTTTAATGCAAACGTGGCAGTTGAAATCATTTGGAAATGCTCGCCATCAATAAAACGCACGGTTCAAACCCTGCGCAATGTGTTAACGCTTAACACCGGGCACGCCTGACGCTTGGCTGTGGAACGTCAATTATCCACAGTATCGGATACTTGATTTCATTGGCTTGCACCTGTCTTTTTTTTTTCCCCCCCCAATCAAACCTCTGGAGTCTGGAATCGGCCATGGGTGAATCCTGCCAAGCTCAGGCGGCTAAAGTTGGATGGCATTTTTGTCAGCTCCTCACTACTGATAGCATGGCGTTTGCTATAGAAAACCCAAGAAACTGTCACAACTGGAAATACTGGGTAATGGGTAGAACGAACTCCACCGGGCATCGAAGAGCATCCAGGCCAAAAGCCACTTCAGTTCTAGGCCTGTAATGTGAATGATTAGTCAGGAAGGTCGGACCCTGATTGGATGTGCTAAAAATCCAATTTGTGTCTGCAGCGTGAGCACAACCTTTGAGTCATATTTAGTTAAACTTCACCAAAGCTCTTCATGTCTAAAGCTGAATGGAAAACCGACACGGTCAATTAACAACCAGTTCGTAAGCACAGTTTTCTCAGTCTGCTCCTCATGTTTCAGAAATGATTCTTCTTTTTTTTTTTTTTCTTACAGTTTCACACTGTTTCACAATGAAACTGAGGCCTGCGAAGCATGTGCACATCTGCAACAACAAACAGCAGATCCCCGCGCTCCACCAGGTGCCCATTTTCTGCCCCGGCGTGTGTTTGTTTTCCCGTCCGCCCCCTCCATCTCAGCTCGGCGAAATTCAGTGGCCCGTCGTTTATTTTACAGCGCTTTAACAGGAATGTACCCGAGAACCAGGGGCATGCACTTACGTTTTTTTTTTTTTTTTTTTAAATCGCCACTCAAACTTCTGCGAAATAACATTTAGATTCTCGGTGGGAGGGTCAACGTTGAAGGGAGTCTTTTTTTTTTTTTTCACTGACAGAAGTCATTTGCAGTCCGTTTTGGATTTCATCTGCAAAATGTCCAGCATGTGCGTGTGTGCTCTGTGTGTGTGTGTGTGGTGGTGGATGGGGGTAGGAAGGTCATGCCAAATAGGTGAGCATGGGCAAAAAAAAACAAAAAAAAAAACATCTTTTCTCAACAGACCCCCTTACTCTTGCTGGTTGGCAGGGAAACTGCTGCTATAGCTGAGACTCAGGATGTGCGTCTCATGTGTCATGGGGGGTTAATTGTGTTTTTGTGTTATCTTTGAAACAAGACACCCCCCCATAAACCCCTTTGAATTTCCCCCTATAGCCTCGTGGACTGCCGCTCCACACCTGGACAAACACAACAATATAGAACTATGAATTACTATTGGATGCGCGCTGCGGCGGACTGCTAGTAGCCCGGCGCCACGCGGCTCGTTAGCATGACACTCAAGGCCACACGTGAACGCACAGCCTGCCCAAAACTGGCAGAGAGGACTTTCTCGATGCCAAATATCTTCAGCTCATTTCGAAATCTGTTTCAGCGTCCATCCGACTCTCCTCCCTCGCGCTGCAGCTCCAGTGTGGGAGTGTGCTCCAGCCATAATGATGGCCTCTGTGTGTGGCGTGTTAAAACAGCCGGTGGAGAGGGAAATTGCTGCTCTTGCACCTTGCATACTTGGACAGGGTGTCCGGGGGGTTTGGGGGGGGGGGAGCACCGCTGTGCTCTGTGGCTCGCAGGATCGGAAGCTTACCCTCAACAATGGCTGCTGCCGGCCAAGTTTCGTGTGGCGGAGACATTTCAGATGTGTTATTCTGAGTGGAGAGGAGGCCGGTCCCCAGATGAACAGTGCACTCTGATTGTTTAGGACAGCTACCTTGAGGAGATAGAGATTCTGACAGAGTATTAAATACCCTCTTAAGCCTTTGCTTTATGGCTTTAGTTTAGTGAACTCACTTCAACGTCCTCCTTCATGTCATAGGTGTTCTTGAGAAAAATCTATGAGCCTTTTAAATCCAGTCTACAGATGTGAGACTGAGGCGCAGTGGGAAGAGAAGGTCATCCTTTAACCAGAAAGTCCTTGGCTTGGACAGCGAACCCTGCATTACAATCCATAAGTTGATGATTGTAGAATCAATGCACTGCATGCTGTTAACATACAGTAGAAACAATTATTACCAGGCTCTGTGAATGGATGAATAAAAAACGCATTTGTAAAGGTCTTTTAAGAGCCAAAGCAACATTTAAATTGTGCCGTATAAGTGAGGACGGAGTATATTTCATTATTTCTGCAGTTCTTTCCAAGCTTCAACAGTTGCTTAGTTTCTGCCGTGTGGGCGTGGCCATCCTGAACGACTGCGCAGGTGACGCGCATCTCCGATGTGCAACCGATTAACCGCCACGTATGACCACAAACGAAAAATGGGGCGGGCCTTAATTCCTGCTGGTCTTTTTATTTTTATTCTGATGAGGTTGAAAATAATGCTATAATATAATGATGTTATAATCTGTTTTATTTTACATTTCATTTTACAGCCATTATTGTGTTACATTAAGTCAAGTGGGAATATATATTTCTTTAATTTATTATAATTTCTTTTGTTGATAATTTCTTAATTTTTTCATGTGATTGTGCAGGACCACTAAACCCTTGCAGGACCACCAAAACCTCTGCAGGACCATTAAACCTCTGCAGGACCACTATACCTACTGGTCTCGGTGGTCCTTTGGACGACCAAACTTTCCACCGGCTTTGACATCTCTGCTACAATATTCAAATAAATTCTTTTTTGCCCAGATTATCTACATTTCTACCAAATCTCTACCATGAATTTAAAAGAAAAAGTAAAAACTGCATCTGTATTGATTTTGGAGGTAGAGATGTATCTAGAATCCACCCTTACTGCTTTGTTTGCAGTCTGATTGATGCGAGCTCAAGAGTGATAATCGTGATTTCTTTGCACAAGAAGAGAACAGTAACTCCTCACCCTTTTTCTTGGAAGACCTCCTTCACCGAGATAAAATATGCAGCTTGGCAGCATGAGGGGAGATGTGCTGATTTTGTATAACAGCCCAACCAGGAGCCAAGTATCTGTTTGCTCTCAGGCTCGGCGATACCTCTAGGATGTGCAGACGAGCGAGGTACGCCACATATAGACCTGGAGCCAGTGAGTGACATGAATCATAGTAAAGCGAAGCGTGGGAAATCCTCCCCTCCGAGCTCGTCAGTCTGTCACTGACATCTGCTGCACTCATGCTTGTCGAGGAGACGTCAGTCCTTGGCCTCTCTTCTGTCTCGCTTCTTCGCGTTTAATCTCGGTCTGTGGTTTGCACGCCTTGTTGTCCTCCTTGGCCCACACAGCTGCTCTATCTCTCATTCCCCCGTGTTCGTTACTCCTCTCCCCGCCTCTGCCACACATGCACTTATACAAGACGGTTTCGAGGAAATGCCTGACGCTGGGGTTTCTCCACTCCTCGCTGACGTAGGCAGGAGCGACGTTCCCATCCGTACCTCGGCCCATTTATCATCTCGAGCGGTACAATTGCATAACTCAGTTTGTCAGCGTGGGGGGAGGGAGGGGGGGGGGACTCCAGCGGGGGATTGAAAGAGAAACAAACAGAGGAGTAGAAGTGCTCTGATGTCATAATCGCGCTAGCTAGCGTACGTGCTACGGCGCTCTCACACCCAAACAAACACAGGGATATGACGAATGCACTTCAAGACAAATACTCCGATTTGCAGGGTGTGAAACATTAAGATGAGACGTATTGACATTTGTGTCTGCTGTTTTAAAAAACCTGAGTACAGCATGAGCGATTGCATCTCATATCTGCATGTGGTCTTTAGCATGAGCCTTGAGGTGATGTCCTTCCAGACAGAGAACCTCAGAGCCGTTCGGTTCTCTGCACTGCCTTTGACCTCGATAAATAATTAGCATGATTCACACGGTACGAAACATGTGCTCTCCGTGTTTCCACGACTAATCTGCGTCCCAAGCATGGAGGGAAGGGTTACAGACGGCACTCGCGAGAAGGCGCTCACTGCTGGAAGAGCTCTGAGGAGTCCAAGGGGGTTTTGGCATCACTTAACTCTGTCATGCTCTCGATAACTTTTATAGCTGCCATCTGTTGCTTCCTCTCTGATTTTTGTGACATATCTTCAGTGTTTTTCTTCAGCGAGAGTTCCTACCGTTTTTCACTCCGCATCCACAGGAGAGACATTCAGGGCGGCGTTTCCAAATACCTCGTATTTCAGGCATGGAAAGGAATGGGGACTCTGCATGGTTTCTATATCGATCACAGTCAGAAAATTTGGGTTTTTGCGTTACATAATGTCCCCGTTTTCTGAAAAGCACATACAGCAGTTTACTAAAAGACGGATCTGGCGTCCTCGGGGAGCCTTAATATTGCACGGATTAATGGAAACCTGACCGAGCGGTGAGGCGGACGTTCCCATGGCGTTTAATGCTCCGCAGACTACCGGGGGTTATTTACATCGTCAGCGGGAGTTGCTGGCTCCTAATTAAATTAATCAAGCCTGAGTCGTGTCGAATACTAAAAAGCTGAGCAAACACATCTCTGCACAGCGCGGGGATACAGTCGCCCTTTATTATATAAAATAAGTGTGAAAGCGAGCTTGTGTCCTCAAAACTGAACTCAAAACTGTGAATATTTGATTGAAAGGTGCTAATCGCCGACATGTTTCCATGTCTAGCGGCGCTCGTGTTCTTTTTAGATAAATACGCCACAGAAATTTACAGCTCCAGCTCCTTATGTAATCACAGTCACCGCCGAGGCCTGCGGCGTTGGCTATTCCAGGAACGCTAGGAAAGGAGAGGAATGTCAAAACTTGCTGTTGGACCGCCAGACTACAGCTTCACGTGTATAAAGATGAGTTCAACAGCTACTTTTAGTGTCCAGTGCACACTTCCTTTATCACGATCACTTGCTGTTGACTCTGGCCAAATGTCCATCAGCGGGAAAGCCAGGTCTTAGCATCAGCTGTCACCACTTGATCCCACTTCAATGAACCCCTGGCTCTGTAATTCTTAACGTTTATGTAACCTCACACATTATGTTTCTCAAACTGTCCAGCTTAGCAATTTTCTTTTAAATTTATTTTTGTTTTTTAAGAGGCCTAACTCACATTTATTAGTTGTTGAACACAGAACCACATTTCTAAAATATGCTTGCTAAAAATACAGAAAATAATGCCTTGGATGTCTGCTTTAGTGAGAGCCTTTTTTTTTTTTTTTTTTTAAATAGATAGATTTATATCCAGCCTTATTATGCAACAGTATTGTTTTTTGGACTGCTCTATGGAGTGAAGCTCAAAGAACAAAACTTTGTGGCCGTCAGCTTAACTCAGGTTAAACAACATCAATATACTGTGTCAGAATATATCATGTACTTTAAAAAAAAAATCATGAACACAGCCAGTTCATTCTGCCTCTGTTATACCTTTACGACACCCCGCTGAGCTGTGTGAATGGCACAGAGGCAGAGCAGTGTAACATCTTGTTCTGCAGCTGCTATGTCTCTGTGCCTCCTTAGGAAGCTATAACAAAGGCCTAATGGGGTCGAATTGAGGGGTGTGTGAAACTTTGTGGAAAGGAGTAATGGGGGCAGAGCCGCGGAAACATATTCTCAGCAGAGGGTGCTGGGAGTCTGAGACAGCTGTGCATTTTATATATGTATGTATATATACATATATAGGCTGTCAAAGTTAACGCGTTAATAACACGTTAACGCAAATTCTGTTCAATGGCACTATTTTTTTTTTACGCGAGATTAACGCACACACGTTTCTGTAAATATGACCCTCGGCCAATAATACAGACATGTCGACAGAAAGAGGTCTTATAACGGCAAGTTTTGCCTTAATGTGCTGCCAGATGGGTCAGTTGAAAGAAAAATGTTATTTGTATTTGTTTTCGCTGTGAGCTGAGGGGTGTACTACGAAGCGAGATTAGAGGGTTAGCGAGGTATGTTGAGTCTAAAACCAGGATTTCCAGTACCACGAAGGTGGCTCTCTTTCGACCTGGCTAGATCACCATGGTAACTTACTCTGCAATCTTAACCTGGTCTGGAGCAGGTTATGTGCAGAGTTTAGGCTCAAATCGGCTCTAAAAAGCACCGCCCTTTCACTTTCACCCAATCATGTTGACTTTAGCGCCAGGATTGTGCAATGGAGGGAGAGTATTCAGAGACCGGACTGATCCGCTGGCTTCCCATGACCATATTCTCTATGAACGCTAGAGATTTCCAGCTGAGGGAATACGTTACATTTGTAATCTGCTAGAGCCAGATATTGGCAGCGCCACCAAACGCAGCCGTGCGCTCACAGTAGCGCAAACGGTGTGCGTTTCTTTGCGTTTCTTTGCCGCGGGAACCTACATGCATTCAGTTGGTGATGCAGAAAATCTGAGCCAGAATACTGGAATAAAGGTTGTACTTGTTCTTACTAAACTGCTGAATATGTTTGTAGTATTCCCTGGCCATCTGCCCACGCTTCAAATAAAAGAAGCGTTTTACTAAATAGCAGGTAACATAAATTAATAGTCCATTATATTGATAATCAGTGTGACGTGGAATTTCATGTGAAATGTTATAATATAATTCATTCATAAGATTCCCCAGGGTGATAGGGTACCTATTAAAGTGGCCGGTGAACGTATATTGGTATCACAGATAATATTAAATCTTAAATTAATTTCACATAGATTTAGCAAAAACTAAAGTGATTTTTATTTATCATCCATAATGGGACAGTCAGACCTACATAATGTTTACATCTGCTGCATTAAGTTTAAAGTTTAAGCGCTCTAAAAGAGGGAGGGAGATTAATTAAGGTGTATTAAGTGGTGAAATAAATATAATTTACTGTGGCAAGAGGCACTACAGAGGACCCGGGCGGGGTTTGATCCCCAGATTCCCGGGTAAAAGTCACGCACAATTGCCAGTCAGCCAAAGGCATATCCCCTGAGCCATGTAGCCAGGACATGTCATTAAATCGGAGGTCAGTGACAGGACCTCACACTGTCACATTACGAATTTACACGATCTGCAATTTTTTGCCAGCACTCCTCTCTGGCTTTATTCACACCTACAGTATTGCTTTTGCCCGTAAAGATTTCTTTGTAATCCTCATAGCCCTGCATTATTAAAACCTGTTCCTCCTGACTAAAATATACGGACCGCCATCTATCCATTTTATCCGGAAGAGGCGTCAAATGACGCGTCAAACGCCCCCTTTCGTGTGAACGCGCACAGAGCAGAAAGCAGAAAGCCGCGGTTAACAAAGATAGTTGATAACCACCGTCATGGTACCAGTTATCTCTGATCGTGAGTTTCAGGTTTGTTAAGCCAGCTCACCCTAAGAAAGCCTGGCTGTGTTGAACTTGCTTCGTAGTATACCCCTCTGAGTTACCACCGCAGGGCGTGGTAAATAAGTTTGATTTATGCTCAGAAATCAGGTCGTCTGCATGTGTGACGCAGATAATGCAGATATCCCCCCCCCCACCCTCCGCAGATACTCTGGTGCACCTCCCCAAAATTGTAGGTGACCGCAGACAGTGCCGCATAGTGTCTGATTGGTCAATTCTACATCTGCTCTACATGACACGTATTTCCAGCTTGCTACCTTACCGGCTTATTCTGTTTGTATGACCGCTATTGTGGAAAACGACTCATGAAGATGGACCAGCTAGAAGAGCGCATCATCAAAGAAGTGAGGAAGTACCCACATCTGTACGATTCTTGTTCTCCACACTACAAGGACAGCACATATTCTAGTAATTCATGGAGGTAGATAGCGTAACCTCCGTAACCGGAAGAGAAACACGTCACGCACCACACCCACAGTCCTAGCTAGTTTGTGACTGTCCCGCTTGCGTTATAAAGTGGAATAACATAGCACAGAACACGCTTCAAAATTGGGCATAAATCAAAAATAACTGTGGCATACCGGCGACAAGCTAACTGCGACACATTGCTGCAAGAGTATACACAGCCCTTTAGTTTCACATCCGACATTCGCTTGTTTTTTTTTTTCTCTCTTTAAACTTTATTAGCGTCATGTAAATGGCACCGATTTCATCCAGGTTGGTATCATTTTGTAGATATAAGTATGCCAGACATTTCACAGGTGTCATCAACCCTCCAAACTCAGTGACCGTGGCAAAAACTCAAAGGAACAGCACTGAATGTTCTTCCGAGTACCTCGCTGCTGCCGTGGAGTTTAGGGACCGTCAGCAAATTACTGCGGTCAAGATGCAGCCCTGACAAAATATCCAAAGAAGATTGATAAATTCAGCACCCAAAAAGTACGGCAGCATTGGTGGACTTCCGGTTTTCAAACTAAAAGCTTAAAAAAAAATAAAGCAGGTCTCCGTGTCCCTGTATAGGACAAAATGGTGTATAGATAATGGATGGATGGATGGATAAACAGAACATTAAAAAAATGCGATTTAATGTGTGATTAATCACAAGTTAACTGTGAAAATCATACGATTAATCGCGATTAAAAAAGTAATTGACTGACAGCCCTAATACATATATATATATATATATATACATATATGTATGTGTGTCTCATATCAACTAAATGGTTGTCAACTATATAGTATATAACACCATTTGTCGCTGTTATGGTGGACGAGACGACAGATGTCAGTAACGCTGCGCAGCTGATGTGCTTTTTAAAATACTGCAGAGCAAATCATTAGATGAGCAGTTCTGCCTGTCAGGGGTGAAATAGTTTTGTGACACCATTGCGCAGAGAGGAACAGGTATGAGGACATCTACCTTTCTACTGAGCGCATCTCTGGCGCTCAGAGCGCAAGGAGAGGGCCAGCGCACGGAGGGGTACGCACAAAGTACAAGAAACTCCACAACAGTGTGGATTAATGTTCCTGTCCCTCCTCGACCACCAGCAGTTTCAGACATATTAGAAATAAATTCCCCCATCCAACCTTTTCCAGCTTGATACCAGGGCCCGGAGCTCTATTTGATAATCTGACCTGTTTAAAACCAGAAGTGACTGTGATGTCGGCCATGATGAACTTTGACGGGAAATGTCCCAAAGATCTCCTTGGTTTCCTACACAGCGAACATCTGAATGAGATCATGCCACAGTTGTACAGACTGGTGTGTCTGGCCGGGACTGTTTTTTTTTTTTTTTACATTTTTGAGGTGCTGCAGCCAGCAACCCAGCACCCCTATTTACCGTGGTACTGAATGGGGGTGCGAGGATGGCTGCTGTTGATGAAAGCTAAAAGCAGGATGTAGCTGCCCATTCAGCCGCTAGTGAACAGAGACATTAAGGACTTGTTGCTGACTGAAAACAGTGAAGTAGAAAAAGGGACCGTTTTCCAGATTGAAGCCCACCAAAATGCTTTGTGGAAGCTCACAGTGGAGAGGGAACATTGTGCCTTTATGGGATCACGGTGAATGCGCAGCTGTGATCACTGTTTGAAGGAGGTTTTTGGTTGTCGCTGACTGGTTGGGAGTTTCAGGGGTTTTACCAGTCCATTCGGTCTTGTGAGTCCTTTAGGTCGCATGTAAATTACTGACAGATCTGTCCCTCCTTTCATGGGGATCTTTGTAAATGTGAAATATGAATCAGGGGGTTGTTTGATTTTCAAATCAATTCAAGGTGAAATAGAAAAGGTAAAAATTATCCCATCTATCATTATCCAGATACTTCTGGAGCTAACTATATAACACTGGTTGGGATAGGTCATGAGGATATCACACTTGCAGAAAGATCCTTCCAAGTGTCTTAGACACCCCGGCCAAATATGAACTAACAATGTTTTTGTTCCTGTTTTTTACTTCTCTCTCTTTGATACTTTGATGCTTTTTTCTTCTTTTTTTCAGATTTCTTAGAAGTTGATTTGACAAAGGCCCAGTTCAGAAGATCTGCAGGTTTAAGGCTCCTTCTTTAAGCGGTTATGTGCCCTTTCTCCCCCTTTTCCCAGCGGGAACATTATCAGCCTGACGGTGCAGAGATCTGATGATGAACAGCTTGTGCTCCAGTGGGTGGTGTAAATCAAAAAGCAGATATTGGTGTGTAGGTTTTTTGGTACGGTGTGGAGACACAGCGGAGTCCTAAAAAGGCAGCTTGTTTTATATCCTCATCCCTGAGTCCACGACCAGGCCAGTCTCTACACAGAGGAGGTGTAAACGAGAAGATTTAAACTCCTACAGTGGAAGAACATCAAGCTAGTTCAGATATGTGGGTGACATCTTGGTCTGAACTCAAGAAACTAGAGAGCTGCATCGAATACATCGGCTCACCTTTTCTTTAACCTTTTCTCATTTGTTTACCCAGATAGGCAACATACAGTTGACAAAAACCCTAAGAGCTCACAGGAGGGACAGGTTGGGGTTATGGTCAGTCAATTACATGTGTTTTGAATGACTTTGGTGATGGATGGCACCAGAGGTTTACCACACTGGGAAACACTGGCTGCGAAATGATTGTCCAGGGACTTGATGCCAACATCGACGAGACAGTTATATTCCCAGAAGGACCTTTATTACTCTTTGAATCCGAACCAACTGCTAAATCAGGCCGGTCAGTTTTCTCTGTACCATGTCAGGGTTTCAGCTCATACTCAGGATACTGGTTTCTGAATGCGTTTGTAGTCCAACCACAGTGAGTTTATTGGTAACCCATGTTGTTGTTGTTTTGTTCTTTTTTCAAAGTTTAGCTCCAGAATATTCACACATCAAAGGGGTTACTGTTGATTCCCGAGCTTTTAGGCAACTCATGTCTTCTTAAAAGGAAGAACGAGTCAGAGACCAGTGTTTTATGTTCGACGTTGGGATGCAAAGAGATGTTTACAGAAAGTGATACTCAAGTTCTTAACAGGAAGTGTGGCATGTTCAAACCAAGCATCAGTGGCCACATGGACAGTGTGGATACCACTAACTGCAGTTATCCATCCATCCATCATAACAAAAAAGGTCTAAAAATAATGAATTACTCATTAATCATAACTGAGGTAACACGTTCAGTTAACTGAGAGAATAGACATACATACAGTGTAGGCGTTTACGTGTCATCTAATGTTGTTGAAGACAGTACCTGATGAAATAAACTATATTTGGAGTCCAGATTCACTTCCCTTTTCAATTTAGATGCAACTTATTTATTTCTGAAGGACAGTTAAAGAGCCAAGGGGGAAACTCTGAAATTACAGATTCACCAACTTCCCCGATGAAGTCATGTCAGAATAAAGAATGGATCGTAATATACCTTGACATAGTCGAGCTTTTTTAAACTGCTCAGTTGTCTGTAAAGCTGTGGTCTGATTTCTACAGGAAGAGCTGGCATATCTGGATGTGATGTTGCTGCTTCCTCTTAAGAGTCTTGACTCAGTGTCTCTTCTGCTCTAAGATTAGGTAATGTTAGCTTAGAAATAGAGTCTATTAATTTCTACAAACAACTCATTTACAGCTTACTACAGGTCCAGTCCAGAGACTTGCACAGTGCTACGTGTGTAGGTGTGTGTATAACTTAGAAAGAGTTATGATGAAGTAAAATATTCACTGGCTTGAATTCTTGCAGAGATTTAGGCCCCAATCGTACACTTCCCGCTAGCCGCTACCCACTAGCCGCTACCCGCTACCCGCAAATTGCGGGTTTAGGAACCTCCGCTAATGCAATCCTCCGCTCGCTAAAGCCGCTACCCATTATGCCGACTCCCTTACTCACATTGTAGGTGTGGCAATGGGCGTGTCTTTTGCCCTTTCTGCAAACTCGGTATCTTGCGATTGCGGGTTGCGGGTGACCACCCGCAACCCGCAATCCACATGTCGGCGCGTACAAGAGTACGTCCAATTGGCATCAATGTACATCCACCTGGTCACATGTGGACGTGCACAAACGGCTCTACCTCTCAAATTAACTCTTGTATAAAAAGCGTGATTTGGCCTCAGTTGAACCCCTGAGAAAATAGCAGAGATCTTCTTAAACGGCTTGTGCGCCAGGTAAACTATAGACGACCAGAGCGTGTTTACTGGGAGCACACCGACTATCTGGGACTTTCAGGTAGCCAATAGTAATTGTCTGTGTAGAAATATTCATATGTATATATCAGTGCAGAGGAAGAGGAGGAGGAAGCTCTACAGCAGAGTCCCAGACAAGCTGCGCATGAGAGCTGCTCCGATCTGGATGAAAAGACGCTCCATAGCGGTTTGCGGATAGCGCAACCTGCTCTCAAAGGCAATGGCTACTGACGATTTGATTGGTTTAACAGGTGGAACGCCCTAACCACTCCTATGCATAATGTAGCAGGTAGTGCAGGTGGGATAGAGGGTTTAGCAAGATGGAAGATTGCGTTCTTTGCGGGGGAACACCCCTCCCACTTCCCGCTATACCTAAATAGTGGCTTTAGGGATCTGGCGGAAGATCGGGCCCTTAGTCTGGTTCGTCTGGATTCAACTTCGGGGTCAGTACCAACACGCACAGAAGAAGCTGATCCTGGATGCCATTGGATAGGCGTATAACCAGAGGAATGAAGCATGTGACAGCGACAAGCCAGACTGGTATCGACAAAATCATCCAAAATGTACCTCTGGAAACGGCTGTGAATGGGAGAAGTACCAGATTTATTTAACGAGAGAGAGTTTTCAAAATAAACGGGTAAATGTGACCCACAGACTGATTGTCTGCAGATCCATCATCTCAGCCTCAATATTGAATTTAGACTTTGTTCTATAATAAAGGAAAAGGTTCCATTAAACGCTGCCTATGACGAAAAACCTCTAGACATGTACGTCTGGGACTCGATTATGAGCATTTATCTGGCTTTCCTGTAAAATTTGAAGAAAGCAATGCCGTCACTATCATTACTAGCCCATTCACTACGGGCTTTCTCCTCCTCCTCCTCTTATTAAAATCTAATCTTTTAACTGCGTCCTTAAATCTTCACATTTATTTGTCAGAGCAGAAAACAACCGACTCATTAAAAGGGCACCCAACAGTGTTTTTGTGGAGGATCATTATTTAAACGATGCAGGAATTTAAGAGCAGAAATGGCGCAGTGTTCTCCGAGTCATTCCTGTCTTTGTGACTGGAGTTCACGCTTTGTGCCCCAACTACGTCATAAGTCGCCCTCCGTGATGTGAGCCGTCCTGCTGCGCGCCCCTCTCGGTGAAAGGAGTAACGTCAACGCAAGTATTTGCACATAACCGCTTCATAATGGTTCCGCTTTATTGTTCACGTATGTTGGTGGGTGCACGGTGCACGACTAAGCCTTTAGTTTGCGTTGGCATATGAAGTCACACTTCCTCACACCGGCTCCCAGCTGTTTATGAGCCCATTTCCCAGGGAAAGTCGGAATACTAATGGAGTCACCTAACCACTGTACCCTTTACAGACAAGCTGAGCGAGAGACGGAGAGATAGCGACATAGCGACGACGCTTTACGGTGGATAACGGAAGATTTCGTGCTATCTTTCATATATTTCCTGCTCTACCGCGTTCAAGGCACATGCTCCAGACATTGTCTTTAATGTAAGTGAACACATTTAGTGAAATTCAGATGAAGGAAATGCTATGGCAAACTGTTAAATCTGGTATTCATTTGAAGAAAAATCAGGGGGGGAAATTCACCCAAAAATGACTTATCCACCAACTTCCCCAATGAAATCATGTCAACGTCATCCCCGGACTTGGCACCGGCATTATGAATACAAAAAGGGGAAATACCACCTACCCGCCCACCTCCCTGAAGTGCCATGACTACCAGACCACAACTTCCCATCTGATATCATCAGTGACATCAATGTGGAGCTCGTTGCACCTGCACTCTGCCCTTTGTTTATCCGTGGGAGTGACCGGGCGAGGGCGCGGGGATGAAAGTTACTGAAGCGGCTGCTCATTGGGAAACAAAGGAGGAAGCAATGAGGGCTGACTAATGCTGAGTCGGGAAGCGTTTCAACTCTTTGGTTAATAAAGGAAGACAGTATGACTCTTCCAGTTATTGTTTCACACTTTCCGGAGGTGGCTGTGCCGAGAAACACCCTCGTTCTCCCAGTGACCGCTTACTTGATGCCAAGTTGAGCAAATCACTCTCCCAGAAACATGTGGCGTCGACACGATCGGAGTAATTAGACAAACAAATGTAAACACATTCGTTTTCTCCCGTTGCTTCATCCAATTTAAGGTCATGTGGGCTGGATCACGTCCCCGGTGTCATCTGGCATCAATCTTGTGTAATAATCAGATGATGTTTTAGGCAAAAGTCATGCAGAAATATAGAAAATACTCAACATGGAGATCCACAAACCACAAGCCTGATCTGGCCCATCTCACTGTGTATTTTATTTGAGTTCTGGTTGAAATAAATCTTGACATGTTTTTATAAAAAAAGTGAAACAAAAGTTCCTTTTTCAGGAACCAAGAATCTAAGATAACCGGAGTCATGTGGACCTGCCAGTTTCTTTCCAGCACAGCCAGAACCGTCTGAGCTTCCTTACATGAAATTCATCGCAAAGTTTGATTATTAGTTTTGACAACACAGGTCTTGTTAACATTATTTTTTATATGCTCTTTCTTTTCAATTCAGTGTCTGTAAATGTAATGATAATCTTTATTATTTCTAGGTGCCTTTTACAGCTCTTAATGTCACCTTTCCTTATATAACAAACTGATAGTTAAAGTATAGAGACAATCAAGATATAAAATGATATTTAAAATAGGAAAATATACAACCCCAATTCAAAAAAAGCTGGGACACTTTATAAAATGTAGACAAAAACAGAACAGGATGCAATTATTTGTAAATCTCCATATTTAATTCCCAGTAGAAAAAAAAAAAAACAGATCAGATGATGAAACTGAGACATTTTTCTATTTGATGGAAAATATCGGCTCATTTTGACTTTGATGGCAGCAACACATCTCAAAAAAGTTGGAAAATGTTTACCACTGTGTACCTCTTCTTTTTACGACTGTGTGTAAACATCTTGGAAGTGAGAAGACCAGTTGCTGAAGTTGTAGGAGAGGAATGTTGACCCATTAATGTCTGATGCAGGTCATGCTCTGAAAGACCTGGACTGCAGGCAGACCAGTTAAATACTTGGACTCTACTCCTGCAAAGCCATGCTGTTGTCATGGACGTAGTATGTGGTACACCCTCACAATAAAAATTGTCAGGCACCTATGCAGGGCTAAAACACCTTTAACTTGGGTTAGGTCCTCCAGCTTGGTGCTGGTTACATATGCTGGCAGGATATGTTCAGTCTTCTTAATGTCCCCTTCCAGGATGAGTCACCTTTTTTTCATTCTTTGCGATCATCGGAGTGCATCCAAACAGCAAACAGAAACATAGCAACCATCTCAGCTTCTTGGGTGTTAATATTACTGTTCCAGTTTGTTTTCCTTTCTTTTTCTTCTTATTTGCCATCATCTTCTTTTTTTTATTTATTGGCAGATGACAAACAGTGGTTTACTAAAGTCATAAAATTCTACGAAGTGTTAATTTGATGGATCAGTGGATCCTACCAGGTCCGTCAGCTAAAAGTTCTTCAGTTGAAGTTTATGGAGGGATTTGTGTGGTTGGCCACAGTATGCTGATATATTGTTGAGGAGCAGAGCAGCTAATGGGTCTAATTTGTATGATGGACAGGCAGGTGGGTGAAGCTGAGATAAAGGAAGCCAACGGGGAACCAAAGTGTGTAAGCATGGTAATAGTGGACTTTAAATGTTGGGAGCAGGATTTTAAAATGAACATAACATATACTGGAAACCTGTGTAGTTGTTTGAGGATGGTAGTTGTATGTTGTGTGCATGGCTTTATGGAGATAATGGGCAGAATTATGGACAGAGGTGGCTCATGTTACAGAGGGGTATGTGGGCACACTGTGGAGGAGCGGCTGTTGTCCATGATGACATCCCAACTCTTGACTTGAGTGGAGTTTCTATTTTTTCTGAAAAAGGTAGGATGACAAATAGGAAGGATCCCCAGTACAGAGCCCTGGGGCACTTCACTGTTGACAGGAGGTTTGTATTGGTCTCATAAAGGGTATTTTTTTGATTGCTATAAAATAAAAAGTCAAAGTGTTAATTTTTGCTTGCATTCAAATTTACACTCTTGATTGAAACTTGATAGTAGTTTCAAGAATTATCATCTTGTTGAACTAGTGTTGTGATTGAAGCGTTAACCACTTCTTCTGAGTGGCACTTCACTTTTCCCTGCACGAGTCGAAGGTTATACAAAGATCAATTATCAGGTGAAACAGGATGCTTTCCCATGCCATAGACTGTACCCTTTGTTTAAAAGAGTCATGAACCCACAAAGCCAAATGACATTTACCCTAACAGTATCATTGCAAAACCTATGAAACTACATAAAAATGTCTGAAAAGAAGTCCAATTAGAAACCGCAGAAAGCTCGTGACACGCATTTAGTGAAGTAAGTGCTTCCTGAAATCACTTGAAATGCCTCTACATTTCCAAAAACTGTAAAGATGTACAGTGCACCCTTGAATACTCCATAAATGGACAAACATTAGCTTTGCAGTTATTACTATCCTGACTGAAAGACAAATTGAGCCTCATTTTTGGCCGGGCACCTCGGTGTATACCTGCGAGCCAACATCTTGACATTGGGACGAATGCCAGGAAAGTAAAGGCTTGCCAAACCAAAGAAAAATCAATAGTAAAGAGCTACTTTTGCTCATGGTTTTTTCTGAGTGCTGGAAGCTGAAAGATCAGCGGTGTTGGAGAGATGGTGGAATGCAGACTTTCTGGACTCTGAGTGGAGGTTGGCAGAGAAAACCCTCCGCTGCTCCAACGCACAATCCTCTAAAGTCATGGTTTTGATACATAAGCAGCAGGTATAATACACAATGGGAGAAGACAGGCACTGCAAGGACACGAGAGAAACATTATCTAACAGTTTGGGTTAATCCTTTTAGTCCATATTTTGGCACTAAGATTATACACTATTATCTTAATCTCTAAAGTAACAGTAGCCACTCTTCTTGAAATCAGTGTCAAAGACAATGCAGCTGCATGCTTTCAATTAGTGGCTTGACTTTTGGGTCACATTTTTGCATCTTATTTTTTCCATTTTTTTTCCAGAACTTTCCATTACAATCAGAGAGAGGGAAATGTACCGGCTCAGCATTAAGGACGGTGAAGAGAGAGTTTTTGCGCCATATTTAAAGATCTATCTCTTTGGCCTTCAGCCTCTTACCTCCTTGACAAAACACACATTGCACAGCACATATGGGAGGCCCCTCACAGGAATATGAGTTAAAAAAAAAAAAAAAAAA
Organism: Hirundichthys speculiger; assembly: GCA_018398805.1. NCBI lineage: Eukaryota > Metazoa > Chordata > Actinopteri > Beloniformes > Exocoetidae > Hirundichthys > Hirundichthys speculiger. The sequence goes on along the minus strand of JAGFBZ010002408.1, from coordinate 1,680,860 downwards.
AAAGAGCTGATGCACAGTCTTGCAGGAACAAGGACGGCTGTGTGTAGCCGGTTCATTCATGGCAGGTACCTTTTGTCTCCGGCCAGACATCAAGCATTAAGCATTATCAAATTTGTCCCAGATTACTGTATTCCTTCCATCTTTGTAAAGACTTCTTCATAAACCTTAGATCCAAACCTATTTTCTTTTTATGGAGTGGAAAATATTTACTAAGGTTTTAATGACTCTCCCCGAATCTGTTTGTTAGGAAAATAACACACACACCACACACACACACACACACACACACACACACACACACACACACAAAAAAAGATTCTGAAGCATGCTTGGATGGAAAGAAATGAAGCAGTGGAGAAAGGTGGCAAGCTCCACCCAAAAACCTGAAAGATCTGGGTTAGAACGTGAATCTGAATGCACGAGTTTGACGATAAACAAAACTTGCGCCGCCGCCGAGGGGACGGGGAGAAAGGAGACGAGGATGAGATGAAAGAGGAGCGCCAGGCATGAATGGATGTGATACAAACAGAGCCGAGGACAGGGCAGCACATGGCCAAAGTTGAGGCACAGAGGGGCTGGAGTGAACCAGACGTCCTGGCTGTGAGCTGAGTTATGGTGGAGCTGATGGATGGATGCCTTCCTCGGGCTTCTTTCAATTGGGACAAAGCAGGAATGACATAGCGAAGCTGCTCTGCGTTCTCTCAGATGAACTTATATACGTTGGGAGCAAGGCGGCGGGGCCTGGTGTAGATTATGTGAACTGGCTGAAATCAACTTGGCTTTGACAACCAAAAAGCCGTTTGTGAGCAAAGGTCCAAAGGTTATACTCAGGTGACTGCTCACACAAACCAGGATCAAAGCAAGGCCCTCCAGAGTTCACGGACGTTTCAGTGAAGCTCATCAACAAGCCCAGGACTTCCCTTCTCTCCCCTTTTGTCTCCCCCCCTTTGTCTCTTCCAGTTTGATCCGAATATAACCTCATTTACGCTTCGTTGCGCTCGGCCGTGAGGGTCTGAATGAACGGCGGGACTTTGAAGCGCTCGAAGAGGACACGTCCGTACTCCCACATGTCCACCGACACTCAACACCCCGGCCGAAACACAATAAGCACAGATCAATCAGAGGGGAACAACAAAGAACATCTCTGTTTACTCTGCGGCGTCGAACGGCGGAGACAAGAGACTTGTAACTTCTAATTAGCACAGAGATGTACTCTGTGTGCTGCATTTTAATTTCAACTTCTCTCCAGCAGCCCTGTGGAGACTTTCCGCTCTAAATACCCAAGAATTACATCCACATGGACTGCGAGGGAGCTGCTGGTATTGCGAGATATTTGCTCAAGGACCTCTGAGCTCCTGTGCGAGGGATGACTGAAACCGTGACCGATACTGAAAGTCTGACAGCAGCGATGTGAACACATTGATTCGGTTTCTCTGCTCACATGTTGTTGTTTTTTTCTGCCTGTTGTTGAAGTCTTGGACATAATAATTGCAAAACAAAAATCAAAATAGGATAGTTACTGAACATGAAGGCGCAGGGTGACTGTGGGTCTCCATGCTGCACACGTGCACATTCGTCATCACATCCATGTTAGCATGCGTGCTGACGTATGGCGTCAGCGATGCATGAACTCGCTAAATATGAATCCCCCTTTTGATCTTAGCATCGTGTGGAAAAACTGAGCACGACTCCATATGAATGATCTTTTCCAAAGCATTCGAACACGGAAATTAGTCAAAGAGAAACAGGAGTTCCAGATAACGTGCCAATGATTTGAACTCTATTTGGGAGTTGTGCGCAGAACCTCTTATATTTAAACATCTGACATCTCGGACTCTAGGCTTAAGACCCAGATCTGATAGCTGTAGGCCTCAAGAGAAGGGTTGGAGATTCTCCAAGAGATTTAAAAGATGCAAGCATCTATATATATAGATAGATAGATGTGAGTGTGTGTGCAGCCACATCACTGGAACAATATCAAATGATGATGTTCACCTTATTTGCCGTTTGCGGCTGAATCTACAAGGTCGTGCAGATGCACAAACCGTTTCCATGATGAATCTGTGAGCATCTTCAAAGGCAGAAAACACGAGCAAAGGTATTCTTCTTTTACTAGATGATCGGGCCATGCAAACACATGGTTCTCTTTTATAGATCTCGGCAAACATCGGTGATGCCCGTGAGCATGAAAATGATTTTCAGGCCCCAAATAAAAAAGCAGTATTAAAAGCAAACAGTAAAGACGAAGCGCGGTCTAACCGAATGGAAAATTGGAACAATCATCACCTCGTCAAAGTGGAGGAAGTCTGTTTTATTTGATGTCGTAGTTGTGAGGTCGTCGGTTCTGAGTCACACACATTCGATCTCTCAGTCCCGGAGGGATGGTGTCCTGCAGGTTTTAGATGTTTCCCTCCTGTCTACAGACCCGGATACAAGTGACACAAGATGATGACGGCCATTAATTAGGATCAGGTGTGTTAAAGCAGGGAAACCACCTTCTCAAGGTGACTCATCCTTGGTCCCAGTTTTCATCTTCCACAGTCCTTTACGCTGACCATTTACACCGTCAGAAAATCAAGGAAGTACCAGGTATAAAAGGTGAATCTACAAGACGGATGATGACCACGAAGGTCAGGATAGCTGGCAACTTGAGACATTCGTCATTAAGCGAAGGCTTTCATCAAAGTTAATATCTGGCAAAACTCGTCTGAGTGAAAGTACTGCATGTTAAGGACATGTGAAAGTGCTGCAAGAGTAGTTCTCAACAACTGTTTACTATTTGCGGTGTGGAAATGGATCCTCTGTTACCCAATAACAAATATTCCATTCGGAGTGGAAATGTGCCTCCTCAAATTAATTACAAAAACTCAATCCCACTGTTGTGATAATTTGGGGAAAGGAAAATACCTCATCCACTTTTGGTGAAGTTTTTTTTTTTTTTTTTTTAATTTCAGCTAAACAGGAACAGAGGGAATTCTGGGTGCTTTGGCATTTTCCCTGGAACCGCTCCAGCTGCAGCTTGAAATAATAGACTGTAGAGATTGATTTTTTTTGCTGAGAGCGTTGTTGTCAGGACTACAAGAGACTTTTTTCCGCACGTGTTTACGAACCGTAACATCTCACATGGAAGCTCACAACGACTACCCATCATTCTCGTCCAAAATGTTGGTGCACCGCATCCTGCAGGATGCACTGCAGTGCCGTCTGATTTCGCTCAAGTAGCTTGTAGGATCGTCTCCTTGGAAGCGGCAGTAGTAGTAACTGGACACAACCGTAGTTATCAGCGTGCCAGTTAAAACAAAAACCCTCATTCCTACGCTGTAATTGCGGTGGAGAGTATTACTGAGAGCCACGTGCTGAAGCTGATACTTTTAAACTCTTGTACCTTCATAAATTGAAAAAAAAAAAGGTGAAAATTAAACACCTTGTAGAATTTATGTGCTCTTTGGGCATCATTTTCTTTAAGTTTTCTAAACTAACTCAGGTAATCCCGCTGTACCAAAGCGTGCCAAATAATGCTATTAATGCTTCATGCCGCAATAAAACCTGTAACAAATAAACAATGACCTATTTGTTGGACGTAAAACAGCGACGAAAGGGCTCCAAGGTCGCAAATCAAAGGCGAGGGGGCGACGTATTGCTGAGCTGGTGAGTTCACGAGCATAAAGCACAAGGGGTGCACGAGGGTAGGGCTGAGCACGTGCGAGTCTCCCCGTCCAAATAATCACTCCGGTCTGCATCTGAGCTGGAAGTGCTTGGCGGACCCTGAAAAGGAGCGGGCCGGGCCTCTTATCTAAACAGAAGGCTGATGGAACAGGAGGCCCTACGGGGTGTCAAGGACCACGGGAAGCATTCAATCCTGTCGCGACATGCTCGCCTCTCGATGTAAAAACAGAACCCAACCCGGATTACCCTCCTTGACCTGCTTTTTGGTTTCAAGTGTGGAAACGCACACGCGGACGAGCCCACCAGAACGATATAAGGGGAGTCCAGGAGGTAGAGATACGAGATGGTGAGGGGATAAGGATCAGGGAGAGATGACACCGTACCTTCCTCGTCACGTGTTGCAGCAGATACATGGAAAACTGGCCCGCGGCCATCACTAGCTAGCTCCAAGTAGCTAGCTACTTGGAAAACGACATCAGACCCAGAAGTCTCTGTCTCTGTCTCGCACATGTGGCGCAAACATGCACACAACATACATACGTACAGAAAGGAATCCATTCTCTGATCCATTTATGTTAAAATGAGGCCACTGGGGCGGAGGACTCGTAGCTTTGCATCACCCAGCGTCGGTACATCTGCTGCTAAATAAACATCACTGCAACGATGCAGATTACGGCCTTGGCGAGGGCTGAAAAGCAACAACGCGAAACATCCCTCACTTTTTCCATCCTCGTGAAGTTAATTAATTTTTACAAGCCTTTTGCTGTTTGCGCTTATTTTCTTATTCTAGGGTGGCGGAGTGGAATATGCTAATTTTTTTTCACCTTTATTAACACCGGAGGCATACTGGCCGAGACGGGGCATTTCTCAAACGCTTTTGCACCTGGCACGAGCACGTGTGCCGGCGCGGTAGTAAAATAAAGAGATCCCCATTGCGCGGGAGCCTGAAACGTGACCGCGGCGTTTGAGAAATGGAGCAAAATCCTCAGGGGGGGGGGAAACTGGGATGCGAAGCGGGGATTTGATGTCTCAGTTTGCACGCCGTGAGAAATCCTTCGGAGCGTCGACGCTCGCGGATGAAAAACTGCTGCTCGCGCTCGATCCAGCAGTCGGTGCGCTAATCGCCCGTCGTGACGTGATGGAAAGGGCGGCTAAACGAAATTAGGCCAGCGGAGAAGTGGGTGCGACAGTAGCAGCGGCTACGGGAAAGTTGCAGCATCGCAGAGTATTTGAAACTGAAGCAAAGCCTCAGTCTGCTGTAGGCCTGGAAACAACTTCAAACAGAAAGAAAGTCTTAAAACCCCGAACAGGGAAGAGGAGACTTAATTGAGAGCATATCATTTCCAGATGGCCCACAAAAATCGGCGAGAGATGATTAAACTGCTAAGAAGCAATGGAAATCCCTGGCAATTAAACCAGATAGCTGCCATATGCACCAGGCTAAATTAAACCACACCAGGCCCCACTTTTTTTTTTTTTTGTTTTTTTTCCTCCCTTCAGCTTGTAGCTGCAACATTCGTCCGGTTTGAGAAACAACGGACACCATTTGACGCTGCACGAACGTCACAAATGCACAGCAGACGAGTGTGAATGACGCTCGTTTATTTGTTCATCGTTAATCCGGGCGTAAATAAAAGCGAGAGCGCGGCAATGACAGGCATTAAAAATCGCCCAGTCCTTGACTCACTCCACTATATGCCTGAGTCAGGGTGTAGCAAAACCGCTGTTTCTGAGCCCAGTCCAGATTATTACAAAATGCCAGGAATGAAATGATTTTACTTCAGCCTTTTCCAAGAACATATTATGACAGGCGGCCACACTCTGCACCTTTTCACCGCTGCAGAGCGCGTTAGCATCAGGTATAATTTATACCGATTTTCCTCCGCTTGGAACTTTTCTGAGCACGTGACTCGATGCAATCCACCTTTTGGAGCAAAAGTCATGGAAAAATATGTCTCTTTTCAAAAAGATTTTATGCAATCACCGTGGCTTTACTGTACTTATTTAATCCAAATAAAGGAGGAGGTTATTTGTATTTGTCGTATTTGATTAACTGGAAATATTTGGAAGATTTTTCCATCCAGGGTGTTCCACTGCTGGACTCTAAACACAGTAACAATGAGCAAAGAAAATAAAAAAAACACCTACACGGTGTCATAAAAGACATCCTGTTATGTAATATTGATCAAATGTTTTCCTCCATTAATACATCCAGACGCCGCAGTCTTCCCACATTTCGCCGTCTCTTGGCTTCGCAGTCGGCAGCGAGAACTTAAACAAGAAACAAATAAAAGTGAGTGCAGAAGACCACAAAAATGACAAACCGCTTTCTGAAGAGTAGCTACATTTCCTACGTCGCTCTCCCCCCCCTTTAACCGAGACGACTTTAACGAGGAGAAAAACACCCTCAAGGACTTTCACAGATCCTGCCACATTCCAGCAGTTGCTTTAAGACGAAGCGGTGGAGCTGCTCGGATGTATCCCACAACTGTCTCCGCCGGCAAACATCTCATAAATGTCTAAGAGTTAAGAATTGATCTAAATGTCTTTTAAAAGTACAACAGAAGGACTGATTTGGTATCAGCGCCCGGGTAGGATTTACAAGGCGACAGGATGTATGATGCCCTCGGCTCCAGGAATCCTCTGAGCCTTCAGTTGTTCTCTGTTGTGTCTCTTAGGCAGATATACCCGGGGCCTCAACACACTCAGGGTTTGAACTCCAGGGTTCACCCATGTGGGGTCACCTCAAAGATTTCATACATAGATGCTGATAAAATCATGCAATTTTCATATAGAAAAACTGAATATGTTTGAGGAAGGTATATGTGATCTGTAGATAACCACAAAGTGAGTTTGTTGACTGTGAGTTACCAGAGTTCTTGTTTTATTGCAGTCATGACGCTCTCTGAAGAAACGTCAGACACCTGCAGCGGTTGAAGGAAAGACAGTTGATGCGGTTGAAATCTCAAAACAAGTGAATGCGTAACTTATATATTCAATTGAAGGTGAAATCAGTTCCCGTCGGTTCGGTGAGGAGACAGACAACACTGACGAGACGAGTGATGGAGAGGAGGGTTAGGGGCGTGGCCACAGATCCTTTACACGTGATGTCCCGCATTAGTCAGGTTGCCAATATTGTAGCTACTCACTTTAATAACATTTCGTCCTAACAGAGAAAAAAAATCATTTTGACCAACTTTAAAATATAGCTACACATTTAGTTTTAAACGTATTTATAAAGCATTGTTTGTTTCAGATTTTTTAAAAAGTGAAAATGTGGAAAAAATGTGGAAAGGCATGACGTTCCCCGCGTACCACCAGAGAGTGCTCACGTACCACCGGTGGTATGTGTACCACAGTTTGTGCACCACTGATTTAAGGCGCTTCAACAGGAATATGAGTTATGTTATTAAAAAGTTATTTTAAATAATCAATTATGTCAACTTGGGCAGCAGGGGGGCTTAGTGGTCACCACTGTTGCCTCAGAGCTAGAAGGTTCCTGGTTGGAACTGAAGCAGGGGCCTTTCTGTGTGGAGTTTCCATGTTCTCCCCGTGCTTGCGTGGGTTTCCTCCGGGTACTCCGGCTTCCTCCCGCAGTCCAAAGACATGCATGTCAGGTTAATTGCTGGTTCTAAATTGTGCGTAGGAGTGATTGTGAGTGTGTGTGGTTGTTTGTCTACATGTGGTCCTGCGATGGACTGGTGACCTGTCCAGGTGGACCCCTGCCTTTCACCAGAAGAGAGCTGGGATAGGCTCCAGCAGATCCCCGTGGCCCTGCAGAGGATTAAATGGGCATAGATAAAGCATGGATGGATGAATTATGTCAACTTCTACATTATGGAGGCTACCAGAAATCCTGTGAACTTCTTCTTTGACAAGTCTGTTTGTGAGCTACTCAAAAACATAATAAATTTAAAGCAAATTAAAAAAAAAATGATGAACCATTTTTTCTCACATCGTTTCCAGCATCCCTGTTGTTATTTAGAAAACTGACCTATGCTGTTAAATAATGGCTGAAAAAAGTTAAATGTAATAAAATAAACCAAGGTTTTTTTTTTCTTTGTTTGTGATGGCATAGGATGGGTTTCTGATTTTTGGATAAGATTTAAAAAAAAATACAAATGACGGCTGGCTTGGCTGATCTACTCAGATTTTCCCAACGCAAATGCAACGTGTCATCATTCAGACAACTTCAAAATGCATATGTTATAACTGCCTGTCTGATGAAATTGAACCCGTTTCAGCCTTATGGATGGGAGGGGAGACAGACCAAAACCCTAAAGTATCTGTAAGTGCACCCGCTCTCAACCAGGTTTAATTCACAGAGTCGGTTACCTTTGTTACAGACTCCAAGTATCAGTTACCACGGTTTCTGAAACAGCCTGAACTTGAACCCTCCTGCTCGGGGTTAAGTTACCTCGCTTTGCAAAACGGAAGAGTTCAGGTTCAACATACACGCAAGAGTTTTCACAAAACCTTCTGAAACGGACCCCTGGAACGATCTCTCAGACTCCCAACCAGCTGAAGGCAACTGGCCGCCCTCTGGTCCCCGTTAGTTTTTTTTTCCCTGTTCACTGAAATCTGAATCTGGATTATATTGGAGATGAATATAGTCAACTGGATTGGAATATAGTTGGACTGAATTGGACTGTCCTTAACAGAGTGACCTGTTGACTCATTGCACCCTACATAGTCATACACCTTATCTTTTACCCGTACGTTTTTGGCCAATGAGAAGCGGGACATTATACAGACACCACTCAAACACTCAGAGCTAAAAGAGACATAGATGTAGCAGGAAGTCACTTAACAGCAAAAGGGTTTTCAAAATAAAAAAGGAAATAAAGTTAACCGCAAAACAGGAATCCAAACAACATAAAAGAACTAAATAAGACTCAGATAAGCCCTGGTTTCCAGTAAACGATCACTTTAATTTTAGATTAATGTGCCAAACCCTGGAGTGCCTGTGTTATTATTTTTTTAAATCAGTCAGTATCAGCTATTTAAATAATATCCACTCTGCAACAGCCAATGACTGTATTCCTGACTGCCGCGCTCTAATTTTCCGCCTTGCAGATGATTTCATGAATGAACTTTGACAGGGAAACACATATCTGGCGAAGGAATTTAGCAGCAAATGTAGATTTTTCTTTTAAGAGACAAGGACGCAGAAGTGTCAACAGGCTGCTACTATTGAGCAGCTGCAGAAACACAGCTGTGGAAAAACCCCATCACTGCACCGTCACCACGGCTGGAGGCACAATGTTGTTGACAAACACGGAGCGCTGAGGTCACCGTTCCTTCCACCGGCCTGGTTTATGAACATCTCCGTCTGCTTCTGCCCCAGTTAGTCCCGAGGATTCCACTCAAACAGAACCAGAGTAAACTGTTAACTGTCTGTCCTGGCAGAGACCAAACTGGGTCACTGAGAGTTTTTTTTTTTTTCCTTTTCTTTGCCTTTTGTTCTAAAGTCACTTAGGAGCTCAGGAAGCTCATATACTTGATCATTAAAAAAAAAAAGGGCACTAGATTACATTCCTGTCTGTGATCACTCTGTATATAATTTGGGCCGGAGGTTATTGAATCTGTTGCTTATGAAAAAAAAAAAAAAAAAAAAAAAAAGGTTTTCCGTTCTAATTTTTTGCCACAGTTCTAAGAATTTAGGCATCAACTTAGGTGTTAATAGTGGGCGTCATGGTAATTTCTGCTTATACATCTGTTACATACACAAATATATGATCATACATGGGATCAGAAGAGACTCATACATACAGAATATGAGATCTTGCTACGGCATAAGAGCATCTTTCAGTCGGTGACATCATTTTTTCTAGCGGGGACGGGATGTTTAGTTACCCGGTAACTGAAAAACTTCCCAATCAACAGAGCATTGTTCCTCTTCAAAAGACACACACGGCATTAAAGTGGGGCATTTTGGGTCAAAGGCTACGGAAAGGATGAGACCGGCGCCCCTCCTGCTGCGTGTGTGACATTCAGTCAAGCTCTTAAACGCTTTAATATGGCTTATTGCTGGCAGGCCTCGATAAATGGCACCAGAGGGCGTGTTGGTGTCTCAGGGGTCCTTTGAGGAAACAGACACGGAGGAGGGCCAGCGTGGCACGGCTGCCTCCCCCGCTGTGCCTCCAACCCACCTGGCTGCACTTCAAAGCGCCTGCAGCTCAGGTTAGTCAGTGTGTGTCATGGATGGCTGAGAGCGAGTGAGTGTGCGCAAAGCTTCACTGCTTGTGAGGGTTCACCCACCTCTAAGACTGAATTTGCATGTAGAAAAACTGGATGGAGAAAATGAATATGTTTGAGGAAGGAACATGCGGTCTAAAGCTATCAAAATTTGTTTTATTTGGTGTAGAAATATACATATAAGTCAATTCACTGGATGCATTTTGGTGTAAAAACCGTACTGAAAGAGCAGTTTCAGTCAGCCAGAGTCTTAAAAACATGTCTTCATGCTTCCGACTTTATACCTTAAAACCAACAACCGGCTTTACATTTCAGCTCTAACACAAATCCAACATTTCTCTCTGAGGACTATTTAGCTTCACAAAAGAGCAAGAAGGTTCATTATTTGTCTCAAAGGCGACAGAAAATGTCGGCCAGAGGGATGGGGAAGTTTTTTCATTCTTTTTTTTTTTTTCAGGTGGGGTGTTGATGGGAGTCTGGCACTGGTGAGGTGGGGCTCTCCACAAGCGGCATGTTCACAGAAAGTTTCTCTGTGGCTCTTTATCTGTGGCCTGGCAGCACTTCAGTGGAAGCCTTATCATTATAATGGACACTGGGACGGGACGAGAGAACATGTTCAGCACATCGCCAGTCTTTTTTTTTTTTTTCTTCTCATCTACTCATTCTGGAGGCCAAAGCTGGATGTTTCACTTCCTTTTTTGGGGGCTACTTTACCTTCCTCTGCTGTAACAGTTTCATAGGAGAAAGGAAGGTTTTTACAGTCTGATTTCCCCTCACTGGACCTCATTGCACAACTTCCTTCACATTAACCCTTTTACGACTTTACTTTCTTTCTTGAAGCTCTCAAACGTGCCTTGCGTTAAACCACAAGAGACAATGTTGACAGTCAGAAGAGTCACTTCAGATAGGACTTCCTCCCAGCTGGACTTGTTGATGGAAAAGCAGCGTACCCTGGGAGTTAATGGCCCTGCGTGGACAAAAACAGACACTGTGGCCGGGTTGGGTGAAGAAAAAGAGAAAAAAAAAAAAAAGAATAAAAATATGGTAATGGTTTGAAATGAAATCAGGAAAAGAAATGGCTGATAGAGAGAGAGAGAGAGTTGAAAAAGATGAGTCTGGGACAAATTTAGAGTTGAGACGAGGACAAAACGTGAGGGCGAAGGAATGGAAAAGGCGACGAGTATGTACGAGGAACGGAGCTGACAGACAAAAATGATGAGAAACAAGAAAGAAGTGAGTGGATGAAGAAGAGTGTGGCCAACATAAACTGTTTACCCCTGGCCCCATTCAAACCTCCCATAAGTCCACGCGATGATCTGGCAGCGTACACGACGAGTGCACAACAAGTGTAAGCCTCTATAAACAACTGGAAAAGAGACAACGCAGGAAAGAAATCAATAACACGATGGACGGTGATGTAAATCACACCAGGAAAAATGGTTCCCAGAGGAAAAGAGTCAGACCTCTGACCCTGGAGACTTGTGAGTGCTTACACCAGCCGGAGACACGTGAGCACGAAACCACGTTCCCCATTTCCATCTAAACTAGTTCAGGTTGATAATTCGGAAAACGTGTTTCAACTGTATTTTTGTTTCTTCCTAATGTAAGGGCTAAGAGTATCCGGCTTCGCTGGGTTGCTCTCAGACGATGGTGACGAAATGGAGGCGAGTGGAGTCCAGGAGCCACCCGGACACCGGTTGTTTACCCCCCTGGCAAACAAACCTCCTCATCTGGAGGCTGGTGTGACAACAAGCATCATGTCCATGTGTTTACAGGGAAAGCAGAGTGTATTCATTTGCTTGTTGCAGTGAGTCTGACTTCAAAAACATAAAATGAAAAAAAAAAACTATTTTGCTACAGGACTGGTTGTAAGAGGCATGTCCAAAAAAAAAAAAAAAAAAAAAAAAAAAAAGGAATCAGCAAAAATTCTAGTTTTGAGATGCTTAAAGTGAGAAAAATGAATCAATAAATTCTGATATATGAGATTAAACATCTGTATCACCAATATTAAGTCCAAAGTTTATATATAACCAGTGGATTGCTGTTTACAATTGTTCTTCTTAAAAATGAAAGCATCCATCAATCCATGAACTTCAGTTTATCCAGGTTTGGGCCTCTGCTCTGCCACCTTCTGCAGCTCCTGTGGAAAAATACCGAGGCGTTCCCTGGCCAGCCCAGAGATCCAGAGATATCATCTCTGTGTCCCGGGTCTGCCCGGGCCCGTTTCCTGTTGGACATACCTAAAACACGTCCCCGGGGAGGCATTCAGGAGGCATCCTGATCAAATGCCCAAATCACCTCAGCTGGCTCCTCTTGATGTGGAGGAGCAGCGGCTCTACTCCAAACGGATGAGTGAACTTCTCACCCTGTTGCTGAAAATAAAACTCATTTAAGCTGCTTGTGTTTCGTGACATCTTTTGGTCTCCACTCCCAACTGATGGTTGTAGGTTACAGCAGGAACACCACTGTGTTCTAATACAGAGCTTTACCTGTTGGCTCAAGGTTATTTTTCTGACTGAGAACCATGGTCTCACATTTGGAGGTGCCCGTTCTATTCCCTGCAGCTTCATATTCGGCAGCGAACTGCCACCGATGACAGCTGAGGATCAGATCCTGATGATGCTATCACATCACCACATCATCTGCATACAGCAGAGGCAGAATCCGGAGGGCGGCAGACCGGACTCCCTCCCTCCGTTGTCTTTTATATAATTATCAATACCATTTTAATGATTTAAAAAAGCCCCTCAAGAAAATGAAAATAAGGGTGAATTCCAATTCCTCCCTTAACCCTCAATCTCAACCCTCAATCTCAAAACATCCTCGAAAAGGATGGCGCCGAAAAAAGCTAGCTACGAATGTAAGTATTTTCGTAGTTAATAATGATATAAATGTTACGAAACCATCTTATTGTCTTCGTTATATATATATATAAATATATTATCTTACTCTTCTTCTACTCTTTCTTCTCCTTCTTCGTTTTTCTTACCAGACTGCACGTAGCTTTGGTGTAAGGTCGCCCCCCCCACTGCCTGAAGATGAAACTGCACTCAAGGGGTGTCCTCATTTCTAAGTCACGAGATAGTCATTACGCTTACTTTCAAGGGCCAAGACTGAGAGCCAAAGATTGAGGGTTAAAGTAGGGATTGGGATTCGGCCCTAAATGTCTCTCTTGCTATGCCATTTAACATTAACTGGGATTGTGGACATTCTGGCCTCCATTTAAAAAAGAAAATACAAGTACATTGTATGAAGTGATAAAAACAAAACCAGATCAAAACTACATAAAATAAAACCAAACAAATATATAAAAACACAGAACATCTAAAGTGTTTCAAGCTGACTTTGAACAATCCACAGTGGTGATTTAAGTTTGAACCCCAGTAGAATTCTTAGGGTGAAGGCTCAGATACCACTCAGGCCACAATCATGCATAAAATTTAAGCCTTCAAAGATGAGGCCGTCTCCCATCCATCTATCCCTTTTCTAATCCCAGCTTCATCCTGGTCAGGATCCCAGAAGCCTGGAATCTATCCCCCAGCTGTCATTGGTTGAGAGGTTGGGGGTTCGCCATGGCCACACTGAGCCACAGCCTTAGTGGGATAACTTTATGTGGCTTTATCAAACCAAAGTAGAGTCCTTCAGGAATCCAGAGCAGTGGATTCCAAAGTGGAGTTCTTTAGTCTTTAATCCAGTGTATCGGTTTGTCTTACAAGGGATAGAATGAACCCTCAAAAGGAAAATAACACCCTTCATACATTATCTTCTGTGTTTTTGCTGTCTGCCTCTGGTCCTTGAGACGCTGAATATGTCAAAGGAACGATAAAATCAGAATATAACTGAGGCATTTTAAGGTGAAGTGGTCAGAAAACTAGGATTGGATTTGGTTCTTTCAGCGGCACAATGACCAGAAGAGCACAGCCTGGAGCACAAACAAGCATCCAGTAAACAATAGGGCTGTTTTGAAGTGGTCGTCAGTGAGTCATGATGTACTGAAAGTTGTCAGCCTACTGGAAAGGACGAGCTGAAAACTAAAAAAATCGCAGAAATGACCGTTTAATGGCGCTGTGATGTTTGGTGGAGGATGACGAACCAGCAGACGACTTCAGGAAGGAGCCAGACGGCTCCAAACAGAAACAAAGAAACATGTCATAGTTGCAGAAGATTTAACTGATTTAACTTTAACTGATTTCTAAAGAAGGGGTTTCATTTGTCAGCAGTTCTCTTTTATGTTGCAGTTCCATCCTCCGGCCATCCCAGCATTTACCTCCACCTGTGTGTGTAGATGTGTTCGGGGTGCCGGCTGGTGTGGTGACCGGTGATCTAGTCCTCTGACCATCTCACCTCAGTGCTGTTACCTGCATCTGTTTATATAGTCATTTCATTCAGTCATTTGTGTGCTCTCCTCTCTCTGTCCTGTCTCCCCTCTCTTTTTCTTTCTTTGCCCGGCTGGCCTTCAGCAGGAAGGTCCCCCATATAAAGGTCTTCGGAATAACCCGACAACCTGACAACCCGAAAACCCGAGGTTCCGACCCGTATCGGTTCTCGGGTCCATTCAAAAGACGTGACTCCGGGTTCAGGTTGGAATCAGTACAGTAAGTCTCGGATCCGGTCGGTGCTCTCTGACAGGCTAGGTCCGCATTTATTCGAGAGGTAAAGATATTCGCGGTGGCAGCCAATGTCAGGACTCGGGGCAGTTAAATTAATTATTCATTAATGTGGCGTATTTGTCATGAAACAATCGTGTTGCCATAGTGTGTTATTAGCGGTTTCCCTGGCAGCTGTAAAACACAACGGATCGCCAACATGACAACGCTGGATGAGAGAACATATTCACGACACGTCCTGACCGGTGTAGGCTTTTAGCGTTAGCAGTTGCTACCAATAGCATCTGTATCCGCAAAGAAAATAACGACGTGGATTTATTGTTGTTTACATCACGTAGCCTATGTAGCAACTGAACCGGGTAGAAGAAGACAACTTTAGGTAAGAAAATCAAGTTTTATTCAACGCTAGACAACTTTTAAAATGAGCAACTATGGGCTGAATTGTCTCAGTTCTATTTGGGTAACTCGGTTTGGTTCGTGGTCGGAAACTAAAGACTCGGGTCGGGTCGGTTCCGGGTCCAAATATTGCGGGTCCATTCAGGTTCGGACTCCCGAACTTATGATAATAGCTCGGGTCGGGTCGGTTTCTGGTCGAATTTTCACGGATCCATTCGGGTTTGGGTCCATGAAATGATCCAGGTCCTGCTCAAGGGTTTGTTCCTCTTAAAGTGGAGTTTTTCCTTGCCACTGTTTGGCTAAAAGGTTTTTTCTCTCCCTCTGTGGGAGTTTTTTTTACCTGCCATTAATCCTTGATTTGGATTTAATATCATGATTTTAGTTAATGATATTTGCTCGGGGGTCTCTGTAAAGCACCTAGAGACAATCGACATTGTAACAGATGTTATACAATAAAATTGAATTGAATTGAATGTTACTTTTGTTGAAATTCAATCAATGAATTTGATTCTGGAATCAAATTCATATGTTGTATTTATTCTATTTCATGCAAGATTGATGCTTTACCCCAAAGAATTAACTTGTTCTATATTAGTGGCGTTTTTGGTCGTAAGCTGTAATATCGGCTTACGTCAACGCCAAACTTTCCCTGAACTCCTCATGCCACGGAAGTATGAATAATCGTAGTTCCTGTAAGATCACCCCGCGCTGTGATGACCTCCTCCGAGCTCCCAACGTGGGACAGAAGAAATAATAAAGCTGGAGTGCTCTAACGTCTGGGAAATGTCGAAACCCAAACAGCAATAAAAGAGGTCAGCGGCTTCCAGATCTGGACTCTTCATTTTCCCCACAAATGTATCGGTTCGCATCTTCGCTTATCTTCACTTCAACTTGGCTGCAGTTTCAGACCCTCTGGTCCAAAAGACACCGCAATTGCTGTGACGTTATCAAAGACGCTGATCTGACACAGACTATATAATAATGTCCCAAACTCTGTCTGGCGGGTGATGTCATTCAGAGGGGACGATCTCTCGTGACGCTGCCGTGCTGCACTCATCGGTGTGTGATCGTAACGGCATAACAGGAACAAAACGCTTAGTTCTTTTAATATCTTCGTGATGCTTCATCAGCTCTGTCTGTTGTTGAGAAAACTTCACTTTTACCAAACTTTGCCCCCGTTGGGCCCTGTGGTCTTGTCTTCAGAGCAGTTTGCTCTTGTTGTTCACATTTTTTTGCTTTAGATTTTGAATTTTGGCACATGCCTTCAATTTCCATTCCTACAATCTGTTTTCATTAAGCCGTTGTCTCCCTAAAGGGAAAGAGAGGATTTTTTTTTTTCTTGCCAGACGAGACTACTTCATGTCAAAGCTCAAAGCTGACAAAGCCAGCGCATTGTTGCAGAAGGGAGTTGCTGCAGTGAGTTTGTTTTTGGTTTTGATCTGTTTTATACTAAGCAAAAGACAGACAAAACACAATAATTCCCTGCCATGCAGTTATCCATCAAACCAAACCAAACGACAGGGAAATATGCAGTAAAGAACAACAGATGTCCGACTTCCAAAGACACACAACTGTGTTGCAGAAAACATGTGAACCATCAACCAACACAACGCCTGACTCAAAACTCATTCTAGGAATAATAATACCTTGCTATAGGAGAGGGCATATCTGCAACGTTTCAAGTGTGCCAACATATAGTTTTACTATCTAACCTGACCTCAGAGAAATACATGAAATCAGCACAACCTCTTTGTATTATTCCATGTTTGTCATGGTGAACACAATTCTCCTCAAATGACGGACATGTTTGGTCCCAATAAAGGCTACTTTTGTCACATATGGCACACTTCTGGAAATGGCAACCACTATGTGGACCAGACATGCTCCGAAAGTCACCTATGAGGTCAAAATTGCATTTTGGCCTGCATTAAATGAGTCCGATGAGGCTTTATAAACTAGTTTACACATGTCTTGTCCATATCTTGTGGATATGTGGCTGAGTTTAGATAATCACACCCAACTTGAGCCATAAGAAGCAAACTGCAGATTGTGAGTTTAGGGGAAACGTGAACCATTGTTCTATTCAGAGGCAGTTCAAGGGTGATCAATACGAGACTTTTAACCATTTAACTTTAGATTGTGACTTATTTCTTACTTCTCTTAAGTTATTTTACGTGGATGTTGTATGTTTGGTATTCTCATTTTGATCCTGCTTCAACCTGCAGTCAAATTACTTTTAGATTATTGGAAATGGGCTCTCAGAACGGGCATGGTAGCAGCCAAGAAGTTGATTTAACTTAACTGGAAGTCTCCATCATCCCCTTGCTTTAAGAGATGGCTCAATGAGATGGTTTTTGTTTCCAGGATGGAACGATTCCGTCTAAGCAGAGGGAGTGAACCACATCTTTATGACAAGATATGGAAGCCATTTTTGGCCTTACTTGACCAGTCATGACGGACAATAAATCAAGCTGCTATGTGGTAATGGTAATTTATTTGAATATTTTTCCTTTATTGTTGTACTGATTAAGGTTTGGAACATCCTCTCAGGGTTTTTTGTGCGTGTGTATTTATGTTTGTTTTATATTTTTGTTTTTTTACTCACATCCCTGACAATAGACAGAAAGCACTGGACTGTTTCGGGTATTGTTGATGTACTCATGTAGCCTCTGTCTTTTCTTTTATTGCTTCAATTACTTCTGGCAACAATGTCAGGTGCTGGGTATCTGTTTTGTATGTGTCTTGTTTCCTATTTTTTGTAAAAAAAAAAAAAAAAAGAAAAAAGTTTGAAAATTGAAAATAAAATATTAAAAAATAAAAAATACTTTTAGATTATTAATAAATATATATATTTTAATGAGGTTTTGGTGTGATTTGGTGTTAGGATTGGATGAATAATACCCCTGTTGTCTATTTGTGGCCCTGTGATGGTCTGGAGACCCGTCCAGGGTGCACCCCTGCCTTTTACCTACACTAACCCCCCCTCTAAGAGGGCGGGGGGTCTCCAGTGAGACCCTGAACAGGAATACGTGGGTACAGATGATGGATGGATGGATGGATTAGTTGAATACCAAGTTTTAAACAGCTTGATGTCCTACTGTCTTTTAAACGAAGGATATTTTTTTTCTCCATTTGCCGTAGCAGTGGTTGTAGTGTCACCACTAACACCTGGTTCAGATCTTCATCGCCATGGGAACCAGGCAGGCTGGGGCATCACAGACAGAAAACATGACTTCTACTTGGCCCAGCCATCACAGAAGCTTGCTGCTTTCTGTCCGACATAATTTGGACCTGACATTTTTCTTCAAGCATACCGTGTTCATTTGGACCGTCGGTAACTTTTTAAAGCACCACCTGTTTTCACGGAGGAGAGAAACTGTGGATATCTGCATCATCCTCCATAAATTCTTTACTAGCTTAAAAAAAAAAAAAAAAAACCCACACACATCTGGTGGTACAACTCAAACAAGATGGCAGATCATTTGCTCTTCTTATTTATTCTTTGATTCGCACACCATTGCGGGTACGCAACGATTAAAGAATTGATTATGAATAACATTTTTTCATCTATGTGATTAAAGCTCTTCCTGAAGCAGACACTAAAGTAACTGAATCAGTCATATCCACGGCGGGACCCGCTCGCACACTGGAATAAATCAGCAGGGTGGCTGGAAAGAAGCCCATGCACATTTAGCTGAAAAACACAAGGGTAAGTTAAATATTAATTTGGCATTAAAGCTCCAGACTAGTGCATGCAATTTAATCAGCGTTGGACCAATGTATTCATAACTGTATGAGCTGTGCGTGTGTGTCCAGATTCCTTGGCATAGGATTATCTGATATGTGTTTGCATGTCCCAAACTCCCCTGCAGCCCCCCGTCTCTCTGTCAAAGCTCTGGTCCTGCATTGTGTCTCGCTGCTCCTGTTATCTCAGGTCTGTCTCGTCTGGCCATTGTGTGCCTAATCTTCACTATTTTATCTAATCTTCTCTCTCCATATCTCCCTCTGCCTATCACCGGCAGGCCCCTCAGGTTATTAGTCTGATGCGCTTGATCTTGGAGGTCTTTCATCCTCATGCACAGATAGGCCCGAAGAGGCTGAAAGCTGGAAAAACAAGGCGGGAGCGTGCCCCGCTGCGCGTCCCGCTCCGGCGTAGATACTGCAGCTCTCGAGCTAAACATGTATTTTTCCGTCTTTGTTCATGTCAAGTTCACTGTGTCCTCTTTAGCCATAAATGGCAAACGCACTGGAAACTGTATCTTACTTGTTGCTCGTCTGTTATGCAATGTCCCGTGTAGCTGTATCCATCTGTCGACGAATGTTTTTACTGTGTATATTCACCGCAAAAGCTCCATTTTGGGTTTAATCTTGACCCTTTTGTGCACACAACAACTTCATACAGCCGTAGAGGGCCTTCTGGCATTTGACCCCTCAGCTATTTACCCATAACCCAGTGGGGGGAGGGGGGGGTGGTGCGTGTATATGCATGAATTGAGTTGTGCAAACACATTTTATGCTTGCGCTTTACTTTGGCGGACTGCATTCATCACATTTGGCTTGGCTGGCACCCCCAGTGTTTTTATGTGAGAGTTAAAGGGGTCTCGAAGCCACTGGCACCAGTTTTGTGTCCTGACCTGACCGTCTCTTTCAGTGAACAACAAACATAATTTTGAATTTATTTAAATGCACACTACGGAGACAGTGCCACGGTTTTCGTCGGTTTAAATCAGGTGAGGCATCAACCAGAGCGGAGGTTTTTGCAACATGATTTCAGCCGGCTGGATCAGGAGCGGTCCACCTTAATAGATTTTGTGCGCAGTTCATCATTTCTGCCTTTTGGTGTCAGTGTTGCACCGCGGTAGCGCTGCCTTCAGGCGTCCCATGGAGCCCAGAGGAGGGTCTTGTTTTTAAGGTAGTTTGTGAGAGTTGGAAAAAAGTTACCTGTTAGGAAATGTGCAATGCATAATCAAGTGTAGGCATCACACAAATTGCTTTATTTTGTAGTTGGATGATTTAGTGGAATGTTGCATTTGCAGGTCTGCACATATATTTCCACATATATTTTGGACTCTCTCTCTAGTGCATATATGCCTCCTTCTGCCCGCCACACCAGCGCTGAGCGTGTCTTGGTGCGGCATGTGGTGGCTGACACAGAGAAAGCGGCTTACAGCTCCTGGTCCCTGCTGGGTCCTGGCTGGGGCCGGGTGGCGAGTGCACGGGGGGCCCCCTCCCGGGTTGCCACCAGCAGGGCTTTATCGGCGCGGAGGATTACTGTGATTTCATCAGGGTTTGGGGCCGCCGCAGCCACAAATAAACACGCAGACAAACGCATGCGAGGTATGCATGCAGACTCTGAGAATGTGCAGGTAGTGGATTTCTTGTCTGGTATGACTCCTGTCTAGGAATGAACTGTAAAGAAGGAAAATAAAGGTTGCTGATAGCGCAGGTGGTTTATTTAGGCCCGTCTCTGTTCACAGACGTTGAATCTGCAGCTATGTACAGTTTATGCATAAAAAAGGTTGGCTCTGTGTCCCCCATGTGATAAAGATAACCGCAGTTGGTCACATCGTAGCTCATATTAAGCAATAAAATAGTCAGGTGCATGTGTCCTACGTGCTTGGACATGGACATGACGCCTCCCCCGCCATCAAAAACCTTTACGTTTTCTTACGTTTACTTAAGCCAGATTTATCCCTGTGAGTGGTGCATGTCTAAACTGGCCTATCTGTCATCGTCTCTCTTAGCAAACACTGATCCCCTGCATGTTTTCATGCTGGTTTCGCAGCTGACACGCTGCCTGCGGTTTTTTTCGCCCGCAGCTGACCATCACAGAGCAACAGCCCGGGCCGGACGGCTAAATTGCCTCTCTGCTGGCGCGATGCCCCGCGTTTATTACTCAGTTTGAAGCTGCTATGTAGCAGAAACAATAATATTGAGCGCCCTGAGGGCTCAGTGTGTCCACCTCTGTATCTATAGTTGTCTCTGTGTGTGGATATCTGTCTATGTTTATGGATGAGTGTGTCTGTCTGTGTTCCAGTCTGTCTGTTTTTATGGCCCTTTGTGTGCCCACATTGGTGTATGAGACTGCACGTTTGTATCTGCATATTTATGTCTATGTCTGCGTCTGTGTTTGTGTGTGTGCATGTGCGTGTGTGTGTGAGAGCGTGGCTTTTGCTCTCAGGTGTGACCATGCTGTTTGGCATCCTGTAGGATCGTACGTGTCTGGCTGTGATCCCTCCGTTTGGCTCCGTGCTATGAGAGGAGCTTATTCTCTATAAACCATTTAAATTTAGTTTTGTTCAAAACCCTCCATGACAACGATGAAAGTAACTATGGTTATAGACATTTTCAAAAATCTGAACCATTTTAACTTGCCATGTTATGCTAGTTTCCAGACTTCCTATTATATATTTAGTCCAAGAGGCCGAAA
The DNA here is from genome assembly GCA_018398805.1 of Hirundichthys speculiger. Lineage (NCBI taxonomy): Eukaryota > Metazoa > Chordata > Actinopteri > Beloniformes > Exocoetidae > Hirundichthys > Hirundichthys speculiger. The sequence goes on along the minus strand of JAGFBZ010002408.1, from coordinate 1,659,563 downwards.
TTATTTCAGACGCTTCCAGAAAAGGAGAGGATTCTGCCATCGGCCTTCTGATTGGTTGGACTCCTGTAGGCGTGGGGCTGTCATGGCGCATGAACTGGTTGCTTGCATGACTGACATCAAAGAACTGGACAGATGCTCCGTCACGTCACCAACGGGAATCTGTCGGTAGACAGAATCTGAACAACGCCAGGTTGGCGTGAGCAGACTACACCCTGATTCAAAAATGGGCGGAACGAGCAATGAATGAACGAGAAAGCCTGGAAGCTAGATGGAAAACTCCCACCTTCGCTAACATTAGCTGACGCTCATTCAGGTTGGATCTTTCCCTCCATCCCTCTAGTCCACCTGGATCGCTCCCGGAATGATCCAAGGCTAAGATCCCCCCCCTCAGTCAAGTACAGTTGTTAGTACAATTAACAACACAACACACAACTGCATCTTTAAAATGAGAGGGATTAAGCTCTGGGGTACAGAAAAACTCCCCTACCGTACAGCTGTCCTGGATGTTAAATCACGCTGGTGTTTTTTTTGGTTGACCAGGCTGTAAGGTTGGAGATTTTAACACAGTGGCCACTTCTGTTTAATCTTAAAGGGACAACTGAAACAGGAAACAAAGCTCATTTCTCATTTTATAATTTTACAGCATTAATGGGGACTTAGCCCACTGAAACAGGTCAAAAGGGTCAGGTGGTTGCTACGTACTGTACCTTTATTTGCAGCATTTGTTGCTATCGTAGGTATATGGCAGCGGTTAATGTCAGTGTGCAGCTGTTACCATGAATACTTCCAGAAATATATCTTTGTAATCACTGTTTTCCAGGATTTTCTGCTTTATCTATTTTAATCAAACCTAATAAGCTAACATTATCATCTCCTACATAAAAAAACAATTGCTTTGTTTGGCTTTTTTTCTTCACTTTTGTGACTCAAGACAGTCATTAAACATTTTTACTTCCTTTTTCAGTGGTATATAAATGTAGATTTGTTGACATTTGAAGCGTTTTAATTACAGACCGCTCTCATCGCTATACAATATTTATTAGAGCGTTGACTGGCTGTGCAGCTAACTCTCTTCATCTTTACGGACGGTTCTGCTTTTTTTCCGACTGAAAAGTAATTTGAGACGGCTTATTATGGCCGGCTCTTTTATATTTGAGAGTGATTACTAGAAGTAGGCACTCGATGTAATCACAGGTGGAGCCAGTGGCGATGGAGCGGAGCACTCAGAGGCTAACCTATGTTATTGTTAAGGGTTTGCGTGGGAGCATAAAAAAAAAAAAGAAATAAATAGAAGTGCTTAGAAACAATAGAAAACCTCCAACTCTTCTTTATGGGTGAATCAAAAGTATGACATCAAGCAGAAGCGGTTGGAACATGCTTGCTAAGCAAACATCGTGTGTTGTTTAATCCTTATTTACAGAACGTCAATCAGTTTGCTCCGTCTCCATGCCAGTTCATGCAGTTTCAATATAAACCTGCCATCCTTTTCGTCATCCTCCTAAACCCTCCGTCTTTATGTTTTCCGTTTACTTCATGACTTGACGCGTGTGTCACCTTTTCTTTATTCTACCTATCCATCTCCCTCCTCTATCCTTTATCTCACGCGGTTTCACACTCTTCTCCCGCACTCGTTCCTACTGTCTCCGGGCCTCCAGAGACAATGGCCTCATTGTGAAGGTGTTTCATGGGTGTGTGTTGGACCACACAGGTCTGCAGAGCGGAGGAAAACCTGCGCGAGGTTCTTTTCCTCCTTACCTGCCTATGTAATCATGCCTCAAATCATCGGGGCCTGACAGCTTGTCACATCACAGCTTGGAGGAACGAAATACCTCAGGGACTTACACATCCTTTAAGGAGTGCATACGTGTCTGTGTGTGTGTGTGTGTGTGTGTGTGTGTGTCTGAGGCAGAAAACAATTGGGGCATTAGGGACCTGTCTCATCCCGACAGGCATGATCCCTGCACACAGGCTCTATTGTGCATTGTTTTCTCATATATGGATGCATGGCCGATTCCACGCTGAACTTTTGAAATGTTTTGTAATTGTGTGTTTGACTGAGAGGGGGAAAAAAAATTGTACTGTTGAATAAACTCTGCATGAACTGCTATAAACTACAGTTACTTATCTTTTTTGTTGATGGAAATTCAAAAGATAAAGTGCTCCAGGTCAGAGACTACACATATCTATAACAGGAAAGGAATTACAGCATCTCCCTCTCTACGGACCATAATATACACTCCACTTTATTAGGTAAACTTTGACGGTGCTGATATGGACCTCTCTTTATCTTCAGAACTGCCTGAAGTCTTCATGCCACAAGTTAAACAAGGTGTTGAAAACATTTTGGTCCCTGTAGGCATGACAGCATCACGCAGTTGCTGCAGATTTGCAGATCCATGATGTGACTCTCCTGTTCCACCACATCCCAAAGGCTGCTCTACTGGACTGAGATGTGGTGACGATGGAGGTTTCTGGAGGACAGTGAGGCTCACTGTCATGTTGAAGAAACCAGTTGGAGATAATTTTAGCCATTGTCATTATGCTGCATTATCCTGCTGGAAGTAGCCATTGACACTGTGGACATAAAGGGATGGACATGAAGAGCAGCAACACACAGGTAGGCTGTCGCATGATGCTAAGATGCTAATAGACCCAAAGAGTGACAAGGACACATTTTATGGCAAATTCTGAGCCTTCTATCCGAATGTCACAGCTCATCGGGGCGGGCAACGTTTTTCCGGCCTTCTATTGTCCAATTATACAATTGGAAACTGCGGAAGCTGAGGCTACAATTTGCAGCCCGTGCAAATTGTAGCCTCAGCTTCCTGTTCTGAGCTGACAGGGTGGCGCCCGGTGTGGTCTTCTGCTGCTGTAGCCCATCTGCTTCAATGCTCGACGGGTTGTGCGTTCAGAGATGGTACTCTGCATACCCTGGTTGCAGAAAAAAAAGTTTTTTGAGTTACTGTGGCCTTTATATAATCGTGAACCAGCATCCTCTGTCCACACAACCACTGCCGCTCACTGGATATTTTCTCTTTTTCAGACCGTTCTCTGAAAACCCTGGAGATGGTCGTGCGTGAAAAGCTTCTGAAATACTCGGACCAGTCCACCTGGCACCGACAACCGAATGCATTGAGCTGCCGCCATGTGATTGGCTGATTGGCTGAAGTGGTAAAAATTTACAGACTGGACAGATTTTTCTGATCGTCAGCCAAACAATTATTGCTTTCCTGTTAATAATGCCAAAACTGTGCTTGAAAGAGGGATCCGTATTGGCAGTGGCTGATTTGCAGACAAGGGAAATGAAAGTATTAAAAAAATAAATAGATAAAATTGTCAGTCTAGTGCGTATTTGCATTTGGCTCATTTGCCGTGCGGTGATGTGAGCTCTCCTGCTAGGTACCGTATGCTTGATTATACGGTAATAACATGCTTCCAGTGTAATGTGATGTCCAAATTGATGTTTGCACGGTAGCTTAAAGTTGTAAGACATATCTCAAATAAGGCACGCCCTGCAGAAGAAAGAGGGTTGACTCACTCAACCCTCGCTCCTCCAAAAAGAGGTGTAAAATCACAGCTTAATAGGGGGTAGTTGTTCTGCATCCCTGCGCTACTGACCAAAGCAAGTTGCAGGTTTTAATTAGGAACTCAGGAAATTGTGTCAACTTGTAAAAAGTAAAAGACACAACAGTTATCATTAAGAGTACTAACTCTTTTCTTTCCTGTTATTTTAAAGGCCTCTGTAATTATTGCGTAATTATTGCGCCCGTTTAAGCACTGAGGCCAAAACCTGGCTGTCAATCATGACGAATGACTAGCGTCCCATCCGCCGGTTAGTGTGGATGACTGCTAACTTTGGCTCGTTCTCAAATTAGCTCACGCTCAAACCGACCGTTTCGCCGAGTTTGACGCCCACGCACCCTGCGTGTGGTCAGCGTGTGGAGGCCATGAGGAGATTTCACGTCGTCGCTGTTATACCATGTAGATGGAACAGCGTTGAATGGCATCGCTTTCAAATGAGTTATGATCATCCGACGAGGCACTGAAAGCTGAATATATATGCAGTGTGTTCTCGAACGTGCGTTTGTGCACGTGGTTGTGTGTTGTCTCTGAAGGCTCGGGGACCATAAATCAAATGATACAGTGCGATGTGTTAAAGCTGAGAAAACAACAGTTCATCATGCATTTACACTCAGGCACTCGGCAGCACGACTCTAAAAAAGGGGGGGGTTTAATACAACAAAAAAGGACAAAAAAAAAAAGAAAAGAAAGAAAAAACAAGCTTAAACCTTCTTCCTGAGTCTGGATTAGATCTAATTAGAACCGTACCAGTGTTTTAAAGAGCAAAATCAGTATTATTGTTAAAACTTGTAAAAATATCTGAAAGGACAGGGTGAATTCCATTTCTGAGAAACAACCACAAAAAAAAAAAAGAGAAAAAAAAGCACTTTAAACTTCAACATAACATGCAATTTACCTGCCAGCACAGCAGCGGCTTTATAGGAGCAGGGTTTCTCCTTATATAGGCATGGCAGCGACTGCTACTTCTTCTTTAACTGCGTCACTCTTCAACTCAGAACAGGCAAAGTATATAAAGCGCTGCGTTAATGTTGTCAGTAAGGGGCTTTGGGCTGCATTTAGCTGCTCCTCATAAGATATCACTTCCTACATTTCCAGCGCTCCTGGTCATAAAATGACTTTATTCGTGTTGCGCAGAGGGACCGTTTTATAGCATCGGTATGAGAAAGTTATGTAACCCGTTGGCCATTAATATTTCACTGACCAGTAGTTGCATTATTTTCTTGCACTCTTATTCTCATGTTGCACATTTTTCTTCCTTCACATCTGTTTTCATTAGACAGATGCATTGCTTTACAGCTTCACAGGGATTCATGAATGCATAGACGCGAATGCATAACTGGATTAAAAGCAAATGATAAGGTTGGCGTGTTCGGCCCCATTAAACGCTTTCTGGCTTTTTGCTTTAATTGACAGAAAGCAGGTATACACAGGCCACCCAAGCTGCAGCGCCGTGCTATCCGTTCTGACACACGTGCATTGGAGGCAAACTAAACCGTGAAAGAGGTCGTGATGGTGGATGTTGGTTTTCCCTCCTGTTGCTCACAGAGGAACCACCGAGGGGTAGCCCGTTCAGCAACTTTACTGTTCTGGAAACAGTAAAAGAAATAAGATTGTTAGTGTGTCTGCTTGCATTTTATCCAGGGGCAGGGCCTGGACAGGTCCACGTGCCAAACGGGGTAATTTGGAATAACCAGTTAACCTGGCACACATGTTTTTGGGCAGGAAGCTGGTGTATCTGGAGAAAACCCCTGCTGGGAACAGAACCAGGAACCTTATTGCTCTGAGGCAACAGGGCTAAATTATTTGTGTCTTAATTAAAGTGAAAAATCAAGAGATCTATTTTTGCCTTCTTGTGAGGTGTAGTATTCTTCCTGAGAGGAAGAGTGGAACCCAGGACTGATGAAAGAAATGCTCAAACGCATATTAGAGTGAAGCAAGTTTTACAAGCAAGGGGACAATGGAAAGAAGTTTTTTCAGGAATAGGCACGACTCCAGAACCGATCATAACTTTCTTCTTAACTGCAGTTATTACTTAACCATCTAACTTTGTGCATCTGCTCTGCATGAGTCTGGATCTTATGCATATCCATATCTCTATCTCCATCAGGGAACATATAAGCCCGTCCATCATCTGTTGGCCTGGTGCTCACTCACCCCACTCATTACTGATATCCCAATGAATACTCCACCCCCCCCCTCCCCCACCACTTTTTTTTTGTTCCAACTTCCCTCCTTTAGCCTCCGTTGCTTCTAAAGCCTATCGTCTTCCTCCTTTTGTTCCCTCCATTATACCTTAAGTGAAAGCTGCATGTGCACTCATGGAAGACCAGGCCATCGTTGCATGTGTGGGAGCCAGGTTTTCAAATAGATAAGGGATCTTAAACTAACAGAAGAGCCTTAGAGGAGGTGAAGCTATCAGCTGAAACAGACCATGTAGCGGATGAACAGATTACACTATCGCACACATGCACACGCACGCATGCATGGACAGATCCATACCTGAACGCAGGAGGTAAATTTGAGATTTGAAAAGATGTTTAGCATTGCTTGCACAAAAACAGAAATGCTGTTTTTGAACACCCGTAACAAAATATTAGCATGTGCTGACATTAGGAAGTACTGCAAAATCTGATGTTTAAAAAAAATAAATAAATACTGATTCATGTTGCTACGCCATTGTATCCTATAATGCAATACATCCACAATAGCAGGTAATCCACGACTATGCAACTACATCTGACCAGATGATCATAGTTATTTGATCATAGATCATCAAGTCATCAGGATGAAAGTCCAAGAACTTGCAGTTCCTCGACTGACCACTAGGGGCTGGCTCCTTAAGTGAGTAAATGTCCATTGAGCCCCCCCAAGCTAAATTGTGCGATTTTAAAGCAGAAATAAAAGCATTTAGAGCCTGGTACACAACTACTGTTTTAGCTTGATTCATCATCCGTGATGGCTCAATGTGGGGTGAATTTTTTTTTTCTGTGCAAATGCGTGTAATCTGTTCATCCTGTGCGTGATCTGTTTCATCTGATAAGTTTACCTGCTCTTTAGTTTCGTATGTTAGTTTAAGATCCCTTATCTATGTGAAAACCTGCTCGCACACATGCAATGATGGTTTTGTTTGTTTGTTTGTTTTTTGTGAATGTGGATTTACCCAGCAGCTGTTAACACTTTCCGTACTTAGCGCTTAGCATTTTCTGTTCCCTGGCTTGTCATAATGTCAACTGTATTGACCAGCGGACCGTCACAACCCTCTCTGGGTTGACCTTGAACGCTGCTGCTGTCGGCTGCTCTGCCTGAGCCGCGTCACGGGTCAGAGCTACACTAGTAATGGATGCCCCATTACTGGACAAATAAACCATGGTTTCACCTGTAGATTTTCTACAAAGTGATTTTGAAGTTGTTTTTTTTCGCAAAACGAAAAAGGGCAGAACAAGCAGTGCTGAGAAACCGTCTCAAACACACAGACGAGTTACAGTTAAAAGTATTTTATCCTAGCTGGCTAAGCCTATGTTAACTCATGGATGCTAATTAATATAGCTCAACAGTTATTTTGACCAAATCTGTCCATCTGAAACAAAGAATAGTGGAGCTCTGCTGGGACTTGCAGGCCTTCTACCCCCCTGGCGTACGAGGCTTTGCAGTCAGGCAAGTCTTCTGCTGTCAACCCGTAGGTCGTTGGGATGATTGATTACAGGTCTTCGCACACTTCTGCATGCTAAGATCCTTGGATTATCTGGCATTGCTCCTGGCTGCGTCAGGCAAGCTGCGCTGGAGGAACTACAGAGCTGCTGGTGCACATCCGCAGCGGGACTTCCTGTTTCAAACGTAATTTTAGAAATGACTGCTGCATGTTGCTGATGCTTGGTTAGCATGGTGGTGCTTGGCTAAGTTTCATCCTCAAACCATCCAAGGCCAACCACAGCCAGTCATGGTGGTCCTCAAAAAAACATATTCTTTCCAAATTAGAACCATGATTTATTACGTGGGGGGATTTGCTCTCTTTTAGAGGCCGCACCTAGTGGTCAGTTGTGGAATTGCAGTTTCTATCAGTACTGGCTTGGCTTTAACCTGAAAGTAGGGATGTTAGGGGGTGTAGACATGGTGGAGCTCAGCCGGAGCTTCAGGCGTACTGCAGTGCAGGTACGACAGTAGGAGGAGAAACATCTGCTGCCAGTTTGTTTCTGAAGTTGTCATCTGGCATCTGCTTTAAGACTAATCTGTTTGGACCTTTTCTTCGTCCAGGTATCCTCTTTCACAGTGGGCTCCACCAAATGATCAACAAAATGAAGAGGCCCTGGAAGAAGGCACAGGTGGACACCATCGCAGGCAGGAAGGTAGAGTTTTCCACTCAACACTTTATTATGACAAAAAAAGAAGCCTGAAAGTGGGGATAATGTTTTCACTTACATAAGTTTCATCTAGGACCCTCTAGAGGAGCTTTGCATCCGGCGACAACGGCAAAGGCTTGTGACTACTTCAGAACAATAAAGACCAAGAATCACAAGAAGAAGATCGATCATGAAAACAAGCTGATTTGTTTTTTTCTTTTTTTTTTGATCGGTCAAAGTCCTGGAAGCTTGCTGATGGGCAGATCTAGTGGCTCATGAACGTGCTCATGAATACAACCTGCTATAGCGTTGTAGAGACCCAATGTTAGAAAAAGTTCTCTTGAAGGAAGTTTCTCAGCACCCTGAAATCCAAATAGGTTTTTCTAGGAATACTACGTTTAGCTTTTCCTTTGAATCTAGTGTACCAGTAGGTCAGAAAACACAGAAAAGCATAATATGGCTACTTTTATGTTAACTTCGCCCAGAGGTGGTGTTGATGTTTCCACGCTTGGAGCCATCTAGGATGGGCCATTTCACAGTGAGAATGTGTGCTGTGGTCAGACAAATCAGTATTCCTCATTCTTTCTGGAAGAAGTGCTTCAGCGAGTACAAAAGCCAGGATCCGTCACGGGGCGGGGCTGTTTTGCAGTATTAATGCAGAAATGTACAATGAGAATTTATAAAAACACATATTGCAGAAGAAGTGGGTATGGGTTGCGGACTGACCTGCACCGAGCAAGACTGTAAAATAAAGCTACTGTTTTAAGCCGCCTGAAGCAACAGCAACTGCACATTATCTGTCACATAATGTAAGCTGCCTGTCAAGAGTCTGAACACTTTTTTTTTTTGTTAAGGTGTGCACTTCATGAGAAGCTACCGCACCAAATTCTCTCTCTCTCACACACACACAGACAACAGTCTGTCTCTGAGACTCGACGAGGTCCAGACCATGTTAGACAGGATTACACCATCGAATATATGTCTTGACTGGAGACTGGAGAAAGAAAGCCTGGAGCCAAACTGAGCAAACTGGAAAAAAGAGAGAAAAAAAAAAAACACTGACAGCTCAGTTGATCTTCTCAGAACATGGTTGTCAATGTGTGTTTGGAGCATGTGCTGAAGGCTAATGTTCCTGGTGTCGCAACTGCAGATTTGTGTCCACTTTGAACATTGATATGCTGAACTCATAATTGTAGCGTGGTCAAAGTTATTTTTGCATGGGTCCATTTTCCCGTGCATGTGATTTCTTCGCTTTGCTCACCGCAGCCTGACAATCGGGGAAATCCTCAATCAACAGGCTTTAGGTGAGTAAACATCACTCTAAGCCATAATGACTACTGTCTTGTTTCCCTACCAACCTGGCCTGTTTATCTTTCAGCGGCCATGGCAAGAAACTTTTTCATTAAACATCTTATCTGGGCCAGAACGGTCGGTAACAGTATCTCTATTGTCCAATCACTGCATGAGCAAAAAGACACGGTGAGCCGAGGTGTTAATGATAGACCTGCAGTACAATGCTGGTACTATCGCTCCGAGGATGTGTAATTGCTCTGGTATTCTTTCGCACCTTGGGGAAAGGAAAACCAGCTCAGCCGTAGATCATAGTTTGGCTAATTTATGAGCAGCTGTGCGGCTGAAATTGTCAACGTCCTCGAGTTCTAGAAAGTTCCAACTCCACGACAGTCCGCGAGAAAGCCTTACTTTCTCAAACCGTACATTTTTTTTTTCCCCTTTAAATTCTCCTCTTCAATTTGGATGTTGAATTTCAAGAACTGACACGGTTAAGATTTATCTTACGTACAACTTGCAAACTTTAACAAGAACTTTTTGCGTCTTCTCTTTCTCCACAGCCGTATGTTCCAGTTTTATGGTGGTGTTGTGACTGGCATGTTTTAAGTTCACACAGCTCCTACATTTCACCATGCAAACCAAGATTTATGTAGCAAGTCAGCACTGAACATTCTGTCTGTTCTTCACAAAGTGAGGAGAGGAGCTCTTAAAGGCGTGTTAGCCTCTGCAAAGGATAGACTTCAAAGGAGGGGCTTTGAAGTTGTCAACTGTACGGGATTCTGGGATGAATTTTAGTCTATTAAGTGCATGGCAAGATGTCAGATTAGCTCAGGAACAACTGCATTTTTATTAGCCTTTTGGCTGTACAATACAGCAGTCATAAAGGCTTTGTAGTTGCCAAGGGGGCAGAAGATCACAGCGTCATTGTTACGTAAATGCAGAGACTGTCTTTTAGCTGTCAGCACTATCGTGGTTAGCATTCGTGTGGTTGTCATTTTCATTGAAAACAGAACGGAAAAGCATTCGGCAGTCGCTTCCAGGAAGAACGAGGAGAAATTTATTCAGAAGTCAGTTGAAACACTGGCTGTTAGCGGTTTTGAAGATTTGAACTTGAAGTAAATGTAATCATAGGAAGAGATGACCAACAAGTTCAAATGTTTAACTTTAATCAGTTTTTTTCTTTTTGAATAGGCCCACAAAAGTGGCTGTATTTGAGACGGACTTTATAGGGTGATTCCACCAATCACAAGTTCAGAGATAAATGAGAGACTCAACAGTGCAACTTCTAACTCATTCCTGTGGATAATTTAAAATTACCAATTAGCCTGAACATTTTGACACTCTTTTGGATTAAACTTTGGCCATTGGATAGCCGACCAATCACAGAACTGAAGCATGTCACGTTAGCAGAGCAACTACCAGACTAGCATCAACAAAAGAAATCCAAAATTGTTGTGCAGTGGAAGTACCTGTGAGTTCCGGTTCTTACTTTTGCAGCACAGACCTGTTGAGCAAGGTATTATTTGCATCGTGGATGTTTTGAACACAAAAAACTCCAACTATAACTAGAAAGAAGGACAACATCTCTGTGATAACTCAAAATATCTGAAGTATTTTCACTATATTTTTTCATATGCTGTATCCCATATAGGCATATGAAAAACATCTATTCAATTTAAATTGTTCAGAATAGTGAGTGAAACTAAGGTTAAAACAGTAAAACTGTATTCTAGATCAGCGCCATTCATGGTGGTAGCTTGCTGCAGTAGCTCAATTTTTGCAATCTTTTTGCATATTTTTGAGTTTCAACAAAGTCTTCTCCATTGATTACATTAGTATTTGAAACTATTTTTCATCATAGTTTGGATGCCGAGCTGCTTGAAGGATTTTTCTTGGTTACTTTTTCTTTCTTTCTTTTTTTTATTACCTGTTATGATGAGTAACTGACTGAAATATCAAGAAGTCAAACTATATCCAGACTGAGACTCCAAATCCCCCAGGTGAAGAGGAGACACTGCGGACGCAGATCAGGAGCAAAGCAGAGACAGAGAAAGAGGAGCTTTAAACCAGATCTTCCCTTCTTCATCATGGGGAACGTGAGATCTCTCACTAGCAAGATGGACAAATTTAAAGTGCTGACAAGGACAAATCTGGAGTTTCGGCAATGCAGCTGAATGTGTTTCACCGAGAAGCATATTCCAGACTCCAGCGTCTCTCTGCCTGGATTTCAGATGATAAATTGACAGAGATATGAAGAGAAGCAGAAGTGTATCGGTGGAATTGTCGTGCTTGTCAACACCAGTTGGTGTAACCCAGGACGTGCTACCGTGAAACATTGTTTCTGCAGTCTGGATAGTGAACTGTTAGCTGTGAGTTTCCATCCTTGTTATTTACTGAGAGAGTTCACCAGTGTTATTAGTGCAGGCAGTTTACATCCCAACATCAGCTGAAGCCAATGCTGCATGTGATGTCACCAGCTCTGCTGTTGCTAAGCTAAAGGACACAACAACCCAGCTTGTTCCTGGCTGTTAATGATAATATCAACTATGTCTCTCTCGCTCAACCACATTTCCAGTATTTCAAACAGTTTAACTGTTCCACCAGAGACTTTTATGTTGGATTTGTTTTATGCAAATGTCAGAGATGCATACAGCTCTTCTGCACAATCTGCTCTGGGCAAGGCAGATCATTATCTGGTTTATCTCTCCTCAACCTATAAATCCAATCGTCCAGAAGGCAACCTGTGACCAAAAGGATTTTAAGGACACAGGAGGCTGAAGAAACTGGACTGGGGTGTTTTGAGGCTATGGACTGGGATGCACTCTGGTGAGCCACACGGAGATGACACCAATGCCACAACTGAGTGTGTAACTGATGACTTAAATGTCTATGTGGACAACACAATCCCCACCAAAGACAATGAGGTGCTTCCCCAAGTAACCAAACCCTGGATCACCAGTGACCTGAAAGAGCTTACTCAACAAGAAAAATAGAGGGTCCAGGGAGGGAGACAGCAAGTAATTGAGGTTGGTTTAAAAAAAACAACAAGAAAGTGTACAGGAGAAAGCTGGAGAACAACAATAATCAGATAGAAAGTCCGGACAGAACAATAGAACTGAACTCATTCTTCAGCAGGTTTAGTTGGGAGTCAAACTCCTCTCCCACAGTCAACAGACCTCCCACCCTCCCCTGATCCACAGCTACCCTCTCACATCTCGGCTGTCTCATCTTCCATCGCAGTCATGGATCTTGCTGCTGCTCCATTGTTGTCTCCAACTACATCAGGAGATGCTGGGGCCCCCTTCACCTCCCCCTCCCGCCTCTCCGTCTCTAGCAGTCAAGTGAAGAGGCAACTGGAGAGACTGAACAGTAACAGGGCTGCGGGTCCAGATGGTGTCAGCCCCAGAGTCCTGAAACCCTGTGTGGACCAAGTAGGTGGGATTTTACAGCACCTCTTCAACCCCAGCCTGAGCCAGGAAAGGTTCCAGTTCTGTGGAAGACATCCATCTTTGTTCCAGTACTGAAAAGTTGTCGTTCATCGTCTCCCAATGACTATAGACCTGTACGTCTAAAAATCCACATCATGAAAGTCCTGTAAATAAGCAAACAAGCACCTTCCAGGACCCACTGCAGTTTGCTTATCGTGGTGAGGTTGGAGCTGCTTCAACAAACCCACATCTGATCTGTACAAAGAAGGAAGCGTTGTGAGGAACATGTTCTTCGATTTCACCTATCCAGCCTGCTTAATTATGAAACAAACTCCAGACGACACAGGTGGATGCCTCCACAATCACCTGGATTATTGACTACCTGACTAACAGACTACAGTTTGTGAGATTGAATGGTTGTCTGTCTGAGCGGGTGGTCACCAGCACAGGAGTACCACAGGGGACTGTACTCTCACCACTCCTCTTCTCGTACTTTCAGTACAAGTTGGAGTCCTGCCACCTGCAGAAATACTCTGCAGTTGTGGGGTGTATCAGTGGTGGACAGAGGTGCTCAGTAGCACAATGTGGTCTGTGGCTCTTTCCTTCAACACATCAGATTTAGACATTTCCATCTGGTCTGAAGTGGTATCAATCTGTGTCCAGTCATCGAAGAGCGATATGACACGCCAAAGTGAGTCATGGTTTGCTTGGACATGATGCAGGTGCAGCAAGAGGACTAACGCTTGTTTTAATCTCCAACACTGAACTGAAATGATGTTTGAACGTCATAGCAGGGAACCCTGCGCCGTTAGCTGGAGTCTGACTTGCACCCTAATGTCTGAGCTTCATACAGGAAGTCAACAAAAGAAAGCTCAGCACTAAAAGCTACAGCGCTGCAGAAGAAGGCCAGTTTGGCGGTTTGGTTGTGCAGTTACAGCGCCACTCGAACAAAAATAGACAAGTATAAATGGCAGTGATATAGGTCCACTTGTGTAAAGGGACCTGTGTAGTTGTGTGGTTGCTACATCGAATTATAAATCACACTTGCCTCACATAACTTCATCAGAAGTTTTGAATCTACTGGTCCTTTGTGAAACTGGAAAATTGCCCCTTAGAAATCCCTCAGATGTTGCTGGCTCCACATGTGAGCAGTTTGCCTTGCAACAGTTCATAGTCGACATCTACGCCATTTTTTTTTAAAAGTAAAAATAAGTAGTTGAAGCTATAGAATTTAACCTGCCACAATTAAAGAGGGTTTGGACATCCATTGCTATAAGTCTTTTATCAAATTTATCACAAGAAGAGAAAACAACCTTTTTTGCTAAATATGCAGTCATTTCACTGCTGAGTTTTAAAGACACTTTAGAAACCGAAACTGTAATGGTTAAGTAGCTAATTACTAGCTTCTGGCCAGTGCCTGGAACAGTACCAGCTTTCTTTACAAGTGGGGCAAACCGAGTAAGTACTCCAGATAAATGGAGATACAAAGCTGTTGAAGCAGGTGACCTGCAAAAAGGACTCTTTTACTCATCTATTGCTCAATGATTTACTTAATTTTCATCTGATTTACTCGCTGGATTTAATTGCCAAAATGTTTAGCAATACCCGACAGCTCATTTTGACATCCATGGTACACTGTGTTACCGATCTATTCACATTTACATATCAGCCCCTTGTCAACCTGGACACTTCCTGATAATAAATAAGCCTGGGTGTAACAGCTTCAAATCTCTAATAATTGACATGTGAGCCAGAAGCACTCCATTAAAAACAAGCTGAGGAGTCAAGTCAGCTGTGTCTCCATCCCCACAAAACCACAAAATATACAGAAACACTTTAATATGAAGCACATGGAGCAGTGACACAAAGCCTCAACTGGCTCTGACACAGTTCCTCTCTTCATTCATGCGTACGCCACATCATAATCAAATCCCTGCTGAAAGTAACAATGCCCGCTTCCAAATTCAACACTTGCTTACAGAGCACATGTCGACACCGGCGCCAGGACACGGCGGGCTAACAAGCCCTAACCAGCTTCACACACATTCACCCACACTGTTCTGCACTTCATAAAGCCATATTCATGAGAAAAATATGTTTTATTTGTAACTTATGAGCTGTTATGTTACAGCCCTTCGCCTGTTTGCGGACCCCCCTGCGGATAGCAAACAAACCTGGAATACTGTGAATGACACAGTATTACGTTTCAGGCGGACATCTGCAAAAGCGCACACGCTCGCAGACACAAAATCACACTTTATCATGTGCAGGTATTCACTAATACACATTCTTTACCCCTCATGTGTTTTATTGTATTTTCTTTCCAATCTTGAGGGGCTAATATATATGAAATGAAATGCCTCGCGTTGCCTCCAGTTAATCTAAGCAGCAGCGCTGACCTCCATGTAAAACCTCGGCTAATGCAGAATTTATTTGAGTTCCTCTTTGCCACACGTGCGCGGGCCTACAGGTGCAGCCGATCCTGGAGCGCCTCCGAGCAGTCATTACAGCCAGGAAATCCGTTTAAGGCTACGAGGCTGGCCGTGGCAGGGGGAGAGATGGGATTGATATCTCACTCGACGAGCGACTCGGAACGTTCGGGAGTGTTTGATATTACAGGTGGACTGGGACGCCCAGCGGAGTCGTATGTCCACCGCTGACCTCGCAGGTCTGCCAGAGATGGTGACGGCGAAACCTGCGTGTGCAGTTGAGGTCCGGGGAGACATCTGAAAAGGGAAAACAAAAGATGGGCTAGGCAAATACTTATCCAGGTGCACGAAAATACAGTTTTTACTCCTCTGTGTGTGCACGTGAGGAGTCTTGCGATCCGAGGTCAATTTTAACTTTGCCACTCGCTGAAATTTAGCTCGGCTAACAAATATCAGTCGGAATAGTTTGACAGCAGTTGAGAGGGTCAGTGGTGTTTGATGATGGCTGTCCCTGTTGATTTAGGGAGAAAAATGACAAGCCAGAACAGCTGTTTTTGTCCGATTTCAGGCTCTTTATTTCGACGGATGTGCAGAAATTTGTGCTGCTTTTTGCAGCATTTGGGCCGTTTCTCCCTGCAAAGCGTTATTGGTCAATCTACACACGGATAAATGAAATACAAGCAATGATGAAACCCGGACGGCTCATGATGATGCGGCTGGACAGATCAATAATACTTTCAAATGTGAGGGTTCTCTGCGAAAATTTTTTTTTGGCATCGCTGATGAGTGTGTGCCAGAGAACCACCGAACAAGCCCACATGTGAAAGTCAGTAGGTGTGGCAGCGGTTTGAGTCATGAGGCCATGAGGTAATCATGCGGCGCTCCAGCGTGAGATCATTGTTTTGTTTTCTTTCTTCTTCTTTTTTTTTTTTTTAAATCAACCTTGTCTCATTTTACTTATGGTTAGATTATTTTTATAGGTTCATCATTTTCCGATCTCCACCTTTTTGGGAGAGATCTGATCTCATGGCTGAGAGACGTTGCAACGTTTAATCTCGGAATCGCATACATGTAAAATGGCAGTGACGTAGTTTTGTTGGCTGTTTGATGTCCATCCAATCTAGCAACGCATCTATGTGCTAATAATATCAATCCATGTGTTTATTTAGCGCCAGGTATGTTATAACAATGTTGAAGCAGCACAGTTCAGGGCATCATGGGAGCTCCCATAATACCAACGCACAACGACCTGGAGCCGCCCCAATACCATTTTATAAGTTCTGGAGATTCATCAGAACATTACAGTGAATATTTGATAATTTTGTATCAATACGGCGCTTATGTTTCCAGCAGGCACGGTGGAGGTTGTGGGTTTGTGCGGAGCCCAAACGCTCGTGACCGGACTGGTTGGCACAGAAGACTGGGATGAATGGGAATCAGGCTTTACGCATCTGCAGGAAAAGACCGATCCCTTGATTTTATTAGTCAGCGTTGGATCATTCTAGCGTAGATTCATTTGAAAGTACAACCCCGGCTCCAAAAGAGCTGTGACGCTGCATAAAACATAAATAAAAACAGAATGCAATGATTTGCAAATCTCATAAACCCCATATTTTATTCCCAGTAGGACATTAAAAAAAAAAAAAAAAACCTATCAGATGTTGAAACTGAGACATTTTACCATTTCATGGAAAATATTAGCTCATTTTAACTTTGATGGCCCCATCTTTTTTTTGGCTCCTGGCTGAATTTTTCTTTTTTTTTTTCAGTAAAACACTACACGATAGATTAAATCCAGTTGATCGTTTCTTTTAAAAATGTCTATAAAAAGGAAAATCCAGCTAGAAATAAAAAGGTCTGCTTTCATCCTTTGTGTGATTGAAATGAGACTTTGCCTGCAACAAGAAATTACAGCAATATGGCCTTCCTTTTAGTCTGTCAGACAGATGATCGTTTCAGAAGTGGTCCTTCTCTTCCTGATCCTTCCCATAAAGCCGAAGCTACTGGAGCTCGTCTCCAGCCATCGCCGGGTTGGTTATGTAAGAGCAGTATGTGTGTACGTGTGCGTCAAACAGAACAGTGAGACAGAGTGCAGAGAGAAGAGGCAGAAGCACACGATGTTCAGTATTGACCTGCTTGTTCCCTTTAGTTATTTCAGCTGCTTGATCAGGTGCCGGGCCAACGGCAGTTTTCGTTCACTTCAATGAAAATCCCCGTCGAGGGAGGACTCTGGTTTTGTGTGTCTGTCTACAACTGCTACTGTTACGGATAAATAAAAATGAAATAATTTCCACTTGTTGTTCTTTTTCCTTTCTCTCATTTAAAAAAAAAAAAAAAAATCATTGCTCAGAGCAGGGGAAACGTTTGCGTCTGCCGGGTATGTCGGTGCAGCATCATGGGACAAACACGGGACGATCAAAATTTACGGCGTCTGTCTTTTTATGGGACGATTTCATCTTAAACCCTGTAAAAACTGCTACTGTTCTCGCAAATACAGGTTATCAAAACATAAAAATAAGATGTGAGCCAAAGTTTTGAAATGGAATCAAATGAACTTGTCCTCCTGAATGCTGAACGTATAAAACCCTGTTTTTTTATGTTGTTTTTTTGGGACATTTATATGTACTTGTCATTCACTGTTATAACACAGTTATACTATGTAGAAAAGATTAAGGCTACACAGTTTTCAGATTTTTCCCAAACTGGACCAAAATTGCTGAGACATGGGCTTTATTGAAGGAAGCCTACTCCCAAACAGGTTAAAGAGTGGAGTAAGTTAGCATGCTAACAGACTCTGAGCTGAAGTTACATCTGTTTCTGAATTCAGATGCTCCTCTTGCTGGTTGGAGCGCAGTTTCCTTCATCTCAGGTTTAACAGGACTCAAGGGATTGCACCTGTACCAAATCTGACTATGCACCGCATCCACGCAAACTACAAGGAATGTGATTGGTCTGCTTGGTCGATTTGTTCTTCTTCGTCGTCTTCAGGTCGCGTAGAACGAAGGCCTCAAAGCAGAGAGCAGCTTAAGTCCATGGTGGTCTTCTACTTCTGTTATAGTGTGAGAAAAAAACAAAAAACAAACAGATGAAACTAACAAAAATGAATATGCTTTAAAAGAAAATCTCACATGAGTCTGGGACAGTTTGAAATTGCTTTTGTAACAACAGACGGCTGTTATATTCAAATATCAAATATCAAATATACTTTATTGATCCCCCAAGGGGGAAATTCAAGTTTCAAGTACACCAGACTGCAGCGTCTGGTGTACTTGAGGAGCTGCCGGCGTCCAGCGCTCCTTCTTCATGTCCGGTCCTGTGGTCCGAGTGCTAACTCCTGTTAGCTATCTCCTAACAGCCGTTAAAACCTGTTAACAGCCGTTAAAACCAGTATATCACCACAATGTTGAACCAAGTGAGATAACACAGATGACCCAAACTATGATGAACCAAACTGTCTCTTCTGGGAAGACAGAGCTCCCTCAGTCCGGCGAGCGATGGAGCCGACCGTCCCAGAGCTCGGTTCATCATGCGGACCGGTTGTTGGCGTTACCCCTGGCGGTGCCGGGCCCATCAGGTCTTCAGACGGCCCTTGCCAGGTCAGCTGACTCACCATAAGTCCCCCGGAGCAGCAGCGAGTAGCCTCCATGCCAGGCGTCATCCGGGCAATATTGTCACACTGTATGGTTTTCTGTTAATCAGCTGCAACTAATTAAAAACCAATTAAAAAAAAAACATATCATAAGATGTAGTCTTCTGACACAGTCACTTGATATATTTGATTGTCTCTAAATCCCTACAAAGGACGCTGGAGTGACTAAAATCCACCTTCTGCTGCATCTGCAGCAACGTCTCCTTTGAACCTGCTGACCAAACTCCATTTCTAAGTAACATGCACGCATACACACATGTGCACACGCACACGATAGTCTTCCATCTTCTTTTTGCTTCAGTTATTTGACAGAATCCAGTACGTTAGCAGCCAAGGACAAGTCATCAATTCAAATACTCTCACCAGTCCAATAAAACCGATCCATCAGTCAAAGGACTGAATGCTGCATATCATTTCATTCTGAGATTTAAAAAAAAAGAAAAAAAAAGAAAAGAAATCAGTCCTGCTGTGTGGGTGGATTGGCAGTACACGTGGCTTTTTTTTTTTTTTTTTTTTTTATTAACTTGCTCACCGAAACTCTGGCCTTTCTGGTTTGACCTACATTCATGTCACTTTTGTACGCAGCGTCGAGTACAAATGAGGTTTCGGGTCTGGTCGCGCGGTGGAACATTTTTCAGTTTGTGTTTGAATTAGAGAGCTAAAATCGTATTTATGGTATCTGGATGATTTGAAACGATGTGTATATACAACTGTTTGTGGGTCCGAACATGCGCAGGGCGTATGCTTCGTCAAAGGCGGTCAAGCCGGCGTTCGAGGGCGCGATGTACAGTGCGCCGTCTTTTCCTGCTCGGCGTCTGCGCCGTCTGTCACTGTCACGGAAGAGCAGGAGGCCAAATTTATTCTGGAAAGTCACGAAGTGCCTTCGCGATGATAGATGGCGGGTGAATCGTCGTATATCATGCGGTCATTTGTAATGGCCCACGACCGAGCGAGTCTTTCTGTTACGTTGTGGGTGAGAAAAATGCCGTGGGTTTACAACCAGGACTGCGGAGGAAAAACACACTAGCCTTTTAACAGGAGAAGAAAAAAAAAAGATGAGCAGCTAAACTTCTCGACAGATGAACATATATGGACATAATATAAAGTTCAAGGAAAACATTTTTGCTTTTTCACACAGCTGCAGTTAAATCGTTACTGCTGCTGCACGTATAACTCTTAAGTTAGTGCCATCATATTTCATTTATGACACTAAAGTTAGCATTAGTCTTGCAGAAAAAAACGTCAGCTTTGTTTACTTTAAATTGCTGATCATAAAACTCGAGATCTTTTATGTTATGTTGTGGTAAAAAAAAAAGAAAAACACGGCTAAATTGCGCGGTATTGTGTGTCTGCGGCTGTTCTTTTCCCTCTCGGCAGTTGTAAACGGTCTGCCTGCTGTCATCAACCTGCTATCGACATTCTGTCTCCGCCGCGCACCAGAAAGTGTATATACGCAGCAGTAGATATGATTATGTATCCTGGCAGGGGCCGGCGCGCAGGCATCGCCGTGTTTATTGGTGCATGTGCATGCGTGCATCACGGTGTCTCCTGGTCGGATGGGGCGAACCGACTCATGGAACACTTGACCGGAAGGTATATACCTTTTCCGTAGTAAAATGAAACAAAAAGTCAGTCTCCGAATGATACACAGCTCCTCTCTGAGGCCTGCGAGAGCTCCGTTGAGTCGTCCTTTCCAGGTAAACCCAGCTGTGAACCCGCTGGAATAGTTTCTTTCATTTTTACGGTCCTTTTAACGTGACAATAATCTCTCACAGCCAGCCTGTCTGCTATCTTCCAGCATGTGCTAACTCGATTTGAACCCAGCTCTCCACTTTTGCTATTCCTCTCAATCTCCCCTCTGCCAGTTAGGCTGAGCTCTCCCTTATTTTTTATTCTTTACCTTGTGTTTTTTTTTCTTAAATTCCCTCCCACCCTTCCTACCTGGAAGCTTGTGCCTTCTCTTCTTCTTACTCTCCCGTCCAGGTAGGTCTTCAGTGTCAGACAGTGTGCTTTTGTTATTTCCAGGGATTAAGTCAACATAACAGCTACTGCCACTCAAGATCACCAACCTTTCCGCAGCCTCAGGCTTTACATATCCATAATTGGAGATTTGAGAGATCCTCATAAAGGAGACGGGAATTCCGGATATCTCATCACGTCTCCTACGTTCAAAACGCCTACTTGCTGTCCTAAACCAGCTCCAATTGTCTGTGCTATTGGAATAAATTGTGTATTTTGGGTGCACTTCAGCTCGTAATATGTGCGATAAAAAAGTTTTTTTGTCAGCTTCTGCACATGTTTACTTGGTGTGCTTCCATTTAGGACAGAGGGATGATACATAACCAGCTGGTCTTGCTTCAGCTGGCCCCTCCCCTTGACAACAGTTGCCTAGTGCCACAACTGGAGCCCATCACCAGAGGGCGGGCTGACAGCCAGCCCGCCAGATGTGAGGCCCTCTTCTTGCTGTCTGTAATCCGAGCAGAAACACAAACTTCAGGTACGCGCGCCTGCACGTAGACAGATGAGAAAAAAAAAAAAAACAAAATATCACTTATCACTTTCAGCGACAGAACGACGCTTTTACCTGAAGTGTTTGACCTGCTTCTCCTGCAGGATTATGTAGAACATGAGAGGCACTTTCAGAGATGGTATGCAGAGCTCTCTGTTTTCCATCCAAACCCAAGAGTGACCTTGTTGTGGCCACAGATTCCCCCCGTGTAAAGCGGCCTCCTTCTGGATCCTGCTATTAGCGGCTTTGTGGGCCAGAGTGGCGACATCTTAATGGCACACAGACACAGAAAAGGCTACAGACCCTTGCACCCACTTGCACCGAGAACACAGCTGACTGCAGGGCATGTGGATTCTTAAAGATACACGCTGCCAGCGACTACCAACAGTTTTAAAGGAATGTTTTGTGCCGTTTTTACAAGAGGCGACGCACGGTCTTTAACGTCCAGGATAGAACGTGCCCACGCTGATTATAATCCGTAACATAACCGAACTGTGAATTTCAAAATACTAAACGGCAAGATACGCATGCAAACAAAAAAAAGTGGCTTTAATTTGACATATTAGGAGGCCACCCTCATGACTGCGTAGACATGTGAAGCGTCTCAGCTTCATCCAGCCTCTCGTACCGGGAGACCGCGCTGCCCTTTCGAAGGCCTGTGAGCAGATTGTTATCCCGTTGTAAAAACAGGAACCTCAGATTAATTGAATCTATTCTTTGATTTATCACTGAGATGCTCGCTCCTCCGCTGGCCGCGGCGCAAGAACAAATGTTGATCAGCTGATCCATCTCCTTGCGTAACAGGGGGAGAGGTGATCTTTCATGAAACTCTTCTCCCTTTCATCTCCAGACATGTGTTCACACATTGGCCGTCTATCATTTTTCTAACATTTGTCCACAGTTACATGTCAGTTATTTTTTGTGTCTTTTTTTTTTTTTTAAACATGCATCATTATAGATGGATTTAGTTTGGACAAAATCTTAGTGGATCTCAGGGTGTTGTTTATAACTGAGCGGAGACTGTAGTGCATACCTGGCTGGGAAAGTCCCGTATTTTACTCTTCTTTCCCGCAGTTGTAAACTAAGAATTTGGAAATCTTCTTAGTCATAAGAATTATTAATTAATGTGCACTGGTGATGTAATCCATTCGACTGTTAAGCAAAGCACTGACCACGACGAAGGTGCAAACGGAGTTTTATTTCTCCAAGGCTGCAGTCATCACAGAATGCAGGATTCTTCAAGAATGGCCAAGACAAAAAGGCAGGCAGTTCATCTAATACAATTCTATATGAATGGAAAATTACAGTAACCCGTAACCTTGTAAAACCTTGTGATCTGTCTAGACACAACCTCCGGTGACCTAAAATGAAGCAGGTTTAGAGGCAAAGAGTCCTCCTGTATTAGCATTTTTCCCGTAAATCTCCCGTATTTTAACCTGCGTATTATTAAAAAATAATTATACCGCATCAGGCCGAGTAAAAAAAAAAAAAAATCCCAATCTGAGATCTGTCACTTGCCTTGCGATAACTGCCACAGCAGCAGCTACTACAGGTACTATAGGTGTAAGATGTCACGAGGTTAGTGTGTGACATCCGATGAGTGACAGTGCGCGAAGAAAAAAACATTGTTACAGAGAATAGGATGTCGTTAGACAACAGAACTGTTTGCGCTCTTCTGTCATGTAAAATAAACTACTCTGGACCAGTCTACAAATACATTCCTTCCAAAACAGTCATAAAGAATGCAAAGTCTGCAACAAATGAGTACAACAAGTTATTAAAAGAGTAAAGAAAAGTCACGTGAAGTGAGATATAAAACTGCAAAAGAAGAAGAAACAATGTGTGGAATGAAAATCAAACGTAAATGTAAATACAAGCAAAAAATTATGCAAATATATATATATCTTCATATATACCCCTTTTGTGTTTTCATTTAGGCTAAAATGAATGTTCAAATTATATCAACATGGCTTTATGCACAGCTGCACTACTTCCTGAACTTCAGCCAGCTATTTTGTTTCCAGTGTGTCATTATTGGACAAACTGATCAATCCAGGTGTGTCTGACCTCACAGCAATGGTCAGACACACCTGAATTGGATGACATCACAGATGCAAGCGGCTGAAACATAGTGGTGGCCTGGAAGATGGAGGTCTGGGCCTCGTCGTTAATGGATGGGTGGAGCTAACATCTAATATTAAGATCAGCAGACTTAATTCATTGACTATGAGCACCTAACTTTTACATGCTGCTCTTTACTGTTTCATTAAAAAAAACAGCTCATCAGATGTGCTTTTCTTTTCGTCAAATATTAACTGTTCCTGGAAATTAATCAAACTAAACCCGAGCAGCTGTGCTTACAGAAATTAAAGCGTGTCATTCACTTCGCCGTGTGCCTCACTTATGCGTTTTTAATGGCTTTGAATGGCAGTTGGAGCCGCGTAGTACAAACAAATAATTTATAGTCTGGCCGTGTCTTTATTTAAAGTAACTGTTAGCGATTACGTAATTATCAAATATTTCCAGCCTCCGGGCCTGAAAACTGCATGTGCCTTCAGTGCGGAGGCTCCTTTTTTAACTGCTTTAACAGGAATCGCAATAATGTCTGTGGCTTTCAAGGTCATTCTGCTAAAAGTGTAACAAGTAAAACAGATTTGGGGTAATTGTAAAAACTTCCTGAGGCCCTAGAAAGCAGGGTTGTCAAGCCAAAGTCACACTTTCTGACGTTTTAAGGGCACTACCACACCAGATTCCAGCAGGATCGAACATGGACAGTTGAGTCAAAGCGTTTGCCGGGGGATCTTCTGTTACAGCATGGCGGGGTGTTTTCCTTTCCTTTGAGGCTAACTTTAGTAAACAGTGACTTTTCAGCGAGTGATGTAATCTCAGCCTGCCTCTCTAAACTCTGGAGGGGGTTAATAGGTTTGTGGCCACACATGCACGATCCCCCACTCCCCGTGCTCCCCGTGCACATGCCACTTTGAAAGCTGACAAACCTAAATCTCAACCACGGGGAACAAAATAGGGCGACCGTGCCCACCCGGCCACCCATCCCTGACTGTGAAGTTCATGATGAGCAACTAGCGGTCATCGAGCCTTAGCATTGCTTCATGGCATCGGAGGCAGTTCAAGGCTGGTGAGCACCATCAGACAGGCTTGTTAATGAGGCTTATCTGAAGTGGCGTCTGGCAACGGGCCCGCAAGGCTACAGTAGAGGAAATAAAAGACAGCGGGTGGAAACATACTGTAAACAGATGCTCTGCTCTCAGATCTGACAAGGAGAGAAAGCCTCTGCAGCGCCGGGCGCTTCAGTGTTAGTTTGACTAACCCCAACCCATACACTGCTTGACCCCTTCGTGAAACCTCATACCGCCCTAAAAACCCCTTCCATTTCCGCTAATTTTCCAGAGGGTTTTGTGTTCGTTCACAGAAGCAAGCGGTAAAATGTAAACAGAATGAGCCGTGATGAGTCACGGGGATCTCCTTGTTCGGCCCGACCTGCCAACGTAGCAACGGCTATTCGCTTTTCTGTCGTTAACGTTCGGAGATCTGCACCGAGTACAACCATTTATTTGTCTTGCTTGCCTGGCGTTTATAATTTGGGAGATCTTCGCAACCTCTTGATTTAGACTGACGTGTCTATAAACACCAATCAAACCTGGAAAGCCAGCAAATGGTGCATAGACGGTATATTTCTTTCATCTTTTCAAGGAAAATTGGCCGCGCACTCTTACTAGATAGACGCTGTCATATGTTTGCTCAAAGTCAAAAGAACTTACATGGGTAATAAAAGCTCAAATGCATTAAAAAAATCTTTCAATGCTGTTGTTATCTTCCACTGGGTGGCCTATAGCTTCAGCATTACCCTCCATTAGAAACAACTCCAGGGGTGTTGCAAAGCTGCACAAGGCCAACATCAAAGCGTTGCATAAGTCAGCTGGCGCTTGGCTCCCAGCTCCTCGAACTGGCAGAGATCGAGCTTTAACTTCAGAAGCCCTGGCCTCTGTTTCACAAAGAAAGCAATGATGTCAAAGCCTTTGGACATATTGCAACATCACCACTCCGAAGCTTGAGAGGAGCTAAAAGCTCTGCTAAAATTTGGAGACGGCGGTACGATCATAAATCTAGACTTCCCTCACACTCTCTCACTCCTCACTAGCTTCAACCTTTTTTTTTTTTCTCTTTTTTTTTTTTTTTTTCCCTCTCCGGTCCTCCCTCGGCCAGAGACAGCACATTTTAAACCCATTAGCAATCGGCCTGCCAGCTGTACATCAGCAGAAAACCATAAATTGTTTTATTGGATGAAGTTTCTGCAAAGTGATGAGCTCAGCGTTACCGATTCCCGGTATACCACTAGCTTATTGTGTGAGTGAAAAGCGTGCCTCTTGTCAAATATTCAAGAAAAAATAGCAGTTATTTCCAAGGCTTTTGACGTTTGCATAATGTCTCCCATGCATTTGTCATGCCTGTCTCCAAATCTATGTCAGTAGGCTAGAAGCTTTAATATATTGAATTTGAATTAGCTATACAAATATTTAGCTTTCTATTTACGATTTTCTGCTAGAGCTTATTGATATCCCTCCAGGCTAGTGCTTAGCGAGCATAAATATAGCATGTTTCACTCTACCGGTGGAAAAGTGATTGATTTGCAAAGCGACGCTCCTGCACGGCTGCGGGCCGCCGCCACCGCCGCCGCGTCTTTATCTCGGCGACCGCTCGAAGAAGAAGCAGCTTGTCTGAAGCCGTCGACGTTAGCGGTCCATCTCACGCCCACCCCTACCTGCACCGCCCGACCTCCACGGTCACACCATCCCCCTCCAAGTCACACAGCTGTGCGCAGTGCAAACACGCCGGGGGCCCCTCGGGCCGGGTCGTCTGGGCAACCAAGACCACAGCTAGGTGCACCGACCGGCCGTTTGATCCCTCAGAGAGTCAGTTTCTATTTTTGTGTTTGTTTGTTTTTCTTTAAAAAAAAAAAAAAATCAGTAATAGATAACGCTAGGCCAGCGAAAAGATTCAAGGTTTTGCAGTCTCACTGAAAAATGTGGAGGGTGACATTGAGGGATTGAAGGGGGGGGGGCTTCAACTTGGCAGAGCCACCCGGCTCCCACCGTCTCATTGTTGGTGTTTTCCACTTGTTGCCATGGAAGGATGGATTCCACGAAGATGGGAAAGCCCCAGACCGCTGCCCACCCTCTCACGCTCCCCTTCTTCCACCCGCGGGGCCCCCGCACGCGTCACGTGTCCGCTTCTCAGAAGAGCGACGGCGCGGTGCGTCAGCAGGATGGCAGGCTCTGGAGAGGAATGCTGCCTCAGAGGACAGGTGTGTCGCACCTGCATGGCCTGCAGTGCGTACGGGAAACGTTCATCCCATTTCCATGTCCCCTCAGTCCACGACTTCCCTTTGACTGCCCACTTTTCTATTGTAAGGGAGCATTAATGAAAGCCAGAGAGGGCCCTCGTCGTGAACTGGAATATAAAAGGGCAAGTTTAAAGACGGTTTTCAAAGAGGAATAAACTCACTCCTAATCTTATTGGTAAAAAAAAAGAAAACAAGTGCACCAGATGGAAAGTCACCTGTTTGCCAGTGGGGGAAGAAAAGAAACGTATTTTCTTGGATTAAAAGCGACTGGGGGAGGCGTGAATCTGCCAGCTTGCCTCTTGGTTTAAAGCAGCTCAGCGGACGAATCAGGCAGGTGATCATCATTTAACAGCTGCAATGAGCTGAAGCATTCCTGTAGGAATCACCACACCAGTGGGTGATAGCATAAGAGAAAGAAAAAAAAAATCCTGACACCGAAACTGAAAACCGACAGAAAAATATCCGGGTAGCTGGATACTCAGTTCAGCCTGAATGCTCGTATGAACGTCTGTGATTTGTGTACGTATCCTTGTCCCAATGTGGATTTGGTCCAACTTGTGAAGCGGTTAATACAAGTGTCATTTTTAAAAGTGCTATATGAATGAATAAGTGAAAGGAAATCATGGTACGCTCCATTAATCTGCATAACAGATGTAGCTGTCATCTTTTTCACGGTTATTTTACTACAGCCTAATTTTCACATTGACGTTTTGGCTCTAAGGTGCATAAAGATCAACTGCAAAAGCTATATAGTTGCTTTTTGAGATATATATATGAAACCAAAAACCAGTGTCAGGTCTCCTTTCCCAGCACTGAAACACATTTATTTGTAGAGTTACATCTGTACGATGATGAACATTTATGGGACTTGAAGGTTCGAATTTGAACCTGGTGGCACCTTCACTCATGTCTGCACATCTGGACTCACGCAACACCAGCTGCTGACAGCTTATAGGACATTTTCCTTTTCTTCTAGCATGTCTCCACGTCGCTGATTTGCATCATTTGAAGTACATGGGTGGTTGAGGGGGAGGGGGATTTCTGCCATCGAGAGTCCAGCGTTGAATCTGTTGAACAACTGTAATGTTCCAGAACTTCGTCCAAGAAATACACGGGGATCTGCACTTGAGAGGCTTCATGAAACATATTACTCTCATGCTAAGATGATCCCTTACATCGAGGCAGGCCTGCAAAGTGTGGGAGCTGTTAGTGCGATTGCTGATGCTTGGAGCAAAACCGCAACTGTAAATCAGTTTTTTCTCTTTTTAATTTAAAGATACATAATGTCAGATAAATGGCCACCGATGACCAGTTTTATAGCCTCTTGAAAGAAATGTCTTTGTATGTTGAGTTCGTCAATGTAATGTTTTACCCTCCCGCAAGAGCAGATGTACAAAAACAGCATTTCATGGAAGGCGAGTTCATCCTCCTCAGGCATGTAGACGCATTTTTTAAAAAAAAGAAACATGTTTTCTTCCTGGGCTGATTACTTTCTGACAGATCCCTGGAGGGTTATGAATCAACTGAGGTTGAGGAGAACCAAACGGACAGTCTGGAAGTAAGCAGGTTGTGTTTGAGTCGGCCGGCCCTGTTGCCTCACAGCAAGAAGCATCCTGCTTCAATTCCCGACATGTGTGGACTTTGCATGTTCTCCCCGTGCTTACGCACATACCCGGGGTATGCCAGCTTCCTCATATGGTCCAAACCAGTGGTTCTCAACCCAAAAGTGGGTTGCAGACCCGTTTTAAGTGGATTGTGGGCCTTTGCCTGGGGAAAGAAATGCCTGAAAAAAAAAAAAAACGGATTGTCATCATACTTCTTAACAGTAGATGGCGATAATGCCCTATAATGCAAATTGATATATATATATATATATATATATATATATATATATATATATATATATATATATATATATATATATATATATATTAAAGATGATTGTTACTGAAATATTCTGATTGTTATGTCAGCCTTATGATTAATACTAGATAATTTTAATAGGAAATTGTTAGTGGTTCAGTAAGTAGTTATTCAGCTAAAGTTCAGCTCAGTGGTTGCACTGTTTTATTTCATGTTTGTGCATGTTGAGTCTGTTAAAAAAAAGGCTGAAGTTACTGAAGTGAAGTGTTTTGGATTTAATTAAAATGCAGCTAATTGAGCATTAAAGGGAATATTTCCCTCTCTATTATCACCACTTGAAGTCATTTTGGTTATGCCATTTTAGTTTTTGCCATTTTGGTTCACCAATTAACTTCTTCTTTTGTGTTGGCATTCTGTGATATTCTGTTCTACTATCTCTGATTTAAACTGCATGATCTTTTCATTCAATAAATTTGAGAAGTTGGAAATTTTCCTTGATTTGGGTCACGGCCTTGTCATTATACAGTGCTTTCCATACACCATCATGGTGCCCCCAAAGCACTTTACAATGGCCTCTCATTCACCCACTCACACACCAGTAGGCGGCTGCTGCCATGCAAGGCACTGCCAGGCCCACTGGAGGCAAGTTAGGGTTCCGTGTCTTGCCCAAGGACACTTTGGCATGTGGACAGGTGGAGCTGGGAATCGAACCGACAACCTCCCAGTGGCTGGACGACCTGCTCTACCAACTGAACTACAGCCACCCCAAGGGTGATTGTGATTAAGGGTGATGGTGGGTCCTGAAACCAGACCAGTTGAGAACCACTGGTCCAAACAACATGTACATCAGGTTGATTGGCGATTCTCCATCACCCATATCACATACGGTCGTTTAGCATATATGCGGCCCTGTGGTGGACTGGTGACCCGTCCTGGTGGAAGCCCTGAGAGCTCAGATAAGACTCCAGCAGATCCCTGTGACCCCGAACCACAGATCCCACTCTGCTGTACGAACGCTCCATGCGTATCCCCCCTCCACATTTCATAATCGACTCTGTGTAGGCTAGCAATTTAATCTTTGACATTGATAGATTGCTAGCCGGGGGACTGCGGAGGCAGCTGACGAGAGCCTGGGAGCGAAAAAAACACGATTGCTGCGCTCACAACAACATCAAGACGTACTTACATCAAGACAACAAGGGACGCTGTGATGTAAGCCTCACTGAATGATGAAGAGGAAAAGTTCAGAGTTTTCATAACTGGAATAGAGAAAGGCAAAGGGAGGGCAGCTAAGAAGAAAAGGGCATCAGCGTAGGGAAACATGAAGCCGTGCAGATGCAGCAGAAGGCATATGGAATGTGGTGTTGAGCAAGACCTGACCGGTACACATGCAGTCGTACATAACACGTCCTAGAACGCGCCAGATATACGGACGCCGAGCCCGGCCGAGACATAACAACCGAACGCTCAGCGCCAGGGCGCACAACTCGATACGTGAACGCAACCACATGTTGAAGTCAGAGGGGGGAGAACAATGAGCTGCTCGCGGGGAGATATGCAGCCGCGATGGTTACCGGGGGTCGGGCGGGCAGAGGTCAACCGCAGCCTTCATGTTTGATTTGTCACACAGTTTGTCACAATCTCACAAGCATGTAAATGATTACCGCGCGCCGAAGGGGCATCGGGGGATGTCGGGGGGGGGTTAATGAAGTGACGTGGCCCCGTGACGCCGCGAGCTGTCAGTCAACGCTTGAAGGCGAACTGCCGGGAAAGAGAGGCAGATTTTAATGATGTTTTCTTTCTCCTGCGTTCTTGGGGCTGACGGTAATTCAAGCAAGGAGTTTCCTGTTTGTGAGCGAACAAATTAGAGTTGCAGACGCAATATTGTTGTTGTTACGTTATTGTTCAGGGGTGTGTTGTTGATTTCTCAACGCAGATCGGTCTCATAGGAGTCATTTTCCTCTTCTGATGAAGGGATAGTCAAACAGCTGACAGGAAGTCGGCCTCAACGACGATTAGCGCGTAACTCCAGGACTGGAACTTCATGCCAGGAGACAAACTCTACGAGGCCTCATCCCGGCAGAAACAGTTTGTTTCGCTGGCGTTAGGGTCTTAAAGGGAGCTTGGCACCGCTGTTAGCGATGCGTTAAACGAGAGCGGCTATCAGAGTTGAATCAGGAGCTGAAATGGAGCAGAAAAGTGTGCTTGAGATTGCAGAAGAGGAGAGGAGGAAGTCATTTGAACGCAGACAGCCAGAGTTTTTTCTTTTACTGTCCTCATGCTTCTAATTATTTATACGATTGAGCTTACTGGAAGGTTAACAGCGGGCATAAATTTTTATCTTATTAACCGCGCTGGATAAATTAAGTTTTGCACTCATGAACCTTTAAAAAAAAAAAAGCCATTTCTTTCACCATCCTTTTTTCTTTTTTTTTTTTAAAGAATAAGCCTTCAGCGCAATCGTTGTTGACTTGTCCCTGCTGGATTTATTTGTCACGGCGTCTGTTTAATGTAGCATGAGGACCTAATCCAGATGTAGGATTACGGGGTGGAAATGTGGTGTAATTCTCATAATCTTTACCTCCACCTCAAGGCACAATTTTTAAATACATAAAAGCTGCTCAGGAGCGGACTGACCAGTACAGGTCACTGGTCAGGCAACGTGGCGGTAATTGACACCAGAGCCAAAGAGGACATGCCTAGAAATTGACTCACTGTTTATCAAATCATCGTTCCTGCACGCGTCCACGTGCGGCTGCGGGACGTACAGTATGTTAGTTGTTAAAGTATTTCAACATGACCTAAATTCATCTCAGGTTGAAAAGAAACCTCGGTATGATTCTGATTAAGTTGTACTTGGAAGAGGTCTTATTAGCTAAGCCTCGATGATGGGAGAAAAGAAGAGGGGTTTGTTCCAGCCGCATATCTGTGATGTAACACAAATATGCCTCACCATAGAGTCTTATATAAGAGCTGGTGTCCGCATTGCACTTTTTTCTCGCCGTCTTTTTCCAATTGTTCCTATCGAGAAAGCGAACGGCGTCAAGTGAAAACACCTTTTCTCCTCCTCCATATTTCCAAATATTTCTGAAAGGCGCTGGTGTCGTCACCGTTGTTCTCTCCTGCTCCGATTTTCTGTTGGATTCGATTGCACAGACGCGCGACTGTCTCTCATTTAGAGGCTTGGAGCTATAACGCAATCATTCTTTTGCCTTATGGAGTTCAGTTGGGAGGTAGAGACAGTTTTTTCTTTGTTTTAGTCAAAAACCCACTGGGTTCATGCCGCAAGTGTCAAAATAAAATGAAACGTAAGACTCGCGGTTTTTGTTTTTTTTCCACATCGTCCCAGCTTTTTCTGATTTGGGATTATATAACAGCTCTTAAAGCCGAGATGTTAAGATATTGTTGTCACAGAAACAGAAAAAAAAGAAGTGTACTGCGTCAGGGAGGTTTATATTGAAACCCCTGCAGGAAGCACTCCCCTACCTGCCCCCAGATGACAGCAGCGGTGTTATTGATAGATGATCTGGCCAGAAGAGCATGTGAGCCTGTCACTTCAACTTAATCCTCCAGCTAAACTCACAAATCCCTCCATCCTGTTTTTTCTCTCTGATTTTTTTTTCTTTAAAGGTTCCAGCCCCCAGGATGATTCTTATGGCCAACTATGAAACAGTTTTTTAAGGATGTGGATCCTCTTTTCAGTCTGTTTCATCATTTTTTCCCATCGTCCTGTCTTTTAATTCAGTTACACCAACACACTTTTCAACTGCAAGTTTCCTCTGTCCATGTTGCCTGTCTCTCTCTTCTTTTCTGCAATATCCACTTTGTAAAAATGGCTATATATATATATATGTATATTATATATATATTTACCTCCGCCAAGCAGGTTATGTTTTTGCCAGCGTTTATTTGTCTGTTTGTCTGTCTGGGTACAAGATAACTCAAAAAGTTATGGATGGATTTTGATGAAATTTTCAGGAGTTGTCAGAAATGTGAAAATGAAGAACTGATTTCATTTTGGGTGTAATCCAGAAGAATTCCTGGATTCTGGATCACTTTCAAATTTTCGATAACATTGCGGTCAATGGGGCCGAAAATTTTGATTATCAATATCTCCGATAATTATTGTCCAAAACTCATGAAATTTGACTCAGGGATTGACAATGGGAACCTCTATCAAATTTCAAAGGCTGATCCTGATCTGATCCAGAACGCGGATTTTATCGCAATCTGTAAATCGCTATATGGGAAAACTATTGCCCTTGGCGAAGGTCTGCGCTCTCTGAGTGCTTTTCTAGTTGTCATGGTGTTTTGTCGTTGGCCTGTCTGGTTCAACCCAGACATGAAAATGTGGTGACAAATGAAAAGGTTGTACACAGTAAAGATGATACTGTATATCATCTGGAATCAGTCCTGAACTGTATCGAATCAAAATTGTATCGTGGACATCGTGATCTCAGCAGATATCGAATCGCCGTCAGGTTGATTGATGTAATATTGTATCGTGATGAAACTCGTGATTTGCATCCTTAAACACAACAGTCCTGAATAGTCGTAACACAGCCAGTCCTGGGATTCACCATCAGATCTTCTCAAGCTTTCATTAAAATAATGCTTTTTAATTCTTGCTTCCTTTGTATGCATCTCCTCCGGTGTTTTCCTTCGGATCCACGCAACTTTTATTTACTGCTCTGTATTTTCACACAAGGACGTCGACCAAAAGATGTCACCAATAATTACAGCATCTGTGAAATAAAAACTCGAAAGCTTTTTTTTTTTTTTAAAGTGCTGTGAAAAGCTTATTCTATCCATTTCAGGGTGACTTTTGTCACTTTTTGTTTTCGGTGGTCTTTGCAGTGGTGACAACTCCTGGCCCTTGGCCTCCCTCCCACGAAAACACACTATGAGTAACGTGTCTCAGTGAAAACGATGGCAAATCTGTTCTCATGTAGTGGATCAGATACCACAGCTCAGCCTCTGTTCACTTGAAACGTCCTACTGGCTGTCAACGGGCTTGCGTCACCTCTATTATCTGAAATAACTGGAGTGCTTAAGTTCTACATGACGGACTGGAGGTTCGCTGATTGGAGTTCTTGAGAAAACAGAGAGCCAAAGCACGCACATGAACGCACACTTGGAGTAATCTGTATAAGAGCAGAGGCGCTTCGTGCCAAAGTCAACAAATTACACATCCCACTACGGCCAGTCATGAGATACATATTGTCGTTTTGCGTATAAAGTCTGGCAAAGATGAGAAGATAAATTTGAGTCATTCTGGATAATGCTATTACAGCACTGTTTCCTTTAAGTGACGTGCATTTTATGTCATTTGAAACATTAGTGCCTTAATCGGGTCCGCTTTAATCAGGGCTACATCAGCACAGCCAGCTGTTACAAAGAAAACAGGGGGGGGTGAAAGTGATCCCTTCACTCTGGCAGAGGATCCATCTTATTTTATCATCGCCAGTGAAATTCAGGGTGATCTTTAAAATCCAGATCAGACCAGTTTCATTCTCCCTCCCTCCCTCCGATCCTCTTTGATTTGCTGAGGGGCATTTTACAAGCGGCTGACAGGGCCAGCTTCAGACCTGGTCAGCTGAGTTCAGAGGGTCGTGACGATGCCCGGACAGACTTCCCAGCACCGGTGAGGGCCGGGTGGCGCCGCGTTCAAAGCGCTCGCTGCCTGGTGTGGAATGTTTGGCGGGTGAGGGGAGTCTGTTTCATGTGTACGTGTTTGTGTGTGAGTGTTGCTGTCCAGAGGGGCGTGTCCGCTTCGCAGCGCTGCGGCCCCGGGTTTTTGCGCACACTGGCGGCAACCGCCAACCTCACAGGCAGGTGCACTGGCCAGCTCGCAAGCGGGCAAGCATGGGAAACAGTTTAGCTACGGATGGCACATGCAGGGCACAGCTTCTTCCTGGGGATGCTTATCAGTCTCAACCCACATCTGTTAACAACACAGAGGGAGTGAGTCAGAGGCCCTCGAATTCTTAACATTTCAACACTCAGACTGCCGAGGACTTCCAGGTCAATGTGTGTGTGTGTTTTTTTTATGTATTTCCACACTTTCCCCTGTCTTTGTGCTGCATGGATGTGATCTTTTGACGATCTCGGTGTCAACAAATATCATTAACGGAAGGAAGAATGAACTGAAAGCCTGCGTTCACGCATTTCAACTCATGGACAGATACTATAAACTCAAAGCAATCCAGCTGAGCCCTCTTCAGAAAGTAGCAGTGAGGGTTTAGAGGGAGATTTGTATAGCGTCTGTTACAATGCCAATTGTCTCTAGAAGCTTTACAGAGACCCCCGAGCAAATATCATTATCTAAAATTATTATATTAAATCCAACTCAAGATAATGGCAAGTAAAAAACTCCTACAGAGGGAGAAAAAAAAAACCTTTTAAGCATAACATTGGCAAGGAAAAACTCCTACTTTAAGAGGAAGAAACCTTGAGCAGGACTTGGATCATATGGGGGGACCTTCCTGTCGAAGGCCAGCCGGGTAGAGAAAGACAAAGAGAGGAGAGACAGGACAGAGAGGAGAGCACACAAATGACTGAATGAAATGACTATATAAACAGATGCAGGTAGCAGCACTGAGATGGGATGGTGGGAGGACTAGGTCGCCGGTCACCAGGCCAGCCGGCTCCCCGAACACACCTACACACACAGGTGGAGGTAAACGCTGGGATGGACAGAGGATGGAACTGCAAATCAGCATGCAACTCAAGAAACTCTGGCCTGCAAACATACAGAAAGAAAAGAGTAGCAGCAGAAGAAGAAGTCTTCGACATCCTGGCAATGCTTAGGGAAAGGGTTTCAACAGGAATGGAGAGGCCTTGCCTTTAAAAGAACAGTTTCAAGAGGAGCCCCTTTGTGAAAATGCTTACCTTTTGGTCATCTCTCTCTAATAACCTCAAATTATACATATTCCCACAAACTGTCACCAGCATGAACATGCATGAACACGAGTACAGATGAAATTGCATGTGCAGGCTGCGCTGCCACAAATATGCACTTTTCAAAACCGCAAAAACCCCTTGAGTCATATCTAGGTGTCTTACTGAAAA
Source organism: Hirundichthys speculiger (assembly GCA_018398805.1). Lineage (NCBI taxonomy): Eukaryota > Metazoa > Chordata > Actinopteri > Beloniformes > Exocoetidae > Hirundichthys > Hirundichthys speculiger. The sequence goes on along the minus strand of JAGFBZ010002408.1, from coordinate 1,624,043 downwards.
CAAACACTCCATGCAGTTCATTTGGCAGATATAGATTTACATTGGCCAGCAGCTGTTTGAGCGGTGCCAACTTTAGCACTTTGTCACGAGAATCATCAACATGGCTCAAAAAGAATACAAGAAGCAGCATTCTCTACTTTCTGCAGTTGTGTGTGTGTGCGTGTGTGTGTGGTGAACACTGGTTTGTGTGTTTGAGTGCACAAAGTAGAATAGGCCTCTGGTAAAATGCACAGCAGTTTCTGGGAAGGGGTGGACCTGGAGTGCAGGTTCTGTATGTGTAGCATTGCTGTACAAGTATCAGTGAACTCCCAGTGCTAACTCACAGCACCCTTTTGAGTTTCCCACCCGGGTTGCACTGAGTTGTTTCAAATTCGCATTGTAATGACGTTAATTCATTTTTCCATCATCAAAGACATAGCTCTCCACTGTGGTTGGGTTTTAGTAATTTAGCAAAAATAAATAAAACCCAAACATTTTCAATCTAGACCAGTGGTTCTCAACCCTGTTGGAGGTACTGAACCCCACCAGTTGCATATGCACATTCACCTAAACCCTTCTTTATTGAAAAATAAAATATGATTTCAAATTCAAGACATAAGTAGATGTTTTACTGGATGTGGTGCGTCGGCTTTCATTAGCGCATCCAAACTGGACTTTCTTCCCAACATGACTGGAGCACCGTCCGTACAAACTGCAGACACCACATCTCACGAAAGATTGGTGTCTCTAAAGAAGTCACCCACAAGTTTCTTCAATCGGCTGCCTTAGTTGTTACTGTAAGAGGCTTACAAAATAAAAAAAAAAAGCTTCCTTTATTATGTCGTCGTTCACATAGCGCACAAATACAGCAAGCTGCCTTCGATTGGAAACGTCTGTGGCCTCGTCGAGTTGGAGGTTGAATTTTGCCGGACTTGAAATCCAATCTGCAACTACTTGAGCCAAGATGTTTTTGTTCATGTCCTCTATTCTGTTCGCTGATGGTGTCATTTCAAAGAGAAATTTGGGATAATTTAACTTCGGACGCTTTTCCCAGCATCAGATTCACCATCTGCAACACAGCTGGTTTTCATGAGTGTTTCACCAATGACGTGTGGTTTTCCCTGCTTTGCGATCAGGTAAGCAACTTCGTACGATGCTGTGAGGATCGGTTTGTTGTAGCCTTTTCATCAAACCTGGCTCTCTTCACCTTAAATTCAGCAAGCGTTGTGTTCTTGTACTCCAGATCTCCATGTAGCTCAAGGAAGGGTTCCACAATGGCATCTTCAGTATAAAGGTACACCCTTGTCTGTGTGCTGTTAGGTTGAGGAAGAGTGTGTCTAGTAGGTCTCTAGACCTACTAGAGAGGATTGAGTTGAGTCACAGAACTGGAAAACACAACAACAAAGTCTCTGCAGCCTTTAAAACGTCCATTAAAAATAGAAGCCGCATTTAAACATGGTGATGGCAGCATCATTCTTTGGGTTTTTCTCCCAGCTGCAGAGGCCGGGACACTACTGAGGAGCAGTCTAAAGTGTTACCTTTCAGCGAGGTAATAAGCTGAACAACACTGACAAAACCGTTGCATCCAGGTGTTGCTAATCACCAGCCCTTGAAAGGGTTATAAAACCATTTCCGAACTATTTGGATTTCAGGTGTCCTAAAGTGAGAACGATGAGATTCACATGTGAAAAGCATTTAAGGCAGTTTGCCAGTCTTCCCAGGGGTGGATGCCCCAGGGAGTCTCCCACAGGTTTCAGACCATATAATGATCACTGAAAAAGAAAAATACAAGAGATTTATCTCAGACCTTAAAGGCTGTTAAATATTCACGATGTGAAGAAGACAGCTTGTTTGAAAGGTTGATGGGAGAAACAGTCTTCCATCTAAAAGAACATGGAAGGAAGACTGGACTTTGCAAAACTGCATCTGAATAGGCCACGACGACTTCTGGAAAGAAATTCTATGGATGGATGAGCCCAACCTGGAGTTGTTGGGCCCACAAACACAGCATTTGCACCCAAACATCTCAGAACCAGAGTCAAATACGGTACTGATTATTTGGGGGTGTTTTGCAGCCACAAAACCTGTCTGACAGCTAAAGCTTCGGTTGAAGCTGAATGATGTGATAGGCAATGGTCCGAAGCATACCAGCACATCTTCATCAGAATGGCTGAAAATGAATCAGATTATCCAATGAACTGGTCAAAGTCCAGACCTCAGAGGAGCTGAAATTGCTGTGCAACAACCTCAATGATCCGTAGCAATGTTGTAAAGAATTGATGTTTTTCCTTTTTCCTACAGTTCTGTTAAATAAATGATGTTGTTGTTCATCTGAGGTTGTATGTTATAAGCTGTTGCTGACCCGCTGTTGTTTGCAGGCGCCTGTGGGTCGGGCAAGCCTATCAGCATCGCCCCACAAGCCACTATTTCTGCCATTTCTCATTTCAGTTCTGGCAGCACTCATTTAGGATGTTACTGGCTCGTGGTCCAGTGAGTCAACGTGGAAGCGTCCTGAAATGATCAGAGGTATAATAAGTTGCTCCGCCAGAGGGCTGAGCCGATGAGCTGGAGCAAACCCCTGTCCTGTAACAATTACATGTTTCCCTGCTTCACCACAGCTGATTGAAATGAATGGGTTGTTAACAGACTCGTGCAGACCTTGATGACAAGCTGATGGTGATCCTTTCATTTGAATCAGGTGTGTTGCATCAGGGAAACATCTAAGACACGCAGGACAGCGGCCCACGAGGACTGATTTTGGACACCCTGAGAGTCAATGGAGTGGAGACTAGGGCCCCGATCGTACACTTCCCCTTACCCATTACCATTAGCCGCTACCTGCAAATTGTGAGTATAGGAACCTCCGCTAACCACTAATGCAATCTTCCTGCTCGCTAAAGCCGCTACCCATTATGCCAACTCTCTTACTAACTTTGTAGGTGTGGACAATGAGCGTGTCGCGGGTTTAGGGTTGCGGGTGGCCGGTGGTCAGACCATCCGCTACTCGCAACTGACATGTCGGCTTGTAAAAGAGCGCATCCAAATGGCATCAATGCGCATCCACCTGGTCACATGTGGACGTAGACAAACTACCTCTCGAATTAATTCTTGTATAAAAAAATCATGATTTGGCCTCAGTTGAACCCTTGAGAAAATAGCGAAGATCATCTTAAACTGTTTGCTCGCTAGTTAAACTATAGACGACCAGAGCGTGTTTACTAGGAGCGCACCGACTATCTGGGACTTTCAGGTAGCCGATAGGAATTGTCTGTGTAAAAATATTTAGATGTATATATACAGTCATGGAAAAAATTATTAGACCACCCTTGTTTTCTTCAGTTTCTTGTTCATTTTAATGGCCTGGTACAACTAAAGGTACATTTGTTTGGACAAACATAAGGATAACCACAAATATTGCTCATAAGAGTTTTATTTAAGAGCTGGATATCTTACCATTTTCCATGGTTTTCTTGATTATAACCTAAATCACTTAAGTTTTTACATCAATAGCTATGGCGTTGTACTGCCAAAAACACTGCTTTTATGCATTCAGTGTTTTCTTTTCTGTCTGTTTTAGTCACATGATGACATTTAGTGGTACCAGGTATTAAAATGAACAAGAAAGTGAAGAAAAAATGGTGGTCTAATAATTTTTTCCATGACTGTATATATCAGTGCAGAGGAGGAGGAGGAAGCTCTACAGCAGAGTTCCAGACGAGCAGCACAGGAGAGCTGCTCCGATCTGGATGAAAAGACGCTCCATAGCGGTTTGCAGGTAGCGCAACCTGCTCTTAAAGGCAATGGCTACTGACGCGCTAATTGGTTTAACAGGTGGAACGCCCTAACCACTCCTATGCATAATGTAGCGGGTAGCGCAGGTGGGATAGCGGGTTTTAGGAAGGTGGATGATTGCGCTATCCCTAAATAGCGGCTTTAGCAGATCTGGCTGAAGATCGGGCCCCAAGTTCCTTTTGGGGCCACTGGTGGCTCTTTATTCAATTATTAAATATTTTACGATACATAGAGACTTCATGTTTTGAGGTCTTGATATAACTGCTGCTAGTAGTAGCGGTGCTCCTGCTACAACTTTAACATCCTGGCAGCCAATATAAACTAACATCTCTTCCTCATTAAAGCACCATTTAGGCTTCAAATGTAGTTTGAAAGAGACGCTTTTAAAGCTGCATGTCAGCAGTCTTGATGGACATATAGAAGTCTGTGTGGACTTGTTTTAAATGGAAACACTCTGAATGGTAGCGCTTGAGCTTATCTTCATTCTGTAAACGTGTGCAAGCACATCACCTGCTTGGCTGATATTTCGGAAGCAGCCAATCTAGGAATTACTCTTTGGTCTCAGAGCGGGGCTCTAAAAAAGAGAAGAAAAAGAAAAGGAAAATCCATTGGCACAATTATGCATGTTCATGCACAGTTGTGGATGCACATGCAAGACAAAGGCAGATATACAAATGCACACAGATTCTCAGTAAAAAAACGACTTAATGGAAGCTCTATTTGCTCCCTGAGACGTTTCACAGAGCTTCACTTGCGATGACATCACAGTCTTGCTCTGTGTTTGCCAAACAATCTGTCGAAAGGTCAAACAGGACTTCCAACAGTATCTCTACACTGTAAGGTACGCAGCCCAGGCGCCAAAACACAGGTTCCCATCTGCTGAGGCCAGAGGTTAGAGTTCAAATAGTTTGATTGCGTAATCTCACAAAATATACACATGCATAACATTTTGCAGTCTCCATGGTGTCTGTGTGCTCCTGCGCACAGCTTACAGTCGCACATACGTTCCAGGTACCTTGTTAAGTGCTAACCTTTTGACAGCAGGGCTAACTCAGCACGTTCTGAAAGTTGCCGTGAAAACGTGAGCTTTTTGCCCACTAAGCATGTTAAAACGCTCCACTGAGATTTCTTCCACATTCCCTTAAGGGAGGAGCAAAGATGGAGAAATGACAGCGGACAGTATGAAATGCATCCTGGTGTTGGGGTTTGATTATTTTTTATTTTGCTTTTTTGTTTGTTCACTTATTCGTAACGTACTTTGGGATTTTTTTTCTGAGAAAGTCATGGTGTGGGCTACAGCTTATCCCATCTGTCAATGTATGAGATGCAGTGCACATCCCAGACAGGATGTCAGCCCATCATAGGCATGCTCACACGCACTCCTAAGGTCAGCTGAGATCCTACCATCATAGAATAAATATTGCATGATTTTGGCTTGTGAGATAAAGCTGGAGTACCTGGAGAAACTGCACAGAAAGGCCCCAGCATGGATTTGAACTGAGAGCCTCCCAGCTAGGAGACCCTGTATAGACACTGAAGGATCGGGGATAAAGATTAGGGAAAAGTCCATTCAAAGTTGATTGGATTGAGCTTTGTCTCTGGATTAGTTCGACTAATACATTCCTAATTTTCTGAAAAAATTGTTAGAGCAAAAGATTCATCTAATCTTCACGATCAGATGCTGGGAAGCTGCACAAGCTGGGGAATGCTTATAAATGTACCATTAATGCATCATTATATCTAAAAGCTGAATTAGTGGACAGTTTGTTTCATTGTATGTCCAAAACTTCGAATACACAGCCAGTAGGAACTAATTCCTTCTACGCATCTGACCACAGATACCTCAATCCAGACACCCAGATGCACGGTCTTCCTCCTGATCTACTCCTCTAATGACTAAGCGTCTTCCCACCCTTATGTCCGAGGCTCATTTTTCCAATCTGTGATGAAACCAAGTCCTGCCAGAGAATAAAATTAAGGTGTGGCAATCCAGAGGTCAGGAGCTTCTGGGAAATGAAAGGGGCTAACCCCCTGTCGGGCATCTCGGCGCTACCGCTATTCACACATAGCACCCGTGCCGCTTCATGACCATCATGACAGACGTTGGGATTGCGAAGATGGGAGGCGCTGCCGTCTTCATGGCAACCAGGGTAAGCAAATGTCAAAACACTGTAGAGTCTAGTTGCTGCGTTTTGCCCGTGGACTACTCTCAGATGGTGCGTTGAGGGGAATTTTCACAATCTAACATTGTTCACGACTGCCAGGGATCCTAAATGGGATTATGAAATAATAGTTTAAGGTTCCAGTGTCTGGGTGGCCTTTAGCTCTGATACTGATGCAATATCCTTTTATATTTTTTTTTTTTTTTGTCCCCAAATGCTCACAGCATTGGATTGAATGGCATCCTTCTCTGAAATGCAACATTAGGCGCTGGGCTCTGCCGGGACTTGCTTGAATACGACTGATATCAGAGATGCTCTGTTTAGTACGCCCATGATATACGAAACAAATATGCATTTTTGCAGCCACGATATATCAAATGAGCCGTTATTGCTGCAGCTACCTGTCTCTAGTAAACTGTAAACTGTCAGCTCTTTCCTGCATGTATGCAGTCGCAGAGACGGAGGATCAAGCTGCCCAGACTTGTTGATGGAAAACAAAAGATTCAAATTAACCTTTTAAAACTAGCTAGAAAGGTCTTGTGCTGTTTTGTTTATTGCTTGCAAAACTTTGTTGCCACAATCTGAACAAAAAAACCACTTGTTCATTATTAGTAGAGTAGTCTGTTGATGTAGCCTGTGGACTTAGTGGTCGATGTTTCGGGACTTTCCTCTGTTGCCTGTGGAGGAGTTATATAGCTTTTTAGGCCAAGACGTGCAGTTCCAAACACTGGTCATTGTTCTAAGGCTGTAAAAACATGAACTGCTGGTAGCTGCCAGTACATTTAAGGCTACTAGGTGTTCTGCATCTTTTACTTTCCACATGGTTGTTTAGACACGTACAACCATGTCCCCCCTAAAGCCTGACTGGTCAGCGGAGCTTGTGCTGCAAAAGGAATAGAGATTATTGTCTGCATACTCTGCATGCTGATGTGCAGATATTTGTGTACAGAAATTAGGGAAAGAGTGAAAGCAGCATGTTTTGTTTCAGACTGGATGACAACTTTTACCTGTTCCCTTTTGTCATCATGACTTTTTTATATAGCCGCTCAAAACTAATGCAGAAGACGTCTTTTGACACATTTTTCAGTGGCATTTGGATTCACTATATATCATTTCAGATGCTTTCTCTTTACACCTGTCTTACTTGTGTTCCTTTAAAAAAAAAATGGCAGTGAGTCTCCTATAATAAAGAATTTGCAACATCAGACTGACTTTAAGGTTTTGCTTCCTTTTCCCGACAAAGTACGGACACTGATAGCTCAGGAGCCATCCCAGACATGCACTAATCTCTGCTGAAGCCATATTTTGCTATGCTTATTTATTTTTGATTTCGTAAAATCTGTTGCTGATGAGGGACTAAAGGAGCTCAGAAAGACAAGGAGCATCAAGACTGGAGTCAGGGGGAGATGAAAGGAGGCGCGAGGAAGAAAGAGGGGCCACATGTTCATCATTCTCAGCCTGTGTGATCACAGGGCCCTGCAGCAAAACCGTCGAACAATGGTCCCTGTGTGCACACACACACACACGTGTGTGTGTGTTTGTGTGTGTGTTTGTCATCTCAGATAAGGCGGCCCGCTCGCCGTCTCTTCTCTGTTTCTCCTCGGCTCCTCTCTCTTCTCATGCCCCCTCGTTGGTGCTCCTTCTCTCCTCCTCTGTTCTTCTTTGTCTTCTTTGTCTCTGGTCCTCAGAGGCCTCTCCCAAGATGAAAGAAAGGGGAGATAAGGGCAGGTAAGAGAGTGCAGGAAGGGGAAAAACAGCAGAGAGGAAAGTGATAAGGCGGGAAACAATGAGACCTTTGATAGTATATAAGCTACTGGGTGCATATGTGTGTGTATGTATATATATATATATATATATATATATATATATATATATATATATATATATATATATATATATATATATATATATATATATATATATATATATATATATATATATCTATGTATGTATGAAGAGGAGGCAATGATATTCCAAAGCGATTTCCTGTAGCCCTGTCATTAACCCCTTTTCCGTCTTTTTATTACTGTCCATTTAAGCCAGTATTCCTCTTTTCGCCAGCCATTACCTTGCACAGGAAGAATCCTGCTAACACACACAGTAACTCACCTGTTTCTCCCATTTGAGGCTCTGCAGCCTTTAAGAACCCTGGCCTTCCTCTCCTGTCCCCGCTGGGTGTGGTTTTCCAATCTGCCCTGCTTTAGTCATTATAGCCTCACCTACCCAAAGTGTCCATTTCTGGCCACTCATCTACCTGCCACCCTTGTGTGTGTGTGTGTGTGCGTACTTTGGCCTTGTCATGTGTCAGGAGATGCCTGACTTTCCCAGAAGGGTCATTAACATTTAATCTCATTCGAATGTGAGTGAGAAGGTGAGAGCGTTGGTGTTTGCATGTACGTGCATAAGAGGGAGAGCGCCTGACATTCGCTGCAGCTGCACGTCTGAAGTCTGAAAAAACAAGGAGAGGATTTGGAAATCTGGAACCGGAGTAAACAAATGAATAGGACGTTTGTCACAATGTCATTTCCCTGAGCAGTTTTGAACGCGCACATTCCCCTGAAGACATTAGTGTCTGCGTCGCGGGTCTGATCCAGGACATTCCTAAAGATACAGAGGTAGAGAACCCTCATGGTAAACGCTGACTCTGGAAGATGAGCGTAGGGTGGTAAAATGTGCAAACATAATATAAAGTTAAATAACATGTAGACAGATGTGACATTGTAGCTTATAACTTACTGTAAAACATTTTAAGAGAGTTACAAAACTCTAACCCTCTACCCATTTGCCCTACTTTCAGCCGCTACCATCCTCCAGTTGTGCTAAGCATTGACATCTGTGATGAAGCACCGTATTAGAGAGAGACAGAAGTAAGATAAAGGGATGAAAACAAAGTAAAGTGAGGCCTCTGGACAAAACTTCCACCAGTTGTTGCCCTACTTTATAGCATGGAGCTCCCTTTTACCCCCTGGTGGTCGCTTAGCTGTTCACCAGTGTTCGTTTGCTTCAGAATATACAAGAGCATGTAGTTTCTATGCTGGCCTGCAGGAGGCAGCGTGAGCTCAGAGAAGCTGGATGGAGCTGCTGGTTGGTCTCTGGTGGGGAAACAGCAGGTGGCGCTGTCTGACCAGAGGTGAAAGTGGAGGATTATCTGCAGTGTGTCTGAGAAGTGATGATGTGAGCATCACCTTACTCAGTACATGGCCATTGCCTTACATGTATGTATGGTAAAAATATTAGTTCATTAGAGACATAACAGCCACTAGAAGGAAAAGTACCATTGGCTTTTATTTTCTTATATACATTGAAAAGAGTTTTATGTTTCCTCTGGTTGAGTTTTTGCCACACACAGCGACCTTTGCACAGGAGGATATGTCGACGGCATCTGTCATATTTAAATTTGCCTTTGTGCAAGAACAGCTCATGAACATCCCGGGTGAGATTTGTGGCATGAATAAAAGAATGAAGGTTTATTTGGTTTATTATGCAGTGTAAAAGTGGTCGCCACTCAGACAATCAGATGAAAAAAAAAAAAAAAGTCAGATTTCAATCATAGTGCAATCAATTGGTGCATTTCTATAGAATCTCGTCCATGTGATTTCGACCATGAAATTGTGAGAGTTTCAGGACAACACAATAACTGACAAAAGTGCTTTTGCAGTTCAGCAAAGTCCATAAAGAGGGTCACTAATTTAGACTCTTTGAAGCATTAAAATGACCACTTAAAAGTTGTCTCACTGATTAAAAGACCTGCTTCACTGGACTATACTGAGCCATTAAAGTTTTAATATGACTTCATCCCACCTTTAAGTTACACAGAAAGCCAATAATGGTTAGTAGCCATAAATCCCTCTATCTTCTTTTGTCGCTTCCCTCTTCCCATTCTTTCATCCATTCCTATCATATCTATTATTCCTGGTCATTCTCAGCCTGGCCGTTCTGCTGCAAACTCTGAGACCTTTCCCCCCCCCTCTCATCTCCCCAAACCCCAGAGAGGTTTCCTGATTACACTCCTCTGTTCTCTTCTCTGAGCCTCTTCCTCTGTCCGCTATCTGCTGAGGTGTCTGCTTTTACTCTGAACTTGGCTGTTCGGTCAAAGTTTTGCATTCCTGGAGTCCCATCCATCTACATGTGACCGTTCTCCTGCTTTAACAAACACTGGAGATTTAAGCTGTGAAGCCTTGAAATACTATAAAATATATAAAATATGTACGTCTCTCTGTCAGTTTACATAAAATAATAACTTCTCAAAAAGGGAAAAAAAAACAAACACTGCACATCCATAAATGACTGGCTTGCTTCAAGTGCATTGGCTCACTCATTAACTGGGTAAAAAGTTAAATACACAACAGTGTGTTTCATACACATTTCATGTACAGCAATAAATCTGGTTGTTATCTTCAATCTTTCCTCATTCTCTAAAACGCTACAATATTTTGGAATTATTTTCTCACGTGCTATTATTTTAGCATCCAGGGGTTCATCGTGAGGTCTGAGTCATCACATCTACCGCTTCACTTAATGATGCACAAACATTACATTTGAAAATGGATTATAAACCACGTCTTTAATGGCTGTCAGTAGGGGTGAGTATTGGCAAGGTCCTTGCAATACGATATGTATCATGATACTTGGGTCACGATGCTATTTTATCACGATATCGCAATATATTGTGATATTCTACCCGGTTAATATCAAAATTAAAAGTAGAGATGAAAAATCAAGTTGCTGTATATGTTCATCAAATGATATTGATCATTCAGCGGACAAATTGAGTCAAAACTCTTTGCTTCAAAACAACCTGTTCATTGTTTATTATTGCATTGATGTTGTTCCACCACTAATCTCTTGATCAGCTCTTAGCACGCTATCGCACACACAAAAAAAGCACAATAACAGAAGCTTTTTTAAAAGAAAAGCAGATAGAAAGGGTGTTTGAAAGAAAGGATCTGCAGTACTACTTGTGCACACGTCCTTCGGCCCTTTTTGACCTCAACTCGTGTCTGATCTTGCATCATCATCATGCCGTTATCAAGCGCTGCCTCATCGGTGCGTAGAGCATACCACAGTATCACTTTGTTTCTCATCCCTGAAATCACCCCAAAGGTCAGGGAGGCTCATCATTGTTCATTGTGAGGACTGACAACAGAGGCCTCTACGCCGAGGGCACCGCTCAGGCCTTCAGCAGAGTCAACGTGACGTAGCCTCGCAGCGCCGTGGCAGTCCACGTTTAGCTGGCGGCTATTCCTCAGTGAGGCACAGCAGCACCTCCCGTGTGACAGCAGCGTCTGACTGTTTATTATCTGCTGGGGATGACGGCAGTGTCTCTCCCTCCTTCCCATCCCGAGGGACCAGTGACATAATGGGAATCCCCGCCACGCTGAGACTGGATGACCTACAAGCTGACATCAGACTGCAGGGAGGGTTTGGAGAACCACTTCTGACCACATGGGGGCAGCGTAGCACGGGAAAGTAATGTGTCAGTCCTAGGGGTGAGTATTGGCAAGGACCTCGCAATACGATATGTATCATGATACTTGGGTCACGATACGATATCACGCTATATTGCAATATTCTTTTCAGAATATTAATTTAAATATTAAAAGTAGAGGTGAATAATCAAGTTGCTGTGTATGTTCATCAGATGATATTGATCATTCAGAGGACAAACTGAGTCAAAACTATTTGCTTCAAAACAACCTATTTATTGTTTATTATTAGTGTTTTTGCACATTTATATTTTAAACAATTTAAATGTGAAAATTAAACAATTTTTCCTAAAAAATTGTATTAGGAGCTGAAAAATCGATATTAGATTGGGCGGTATATTGCCAAATTGATTTTTTTTCACACCCCTAGTCAGTCCCCAAGTGTAAGACACAACCTAAAGCGGCATTGCAACACATGCCAGGATATCCCCAGTCATTAGCAAAGATCGTCAGTGGCTCTTTTGTCGACGCAGCAGCTCTAAGTGCCCCCATGTGGTCAGAAGTGGTACTGAATGAGTAGCAGACATGTGACCGTCTTTCTCTCTATGTCTTCAGGCATCTTTCTGGCCTGTTGGACGCCGTTCTTTGTCGTCCACGTCACCAAGGTGTTCTGCGAGTCCTGCGACATCGGCCCCACCCTCATTTCCGTGGTGACGTGGCTTGGCTATGCCAACAGCGCCGTCAACCCGATCATCTACACCGTCTTCAACGCGGAGTTCAGGAACGTCTTTGACAAGCTGCTCTGCTGTCGGAGATTCCCTTTTTGGTCGTCACGGTGATCCCCAAGTTGGTGCATGGCATCAGTCCTTCTGTAATGCTTTGTGCGTTGCATTTTGTTAACTGGTTTGTTAGACATCTGTTCCACTAGTCCTCTTACACGTTAAGAAGTTTGGCAAAGTCATAATGATAGCCTGAGAGAGGAGGATGCGGAGAGAGGAGGCGCTGCAGGGGTTCGCGGCAGCTGAATGCCAGCATTGTACTGGTTTCCAGTGTTCTTTGAGAAGCACAAACAGGGAAGTGATTGGATTGGTGATGCCTCATACCCAGAAGCCAGTTAATCAGTGAGGAAGGTTCAAGAGATTGCAAAGCTGGAGGCCAAACAATAAACGGCTTATAACGATCCCAATGGCCTCTTGTTCAAATGCACAAAACAGTTTCTGGTGAAATACTCTGTAATGTTAGATTTTAATTTTGTCCCATGATGTTCCACTCACTTCACACTCATCGTCCTCTCCAAATATGGTCACCTCTGTCTCGAGACGACTGTAAAAGCTGAACTCGAGAATTCAGAGCCATTGTCCGCAAGCCAATGACTGATGTCACGGTTGCTACAGGCTCAGCAAGATGTAATACACAGTCTCTTGATACAAGTAAGTATTTGCTTGCAAAGTTCACATAATCCCTGTACAACAGATACTGCTGAAAGCTGAGGGAATCAGCTAACGGCTTTATTTGGTTCTCATTAGTGTTGTTACAGTCTCAATAAGATGGGCTTCAAAGGAAAAAATTGCTAGTTTTGTCACCTCTCAAAGGAGCAACAAAGGTTTTATGATGAAAAAGATCCTCAAAGATCAACTCTCTAAAGATGTTTTGCAGTTGGCCAGCCGTTAAGCCATTGGAAGGGCAGGTCAGGATGGTGCTCACCACAGCACACAGAAAGTAGAAGATTTAGGCTGCATGTTACTAACAGACCCAGAAGGTTTTTTAAGTTGCGATCAACAACTATTGTAGAGCTTAATCAATATCAATAGGGATCAAATATGCACAATGGACACAACCCCGGGGAATATGACGTATAATTTATTATTTAGAACGCTGCAGACACAAGCTCCTCCCCGCTTTGTCCTCCTCCAGTTGTTCACATATCAGCAGACAGGATCACACCAGGATCACCAAAATCAAATGATACAACCGGCATAAAAACTGCTGTGTTTCCTATATATAATAATGAACGTAAATCCACTGTGTATTCATGTGTAACTTCATTAGAAGCATCCTGGTAACAACAGAACATCTGTAACATCCTTCTCTGTGTAAAGACACTTTCCAAAGATGTTTGTTTTTTTACTCTTTTTGCCAGCTTGCGGCTTTAAAGGGATCACGTGACTGAGACACGGGTCTTGAAGTCTTGTAATGTGTCACGAGTAAGTCATAGACGGATGTAATGGAGAGAATCTGGTCATTTTATTTCAAATATAACATCATTTAGACTCGGATAATAAATTCAAACTGTAAAAAATGGAAGTTATTTGTTTTTTTCGCCTTGGCCCTGATATCAAATGACCCACGGACCGGTACCGGGACCGGGGACCTGGGGGGTCAGGGGCCACTGCTGTAAGGTATATGTATGCGTAACAGGAAGCATTTTATGAGAGGTTGTGGAAACGAGTGAAGTTGAAACGCATCGTGGAAGCTCTTTGCCGACCTCCGGTCAAAGGTAAAAAAGATGAAAATGTAATTTAAATGTGGAGCGTTTACTATTCTGTCACACAACCCGGAGCGGAAGCGGGCATCAGCCTGAGGACTGGGCTGCCTTGGCACTCATCCGGGCAGCTGTGAAAACAGGCAGCAGGTGATGTCAGAAGAGCGAGGGACTCTGGGTAACGGGGCCACTTTGATGTGTTTGCGGTTTTAATGGTAAGCCTGGGAGAGGGCGGCAGATCTGAGGTCGAACCCGACCAGACACATTCGCAGAAAAATGCCAGCATGAAGGGTGAATTGGGCCCAATCTCTCCCAAGAAAAAGACAGAATTTTAGTAGATGAGATCAACTGTTTCCATGTAAATTCCCCACATTTCAGTCTACGGTCGGTCCTCCAGACAGCTCTCGTGTGCTGCGAGTGCGAACTTCCAACCCTCCCCTTCTTCTCCCCTCCTTTCCTGCCCTCCTCGTGCAGGGAAAACACGGTGGAGGGCAGCAGGGGCACGGCGCCAGATGTGCCAAGTCATACCAGCAGACGGGCTCGGGATCAAAGAGCGGGGGGGGGGGTCCAGCAAAGGAAGTGCGTGCACCTGTGTGTGTATGTGTGTGTGTGTGAGAACAGGTGGGAGTCCAGAGCCCATATGTTCTCTGCTCCACCTTTTACTTTTAGATATGCAGCTTTCAACATTTCATACACTGCAATTAGCGGCGCCTCCTTCAGTTTCAAGAACAAACATTCCCTCTTTGGCTCGCTGCACACTCATCCCTATTTTCCATTCCATTAGTTGATGTTAATGAATATCTGATTATTCCAGACTGAGGTTTCATCCTGACTCCAGCAGCTGACTAAGCAAAGTTCAGGGACCAAGCGCTGCTCTACTTGGCCGGGAACACCGTTATGAAGTCAGTCTGGATGCTGATAATTCAACCGAATGGGGTTTTGTAAGGTTCCACGTGTTGCTGGCTCCTCGTCGTTGTCTGACTGGAATCAAAACTGAGACAAATGCATTGGGACACATTTCTGAATTCCCCCTTTTGAGCAAACAGTCTGCAGCCCTGGGTTTACATCAAGCAGTTTTTCTTGGCAGCGCGTGTTGCATGCGTCTTGTTCAATGTCTGTAAGTCAAGTCAGTCATTATTAGAGCTGTGCGATTTTATCGATTCTGCGATATATATCGATATTTTATTGAGTATCGAGTATCGATTTTTCACCTGCGAGTATTGATATTCTAAGCTTCTTTCAAAACCCCCGTGTCCCACCTTTAAAAGCTTGCAAGCAAAAATTTGCACTGTTTGAATAAATAAAACAATTTTTCTCAACACATCTTTTATTCATTTTGTCCAACATTTGCAAGATGCCTGTCAGCCATATAATGTGTAATTGATGCTTTCAGTTCAATAAATTCAAACGTCATTGGAACACTCACAAGATGTCACCAAAATCACTTTGTCCCTTTAAAATCTTTTGGAAAATGATGTAAATGTAAGATGAATATCGATATATATCGTATCGTATTGTGAGCTGAATATTGTGTATCGTATCATATCGTGAGATCATTGTATCCCTACAGCCCTAGTCATTATGATGCTGCTGCTCCAGCGCATACATCTCTTCCACAGACGTATAGAAGATACATGCAACATCTTGCAGCAAACGCTGAAGGACCCCCCCTGGTGGCCATTAAGATATGGCAGAGCAAATCCACCCTCCATTCTTTAAGTGTGACGGGCAGAAAATACGTCCACGGCTGAATTCTTCAGGTTCTGTTTGGAAACCTGCGACTTTAGAGCTTATGCATGGGTTTAGGCATTGTAAGTACAATGTTTTGAGACATTTTGAGACACCTGATGCTTCCTGTCTACGTTATGAATGCATACGGGACTAGGGCTGTGAAAAAAAATTCGATTTGGCGATATATCGTGATATAATATCGATTTTTCAGCTCCTAATATCGATTTTTTTTAGGAAAATTGTTTAATTTTCACATTTAAATTGTTTAAAATTTAAATGTGCAAAAACACTAATAATAAACAATAAATAGGTTGTTTTGAAGCAAATAGTTTGTCCTCAGATGATCAATATCATCTGATGAGCAACTTGATTTTTCATCTCTACTTTTAATTTTGATATTAACTGGGTAGAATATCGCAATATATCGTGATATCGTGATAATATTGTGACCCAAGTATCACGATACATATCATATTGCGAGGTCCTTGCCAATACTCACCCCTATACGGGACACAACTGGCAGGCAAAAATGTTGAAGTGATTATTTGTGGTGGAAGTATCATATCTTAGCCAAGGTTATTCAGAGGTTCGTGTAAACAGTTTAACGTGAAACTGTCACTAATCAAAACAAGCCCGTCACGCTCTTGAATGCAGAATCCTGACTGTGGCTGATATAAATCCTCGGATCGTAAAAAGTGAATGAATCACGACATAGCAGCCACCTAAGTGCCCCAGAGCCGGGGTGCTTAACCCCGTGTCAGCCATGGGGGGGGGGGGGGGGGGGGGGGGACGACATCTTCTCAGGTCAGCGAGGTCAAAGCAAAACAGACTTGCCTATGAAAGTAAAAGGTGAAATATGATAGAAAAGCACGGATGCAGACCACAGGTGGACTGACAGATAGCTGGACACCGAGAACGGCCTGCGGTCGGAGAAAGGACCACACACAGTCTTCGTTGTCCTGAAGAGACTGAAAATTCTGCTCTCCTTTAACATTCCTTCTCTCACGCTTTCCAGCCTGCTGACGCTTTTTATTCCGTGAAAAAAAAAACGGCGCATGTCTGTCACTGCGCTGCTTCTCTTTCTTGTTGTCCTTCCTCCCAACATTCCTCCATCCATCCATCCATCTTCCCGCCTTGGCTCGCTTCCATAATCACCCTTCAGCCGTTCGTGTTACATTATGCCTCTTCTTCTGCAAACTCTTTCACCGCCGCGTTGCCCTCCTGTTTGAAACCGAGTAACCCTTTGTGTTCCCGTGTGTCTTGAGCGACAGAGGGGTGGCCGTGTGTTTTCCTGCTAGCTTTCGAGAGGGAAGCTGGGTTGTGCTTCCAGCTGAGCGCTGAGAGGATGTCTGGCGCGTCAACCTGTCAGCATGCCGACCAAAAATTCAGGAGTAGCTGGCGCTGAGGAGAGCGAGGCTTAAATCAGTGACCCTGGACTGTCCACCCAGGCTTCCAAGTGCCTCTCTGTTAAGCCACGAATTTACTTCTTTTAGTTGTGCAAGGTACGAGGTAGCTTCATTTTAGTATGTTGAGGTTTAAAGAAATCTGTGTGGACCTCATCTGGCATCCTAGCTGCTGTTTTCCTAAGATTTAGGTGATTAAACGATCGATAATTTGTGAATGTTACCAGAGAAGCCGCTGATGTGTTCAGCTGCTGCTCTCCGAGGCAACGTCCAAACCCTAAGCCGGCGTTGGCCGACACGAAAAAACGGCATTATTATGCTGTCAAAGAAATTAAACTCAGTTACAGCGCCGCAGCGCTCCGAATCCCCCCGGTTTGCTGCTGCTACCAACCCATGAAGACGCAGAGGTCATTGACGACGTGAGCGGTCGCGGGTCACCGAGGCATCGCTCCTCTCCATCTTAAGACCTAGACAGATGTAATGGATGTGAACTGTGAGTGCTTTTTCAAAGCTGGGATTTAGAGAAACGACTGTGAAGTGTAAGGAAGAAGGATCAAATGACACTAATGCCAACGGCTGCAGCTCTTACTTCAGCTGGAGCACGAGGGGCTTCGCAGATCGGGTCAGATCAGGGAGATTCCCGAGTGTTTGCACTTCTCTGTGTATATTTTCAGGGGAGTGGGTGGCTTGCTTATGCATTGTTTCAGACTTCATGTCTAGTCTGTGGACAGAAGGGGGGTTTTCAGCCTGAAGCAGCTGCTCAGTCAGTTCATCACTCAGGGCACGGCCTGAGAAACATATTCAGCTGGCTTTATGTACTCGGGAAAAATATAAATCACAATGTCCCTATACCTGGCAAAAGAAAGAGACAAAAACCTCTAGAGGAAAGAGAAACTGCTTGTAATCTTGTTTCTTCCTTTGTTTCTCCTGCAGAATGAAAAGCAGAGTCTGTGGTAAATTGTGCATGATTGTATATTATAGTATGGGAAAGCACAGGGAATATTAGGGAAGGATAAATCACGCGCTCTCTTTGTTCCACAGTGGATCCGTGCGTGCAGCGTTCTGACCCCGGGAAGGTTGTGATTTCCACATATTCAAGCCCGAACCCGCGGTTTCATCTCGCCCCGGCGCTGGCAGACGCAGTTTCTGCTGCAAAAAAGTAAAAACTGAGGTTAAGCGGCCGATGTGGTCAGGCGAGTTTCTCCGGTACATTTCGGTGGGGAGTTTTTTTGATCAATTGCACACGAGAAAACCACGAGCAGGACTCCACATCCGCGTTTCCTGGTTTGATTTGGCTACAGAGGATCAGCTTGCGAAGCTTGAGGGCAGCGGTGGCGGGAGTTCAAGCGCTGCAGCTGCAACGGGCCAAGAAGTAGGAAAGACGTTTTTTTTAACCAGAGAAGGCAGAGGAGGAAGTTTGACCTTTACAGGCCTCTGTAGTCTTTGCTGTAAATGGTAGCATTTATTTCTTTTCATCTGTTGTAGACATGATTTCTTTTTCTTTCTTTTTTTTCCTCACACACTCACTAGAAAAGTGAATATACGGTGATTATAAAGTGGGGAAAAGACTTTTGCTTACATTTAAGAGAAGGAAGAAGTAAAGGAAAACTGCAGTTATGGTTAAAAATAAAGGTTAAACTTGTCTTTTAGTTGCAGACTGAAGTCTTTCATACCAGGTTGATATTTTTAAAGTATTTCCTTTAAGACAGGAAAGTCATATTTTTTTTTTTTTTTTTTTTTTTTTTTGCATGACAAGTTAAAGCTGAGAACCCAAATGAAACATAACTGGCCTGCAGTGTGTCACCAGTTCCCCTGCAGAGCCACTCACACATAAGTATTTAAAAAAAAAAATCCACAAATACGCACCAGACAGACATCGTCTGACAGCTCACAGGTCAGGTTCCGGGCCAAAGCTTGTTTTGATGCAAAGCTTTCTGGGAATTCTGTCCTCCCCTTTTCCATCCTACAGTAATTGCCCTGTTTACTTTTCCAGGTTTCACTCTGAGTGGTTCTGGGACTTAAAAATTCACCGCAGCGATGACTGATGCGTTGTGGCAAGACAAGAGGGGGATTACGAGATACTTTTTTGCTGCCGTGGATGGATGAATTCCCGCACGGCTTGCGTGGAAAAAACGCACTGCCACCTTCGAGTGATGGCTCTTAAATCGCTGGAGGAAGTGGACGCAGAACGCCGACAGCGCTGGAGGAGGAACGGATCGGTCTGGATTCAGAGAAGGATGTTCCAGTACACAGAAAAACGACATCTAGAAGTTGTTTGTGTAGTGATCAAGCTGAGTGATTGAGCTGAGCGATGACATTAAGAAGACTAATGGGCTGTTTTGAAAAAAAGCACCCTTGAGCTGGATTATGTCATCAGAAAATATATGGAAAGTACGCTTGGTGGAAAGTATGACGGGTGTTTATGTGCATGTTGTTGTTTTTTTATTGATATTTATGCCAAATATGTCATCGGTGAAAAATGTCTCTTTGAATTCTAAGGTGTAGGTACCTTGACACGAACACAAACACACAAACTGAAAGCGAAAAAAGTTGTGTGCGCGTCCTTTCTTTCCTGCGGTGGTGGAAAGACTCGCTTCCTGGCCACTTGAAAGAACACCACAGCGTATTGGTTTTGGAACTACCTTTTGCTTTTCCCTTCGACCAAAGACAAATAATCAAAAAAAAAAGAGAATATTTTTCTACATTTGAGGTCTTCACCTTTTCTCTTTGTCCAATGCTGACATCCATTTTTTTTTTCTTCTGTCAGTGTTAATTCCAACATGTTGCCGGGTGTCCCTGTATGACTGTTCCTGGCAAGAACATGAAAGGATAAATGTTCCTTATTGGGACTTTTTCAAAGCGGACTATAGGGGGCGCTGGATTCTTGGACACTCCTGGAAAGACTGGCAACATCTTTGAATGTTTTCCACACGTGGTTTTGTTGTTGCTTTCCAAAGATGGTTGCTGATGTCTTTCCTCCTCGCCACACACTTAAGTTCTCCACGTGGGAACCTGCCAAAACCTCTGCTTCTATCGTTTACGCACTCGCTGGTAGTCAATTAGCCGGTTGCGTTTGATTCATAGCAACTCAGAGATTTGCTTTCGTTAAATTTGTGAACCGTGCGTTTTTTTTTTACGGCTTGTGGTCCCTGAAACCATCGACTCGCCACGAGCATGAGGACAGAGGTCGACACCAATGATGTCACATACGGCGTAACGTCGCACAAATTCTGAGAATAGTTTTCAAACCAGAACACAGTGAGTGGCATCTGACCGTGGAGGCTGCGAGTGAGCAGTTCAGAGGAGATCTGAAGAGTTTGAGGACACGTTCGGTCTAGGGAACGCCTACTCATCCTTTTTATATGTGCACGATAAGAGAAAGGACAGGAACATGGCGACATGCATGTCTTTGATCGAGCAGATCAAACAAAAAAAAAAACACCTGATGGACCCAGGGACGCGCTGACAGCTTAGAAAAGCTGCAGCGAAATCGGACTGCTAGCGCAGCGTTTCTCCATCCTGCTTGTTTCAAGATGTTTCCCTGCTTCATTAGACCCAAGTTTCAGATGATTGCATCACCAGCCTGTCATCAGCTGTTTAAAGACCCGTTCATTGGAGCTGGGAAACGTGAACTTAAATTACCTAAATGTTGCAATTAAAAACAGTCGCCATCTCGTCGACGTAGCAGAAGTAGAAGGACATTCGTTCGCTTTGTTTTCGGTTAAAAAGAGGTCCGTCAGTGCCTATGACAGTAAAGCTTTAAACTCTCATAACAAGGGAAAGATTTGACACGGAAAGAAAAAAAAAAAAACTGGGTTCATTTTGTTTGGAAATTATGTTTGACGAGAAGTCCGGTCTTGGTGGTAGCATGTCGGTAACTCCGCTGAAGCAGCCAAAGAGGATCATCATTTCTGGTAAGAGCACACCGGTACCAGGCAAAGCCCTTCACTTTCCCCCCGATCTTTAGATGATTAAAGTCGATAGGCACGGCGGGAGTTTGCATGTCATGATGTTAATAAACAGCATGCGTTCATTCTCCGGCCTCTCTGTGATCACTTTACTTCAAAAGCTCACCAGAGAACTGAACACAGGAAAAAAAAAAAAAAAACAGCTGTTCATGCACAGGTGGAGAAGTTTTCACTAAGTCCCTTCGCATGTTAGCATTACAATTAAGCTAGCCCCTGTTTGTGATGTACGTTGTATTCTTTCCAAGAAAATGACCAGAACCATTTCCTTGAGGGCACAGAGGTCCAAAACAGTTCTGAAGTTATGCTCCTGTCATATTTTAACTGAAATACTGCTCTCTTGTTCATATGCCCACTCGTTTTATACCCTCCTTATTTCTCCTTATCTCCAGAAACCTGTATATTACCACAGGCTTATACCCAAGGCCTTCATAGGCTATTTGGCTCACCACATAATTACAAAACCACATGTGAGGCAAAGCTCTCACAAGAGTCAGAGTGTGTGTGTGTGTGTGTGCGCATGTGTGTTACAGCGAATGAGAAACAGGCTTAAGAGACGAACATATTCTCCTCCTTTAATCTGTAGGTCTGCACTTTGTCTAATGAGTGACATTTGTTTTGGTCTGCTCTCAAGCAAATAAATATGCCACGTCTAATGCTGCGTTTGCCAGCTCTCAGCAGGCCTGCTTCTACCAAAGCGCTCTGCTCCACGAGGACATGTGGGGATATAGGGAGCGAAAAGTCGAAGTTGCCTATGCATCTCAGCTAATGAGAAAAACATCCCAGCTGCAGCTCGGGACAACTGCGCGGACTTTCTCACATTAACTTTTTTCGATGCTGTGCAGGAGTGTGGAAGTCCAAGGAGAAAATCAAGCGGTGCAAGATTACAGCTTGTGTCTCATGTGCTCCCAGTGTTGTGGTCAAACCCCCGTCCCGGTCTTGGATCAGGCCCCCTGACTTACACCGTGGTTTCATGGCTTAGAGCCCGTTTTGCTACGATGACTGTCAGCTCGGATCTGCTGTGCACTCACATTCCCCAGACTCCAAACACAAACAGAGGCCGCAGAGTTGGGTTAGTAGGACAATGCGCTGTGTGTGTTTGTCTGGGTTTCAGTCTTATTTTGATTCATAACCCCACTCGTCCGATATCCAGCAGGATATGAGGGACGGATGAATGCGCAGCTGGCAAGGCTTTTAATGGGAATTTTTATTGGGCTGCTACTCAGAAGAGGCTATTAGCTGTTAACTAACTATCCCCCATGCAGTATCACATATACAGTCATGTGAAAAAAGAAAGCACACTCTGTCAATTCTAATACAGGCTCAGATGAAAAGCAACCCACAGTGAATTACACCATGTAATTATTTAGCCAGAACTAGGCCAGAATTCAGAAGCATTGAGCGGAAAAACTAAGTACGCCCCTACTCCTTCCATATGCATTAGGAGTGTGTGAGTGACCTCTGAAGTCGGGTTCATTTGGCTGGTGTGAGGACTTCCTGATCTACGGCTCAGTTGAAAGAAATGTGCTTCGGTGTACAGTGGAGGAGGGCGTGAACGTAACGTGTGCATGAAATGTATATGACAGTCAACTGATTATCAGCAAGTGTGAGCGCCTCTATCAAAGCAAAGGTTTCGTCGGTTTGTTGATCGAGACCATTATGGTGAGTGTTAACACAATGTTATAGAGGAAGGACATCAGCACGTGTCCTAGAGAAACAATCATGTATGTCCATCAGTCCTGAAAGGGGTCTTGATGCCGTTTCTAGATGATTTAGAGTCCATATTTCTACAGAAAGGTTATTCATGAGGGAAGAGCAGAATAAAGTAGAGTTGTTCTGATTCCGATTCCATCATCTGAAAAACTTTCCAATTCTGGTCATGAGTGTACCAGGATCTGTGACATTTATGCGCCATTTGATAGCACAGGGAGTGATGCGTTACCGCCTTGAAACGTCCTGTTTTGATGTGGCAGGTGGAAAAGCTGAGCCATGTGAATCGTTGGGTTGAAAATACCCAACATTCCTAAGGAAAATCCCAAACATTATGGCTTTTTTTTTGGACAGATTCACAAGGAGAAAGCCTCTTATTTTCTTAAAACGGCATCAGTTTTTAAAGCAGCATGCACAGCATCATGTTCGTCATAAACCCTACGGAGCATAAGAGCGGAAACACCTCATTTCAACAACTATCAAGTTGGGGCGTCTGAAAAATAAATGAATCAGAGCTGAAACCTCAACTGATGGTCGGACCTTCTGAGAGACGTGAGCTCCCACAGACCTCAATGTAAAAAAGCATTGTAACTAGCGTATTGGAAATTCCTCCGATACTGCCACAAATACTGGTATCGGTATCGGCGACTACGGGAGTCCGGGCCTCAGCCGATACCAAGTAATTTATATTTAATGATATATTTACTGGTTACTTCCGTTACACTATCAGCAAAAAGAAATACTCTTAAATTTTGCCATACTGTTTTGCACTGTTCTATTTGGAAATGAATATAGACATAAACGGCTTGGATTTGCTTTATTTATTCATGTTTTACAACAATGATAATTATATTACAGTCGTGCATGGTGAATTTTTTTTAATATCATACTCGGATCGGTAGCTGGTATCTGTCGATACTAGGGATGTTCCTGGCGAACTAATTTCCCTGTCGACTAAACGAAAATTTTAATTAGGACTAGTCAACTAGTCTAAGAAAAAGTTGCGCTCCAGCCTGGAAGTTATCAGTTTGTGTCCCGGTACGGTGTATTCGGGCTCAACATATTCCATTAGCTTCCTGAAGCCTTTACCTTCCACAAAGTTAAGTGGAAGCATATCTTGCGGTGTCATTATCGTGATGAGCTGCGTTATCCTCTCAGACCGGACGGGAGAACACGTCTCCGGGTAAACAATGTCAAATCGGCCTGAGCGTGGCTAGCACCGCTAGCATCAGCTGCCGTCGTCTCGTGCAGGTTAACATCCAAATGCTTGAGTCGAATGTGGTTGCACATTGCTCCAGTCGAGTGATTGTATGCCAGTTGTCTCTGACACAGTCTACACACTACCTTGTTTTTTAATTTTCTAGATTAAAGTACCGCCAAACCGTGCTGGTTTTGCGAGACTATCTTCCCACCGTGCCGTTTTAAAACTCCAGTCTACCTGAGCATTGCCTGCTGTCTGAGGGCTCTGTAGCTCCGACTAGTGGCAGGCGGCTGTATGACAGTTAAGCGGCCTTGTACATGAAGACAACACAAATTCGTTTAAACGACTAATATTTCTGGCGCCGACTAGTAAGTGAGTGGGCGTTTAATCGTTTAGACGACTAATCGCACGCATCCCTAGTCGATACCCACAGCTCAAGACTCAGAATCGGTATCTGGAGGGAAAAAATGGTTTCTGAACATCTCTAGTTGTGAGACTGATGGCGCCAGACAGAAAATGACTACTTTAAGTCATCGGTGTGTAAATTGTTTTTCACACGCTGCCTCTGTTTTCTGAATTTGATTTTGATAAATAGATTTAAAAAAAAAACAGTCTGTAATCCTTTTATGTGTTTGTGCTCATCTGCGGGTGAAATGAGCTCATTTACAGACCTGGTAAGATCCAAATCATCTCTTTTTTTTTTTTTTTTTTTTTTTTTCATGTGACAGTGTCTTGTGCAATGTTTGTCAGACATTTGCCTCCCCAGCAATGACTCAGTAAGTCAGCAGACACATCAAAACGTCCCATCAGTCGCACGCAACAAGATGTCATTCGTATACAGGGAACGAAGTTCAACAGTGCAGTCTGATTTAAAGAGGAGTCTTTCTGTAGACTGCTTTTATTTTTTTATTTATTTATTTTTCATCCAACAGCGTGAGCTGAGGTCGCGTAGTGGACTCGTCATGTGGTTCCTGGCGATTTACCGCGTGTCTCGGGATGATATATTTATGAGAGTAAATGCGATTACCGACAATCGCTGAAAGAAATTTCCCCACTTTAATGTCCTTTTTATATTTGGAAAATCGTCCCCTTCTCATTTCCTGTTTGGGAAAATATTCTCCTCTTTCATGAGTTTAAGAATACAATGACTTCTTGAAAGACAATAACATCCTGTCTTTGGGTTAAAGAAAAAAGAAAATCCCCTGTTTTGAAATTGTTCATAGACAGAAACAAAGGAAGCTGACACTTGAAAGGACATAAATCTTCATGTTTGCCAACAAATGTAACACAGCACAGCTGAGAGATGCTGACAAAGAGCCTGAAAAACGCCCGGCGGGTTACGTACGCCGTTTCTGTTTACCCACGTGCGTTGGAGCAAACCTGTTCTTGCTTTTGACAAATCGAAATTAATGTCTTAATTAGCCTGTCTATGAAACAAGCCGGTTTTGCTGCTTGTTTTCATACTTGCTTTTATTAAGTTCTGCTGGACCTCCAGGCTGGAAAAGAAGGCTGACTGAACTTTCACATGCGACCGTTTTAGGCCTGAATCTTTATTTAAACAAGGCCCTTAACGTATAGTTTATCTTTGCCTTTGTGCTGAATTTGAGGCGACGGGATCCCGGACTGAAGCTTAAAGACTCGGTCAGGCTTCTTTCATAAAAGAAACCGTAACGACGAACGAGCGCGCTGACGAAGCTCAAAGAACAAAAATGGGACGTGGCCGTGGGGAACGGTGAATTAGTTTAGCGTTTCCACGAAAGGCAGCCCGTTTAAATTGAAACCTTTGTGACATTTGTTCATGGTGCTGTCTGACGGCTGCCTCCCATCTGCTATACGGTACTGGAAATGAGCAAAGTTTAATAAAGAATGATCAAATGTTGGCTTTGATACGCCACACAGATGGACGTACAAGCATTTAGTCCTGGTCCAAGTTAGTATATGTTTTTTTGTCTTCTTCTTTTTGGCTCTTTTCCCTTTTTGAAGGGGGTCGCTACAATGGGTCCAAGTTACTGTAAGTAAAGCAAATTGAAAAATAGAAATAGTTTCAAGAACATTTTTAGTGCCATCTTTGGCTTATTTAAAAAAAGAACAAATAAAGAGTCAGAACCAACATAAAACCACATTATCACAGCGATGTCGCTTTTTACATGGTTTGGCTTAACTGCACTTTATTTCCACCTCAATGTTGAGGCCCCCTTTTGAATTTATAAACAAATATTTAAGTTTCCTTGCTTCTTGAGCATGGCTTATGTCATTTCACATGCTTGAGACTCCTCTTGGGTTTTATTTTTTTCTCCTCATGGTTCTAGATGGAGCACACGGTGCAACAGTCACTTTACAGGTTTTGTGCTCTGTCTCTGTGTCACCACCGTTTCACAAGGTCCAATGATTACGTGCAGGTGGTTCAGTAATTTGAATTTTCTTAACGATAGGCAGCTGCTCAGAGGAGGCAGTCTTGGTCTTAGGTCAGTCTTGCAACAACAGCTTGTTTGAAAAAAAAAAAAAAGTTGTTCACCTTATTAGCCTTCAGACATTACCAGTTATAAGTTTGGACACGCCGATCATTCTCATTCTCATTCTCAAAATAAATCATTAGATGTGTCCAAACATTTGGATTAAACTGTATATCTGTGATCATAATATCCAAAGTATTACTTTAGGATCTCAAAAGCAAGTCCAGAACCGACTCATACAACACAGGGTTCCTGAAAGTACATCTGCCTGCAGATATGATTATCCTGGACTTCCTGGCCTGTGAAATCTTAATGAAATTTGTGCCGAGTGTTTTGCATGGAAAGCCTGCCACACAAACTGCATATTTCTTTGGTAAAGACTCATAGTTTGAGATCAACAGTTTCCACTCCTGGTCCAGAAACATGACCAAAAAAAAAAAGGCCTGAAAGGTGTCTTTTTTTTAAAAGAAATACATCCCCCATAAAGTGAAATGAGCTGGAAACAGGCGTTTTGGTTCATGTAGCAGGTAAGCAGAATACCGTGGAAAAGACTTTACTCATTGCAGGTTAAATGGCAGCACTGAAATCTCCATGTTGTCAGAAAACGTGAAGCTGGTGCTTAATAACAAAACCTTCACACCATTCACCTCATCTCTCTGTAAGTGCCTCTTAGTTTTTGTGTTTTTGTGTTTTTTTTTTTTTTTTAATCTCTCTCTACCCTCTTAATCATGAGAGGAAGCTGCAAACAAACAGTTCAGGCAGCCAATAAAAGGGAGATTAGCCAGTGTGGCATGGAGATCTTAAGTGTTAATACAGCACACCTTTAAAGGTAGGGTAAGCAATTCTGTGTGACCAAAAACTTTTTTTTTTCATTCAGTAAACATCTCCTCACCGTTCATTGGCCACCCATATTGCATATTGTGAGTACTCTGTAAAAAAAAAAAAAAAAAAAACAACAACAACCAAAAGGAGGAGGAGCTGCTACTCTATATTTTCTTGATATTTTGCTTCACATGTCACCAGGCTGGACGTCATCCAGAAATCGCTTATCCTGCCTTTAAGCCATCTCAATCTTCTGCATGTGACACAAGTGAATGCTTGTGGAGCGTTTTCTGAGGCAATGGAAGAATCGCTCGTGACTTTGACACTTTAATGTGTCAAGACTGACTCACTGATACGAGATCCAGTTCAATATCACTCAAGTTATCACAAAAGGGCCTCGTGTGTGTGTGTGTGTGTGTGTGGGTAGACATATTTGAAAGTGTGTATCGAGCTTTCCAGATGTGTTAAACGGAAACATCTGGTCTTCACAAAAAATGCTCCGTCATACGTTGACCTCAGGCAGTTAACTTGACCGGTACCGTCTCCTTGCTGTTTAAATCACGTTTCTTTATTTCATTATAAGAGTCAGACAAGCTTTTTCTGGATGCTGGACAATAAGAAAGATTAGACGTTTCAGGCTGTGCTATTTAGTTTGCATCCAAACTGCTTGTGCCAAGTCACATTTTACAGGACGAGCACTTGATTACCCGGGCTGGAAGAGAAGGAATTTGAAATAACTTCAGAAATTATCTTAAGTCTTATAGCAGCTGCGCTAGTAAAAATAAAATTTAAAAAAGAAAGCAGGAAACGCCAGGGGAAATGCCGACTTTTAGCATCTAGTATATTATATTAGGGGTTTAAGTTCCAAAAAACACTGGATCTCCTATTTCCAAGATTGAAAGTCCTTTTTGTTTCGAGCTTTTTTTACCATAATGAACTAATGCAGGCAGTCAGATGAATTCAGTTAAACACAGGTGAGGCCGCCTTAACATTATTATGCCTATTTATTCAAACGTAACAGTTTTCACAGATGGAGTAGCATTCTGTCTTCACTGATAAACCGGCCTTAATGTGTGAAAGTGACGATGTGTTCCTTTAAACATATGTGTCATGTGCCATGACACTGTACGAAAAAAAAAAGAGTTTGGAAACATTGTTAGCAGTGGCGGCGGCAGAACATTTTCATTGCAGTTGCGTAGGGGTTGCTAAACAATTGTATGGAGTTGCTGGATAATTTAATTGCAATACCAATTAAATAGCATAAATATGGATATGTATGTCATTACCGGCCTACTCATTCTAATTAGTGCTATCTGAAACTAGCGCGCATGCCATGAAACAGATAAAAAAAATCAATTTGAAGTTCGTTATTATAATTTTACCATATAGTCATGCCGCTTTTCACAGCAGTGAGAAATGCACATTAACAGCCCAGACTACAAATCATTTAACAATAAACTGTTCATCACATTTTAACTAGGTAATATTTACATAAGTACACATCAGAAGAGATCTGGCAGACTTACGCTTCAACAGACTCCATTTTGATGTCACTTTTCTAACGGCCTGTTTTTTTTTCCCAAGCTGACTTCGTGTGACCCCTGCAGGCCAGCTCTCGCGAGACGAGTCTCTCTCTCTCATAGTTTTTAATTGTCTTCCTTTTATTTTAATTTAAAACAAAAACACATGAAATTAATTTTAAATTAAATTGTCACCATTTTTATTTCATTTAACACAATTAAGATTTTTTCATTTTTAATAGTCTCCATTCTTGGGGTTGCTTTGAAGTTACTAAGCCATATTTTGGGGTTGCTATAGCAACTGCAAGCTACCCCCTAGCACCGCCCCTGATTGTTAGGCCCCGATCGTACACTTCCCGCTAGCCGCTACCTGTAAATTGTGGGTTTAGGAACCTCCGCTACCCATAATGCCGACTCCCTTACTCACTTTGTAGGTGTGGCAATGGGCATGTCTTTTAGCCCTTTCCGCAAACTCGGTATCTTGTGATCACAGGTTGCAAGCGCAACCCGCATGTCGGCGCTTAAAAGAGCGTGTCCAAATAGCATCAATGTGCGTCCACCTGGTCACAAATGTAGACGTGCACAAACGGCTCTACCTCTCAAATTAACTCTTGTATATAAAGCGTGATTTGGCCTCAGTTGAACTCCTGAGAAAATGGCAGAGATCGTATTAAACGTCTTGCTCGCCAGTTAAACCATAGACGACCAGAGCGTGTTTACTGGGAGTGCACCGACTATCTGGGAACTTTCGGGTAGACGATAGAAATTGTCTGTGTAAAAATATTTTTATGTAAAGTAAGTAAGTAAGTAAAATTTATTTATAGAGCACCCTTCATAGTACGAGTAACACAGAGTGCTTTACAAAAGATAAAAACAATATAAAAATCAACACTCAACAAGACAGCCCTTAATAAGTGCTCTTTACAGTGAAGTGCAGGTGCAGAGAAAAGGCAGTAGATTTTAAAAACAATATAAACCACTGCTCGTGTGGGTACCCTTCAGGCAAGGTCTGGAAAAGCCTGCCTGTAGAGGTGTGTTTTTAGTTTGTTTTTAAAACATGCTAATGATGCAGAAGCTCCATAGCGGTTTGCAGGTAGCGCAACCTGCTCTTAAAGACAATGGCTACTGGCGCACTGATTGGTTTAACAGGTGGAACGCCCTAACCACTCCAATGCATAATGTAGCAGGTAGCGCAGGTGGGATAGCGGGTTTAGCAAGGGTGGATGATTGCATTCTTTGCAGGGGAACGCCGCTCCCGCTATCCACTATCCCTAAACAGCGGCTTTAGGAGATCTGGCGGAAGAGCAAGCCCTTGGTCTTTGAAAATGTTGATGCTCCATCTAGGTTTTGAATTATTCAAGCACCAGTAAATTAGCTTTTAAAAAGTCACACGTTGAAGAGTTCAGTGCATTAAAGGACAGAGCAGCATCAGTCTTTACCCTCATACAGCCCCAGCTTCTGAAAACTTCCCATGTGCTTTTATGCAAAACGACAAACCCAGGCACCCTCCTCTGACTTCCTCCCCAGCTGTGTTCCACCCAGACAGGATAAATCAGCGACTCCCATGCCGCTTCTCACCGCCGCTGCTGGTCACCAAGCGGGTCAGCCGCACCGCCAGACACCAGGTCAAGGTCCTCCACGGTTCCTTCTAAGCCTGTAAAAACAGTCTGAGGTTTGCTGAGGGAGCCTGGAGCTCTGACTCTACCTGCGGTAGAATGAACACACGGTCGCGAAATAGAAAATGTCACCTTAAGTCATTTAATCTCATGTTTAGTCTTCAGGGCTTGTTTTTTCTTGTAGCAGGTGAAAAAATGATAATGGAGTGAGATAAATCTACCTGGGTCCAATACAAATCTTGTCTGAAAAGTTTGTTTCAGGCGAGTGTTTTTCTTCGTATGATCCACATAGTTTTGGCATCGCCCCCACCTTTTCTTTTTTTTTTTTCAGGTATTTCATTCTGTTCGAGGAAAAAGGTGTTTACGTGTTAAAAATGTGTTTTTACAGATGGAAATGATGTGCTAAAGCAGAAATGCGACGAGCCCAAACGTATTACATAAATGTATGTGTGTGTGTGTGTGTACGGGCAGGTCTTCTGGCTCTATTTGATCCCAGTTTGGACGTTTGCCAGTTTGCCCAACTTTGAAAACGTCGAATTCCACGCGCTCTTCAGCAGTTTCGAGTTCGGAGACAAGAATGTGTGCGATTGGAAAGAATGTGGACTTCTGGAGGTTTGTCAGTGACTTCCTCTTTTCTCTAAACGGCGTGCAGCAGAAAACTCCCGAATGATTCAGAGTTGGAGGAGCTGTAATGAATCCTCAGTTGACTACAACCATCTGAACAACAACTCAGCAGAGAAGCCTTCGTCTCCTCCCGCTTCTTCGCTTCTTAATTCCCCCTTCATCCTCTTCTCTACTCCTGATGTTACTTTACTGCAGCTTGAAACAAAAATCTATCTACAAAACAGAAAGACTGTCTGAACTCACGGGCAACAGCAAATCTATAAACTAATTATGGACGACATATATATGCCTAAATTAGACAAGAGGCAAAGAGGGTTTAAGTGAGCCAAGAAATAATGAGATGGGTCTAAAACTGGATTTTAACGTTTTATGCACTCAGCTCTAAAACAAGTATTTCACCTCCAGGCAAGGAAGTACAATATGTGATTGTACAGATAAGTGGACTTTGTTGCTGGTTTGCAACATTCTCTTTTTGCTTCAAAAAGTTCAAAAAAAAAAAAAAAACAACAAAATGACGATTTATCAAGCCATTTATGTCCAATATTTCAGTCACACGACCTTCCTTGGGTTGAACCAGCACACGTTTTTGAGGTTATTTCACTGACTTTCACTTGAATATAGTTTCCATGTAAAAATACATTTTTAACTATAAAAGCACTCGAAGAGCGCAGACCTCCACCAAGCGCAACAATTCCCCCATATAGCGATTTACACCATAAATACTAGTCGTACATATTGCACTGACAATATGGGACCGCTAAAAAAGTACCATATCTTCCTTTATTTTGTGATGCACACAAAAATGAATAATGATGCTATAAAGATTTCATGCAATATTTGCTTCCAAAGTCAATATATTAAATTAAACAACCTCAATATTTTTATAGAGATTGCGATAAAATCCGCCTTCTGGATCAGGTCCAGATCAGCCTTTGAAATTTGATAGAGGTTCCCATTGTCAATCCCTGAGTCAAATTTAATGAGTTTTGGGCAATAATTAACAGAGATATTGAGAAACAAAATTTTTGGCCCCATTGACCGCAATGTTATCGAAAATTTGAAAGTGATCCAGAATCCAGGATTTATTCTGGATCACAGCCAAAATGAAATCAGCTCTTTCTTTTCACATTTCTGACAACTCCTGAAAATGTCATCAAAATCCATCAATAACTTTTTGAGTTATTCTTGAACACAGACAGACAAACAGAACGTTGGTAAAAACATAACATTCTTGGTGGAGGTAATAAGATTAGCACATTAAATTATGTAGAACTGTCCAACAACAACGTTCTCCCTCCTGCCAGGGTTGTGCCTCATTTACAGGAAAACATTTCTACATAAAATAAGTGCAATCATAAAAGGGAAGGTGTTAGATGGTATCAAAATGAAAGCTGAGATTCAAAATGCCTATTAGCTCTTTTTTATGTGGACATTCTTCGACTGAACAAAGCCACATATTAATCCTCCATTAAATCAAAAATATAATCTTGTGTTTAAAGGCTTCCAGGTAGAGATTTGGCCCCTTTTCAGGAAACATTTAGCCCCTCTACTCAAAGACGGGCACTTTGTCAGCATTCCAGGGTAATTAGGGAATTACATAAAGGCGCATGTTAAGAAGTGACACTAAGGGGTTTAAGCTCACAATAGAAGTTTTCCAAAACAGAACTTTTTCCGAGGGTCGTTTAAGAGGTGCTGGTGCTGAGACTAATTGCAAAAAAAGAAAGGCGTTCCAGCCGGATGGAATGCATTATTTGGTCGAAAACGGTGGAGTAGCAGCACTTAGTCACAGAAAACATACATTAGAGAGAAAGGAGACGGTGCATGCGCAGCCACCCACCCATCATGCTCAGGGTCATACCTTCAAAACACCCTCAAATTACTGTCTGGCTCAATGCACAGGAAGTAGGTAAGCCCACTCAATCTGAACCGTTTTCACGGCGACAAACACTGGAGCGGGAGGTTAATGAGGGAGGGAGACGCCTCTCTAGTCAAGTGGAATTGTCAGTCATTCTCCAGTGCCCTTGAATTTAAAGAATGTGGATAAAATAACAGTGGACGGTCTGAGAAAACTGATTCAAGAAAAAAAAAAAAAGAAGAGACGTCAGGGAGGAGGTAAAGGAGGTAAAGGAGGAGAACTAAGAGCTGGAAAGCACCTGAAGTGTGAGTCAGGGGAGGAAGACGAAGAGGAGGAGGGCTGGACGCAGCTGCAATAACACTATCTCGCCGTCCAAGAGACATACACGCCGCGCCTATACGGACACGTATATGTGATTCACATGCACGGCCGTCCAAATGTGCTGAAAGCATTTCCTCGTTTGCCAGGAGTTTCTTGTGTCATACTGTGCATTTGGGCTTTAATAAACACATTAATCTGCAGCTGCCTCCTTTCTCCCAACATAATGTGTTAAAAAAAAAAGTCTGTACGTGTCGTTATAGATATATACACACACACATGTACACACACATGCCCAGGGTCAGCTAGTGCAGTCGGCCACAGGCATGGCCGCAGACCCAGATTCACACCCCCGCATCTGGCAGAACTAAGATCTGGCCTTGGCCTCGCTTCACAGCCGGCGGAGGTCTGCTTCGGGTCTGAGCTTCCACAAAAGCCCCTCGGCGTCCTGTCTTCACACTTTGTGAAACGCAGCTGGACTCCGAGTCGGCGTGCTGAGATGGAGGGGCCTCGTGCGCGGTGGCTCGGGTCTCAAGCGGCGCTGCATTTAAAGAAACAAACAACTGGAGTTTGCAGCCTGAGTGCTGCTGTAATTTGAGGTCACTGTGGTAGCAGGTACACCGTGGACAAGCAAGGACAGAACCGTCTCACATCTAAGAAAGCACCCAATGTATGGTTTAAAAAAATTTTTTTTTAAAGTGCTTGAAGTCACCATTTAGTGTTCGCCTTTGTACCGCTTGGGTTTCAGATAGAGGCCTTCCTCTTCACTGGTTTACTGGCTACCCTCCTCCTCAATCTCAGCTTAAAAATTGCTGTAACTCCTGTGTTGCCTTTTTGCCATCTTTTATTTAGAGGGAAACATTAGCTGGCCTGATCTGGCAGGGTAATATGGCTTTCATTTAGGAACATCCTGCATCTCTGAATGATTATTTGCATCTGTCTGGTTTATAAACTGGTTTGCTAAAGGACAGTGGACTTGTGTGTGTGTGTGTGTGTTTGTGTGTCTGCAGAGATATTGTAAATTGAGATGCATTCTATTAAATCTAAAATGCAGAAGCAGCATGAGCGAAACAAACAAGCATTTTCCAGTATGTGTTAACACAATGCCACTGAGGAAAGACATCAGTCTGATGTTGGTGACGTCAATCTGAGTCGTGAGGCCATTTCTCAAACATTCAAAACATTCAAGGCGGTTGTCACTCTTCCCAGCAGTGGACGCTGGTGGGAAGCATCTCAACGGTAAGACCCTGCAATGCTCAGAAGCTTTAAATTAGGGATGCACGATAACTGTTTTTTAAAACCGATACCAATAACTTTCAGCTCCTAATGGCCGATAACCGATACCGATAACCGATACCGATAACACACACATATACCTAAAATCATTACATCAATACTATGAACAAAATCAAAAATAGTTTTGACTTTTTAAATGAACAGATATTTATTTTTTCCAATGAAAAACTATTGTCAAACCTCTCCAACATTTTCGTAAAGCTATCAAACAAACCTATTTGATATCTCACATTAACTTAAATAAGGTGCATTACTTACTGATACAAAAATTAAAGGCTCCTTGAACTGATGGAAATACATGCATCAGAATTACAAACTGAAAAAGATTAACATTTAAAGGATTTTGGCTTGTGGTTCCATTTAAATTAATACCTTTAATTAAAGTAAATGAGGTTCAGTAGTTTTTATTTTTTAATCTCATGGAAGCTTTAGATGAGAGGAATGAGCGAGAGAAGAGGAGAGGGGAGGGAGAGACTCCTGCTGGATTGTGCATGTTAGCATTAGCTTCCGTTAGCTCACTTTAGCACGATTTCAAAACTCCATGGAAGTGATTGTTATGTTGTAGGTGGCCGATCGGGTTTTATGTATTAAAGCTTGTGCTTCCCTCCTCGTAGAATTCGCTCGGAGAATTTGTCACAAATAACCACCAAACTATTTTCTTCTGAAACTTTAACGAAGTTCCGCGCTGCCATGTTTGTTGTGATCAGCACAATGCAGGCTGCATTCAAGGTCTAACGTAAATTCCGACGTTTCCTCGTTTGCTAGTCGTTATTTCAGCCTTTTCTACTTTTTTCTTTTTTTATGTGTAACATGTGGGAAAATACTGCGAATATTCAATTCAAGTTCAGCAACTACCAAAATTATTACCGAGTTAACTAGTTGTTTTCTGGCATGAGGAGGTATTCTTGATTTTCCTTATTGAGAAATCGTTTTTCTGATTATGCCGACGTCACTTGAACACAACATTCACTGCCGGTTATTCAAGGCTCAGAGGGTGCAAAGCAATGCCTGTGTTGACAGAAATATATATGTTATCGGGGCTATTCGTCGTGATATCGGACCTATCGGGATGACGTCATAATTTCCTGTTATCAGCCCGATAGTTATCGTGCACCCCTACTTTAAATAAAATCTAACAGGCACATCTCAGGTTCTACAGGCTTCATTTTAGTGCCACGATTTTATTTTATTTCACTCGTGCACCAATTTTCATCACAACTGTAAAGCATGACAGAGGGAGCATCATGGTTTGGGGCTGATTTTGCTTTTTCCTTTTGCGATCGCAGTAATTCAAGAGGGGGGGGGGGGGGGGGGGGTTCAAAATAATATGAGAAAACTTTCCAGGAGTATGTCTTAAGTGCAGCTGCCTGACCAACAGCTTTGAGCAAAGTAAGTGTGATGCCACAGTGACAGTGACTCAATGCAAGAAATTAAACAAATAACAGAGTAGCTGGTGTGAGAAAAAAAAAAAAACTGCCTGACTAAAGCAACATTGTTGATGTGTTTGAGAAAGAGTGAACGAAAGGAAGAGAGCAGAAGAAGCAAAGATGAAAGCGGTTTCAGCCACAGGAGGGAAAACACTTTGGGGAGGTATGTTTATGAACGCTGCTTAAGATCATAATTCGTGAAAACACAGGCCCACAGGAAGGCCTGAATCAGCCACCGGCTGGAGGAAAATCTTCTCCTCCGGCTGTAACGCGACGACTCCTGCTCCTCCTGCCCTGTTTTTGTGTGTTCAGCAGATGTCTCCTGCTGATGACACACATTAAGCCGGCCTTAGATCAGTGTTCGGCTCTGCAGCGGAGAGAATAGAAAAATAAGAGGTTGTTATACTTGTACATGTCATGCTTCTAGCTACATGTTCCATAGAGGAAAAATAACCATTTACTTTTAATTTATAGAACTGAAAACACTCCCCCTTTCTAAACCACATAATCAGTCCGTAATGTCTCTGGTCACTAACTGCTTTATTCAGCTGCCATTAAATAAACAGTCAAAAAAGCAGGAATATAAACGTTTGTTGCAAGGGGGGGGGCTGCAGTTTACAAGCTCTAACTGGAAATGTTTCGCAGCCACTTGAAGGTCAATATAGACTAAATAGGCTACTTATTCAGATTAGTTACTCAGAGCATTATTACATAAGAGGGCTCCTCCTGTCTGCAGGACGTGCATGCGTTTAAATCCACATTATCCCTCTCTCCTAATCCGTTTGTGCCTCTCTCTTCCTCATTGAGGATTTTTTTTTTTTTTTTCCCTCCCGGGCCTCTGAGCGTCTGCTCCCATGAAACGTCTGCGATAACAATGTGGCGACTGGAAAATATAGAGCTCCTCTCGTAAAAAAGCCTGAATTGCTGCCGTCTGCTACTTCCGTGCGCTGCCACCCCTGCTGGACAATACACAAACTCACGGTAAACTGTGACACAACGGGGGCCAAATGAAAAGCCTTTTAAAACAGGTTTGTCGTGGTTGCTGGCGCGGACGCCGGAATCTTTGAATTTTTACACGACACCATTTGAGACTTTTATGCATCGCGTTTTACTGGGGTGGGCCTTACTCCACCTAGAACAGTTAACCATCGAGAATCGTCCCTTAAGAAATCTTACAAGACCCCAAGTGCCAGCAGTTAACATCATAAATATCAGTGTCCAAAACTATATCACACCGGCTCGGTTGTAAAATATTTAAAATGATGTAACTACATATTTGGGTTGGCCATCATAAAAAAAAGTAATTTCCTAAAAATTGGCCTTAAGTTATGGTTGACGTGTGAACATAAAACGAGAGCTTTAGTTTAATGTTTTCTGGCTTTGAACATGTAACCAGTGCCTTAACTGGGCAGCCATGGAGCCACATTTATGTTATGTCAGCAGCAACTGGAGCGCAGCGTAACCTTCAGATACTGAAGAAAGATTATTTTTTTCTTGTTATTGTGAAATAACCAATCCAGTATTGGCCTTTAGAGTAACTGTAGTCTTAGGGCCCGATCTTCGGACAGATCTCCTAAAGTCGCTATTAAGGGATAAAGGGTAGCGGAAGGGGCGTTCCCCCACAAAAAACATAACCTTCCACCTTGCTAAACCTGCTATCCCACCTGCGCTACCCGCTACATTATGCACAGGAGTGGTTAGGGCGTTCCACCTATTAAACCAATCAGTGCGTCAGTAGCCATTGCCTTTAAGAGCAGGTTGCGCTACCCGCAAACCCGCTACAGAGGATCTTTTCATCCAGATTGGCGCAGCCTGAGTGTCCCAGATAGTCAGTGCGCTCCCAGTTAACACGCTCTGGTCGTCTATGGTTTAACTGGCGAGCAATCCGTTTAAGACGATCTCTGCTATTTTCTCAGGGGTTCAACTGAGGCCAAAGCACGCTTTTTATACAAGAGTTAATTCGAGAGGTAGAGCCGTTTGTGCACGTCCACA
This sequence comes from Hirundichthys speculiger, assembly GCA_018398805.1. Taxonomy (NCBI): domain Eukaryota; kingdom Metazoa; phylum Chordata; class Actinopteri; order Beloniformes; family Exocoetidae; genus Hirundichthys; species Hirundichthys speculiger. The sequence continues at coordinate 1,586,269 of JAGFBZ010002408.1, read as the reverse complement.
TGTGACCAGGTGGATGTGCATTGATGCCATCTGGACGTGCTCTTGTACGTGCCGACATGCAGATTGTGGATGGTCTGACCACCCGCTACCGAGTTTGCGGAAAGAGCAAAAGACACGCCCATTGCCACACCTACAAAGTGAGTAAGGGAGTCGGCATAATGCGTAGTGGCTATAGCAGGTGGAAGATTGCATTAGTGGTTAGCGGAGGTTCCTATACCCGCAATTTGATAGTAGCGGCTAGTGTTAACGGGTAAAGGGAAGTGTACGATCGGGGCCTTGGTAGTTTTTGAGTTTTTCACACTATCACACCGACCTCTCACCTCAGCCGCATCACGTACATCTGACATTTGGTTTTTTATCTCGAAACCAACCCCGAGGGAAGCCTTTAGCACCTGTTCCCAGTGGAATGAATTAAATTAATGAAGTGCCTTCGATGTCACCAAACCTGAACAGAGAGTAAAACAGAAGGAAAACAGCAATTGAAAGGGACATGTAAAACTCGTCATTAAAAATGATGTTCAGCTGGCCTTGCATCAGTTTCAGTTGGTGGAGGCTCCTCCAGACTGCCAAGCAGATTAGGATTCACTAAGTGTGACAATGTTGGTGTCATGGCTGGTCTAGTCAGTCCCTGCCTCTCCGACCACTGTGGTCAAAAACTAAGTAATATTATTATTTTTTCCCCCCTGCAGCCTCTTTATCTTGCTTAGTACTTGGCTAGCCGTTCTGGCTAGGCCAGATCGCTGCTGGGTGATGGTTGGTCTATCACTCACAGTGTCCGTGACAGACTCATTTCATCTTCTGCGCTGCGTTTGCAGCAAACCTCGCTGCCTTTCTGCACTGCTGCCAAGTCACAGAACCCTCATTTCGACCCCGTTTCGGCTTTGTTACTAAGCCTCCCAGGGCGCTACAACGATGTACCACCGGCAGAATGAGATGTTGCAGTGTTTCACCTCTGTGCAATTCACACAGCAGGGCTGTAGACACCATGGACCTGAAAACAAAAAAAAAAAGTATTTCAGCGCTTAAGAGTGTGCTGCAAAATTTACAATGTAGTTTGGTTTTCAAATAATGCATAGAAACCTTTCAAGGTCGGTCCCAGTTCGACATCTTCATTCCAACGATGAAGATAAGCTGCTTTTATCATTTGCTGCTCAAAAAACTCCTCAAGCTTATTTTTCAGTCCTGTCTTTTTAAGTTCGTCCCTCAGAAAAAGCCCACTTTCTTCTGATTTACTCCTGAAGGGTCCCTGGGGGCCTGGAGCAGCGCTTGTATGCAGCACTGACTTGAACTTCATGGGTGTTCTGTCCCTTCGGTAGATCATCAGTCCTCAGACGGACAGGATGATGTAAACCTGCGGTAAAAGTAGCTCCACTGGGTTTAACTTTATTTATGTTTGCCTCTTTTAACCACATTTAATATGAATATTATAATGTAAAATGTTTGACAGAAAGTAGGATGTAATAGGTCTCTATTTAGATGTTTTTACATTCTGTATCAACAGAAGTATTTAGCGGCTGTCATCGTCAACGCCAGTAATCACAAATTTAAAAGCATCTTCTGTCACGGTCGCCGTGGGACTCATCTGCGCTCATCAGCGGTAATAACAGTGGCTGAAACTCCCCATTTCACGTACAATTACAGGGAGACTGCTGCAGTGCATTCCTCCGTGAAACACGAGAGCGAAGGAGTTAGAAAAGTTAACAAATAACGCCATAGCCCACACCTTATAGAAGAGCTGAAATGACGGACCACACAGCGTGCACGCCGTGAAACCGGGGCTACAAAATCTATTAACACAACAAACCGCTGGGTGTGATTTTGCCTCAGATGAACCAGCTTCTCACTGCCAGGGAATGTCCGTTGGATGTCAGAGAGAAACCTCAGAAGAAGAAAAAAAAAAAAAACCCCTGAGCCTGCGGTGAGGCAGGTGAGGGGTTCGTAACATCACTGTGAAGGAACGTGGAGAAGACAGGAGGCCGTTAGCTTTTAGCTCGGAGCAGTGGAGCCGTTCTTAATGTTGAGCCAAGGCTTTGGATTCCACGGGTCATACGAGCAACACGCTAAATTTATCTAAATTATCCTCTCTGTCTCAAGCATCTTAAATGTTAACATCCAGCTTTCATTCCAGTCATGACCTCTGTTGCAAAACATCAGCGTACTCCCATTTCAAGACGGCGCTCAGGGGTATTGTGGGGTTTCAGCTGGAAAACGGAGGATTAGGCAACAATGCGCAAGACATAAATGAATGGAAAATACATCCGAAGAAGCCCAGGAGCCCACATTCATGCCGGTGCCTCCCATTAAAACGTCTCCGCCGCTCAGAGGGTGGCATGGTATTTAAAAATACCAGCGACTGTTAATTTCAGTTTATTTCGAGGAATTCAGTACTGGACATCCCCCTCCTGAAAGCTTAGCTCTTTTGTCTTGTGGTCGTTTCATGGCTCAGTCATGCAGATGTAAACCGCTTGGTTTCGGATCGTACCATCCGACAAAATTAATGACAGAGCCTGTCTGTCTTCTATTAGTCTGTGTAGTGACCTGTGAACTCACATGTACCTGGAGAGTGCACGTTGCCCAGGCACATGGTTTGTGTTCCACCTCCACTGTTATCGTTAGTATATCATATGCAGTCTCTGAGGGGGGGGGGGAGAGAGGATCCTTTTGCAGAGGGCCTGGGAAAAATTCAGTTATCATTACAGATATGGTTTAATTTTCAGCACAGGCTTGGTAAACTGGCTGAACTTTACCACTTTCACACAGATACTGTGATGGAAAGACGTGCTGGTGAGTGTCCGGGATGACCCCCATACTCACTATATTTACTCCATGTGGGGGAGTTTTATGCAGACGAGGGGCTTACTTTGGACACAACCACAGTTTTCTGTCCTCGGCTGCCCTCCAAACGGGAAGGTTGCTGGATTGATCCCGCAGTGCCACTGGGCAGGACGCAGAACCCAACACTGGCCCCACCACTCACAGCGCCGGCGATATTAAATCTACGACAAATCACGATCACGATCTGCCGCGTCAACCCTCACAAAGGTCTTTTAAATATCACATCTGCGGTAGCCGACATCAATTATTCAGTCAGTGTTCCTTTCAATAATTCTCTCTTCACAGTTCTGCCCTCATTTTTTTTTTATATATTCTGTAATTAGTCAGTTTTATATGAAAATGTGACGAACAGACTCATAAAACATATCTAGCAGCTGAAAATTTAACAATTTTCTGTGAAAATGAAAAGTTAATGCTGCCTTTTACTTCAACAAAGTTTTAGTTTTATTACTTATGTAACTTTATTATTATATCTACTTTGTTATATGTCTTTCTTCCCCTCTCGGCAGCGCGATCTTCGTGCTGCAGTAGGTTACGTCAGGACGCATGGAAAGTGTGCAGCTGTTTACGTTCATCGCAACAACCGGCAGCTCTGCTGTCCGCTGACACTTCAGCTGGTGAGCATTTAATTGTGTGTTAGGAAATGAAGTGAAACCTTAAAAAAAATATAAAAAAATAAAAAAAACCCGACAGCTCACAGTTTTCCACATCTCCGCGGCGTTTTAACGGCAGCTTTGAGCTGGGTGTTTCAAAGGCGTGCACGGAGAGTGAGATCATCCTGAAGTTACTGCACTTACAGCAGCAGCAGCAGGACAAACTTCTCACACATACGGGTCGCAAGATTAATGCTGTGTCTAACGCAGTGTGGGCGACTCTGGAGATACGCAGGGCCAGAGATCAATACTCCTCTCCCACTTGGTGTCAGATTCACATGCAAAGTCATGCATACGGTTAAAACATACTGCATAATTACGTTTGCCAGGACAGAACCGAGGAGGAAGTTTTCTCTTTCTGGTGTTTATTCGATACTACAAAGCATGCACTTTTTTTTTTGACTTTGATAGACTTTCACTTTAAAGTGAGCTGTCCCAGACAGTTTACATTGTTCTCTTAGTTTTCTACGGTTAATGACGACCATCTCGACGGATAAGCGGCCTGTGCTTTGAGGAGAAACCGATAATAAACTGTCTGTAAAGTTTAAATGCCGATGTCGGGCTCAGCGTCAAGACTGGACAGCAGGCAGTTTGCAGGCTGGTGTGAAGTCAACATTTGACTGAATGAAGACCTTTTAATGTGTCTGGGGGGGCGGGCTTACCTTTGCCTTTGCAACAAGGGGCTTCAACTGGCTTGCTAATCTGTTGTCAACACAGAAGTTGCTTGAAGGACCGCGACGGCTGAATCTAAAATGTCCATCTTTACAGCAGAAATAAATCTGGTTTCACATCCATGACAACTGTACAGGAGGGATTGGGTTTTTATTTTTATAAATATACCTTTGAGTGACAGTTGCATTTATGTCAAACGTTTAGCTGTCACTTTAGCTATTTAGAACTTTCAGTCAACCCAGCTGTGAATAAAGACCTAACAGAGCAAAAATAATTTCTATTTTAGAGATATCAGGACTTGTTGCGACCAAGAGACGGCTGCGACTGGCTCTGGGTTGACTGACCGCCTTCACCCTTGTGACATTTCAGGACCCTTCCACCTTGAGTAAGAGGACTGTTAGCCAAAATCTTCCAACCACAGTCCATGTTCGGTCGGATCCCAGAGATCACAGAACGACTGAGATCTGCCAGTCTTCACTTCGGCACTGGCTTTGGAGGAATCTTTGGTGGCAACACCTGAAATGAGGATGAGATGAAGAACAGATTTGATCAGAATGACTGTAAAGAAACATTTAGTTAGCTTCTAGGTTAGCATGAGCTGAGCTAAGCTAAAACAGCTCAGTTGTGGTCCATTTTACTCTGGGATATGCTGGGATTCTTCTTTATGGTTATGATCGTACGGGATTACATTCTGTAAAACTTAAACCTACAAATCTTGGACTACAACAAAAGTAGATTCACTTTACTGTGAAGCTTCGCCGTGTCCCCAACCTTAACCCCAACCTAACCCTAACCCCAGCCATGTTTTTCTGCTTAACTGAGAAGGCTCGTCTAATGTGTGTTTCTCATCAAGTGTGCAGTTCTCAGAAACGTGGGCTAATCTTTAACAGTTTAATAAGTGCCAGAATATGATGTCAATCTATTACTTTAAGTGTTAGTGTTGTCAGTGTCAATTACAGCAGTTTTAATGGGAGAGAAAAAAACTGTGATCTCACAACTACCCACACTTAACTTTTATCCAAAACTCTTGCATAAGATGGAGCTGGAAAAAAAAAATGTTTGGCTATGTCATCGGATAGGGAACAAGCACGTACCAAAAATCTTGCTTTATTTGTTTTATTTTTCTATAATTAATTGCTTCCTCTGTGCATTCAGAGTCGTTCAGCCATCAGGTTCTAATGAGATAAACATTTCTGTTTTTCTGTTTCGAGCACCTGCTGGTTTTGGCTTTGTCCTGTGGGAGGCTGCCCATTAGACCAGATTAAATTACACAGGCTCTATACACATGCGCTCATTCTTGCGAATTTCTGTCATTAGTCACTGCGGTATCATGTTCAGTCCTCTGAATGGCTCTGGACACTCCTGGGCCCGGGGAAGGAGAGCGTAAAAAATGCTCGGGACAAGCCAGCTGTAATCCAGATGACTGAAACATGGGAAAGCGTTGAAACCACAAAAAAAAAAGCGAGATACGATGACACGCAGGAAAACCATAATGAAAACTATGATGAATCCTGATTTGTATGCTGCGAATGCATATGAATCAATTGGAGATGGATTATATTGCTGGCCGTATAATGACCTACGACTGTTTGATTTCATTTAAAGTGCCATGAATCCAACTGGACCATCAAAAAGACCTCTAGAACTGTGAGTACACACTATTTCCATCTCTCAGTATTTTTAGAAGTGTGATTCCAATGATAAAACATGCTTTTTACCACAAACCTTTCATGGAGTTAGCAGCCTAAAGAACAAGTTAATGGATGTTTCCTTGGTTTGATGCATCCCATACTTGAAGCAAAGAGACTCAGACATAAGGCAGGACGACAATGAAATACAATGCTACAGACACAGAGGTACACTAATGGGAAATGTAAAAATAACTATTAAATCTCAGCTAGAATAGTCCCATACAGTACAGCAGCCTGGGTGTGCTGGGATGGCCTGACTGAGCTGAATCCAGCAACATACGACATGTAACTGTGGCAGGTTTTTAAGGTCGCTGGATGTGCCAAAAAAACCCCACCAAAATAAAGTCCCATTCAGTTATTATATGAGCTGTTTGGTGCAAAATGCCAAAACTGTCCCACCGGTAGACTGTATCTAGATGTTGGAGAGACAAACTGGCTTCGCTCTCAGTCTAAAAACCCCTTAAACACCAATGAAACAATTGTTAAAGTAAAAGGGAAAATCAAGCTAAACATCAAAGTTGCCTTTGAGATGCGGTGCGCAGTTCACCTTCAAAGGGACAGAAGGTTAACACAGAAAAGGTGCACGTGCAGTTTCACGTGACTGATGCAAACATTCGTTTTCATAATGTACACACCCAGCCCAAACACACCCGCTTACACCCTTTGTGTCAATCGCCTCGCTCTCGCCCGATGTTTCCTCCTGCTCCCTCTGCCTGCTTCGTTCTCTCTTAACAGGGAACAATTAATCAGGGTCATTTCCTGTGCGAAGTGGATGTCCTGTCTAACAGGAAGTGGCTTAAGAGGGTCCCTGGGCACAAGAGACTCCCTGGGCAGGAGCAGGAACCCCCACCCCACCCCACCCCAAGAAAAGCCTGCTATGTCAGGAAGTCCATGCGTGCCTACCGGGCAAGGCGAGACACGTTTATATGTATGGCACCTTCCGGTCACAGGGCAAATAAAATCACATAACAGATAAAAAGAAAGGTAAAGGGTTATACTCTTGAAGCTGCCCCCTATGCCAAACCTTTTCATCCACATTAAACACTGGAGCTTGCCTGACCTCCTGAATTGTCTTAAAAAAGGCCCAACTGTTGGTACAGTAGTTATAGACTGGACCGCTTGGCAAACAAAACTAGCTGATGGTCTTTATCTGAAGTGCCATGGAACAAAGACATTCTCGGAAAACTGCTCGTATTGTCCTCGCCATCCATCATTTCAACATGCGCGAAGAGTGATGATACACTCTCGCTCAGTGTCTCGCCGACAGTCGCTGAGACAGGAAGGAAACCGTGCCTGGTTGATAACACGTCGATAGCTCGCCTGTGATGTCTCTCTCATCTCTTCTGTTGAGTTTCACCGACAGTACGGGAGCTCTGGTGGCCATCCAACGCTTCCTCTCCTTCCTATCTTTTGTTGAGTCGTCACAAAAGACGCCACGGGGGAATAGCCTCTGGAGGCTAATGAAGAAAAGAGTCGGCGTCGTGGACCGCAAGATGAACGACGGATGTTTAGATTCATTCCAGCTGATGTACATAAGCAGCGTGCCATCGCCAGAAGCCTTACTTGGATCAGATGGCTTGTTGATGCTCTTTACCCCAGTGATAGCACACTTTTCTGGTCGTTCTCGTATCCCGTTAGCTGCCAGCAACACCAGGCTGAGAGAATGGAAACTCCATGTGAGCCAGTCGTGCCACAACGCCTGCATCAAGTATACTGGCGAGCACATTCGTGCAGTACAGAAGTAACGCTCACATCCTGCAACTTCTGGCTGTCGGAGCATTTTACAAACCTCTGTATCTCTCAGGTGCCTGTCCGTTACGAGAAAGCAGCGAGAAGGCTGGATACCCTCATAGTCCTGCCAGTCATGCAACGTTTAGCGGAAATGAGGCAGAAATTCTTTCTTGTCGGAGTATGAAAGGGGATGTCTGTCTCAGTTTGTTTGACTGCTTCGGCTTTATGGTCATGGTCAGGCCGTGGAAACTTGTGTGAATGATGATGAGCAGATTTACACCTGTTTGAAATAATTTCACAGCATTACAAACAGGGCTAGGGATACGCTTATTCCAGGGGGAAAATCGAAAAGCGGTAACAGTGGAGCGATTCACCTCAAGCCAAATAGGTGGTTTTTAATGTGGAGAGTTGTGTAGTTTAGAACGGTACTGGACCCAGTTTAAAGATCCCAGCCATATCCCCACTTGGCCTGATGTTGGATCAAGACATCTGGCTTTCTGGGAGGTATTTCCCCGCAAAAAGCCAGTGGAAGTTAAATGGAATTATCCTGCTGGAAAAGCTTCCAGTGAACGTAATGGATATCCTTACATGATCTCATGTACCATGATGCTGTGTGTGAATATGCTACATTAATAATATCCATCCAGAAGCATCCATCCATCCATCTTCTGTGCTCCCTTCAGTCCTATTTAGGGTCACTGGGGGGGTCCATACCTGATGAAGTTTTTTTCACCAGTTGAACTACGTGTTTTCATTGTTTCTTCAAATCGGCTCATCCTTTATCTTCCACTTATGGAGCTTTAAAATGGTCAGAAAAAGATGCATCAGCTGTTGTTTCACATCTTTATTATTTGTTGGCTATTATTCCAGTCCAAACTAAACTACAGTGGTAACCTCTATTTATGAAATTAATTGGTTCTGGAAGTAGTTTCGTAACCTGAAAATTCCGTAAGTAGAGACGCATTTTCCATGTAAATGATCTAATCCGTTCCAAGACCCCCAAAAATCGGACATAATTTTTTTAATAAATCATAAAAATGCATCAAAACATGTAAAAATACATGTTACAATTAGAATTATAATTAAAAATGATGTTCATTTACCTTTTAACTGCTATCGTCGTCACCTTTTCTCTCTCAGCATTAGTTTTTGCCTGACGTTTTGTAAAGAACCGATCCAAGGACGTTTGCTTTTGTCGGCTTTTAACAATCTTTTCAAAAATGTGCAAGGCAAACATCAACATAGTGAGCGATAGCCCGACTAGTGAACACATTCTTTTCAACGAAATCCGAAACTTCATGAAATTTTCCCTAAAATGTCAATGGGATGCCAGGAAGATGCTAGCCGATAGCCAATGGCAGAGCAGCTACAAGTGCGCAAACTGTATTTTTGACTTTCGTATCCTGAAATTTCTTTCATAACAAGAGGCAATATTTTCCCGTTGAGACGTGTCGTAACCTGAAAATTCCATATGTAGAGACGTTCGTAAGTACATTCTTGTCTAATACTACTGACCTGCTTTACAGATGCACATTCACTAACGAATCAAACGGTTATCATTAAGATGAATTTCTCAAAAGCACATGCCTGGAGGTCCTACGCAGCTGCTTGCTTTGATCAGTTGGTGTTCCAGGCTTTGAAACATAATAAAACATTTCTTGAGGTACATTTTCTCCTGGTTTTGACATTTTTTCCGCCCAGAATCACTTTAAAGTACTAACACTGTCAACAGCAATTTCTGTCTCTTAAAAACCCAACTAAGTATGAACTGCACCAACGACGCTGTGCCAAAAGACATGAGTTGCTTTTTCAAACAAGTCACAGTTTGCACTTTTTTTTTCCCTCCAGCAGTGTGGGTGCCGCTAACGAAGACACTGACAGCGCGTCCTACGCAAGTGAGTGACTCAGCCGTGTGCTGATTAAGGGATTTGCGAACAGAGGAGCCATCAGTCAAACGCAATGATCACTCCTACAAGCCCACCCCGCAGACCAAAGCAGCAATATTCTGTTTATCCAGCTGCTGCTTTGGCCAGACGGAGACCCCTGCTCCTGTCTTGGCGATCCGACGGAGGAGCTCAAAGAAACAAGGAGGACGCCTGGCCATAGGAGCAGTTTCTGGTCCAAAAGTTATTGTTAACCTGTTCCACAGCCTTATATCCTTTCTAGACATGCAAAGTAAACAATGCAGATAATGTTTAGAGGTTTCTACGCACCCGTGCCAGGAGGGAAAATATACAGCTCAGTGTGCTTTAGGAACGCTGGAAAAAAGCTGTGATGAAATCTCAGCTCACCCACATCAGTGGGGACTTGCAGCTCAGCAGCCAGCAGAGTTGAACATATGGCTTCGTGGTTTTCAGGCAAAACAAGTTGGAAGCAATTGAGACTAAAATAAATAAAGGAAAAAAAGAAAAAAAAATCTGTTATAGAGATGACAGAGAGGAGCGGGAAGAATCGTTTTTAGTTACTTGGCTTTTGATTTGACAAGTTAAACCTGCTGAGAGTTAAAAAAAAAAAAAAAAAGATTATAAATGATGAAGAAAACAAAAGAGATGCAACACGCTGGGCCAGAAAGCTAGAGAGAACAAAGATTCTCAGTTTCACGTCGACTGGGAGATCAGAGTTACGGTAAGTCAAAGCGCAGCTGCTGAAGGGAGGATGTAAAGACAGCTACTCCCATGGAAGCCCCGACACTCCTCCAACACCACAATGGAGTGAACGTAGATGGACTGCGGCCTTCAGGAAGTCCATCACACCAGCAGCAACACTCAGAATGTTCATTTAAAGTTATTATATATTGTTTTTTGTTTTGTTTTTTACTGCTTATTAATACCAGAAGCATAAGTCACAGAAATCATGCTCAACAAAGTACAGTATGAGCAGGTCAGATGATGAAGATCAAGGCAACCCAGCCTCCTGCAGAGTTTATACAGAAAAATAAATTGGTTTTTATAAGAAATGTCACCACGATCATTTAAATGTACCAAGCCGGCCAGCAGGAAGCCAGATTGTTATTACAGAAAGTGATCAGGTGTCTGTTTGCTGTCCTAATGATAATAGCCAATCATGGCTGATTAGGACACAGAAAACGCAGTTTAGAAACCATGTGCTATCATTTAATCTTGCAGGGATCCTGCATGGATATTTTTGCCCCTTATCCACATTTCCACTGGCGGCACCAGAAACCAGATTAGTCAGTGTTGCTCTCAGGTTCATAATCCTTCCTAAGCTTCCTTTGAACAAGGTAATATTTTTGTTGGCGCGCCATTGAGAAGTTAACATGAAGACAGGAGGGAGGGTCCAGGACACTGTAAATGTCCTTGGGAATTCAGGAATCGCCACCTGGAAGCATTTTGGGGATTTAGATGAGAGATCTTTGACACTATAGATACTCTCAAAGAGGCAAACCACTCTGCACACTCACAGGCAAGAAAGCACAACCTTGTCCCTGCCCATCCTAAGATTACAGCCATAGTCTGACATCACTCGTACTACGCGTTCTGACTGACAGCCAATCCCACAGGATTAGTCTGGTGTTTCCCCACATACATACCACCTAGTGCCAGCCAGAGCCGCAATATATAAACTCTGTGAGTGTGTGTGTGTGTGTGTGTGAATGTTCCCGCTGGCTTGTTTGTAGGCATAGGACATTTTTGAGTATATTTATGTTTCTCATCATGGAGAAAGTTTGGGAGGCCAAATGTTGATGGAAAGGTGCGCTGTTCTTTTTTTTTTTGTTTGTTTTGGTCAAAGGATCTCAAAATATATAAGGCTCTGAGAACTCACACTGTGCTAAAAGAATAATTAATGGAAAAACCTATTTGATTGTGCTTGGTTAGGATTGAAGGCTTGCACAGAGAGTAATACACTAATCCTAACCAGCGTCCCACGGTTAAATCATTTAGAGGCCGGCGGTGACGCAAATGAGACAGACAGGTGGAAGAGAAAAAAGGAGGGAAAAACTTCCATGATAAAATAAAGTCCATCAATTCGTCAGCTTCCGCTTCTCCGTCTGGGTCACGGAGGCAAAAGTTTAAGCAGAGATGCTCTTCCAGAGGGATACCGAGACGATCCCAGGCTAGCCGAGAGATATAGGCCCCGATCGTACACTTCCCCCTAGCCGCTACCCGCAAATTGCAGGTATCGGAACCTCCGCTAACCGCTAATGCAATCTTCCGCTCGCTAAAGCCGCTATCCGTTATGCCGACTCCCTTACTCACTTTGTAGGTGTGGCAATGGGGGTGTCTTTTGCCCTTTCCACATACTCAGTATCTTGCAATTGCGGGTTTAGGGTTCCGGGTAGCGGGTGGTCAGACTTCCCGCAATCCACATGTCGGCGCGTGCAAGAGCGCGTCCAAATGGCATCAATGTGCGTCCACCTGGTCACATGTGGACGTGCACAAACGGCTCTACCTCTCGAATTAACTCTTGTATAAAAAGCGTGATTTGGCCTCAGTTGAACCCCTGAGAAAATAGTGGGGATCGTCTTAAACGGCTTTCTCGCCAGTGAAATCATAGACGACCAGAGCATGTTTACTGGGAGCGCACCAGCTATCTGGGACTTTTTAGGCTGCTTCGATCTGGATGAAAGATGCTCCATAGCGGTTTGCAGGTAGCGCAACCTGCTCTTAAAGGCAATGGCTACTGACGCACTGATTGGTTTAACAGGTGGAACGCCCTAACCACTCCTATGCATAATGTCGCGCGTAGCGCAGGTAGGATAGCGGGTTTAGCAAGGTGGAAGATTGCGTTCTTTGTGGAGGAACGCCCCTCCCGCTATCTGCTAACACCTTCCCAGGGATCCGTCCAGGAGGCGTCTCAGATCTCGAGCTGCTGAACCCCTCCAGAGAGAGCTGAACATCGTAGATTGATGAAGCCAATAGGGTAACATCATCTGCAAAAAGCACATACAGAACCCTGAGGTCTCCAAACCAGACTCCTGTGGCTGCGCCTCGAAATTATGACCATAAAAGTTCTGAACACAATCTATGACAACGTGGACCAAGCCCTCACTCTGTATCGGACCTAAATGGTCACAAGAACGAGTATATTATCCCATTCTTCTGGAGCAACCCCCACAGGATACCCCCAGGGTCGAATGCCTTTTCACAAAACACATGAACTGGTCGGGCCGGCTCCCATTCCCCGTCTGAGACTGTACCGAGAGTAAAGGGCTGAATTTCAAGCTGAAATGTGACAGCGAAGCACTCACGTGCAGCTCATATGCACTGTTATGCTAATCGTGTAGTCTTATTTTCAAAAAATATGAGAAAAAGAACAGCATATGATCTCATGTTAATGTTTCACTTGTTCAGATCATTCTCATATTTCAACATTCTTTACTGCAGTAATCCTTATTCTTCTTTCTGCTTTATCGTGCTGCTTGGTTTGCTTGGTTTCATATCTAGTGTCCACAGGGGTTCAATGTGTTGTTTATGCAGTCTAGCAGACATCAGACTCTGAAAAGAAACAGTATGATTATACAGAGCGTATACTCAGTAAACTTCAGCGACGTTATCAGAACAGTTGAAGTTAAAGGGCCTCTATGATCCTTCAATCTCACTTTTCCTCTCTCCATCCCCCTGGTTTTGTCTTCTCCTTTACTCTGTCTGGAGAACAGATTAGAGACAGACACTATATAACTAGTGGAAAAAGGTCACATGTGTACATATCCTTTTTTTTTTTTCCTCTTATAGTATTCTCTTCCTTTTTTCCATCACTCGACAAACATCTCACCTACTTCTTGTACAGGCTGCTTCTTAAGGGAGATATACAGTTTCTGGCAGCAGCTTTTCACACTACGTGAGCTGACCCCAGTGACCGTCTGTCTGGCTCAGCTCTTGGTTTTGGTCAGGACCGGTCAGATAGGTCCGACTGAACATAAAACCTGCAGAAAGAGGCCAGAGACGATGGACGAAGACACAGCTGTGCTGCTCAAACAAAGGAACTTTCAGAGAAAGCGTCAAAGCGACTGCACGCTCTCACAACCTTTGATTTCGGGATTAAATTCACTACTTAAGTTCATGTTTGAACTGGGTGTGTACACCTGCCAGCAGATGTGTAAGCCTTAATCAAAGATGCTGACAGACGAGCTTTTGTATGTGTGTACAGTAGATGTATGAGTGACTGGGACTGGCAGGAATTAATGGGGCTTTGCTGACAGACAGGAGGAATCCTTGTCGGGGCCTGAACGTAGAACAGAAGAAGACAGAGACGTAAAACGGCCAAGCACATACGAGGAACAAAGCTGCAATTTTATGTCGTGAAGCTCACGAAAATGCTTTGTAAAGTGTTGCTGATGATGATTTCATTTATTCAGGGAAAAAGCGATTAAAGCCGAGTAAAAATGTCATTGCCCTCACCTGTTAAATCATGAACTAACTGTCATTAATCACATTTTTTGGAAAGCTGAGTTCAGTTCCACTGGCCACAGTCAGACATGATTACTGACAGACCTGCAGAATCAAGAAGTCACCTAAACAGAACCTGTCTGACATGACGTGGGCTAATAGATCTCAAAGAGCAACACATCATTCTCTCATCTAAAAAAAAAAAAAAAAAAAAAAATCAAGAACAGATGAGAAACAAAGTCATTGACATTTATCAGTCTGGAAAACTTTTCAAAGCCATTTCTGAGGCTTTGAGACTCCAGCGAATCACAGCGAGAACCAGAATCCATCAGTGGAAAAAATGTGGAGCAGCAGTGAACCTTCCCAGGAGGGATCGGCCGACCAACATTACTCTAAGAGCACATCGACGACTCACAAAGGAACCCAGAACAACATCTAAAGCACTGCAGGCCTCACGGCCTCAGTTAACGTCAAGGTTCATAACTCAACAATCAGAAAGACGCCGAGCTAAAATAGCTTTAATCGGAGGGTTCCAACAACAGCTGACCAAAAAGGAACACAAAGGCCCATTTCACATCTGCTAGAAGACATCTTGATGATCTCCAAGACTTATGGGAAAATATTCTAACAGTGGAACTTTTTGGAAGGTGTACATCCCTTTACATCTGGAATAAAACTATGATGTTCAGAAACAGAACATCACACTGACAGTCAAGCATGGTGGTGGTAGTGTGATGGTCTGGGGTTGCTTTACTGCTTCAGTAAATAAATAAAAGATAAATAAAAACAAATAAATAAATAAAAATAAAAAAGAATTAAGTTTTTGGAGTGGCCTGTTCAACGAATGGACTTAAATCCAATTGCTGCAGCTACTTATTGACCAGGCCACCATATAGGTTAGATTTTTGTGGGTTTTTTTTTTTTATTTAAAGTGCAACTTTAAAACTTTGTAAGCTTTTTAACAACACTGCATCTCCACTGTGTCACCATCAGTGTTGGTTTACTGGCTTTAGCTCAGTTGCTAGACCCCAGTGTCGGTCGCTACTCCCATTAAAATTAAACCTTTGTCATCGACTCCAGCTGCACCTTATATAATTGACAACATGAAACTGCAGCAAATGCTGCTATCAGTAGTAACTAATGACCTCTGGAGGCTTTGGGAACTCTTTGTCATCTTAGCTCTCAACCATGTCCATGTAAGCAGATCAGGTCTCTAAATAATGGTCATAATGGTTCATTGGCTTGACAGGAATGAAATGAAACATCGCGTCCAGTATATATGCCTCCACACGTCTTCTGAACACATTCCATCAGATGATGTTTAACCTTTCACCCGCAATAATCTGTTAGGACACTCCCACCTTGATTAGATTTCCTGCTGCTCAGGAAAATTGACAGAAATATGGTGCTGGAAAACAGGAGGTCAAAAGGATAAAAGCGAGGAGAATGTGGGGAGGAAAGTAAAGGAAGGAAGGTGGGGAAGTTTTAAGGAGGAGCAGGAGCGCAGACTTGGTAGCAAGTGGCCAAGTCGGCTGCCTTGCCCCTTTCTGCTCATCGTGCACATCGAGAATATGGGTCACAAAAACACATTCCAGCCTCGGAACATTAAGACGGGCTCCGGGAAGGCAGATGAGAGAAAAAGGAGGGGACGGAGTGCAAAAAGGCGGAGGAAGGAAGAGGAGAGGCAAGCCGACAGGTCAAGATTAGTCAGTCATGAGGGAGGAGAAGGAGCGAGGGAGTAAATCATAAACAAGGTGATCTGAAACATCATTTTAAAGCTGCGGTACAGTTTTCACCTATGGGCTTACTCCAGTCCTGAGGTAAATCATACCTGACTCCCATGCAGGTGTAGATCCTGAGCAGAGGTGCCCCAGACTGCCGCTGCTTCCAGAGCAGCTCCCTCCAGCTCCGTGCATCACTTCAGATCATCCTCAGATGAAGGGTTTAACTCCATGATGGATGACATGCTCCACAACGTTTTCCTGGCATTTAAATATGTTTAAACAGCGTATGGTGAATCCTAAGTTTTTCCACCTGCAGCAAGTGTGTGCGCGTGTGTTTATGTGGTTAGGCTGTATGTTTTTTACCTCTCTAACAAGCACGTGTTGTTGAACTTAACTGTACACCAGACACTCTAAACACATGTTGCTTTTTCAGACTTTCAGGAAAAAAACACACATTCAGACTGCATCTAAGATTTATTTTAACGCAGACATTCACTTAACGCCACACAGCAATCTTGTTTAAAGCTCTTTGGGGTTCAGAAAGCTCATAAATCATCACAGTCACTTCTGTTTAAGACATTTTTCTTCAAGCCTTCGCAGCAGAGTCCTTTAGCTCCACTTATTGAAACAATTTCCTGAACCTCTTGTTTGGTAGTAATAAAACTTCTTCATTAACAGAAGATTTTTCATTAAAAAGGGAAACTATATGTAACCCAGTGCTAAAAAGATGATTAACTATAAATTAATACTTGGTTAAGAAATTATAGTGCAGCGCCAAGAAAATGCAACAGTAATGGTGATCATTTCCACCCTGACACTCATCTTCTATTTATTCACATTCACAAAGTGGCACATTTATGCAAAAGTTCATATAAATCTATAAAGAACTGGTTGTTCTGAAGGAAAAAAATATTTTCACTCCCCGTCGGGGAATCGAACCCCGGTCTCCCGCGTGACAGGCGGGGATACTCACCACTATACTAACGAGGAGATGCGTATCCCTCCGCGGTCACGTGTGTTTTTTAGCAAGCAGAGCGCGGACGTCCTGTGTTATTATCCTGTGATATATTATAAATGGATGCAGCACAGACAGCCTGGGTTTGGGTTTCTCTGTTTTTCATACCTTTCATTTCTGTGTGTTTCGTACCATCCTGCATTAGCTCGACGTCACGTGGCGCCACAGACGGTGTCACAGTGCATGTGCACTATACACAAGCAGTTTCGTCCGCAGCTGCTTCACGTCGCGTGGGTGCGTCTACATTGCAACCATATCCATCCGAGGCTTATTTAAACCTTGATATTTTGTTGTTATGCACAGCCTAAATATAAACAACAACTTTAACCAAACGAGCTCAGCAGATGAAAATAGCTCCACTCTCAATCTCTATTTCTTCCATCAGCTGTCCTGATGGGTCAAACACCAAGGAAACCTGCCACAGCCCCCATCAGCTTATCCTCCTTGGTTTTTAATAAGGACACAAAGTTTTCTCCTACTCTCTTCTGGTACTATCACCAATGCAATGGACATAGGCAGAAAGTGGGGGGGCACAGGAGGGTACGACAGATATTTTGGGGGGGGCCACCAAAAAGTTATAAGAAAAAATGAAAGCTGTTACCGACCTCTCGCTTTTAAAAAGTATTTTTCATGTTTTTATTGGCTCTTTAACCCAATAGTAAAGGTGGGTATAACCTTTTCATTTTGCACTGTTAACATTAAAATTATGATGGACATGTTTCCTTGTTTATGTGAATTACAACATCATCATCTGCAACATCTGCCCGTTATGTAAAACTGGTAAGCTCAACAACAGTATCCTAAGGCCAATAAAGTGACAAATATTGTGCAAGAACAGCATTATTTACAACCCTGTCAATTTCTACTTCTTATAAGAAATAATATTCTGTACTTTTAGCAATCAGTTCTCAGCTGTATACCATAAACATCAAGGAGTTATGTATACTAATCAGTCTTAATCAAAATGAGTACTACCCAATATATCTCAGTGAACAATAACAATATTTACCCTCAATCTGTAATGAAATAATCTTAAATGTTCTGTGCAGTAATGTACGTTTTTGAATAATAATAAAATAGAATACAATAAGCAGCACTCTATACATTTTATAGTAAATCTGAGAACAATAATAAACAGTAACAATACTCCATATTCTAAAATTATTTATTAGTTCACAGCTCAGTAAACATCACAGTGTTCACAGACAATGTTAAAATAGTGTAGGACTATGTCATTATTGAACAATGATTATTTTGAAATAACAAACTGATGTCTTCAAGCTTTAAATGTTGCTAAATGGTGCATTAATTACATTTTGTGTTGAACAATCACCTTGGGGACCTTTAGGTGTAGCAAATATAGGCAGGGCTGGTACATGTCTGCTGCTGCTGCTGCCATATGATTCTGAACAGTCATCA
Organism: Hirundichthys speculiger; assembly: GCA_018398805.1. Lineage (NCBI taxonomy): Eukaryota > Metazoa > Chordata > Actinopteri > Beloniformes > Exocoetidae > Hirundichthys > Hirundichthys speculiger. Next base: position 1,568,182 of record JAGFBZ010002408.1, on the reverse strand, counting down.
GGGTCAATAGTATCCAGTTCCTCCACTGGTGCATCTAAAGGTATGGATTGAAACAGAGTTAATACCCCTTTAATCAACTTTATATATATATATAAAAAAATACAATTTTACAACGTGGCATAAATTGCAGACATTTAACAAAGACACAATTAAAAACTGCACAGAATACAGTGCCATCAGTTTAGTCATTTAGAGTAGGTAATTTTGTCATTTAATTCACCCAACTATGACACAACATCAAATAAATAATATTATATGGTATAAATACAGTGCATCACAGAGTGCAGCACTTTTCCCATATGTGTATTTTCACCTGGAGGCTCATGGTTGCTGCTCTGGTCCTGGATGGTTGGCTCAACAACACACGATGGTCCCTGGCTGCATTCAGGGTTAGGGTTAGCTAACTAACTAACTAACTAACTAACTAACTAACCAACCCTCTAACCCTGACCCTGGCCCTCTCTGTAGCTGTCCCTGCTCTCACCTACTCACTTCTGTTTAATGAAAAAATCTTGAATGTCTCCTCTCCGTTTCATTGTCTGTCAAACATATCACAAAAAAAGTTTATTTATTTAATTATCCTCAACTTCAATTTAAGTAGTTGAAAAGTAACTGAAACAAAAACGTGGGTAACTAAACTTAACTGTCTGTCTGGTTTAGCTATAACACAGACATGTGCACTATTAGCTGTGACAATAACATTAATTAGTAGCACATTTTCAATTTGAAGCACAAGTCTTCAGCTTCGGACTGTCCGAATCCAACAAGAATTTATCGTAGGAATACATGCCTAATTTCTTTCTCTTTATTCCTCAAACCACACGAACATTTTCCATGCAAATGGAGCTAAATAGATTTTAACAGTAGTTTGCACAGCTGTTAGCCAAACATCATGAAATTCAAAACTAATATAGTCTTCTTACCGCATAGGTGCAAAGCTGCTCGTCTTCTCCTCCGGCATCTGCAAACGTTCCCAAGCTTCTTCAAATCCAAAAAACCAAACGCAGGGTACCAATCAAAAAATCAAACTAACGTCTTTGGTGCATTCAGTTGCAGTCGGACAACGAAGTTGCGTTCAGGAGCATCGGAAATCGGAGTTTCGATAATATAAATTTCCAATGAAAATTTTGGGGGGGGCACACAGGGTGGCCAATCATTTCACAGGGGGGGCCACTGCGCCCCCTTGCCCCCACGGAAGATCCGCCTCTGCAACCCAGAGCTGTCTTTTAGTACAATTAACAGCACAACAAGCCATATTATCTTTAATGTAAGAATGATTACGCCATTATAGCTCTATATAGCTATTTGATTGGATACAGCACCTAGTGGTTATTTTAGGAATTACACATTTCAGCACTTCTTCCATTATGTCAGTTTGGCAAGCTGGATGTAGCCGCTGGCGCATAATGCTACCAACTTGAAAATTTTGAATTTTCTTTGATCTGAATTGGGTCCTCATATAAGATCTGGCACTCCCTTGCGTCACTCTCTGTGGTGCACAGAGCTTCAGTCTGTTTCAAGTATAGTTGCCTTGATCTTAGCTTTGCAAGGCGCCAGCCGTGTATCAGAAATTCTTACCTGTTCCAGACACAGTCTGGCACCTGTAATATTAAAACTGACCGCCAGCGCAGTGTACGACAACTCCTTTTGATCTAAAAGCATTCTGGCGAGACCCTCAGTTGAGCCGACGGAGACACGGGAACGCGGCCTTCACTTGTTGATATAAACCGTGTTGCTGACGTGAACCATGCAGCCACTCCGATGCTCGCTTTAAACTGTGTGTAATAAAGTAGTGCTTGTATTTCTGATTCACAATGGGTGCCACCCGATTCAGATATTGTGTGATTGTGCGTGCGGGCACGTACGTGTGCATATAAATGGCACGCTTTGATTACAGCAGCTGTTTAGTTAACTCAGCAAGGCCAAAGGGCGACGCTGAATGAAGCTGACAGTCAAAACAGCTGACGCCAGATATTCAATAAACCTATTTCTGCGGAGACAGGATGCTCGTGTGTTTCTGCCACATACGATTTTGATTAGAGCCGCAGCCCTGCTTCTCACATGAAAGTATGTGTTGTGATTTAGTTTTTGAATAGAGACTACAATTTTTTTTCCTTTTTTTTTTTTTTTGAGGATGCATTCCTCGCAATCTTCTTGTTTTTTTTTTTTTTTTTTCTTAAATTCAAACAGATATTTATTAAAAAGGGTGTTTGGGGCCAGTCTGGTGATTGGGGTTAGCATTGTTTGCAGACTGGACACTGCCGCAGGGCACTGACCTACTTCTCCGAAAGCTGACCGTCCTTTTAGCCCCCCCCACTCGCAGTGATTTATCTGTGAGCAGGGCGTGCATGGTGCTCGTGGCGTGGTGAGCTTCATGCCTGAGTGTGTCAGTCTGTCAGTGTGTCAGTGTGTCAGAGGTTGACACAGTTTAGCGGCGGGCCTGGCAACTTCCTGTCATCCACCCTCGTCCGACACAAACACACGGATAGTGTGTTGACACTTTCAACAAGGTGATCTTTCTCTTTTAGTAGATGTTACGAATGTCACCCTTCCACCAGCCTCTCCACACTCTACAGCAGCCATTCCCAAACTTCAGAATACCAAGGCCCAATTTGAAGTGTGAAAAATTTCTGCAGCCCACCGAAACCTTTAATCACAACTGTGATCAACATACAGGACTAGAAGCTACATTCCGATATTAATGTAAGGGGTCAACAAATAAGGTGACACTTGTCATATTAAGTTAAGATGACAGTAGAATAACACTAAACTGGTTTGTTTTATTACTCCTTAATGTTTTTTAAATCATGTCATTAATATTTTACAGTAATTAAAAACATATTTTAAAAAAAGAATGAGGATTTAAAACATGTTTAGTTTTAATGACCTCTCACATGGCCCACCTGCGGTACCGCGATGGCCCACCAGGGGGCCGCGGCCTACACTTTGGGATGCACTGCTCTAATATGTTGTGATTGAAGCAGACATTGCTCTCTCGGGATGTCAACCCTCTGACCCGCAGGTCGTCGACGATGAGACCCAGACGCAGGACGACAGGAAGCCCTTCTTCTGTCCTCCTCGCAGCTAAATGAGGCCAACAGGCGCCGATCCCGCACGCTCTCCGGCACGGCATGACGACAGAGTCACAAAACCTCACCCGGAGCCAGCTGGCACCAAGTCCGCTCTCGGAGGATCTCATTATCACAAACGCAGCCAGAACCTCACGGAGCTCGGCTGTCGACGAGGAAACGTCAAAAGCGCTGGTTTGACTTTTGACCCGGCATCCAATAACATTCTTTTCAAGTGGACGAGTCCCTAAAAGGAATTCCCTTTTAACTTAAAAGTAAACAGTCAGAGTCAAGGGTTGAAACACTCCCTGATCCAGGCAAGAGAAACATCCCTATATCAAGACGGAGCATTTTATAGAAAATATACTGAATTTCAAGAACATAAGAAATCAAAATTTGCAGTGCTTAATTGATTTAGGATGTTCACGTAATACTGCTTGATGTGGTAATGTGTTGATTAGGGATTCAGAGATGGGTGTGTTTACTCAACTCTGTCATTCATCCAGGGGGTATTAGTGGGGTGGGAACGTAATCCTGGAGGCTGTGCAGCATCAGAAACCATTAAAAGACCGATGATGAAAAACAGAGAGCAGCCTCTGGACAGCGTCACTGTGAGTCCAGGATGAAGGAAAGGGAAAAAGAGGAGGGGAGTAAACGGTCATGCTCAGGTAAAAGACCACAGTACCCGAGGCTAACGCTAACCACCCATCTGGCAGAGCGCCACCAGCCAGTGCTCAGGGAGATCGACACTATTTAAATGACTCAACACACCAGAGTCTGTTCGGTCCTCGCAGGCCCGTTCAAATAAAAGAAGACCGTAAGTTGCATCAACATCTCCGAGGACGGCGCGGCGCCGAACTGGAAGTTCAGAGTTCATCGTTGAAGCGAGGCGGAACCGACGCTCGCGGTGAGGTCATGGTTGCTTCAAAAGATGAGGACATGCAAACAGCTGCAGCCGCTGACCTCGTCCTCCGGCCCAGCGGCGCTTACACAACCCCCGGTTGTGAGAGAGCTCTGGCTTGGCACCCGTTGCTGACATTGCCACACAGTAATGCAATGAGCACGGGAAAGAATTTGCGTGTGCGTGATTAAACAAGTGCACTGTCAACTGGAAAAAAGCACGCACGAACCTTAAAAAGAGCGGTCTGTTATGGGGAAAAACCAGCGTAAATCACCTTCAGCTAACCGCTAACTATCAAAGTACGGTAATTTGACCATCTTTCATCATTCTCTTCAAACGCGACCGGGCTAACCAGTCTGACTCATTGTGGAGACGCCGAGCATGTCACTTTTCAACCCCGTCTGCTCTCGATGAAAACCCTCCGTCAGCGGCTCCGGAGATGCAAACATGCACACAAGAACACAGAGCTCAGATTGCCTCCAGATGCGTAATTGTCGCAGATAAATAGGGTAACAATAGCAAAAAGGCAAAGTCGTAGATTAAAGCTAGGCAAGGTGAGTGACCGGCTGTCCGTATGAGTTTCCACTTCAAACCAGTGTAACAAGCGCACACTTAGAACCAAACAGTTTCCTTTTGCTTTTAAATGCTTGCTTCCCAGTTGTTGGGACTATTAAATTCATGCTGGATGTGCTCCTAGATTGAGCTGCAATTACAAGACTCATACAGCGAGGTGCATCTGTAGTTTACGGGCCAGACATTGAACCCCGGCCTACGGTTCATGAGCAGCGTGTTAAGGCCAGTGTAAGATGTCACCATGCGGTTATTGTTACAGATTGTACTTGATGGGACACGGTGAGCTCTCCCATCGTCCTGCAGCTAAACCCAGTATAGCTGGACTTCCCTCAGCCTGTATCTGACTCCCTCCAAATGAAAGCCTTTGGGGATTGCCGCTCCGCTCCGCTGCCGGAGGCCTTGTTAAGACGGTCCGCCAGGCAAACCGATGGAGAATAAAGAGCTGAGCTGTAAATGTGGTCCGTTTTCTCCGGTGCACCTTCTTTGTCTCTTTGAACCAGCGATATACCTGTTGAGTAACACTGGAATATTAACGAATCCAAATACTTTGGATTCGTTAAGGATTCGATAAGGATTCTTTTTTAAACACGCTCTTGGTCGCATTAGCATTCGTCGACTTCTCGCTCCATCCGAGAGAGTTACACCGGATATATGAGAGCATACTTTACCCGGAGTACTTCTTCTGTCTGTTTTGGGGATCAGTGTGGATTACAGGCAGGGTGATGGACGATACGAATCCAGCCGGGCCAATTGCTCCAGTAAGGAGAGAAGCACACACCCCAAACTAAAACATGCGCACACGGGCAACTAGGATCAGATGTGGAAACCAGAGAATCATAGAGGAAGAAAAACGGGGTCAAACTTCCTCTAGGTAATAGGCAAACGGAGTTGAAAAGGAACGCCAGCTGGCTGAGGGAAGCAGGTGTCAGGCAGAGAGAGCTACTTTATGGTCCCGGTCGTTTGGTTGAGCAGATCAGGTAGCAGTTCTTTTAGGATAGTGTGAAGCTGATATTGGGTTTATAGAGCGTGATCAATAGCTATTAGCCAGATCTGACTGTAGTTTTTTTTTTTTCACATAACACTCAATACTATGCAATCTCACTAATAAATGCCTATCCATACAGGGAGAACTGGGAAGAAAGGATGAAAGAACGAGCACATGCATGGAAGCTGGCTGTTTTCTGACTGGCAGGTGAAGTGGGCTGAAATGAACGACTGATAGAAGGTCGACCTGTTGCCTCACCTCTAACGTGGCGCATCAAAATGAAGAGAGCGAGGAAGAGGTGAAGATGGACGGGCTGCCAGCTGAACGTCTCCTGGAAAACATTTTGTCCCCTCCTTGACAGATGTGGTTTAGCTTGTGGGTCTGATTTACAGCTGAGGAGATGGGAATAGGGGAAAAAAAAAAAATAAATAATAAAAAAAAAAAGGAACCGGGATAATATTAAATTTAAAAGTGCCATTTTTGTTATTATTCTTTTTTTATATTGACTGATATCACCATTTTGAATCTGAAGCCAGCAACACATCTCAGGTAACTGAGATGAATATTATGTCCATGTTTACTTTTAAAATTCTCTCACTCACAGTTTTTATACCCAATGAAGCCGCGTCTTTCATTATCAGTTAGGAAAAGTTAATAAGTGAGAAAAAAATAACTTTGTCTATCAGTTTGAAACCCATCTATCCATCCTGACATCCTCCCTAAATTAATCTCACTTCCTGATTTGGGATTCATTGTTGCCGCAGGAGAGAAATGTTTCGCTTCGCATGGGCCAAGTGGGTGGAAGCACAAACGGACAATCACATGCAAATTCAAGGCCATGTGAGCTGAAGTTTCTAGTGTCGTCCACACCGTGAACGACTGTTTTTTGATTAGGGCTGAGTATTGGCAAGGACCTCGCAATACGATATGTATCATGATGCTTGGGTCACGATACGATATCATCACGACATCGCGATATCACAATATATTGCAATTTTCTATCCAGTTGATATCAAAATTAAAAGAAGAGATGAAAAATCAAGTTGCTGTATATGTTCAAAATAACCTATTTATTGTTTATTGTTTTTGCACATTTAAGTGAATGAATGAATTTTCCTAAAAAAATCGATATTTGAAGCTGAAAAATCGATATATACCGGGTGTGGCGAATATCGCGATATATCGCCATATCGATTTTTTTCACACCCCTATTTTTGATTACCTCCTACTTTTAGTTGTGCAAAGAAAAAAAAAAGAATTGTGTGAATTCACTGAATACTACTACTAAGACTGCTGTATTTAGGTTAGCCACACCTATTCCCTTTTTAATCCATCCATCCATTTTCTATACCCGTTTTATCCTTGAAGGGGATCTGCTGGAGCCTACGGGCGAAAGGCAGGGGTTCACCCTGGACAGGTCGCCAGTCCATCGCAGGGCCACACAACCATTCACACTCACATGCACTCCTACTGGCAATTTAGAATTATCAATTAACCTAACATGCATGTCTTTGGACTGTGAGAGGAAGCCGGAGTACCCGGAGGAAACCCACACGTAAACTCCACACAGAAAGGCCTCGAGGTTCAATCCAGGACCCCCCCGGTTTGAACCAGGAACCTTCTAGCTGTGAGGCAACAGTGCTAACCACTAAGTCACCGTGCTGCCTGCCCTTTTTAATCCTCCCTTTTGAAATGGGTCCGGTACTCCTCCCATTCACAGCCACTTCCACCAGAACAGGATGTGTCAAACGAGTTGCAACAAGGTGAGGTGAGGTGAGTACATGCTAGCTTCCACAGCTAGCTTCTTTTGAAAATGCATTTGGTTCATACGTTTGCATGCATCAACTTCAGTTTCATTATCTTCTTGGCAGTGTTGTACCTGAGCACTTTCATTGAACGAAAGTTCACAAACTAGTTCATATTTTGTGCGAACGTGAACTGAGCGCGCTCACTTTCCCCTTCACGAGCGTGGGGCGTGAACGAGTTCATTTGAACAACTGTGAACGACGCTCTTTCAAAGTTCACGCAAGGTCAAAACCGTGCCAGGTTTCCAGCAAACCCCATTTAAAATACACCACAAATGAGGCTAATATGTATCTTCGGAAATCAATCAAACATGGCAACACGGGCTGTCGCTTCTGTCACGCTGACAATTGCATCATCAAATGTTTAAAACAAGCAGGGAGATGAAAGCTGTAGTCGCCCAGAGCCGGAGGAGTGGCCCGACTCCATTAGGGAGGATTGAAATATTGAAATGGGGGGAAAAACATTTCCACCTTAAGGACCTGTTTTTGTCTTATAATAAAGACCATTTGGCAGCAGGTTTTTTTCTCATATTTTTAACATACTGTAGAGCAGTGATTCCCAAAGTGTGGGCCGCGGCCCCCTGGTGGGCTGTTGTGGGACTGCAGCTGGGCCATGAGAGGTCATTAAAATTAAACAAATGTGTTTTAAATCCTCTATCTGTTTTAAATATGCTTTTAATTACTGTAAAATATTCATGACATGATTAAAAAATCATTAAGAAGTAATAAAACAAACCAGTTAAGTGTCATTCTACTGTCGTCTTAACTTAATATAACAAGTGTCACCTTATTTGTTGACCCCTCACATTAATATAAGATTATGGTTCCTTGTCCTGTATGTTGATCACAGTTGTGATTAAAGGTTTCGGTGGGCTGCGGAGATTTTTCACATTTCAAATTGGGCCTTGGTATTCTGAAGTTTGGCTGCTGTAGAGAGAAACTGAAACGGAAATTATAGTTTTACATGTTCTGTCCCTTCAATGCTAATGTGAACCCTGGTTGGTTAAGGATTCTGAATTGGACCAATAGTTTTCGACAGTTAAAATGGATAAAATAATTGTTGTTTGTGGTGGTGTAGTATATGGGCAGCGACAATCATTTTGACAAATAAATGCTTGCAGCAACATTAAAAAAGAATTTTTAAAAAATGAACTAAAAATGAACTATTTAGTTCAACAACAACCCTCTTAGCATCAAAGATCACTTAGAAGTATGTCACAGGCCTTCTGCCATGTAATGCAAGACGTTGTGATTTCTACACCATCAATTTGCTCACACAGAAGAAGGAAGGGCGTTCGTAAAGTACGAACGAACGCTGTAACAGCCCAATATCCAGCCGTCACCGTTAGTAGGTCAGCGACATCTGGACGGCCGTCATCGCCGTCACGCCGCTGCCATCATACAGCAAGAGAGACATTCTTTGGCGTTCGGAGGCGTCCAGCAGTCAGGATGAGTGAGCGCTCCGCGTGACATGTTTTTCATCGACTTCCCAGACGAATAAACCAAAACCACATGGTTAGCATATTTTTCCTAAGAGGAAGGGTATTCCAAAAACACCTTCATTTTTCACTGTCATCTGCACCGAGTGAAGTTCAGACATGTCTTCAGCGATGCAATGTAGCGTTTGTTGACACAAATCAATTAGGCGACTCGTCGTCTTCAGAACGAATCTGTGCGGTTTTCACTGATGAATACTGCGGTGAGCCTCGCGCAGTGGCCCTGCTAACCCGTTTAAACGGCGTATTATTCTTCGCCGTAGTCCTACGCCAAACCCCTGGCTGAATGGTCACTTTCCCCAGATGGCATTGATTTACATTGATGCACGCAAAAGCGGGATGTGTGTTTATTTAAATTCCAAGGCTGAAATGACATGTACCCAATCAGCTTTATGGTTTCTTTAGTTCTGGGGCGGCGAGAACAGCTTTTCCTCAAGTATGACGCAAGCCCGCTTTTTTCGAACGGCTTACGGTAAGAGCTGACTCCACAAAACAGCTGACGCTTCCATGACTCCTCGTGCGGATCTTACGCAGATCAAACGCAACGTGGGCGTATTGATGTTGGCACGGAGTGTGTGTGAAAGAGGAAGCTGCCCCTGTCACCAAGGCTGAAGAGCCTGCACGTTTCAATATATGTGTGTGTGGTTAACGGGATTATTCACAGGGGGGACCTTCCCTACCAAGCTTTCCGCTCCGGAGCGACCACACCCTTCAGACCTCCACCCAGGCCTCCCTGGTTCTGTCACCCAGGGATGGGCAGCTCTTCCAGGGCAGAGCTCGTTGATTGTTCCCTTGTGTTATTCCATCATGGTTCTTCCTCTGATGGGGCCTTCATCATACTGTATATCATGTGGGTTTTGCAGGACGTCTTGCTGGACGCCTGACAGGAAGAGCGCAAGGAAATCTTTGTCACAGGGTGTACGCAACCGTTGGCCTATTGTTCAGCTTTTGACACGGACAGACGTAATCGTTTCCTTTAAAAAAAATCCACACTTGCATAGGACTTTGTGGTGTATGCTTGTGTCAGGACATTTGCCGTCAAGCGCTCAAATCAGACTGAAACGTAAGCACAAAACGGGCGCTTTGTGTTTTCATGTGTGTTTTCTGTCATGCTTGGCGACTGAGGCGCGTTATGGAGGCCGCAGCCTTGTCGGATGGATGGTTCTTGGTACCGCGTTTCTTTTTCAGAAAAGCCTCCTGTGGGGAAGAGAGGTGCACAGAGACCCTCACCTCTGTTCTCTCACGCCACACGTGCTGCTGTAAGGAGGCTGCAGATGTAATGTGTGTGTGTGTGTGTGTGTGCGTTCCAGGAAATTCAGCGGCGTAACGTTTCACGTCTCACCACGTGACAATCAAGAGCCCCTTTAATTTCTCTGTTTCATGTGAACATCCAATATGTCAAGAAAATTACTTTAAATAAAGTTTTCTGATGCCCACTTAGATGTAAACAGCTCTTATTGAGTTAAGCAAAGAATATGCAAACAATACAATGTAATATACAGCCAGTGGCAGGTTCTAGTATGCACGTGTTTCACTCTGCTTGTTTTCCATCTAGATGTACATTAACTTAAATATGCATCTGTGTTCCATTAAGCTGTTTTCGCCATCCATCCATCCAACCCAACAATCTGCTGACTTCGATTCCCAAAGACGGGCCGAGGATAAAGTTTAAACATGCATTCATCATCATCACACGCAGACACTCTTTCCTCCTTATTTGCGATAGCTGGAGAAAAACAGGGCAACCCCCCCCCCCCCCCCCCCCCCCCCCCCCCCCCCCGCAGGTTCGAAACAAAACTCCCCCATCAGCCCGTCTTGTCTTTTGATAACAGAACCGATGAACAGTCTGTGCTTTCCTCCGAGAGGGGCTGACCGCTCACGTGCCTCATCAGGTGATGTATGTAGCCGGGCGCATGCGGTGCAGCTGCAGACTATTTTGGACTCCGAAGGTCTGGCCCCATTAGCCGGGGGTTAAAAACACCGGCTGCATTAGGATGCATCAGTGCAGCAGATGGAAAAAAAACCAGAGGACTTGTATATCAGTTTTTGTGGGATTTGACTGGTAACGGCAGTAAATGCCATGTTTGATTAAACCTATCTGAAAGCATGTGTATTTGTGTGGATACGTCATCTGCTCCTGCTGCAATCCTGGTAGGTCGATCCAGATCACTGTAGATCCGGATTAGATGGAAAACTACTTTTTCTGTGCTTCAGAGCAAATCGGCTCCAAAACTCCAACAGAAAACAAGCCTATAACATTGTTCAACATTGAGACTTACACTGGTGTTGTCTTCCAACCAGAAGGTCACCGGATCAATCCCCAACCCTGTCATGTGCTGCGGGGCAGGATGCTAAACCTTGCGTTGCCCAGGTGACCGAGGAGCAAACTGCAGCAGTCACCTGTGATTCCTGAAATAATACATTATCATTGCTTTGCTGTTAACAGCGAATTGTCTCCAGCAGCACTTTCACACATGCTGACAATTCTGCTGCTCCATTTGACATGAGTCCAAAAAAAAAAAAAAAAAGTCTTGTCAGTTGCCAAAGAACGACTGTTTTGATGTGCATGTGTGTGTGTTTACCTGTTGGCAGGCATGTGGCTAAACATTTCACACACGTGTTCCGCTGTGTGCGTGCCTTCGAGTCAGGGATCACACCCTGGCACTGGCGCTGCAGCGCAGCGCGGCAGGTCAGGAGTGTGTGTGTGGGCTCTGGCCCTGGACGGATGAATAATAGTGTCAAAGGGTTGATGTGGTGAAGCTTCTCATGAGAGCCTGGAGGTTCGCAGAGTCAGCTGTGCTTCATCAGGGAAACCCTCACCACTAAACCCTCCTCTTAACATTCTGTTTTCCAGCTTGCTCCTTCTTCCTGCGATGTTGCATGTTTTTTCCTTCAGCATAGCACATTTTATCAGCTCGTCCTCCAACCTGTTTCTCAACAAATGTCATCATATCAGAACTGGATACTTAGTTGTTTTTTTTTTTCTCCTTCCTCTTCTACATCTTTGGCCCCAGCAGGGACCGAGAAGGCCGACTCTTCATCTCCCAGAGGATGTTAAAGACTGTTTTTCTCACGGTGGTCTGGGCTGAGCTGCAAGCTGGCAGGCTTTGGCATGGGTTGGCACAGGAAGTGGGCTGCCTGAACTCTGCAAGGGATTCAGGCCAGTTCCATTTCCTGTCAAACATCCTCCCAGAGGAAAGTAGCGCCAGCACATTAGAGACAAAACTCTCAGTGGGAACAACATCATACTTGATCTTAACACGTTGTAATCTGTGCTCATTAAATGTGAACTTTCCGGTTCCTCGTTTACCTCTGTTGGCGCGTTCCCAGGCCGACAGTTTTGCTCGGTGCGCTACTGTATTGTTTCTGAAAAGTTGCAGAAACTGTCAAATTCAGCTTCCTGGGTACTGATCTTTTAAAGAAAGATGCAGGCAAAAAGGTGGCTTCCAATGTATCCTCCTACCTTACAGTGAATCTGACCTGGTTTTCTAATTTAGAAGAAAAAAAAAAAAGTTGCATCAAGGTTGTTCAACTGAGGCTGACAATAAGGTGTAAATGTGTACAAAGTTGATGAAAGCTTTACAACAACAAGGAAAGAAAAAAGTTTGTAATACATACAGATTTAAAAAAAAAACGCAACGAAAATTTAGTAGAATGAGAAATGAAAAAGTTTAATCACTCCCCGTCGGGGAATCGAACCCCGGTCTCCCGCGTGACAGGCGGGGATACTCACCACTATACTAACGAGGAGATGCGTATCACTCCGCGGTCACGTGTTTTTAGCAAGTAGAGCGCGGAATAAATCATAAGCAGATATATCAGAAATGGAAGCAGCACAGACAGCCTGGGCTTGAGTTTCTCTATTTTTCATACCAGCGGTATCAGCTTTACGCTACGTTATACCACAGGATGCGAGGGCGGGTCTCGCGCACAGAAGAGGAAGAGACAGCGCACGTAGCGGGGTGGTGGCGGAAGACCTGCGGCTGAGAGGCGGATGCTTAAATGCTTTTATTTCCCTCTAAATAAATTGGTGCAAAGGAGGAGGTGTAAACTTTTATTTTTAAAGAAGGACATCTTCATCCAGCTGAAATCCAGATTCAGTTAAATGGAAAATCACAGTAGAAGTTGACTGATCCTGAGCAGACCGTGAACTACTTGTTACTGTTTTTAAATGTTTACTTCACTCTGAAGGCTTCTGGCCCATCACATTCTCACCTACTCTTCTTTACAATACTTTTTACATGTACAGTAGTCCAGTCCAGTTCAACAAGACCATTTAACCAGATCCCTATCTTTGTTCCAGTATCCAGGGAAGCAAAGAAAGCTGCTTCCCTGACCAAAGTATATCACTATCCACCAGTTTGGGCTTTTCCACTTGACTTATTAGACCACACGACAAAACGATAGATGAATCTTTGGTTTAGCTGCTGGTAGCCAACTGGAACTGGACAGACTTACAGCTCTGTTTTCTTCTTCTTATCTGCGTCAGCTTCTGCATTTTAAAACTATGACTTCAGTCAGACAATGCAGTTTTTTTTTCTAACTCCATGTAAACACACTGATCATTCCACAGCGTTTTAGCTGGGTTGAGATCTGGACTCGTGCCAGGATTTTGCATGACTTTGCACATTCTGTAGATGCGCTGATGTGCTTTGTTTGACTTTATTTCAGATGTATTGAGGTTTATCCTGGTGCAACTTTGCAATCTAAAGCTGTCATGTTCTTAGAGATGAGAGGCTGTCTCCTCAACCCCATCTAAAGGCGTACTAAGGCTTCCCCACCCTGCTTCTGCATTTAACTCAGGTGTGTGTAAACTGCCAAACTGCTCATCTGAAATCAAATCCGACTGACAAATGTGCACTCTTTGCATCTTCGCATATTTCTGCTTTAAAGTGGAGAATTTTGCTGCCAGTTTCCCTTCCATGCTGACCGCACCATTTTCAAATGCATAATCTAATTTTCCTAATCTCAGCTGAACTCGAACCGCAGGGGTGGCGAACGAAAGAAAAACATAATCAGGAAAGTTTGCGAGAGCAAATTGACTTAATAAAGCAGTCATTTCTGGAGACAGTCTGGCCGTGCCTGAGGTTTCTGTTTTGTTAAAAGGGGGGGGGGTGTTTTTTATTCCCACTGCTGCCAAGTACTTTCTCAGAAGAAGTTTGTTGAATTGCTGGGTTTGTTCATTTAAATTGCTTCGAAACAACTAGTTATTATGAACTGGCTCTATAAAAAAATAAAATGGTACCGAGCTGAACTCGTGGGTAATTGGGCCCTTTTTGAAGCGAGCCTTCTTTCATGCCAGCGCGTTGGTGTGAAGGGAAGGGAGTTCTACTAAAACGGACATACTTCGAACGTCAGAATCAGAAGAGCCAACGCGACGCCGATATTGCTTTTTATGGGATTGCAGTTCACCATAACCTTCAGATTCTTCTAACCTGAGGAGTCTCTGGATGTTTCTGGGAAGCGGTTGAAGGTGTGTTGGCTTCTTCTCAGGGTTAAGCAGCATTTTTGTGGCGTTTGTGTCCTCTATCTCCCAACAGCGTCAGCCTCCTCTGTCTCCACAACTCTTTTGTCGCTGGGTCTCCGCCAGCAGAGACCCCAGGCAGGCATTCCAGGCGCATCTCCACATCTGGCTGCTTCGTTTTTTTTCTTACCCTATTTACTTGTCTGTTTGCATCCAAGTACAGCACGCCACCAAGACGCGGGCAGCTACAAATAGACGAAAGTGAGTTCATTCAGGCGCTAAATTGGGAAAAACAATCATTGGGAGCGACTATACGTGGGGTTTATGGGGTAACGCATAAAAGAACCAAATTAGTCATCCGCGATTTCAGGGCTGTAAAGCCGCAATCACAACACGACGGTCATAATTTTCAGCTCCATTTGGAAGCGAACTCTTCTAGGCGAGCACAAAAGAGCCATAGATTCACGAGGAAAGCCGTGTTCGACTTTATGATGTGCTAATGTAGAGGAATGCTATATACCATTAAGAGCTCAGATAGGAAAGAGGCCCTTAAGTTCAGGAAGAGGAAAAAAAAAAAAAGGAAAACATGAGGAGTTAGATGTCAAGTGAGGTCAGCTCCATTCCCTTGATGCATTGCTTTGTTTTGAGCGCATTCTTTTCCGTTAGTAGTCAGCGTCGCGCTTTATCTGAATAAACGCAGGGAAGACGGCTGACTTTCTGCTGCTTTTTGACAGATCATTGACTGCAGCTTTAAAGAAAATACAAAAACGACAGATACTTCCAAATATAAACTGAACATTTTATTCCCTGAGTGTCCAGCGTTGCTTCACTGAGGCAGCAGGAGCACATCAGAGGACGGCGGGTGCCTGTTGTGTCTTCGCAGTAATTCATCACCAATGGGAAAGTAATAAAAAACTTGGACGGGATACGGCGGGTGACTGGAAACCTATCCAGGCCGCAGTGACCTGTGAGAGCGCAGGCTGCGCACGGATGTGGCTGTCGACGCACGAGAAGGATGCATGTCGTTTGTTTTCGTCAGTTTTTGTATTTTTCCATTGTAGGTGGTTCCACGTACAATCTGATATCTCCTGATGCTTTTTTTTTATCTTTTTTGATCGAAGCAAGCTGACTCAAGACTGAACTGTGATGTAAAGAGACTTCAGATCATTGATCGGATAGAGAATAACCATAAAACTCATCACAGAAGATATGCACCAGCGAGACCGCTGCTGTTTATGCTGTTTAGGATGATGCAGGTGGTGCAACTCAAGCGGCCAGTTAGTTATCACGTCTGCCCTTCGCTCTTATTGTGAGCATAGCAAACAACGAGCTAACCGGAGTCACATCAAAAAAATGTTAATCATGGTGCAACTCGCGGTCAAAACAGGGTGCCCTCGGGTTAATGGTTCACTTTTGCTGTTAAAACCAGTCATAAACATGTCCAATATGGCTTTTCGAGTAGCTCCATCCTCTGAATCCGAGGCCGTGTTTTCAACGTTTCCTGTGCTTCCTCTTTTCCTTCTCAGCACCTTGTAACAATCTTCCGTGCATAACCTTCATACTGAATGATTATGCCCCGCGGTTTTCCATTAGCACCTCGAAGAATTGGTGTATTTGCCCAGGTGTTTCCATGGCGCTCTGAGGGTTCGATTACGTCTCCCTTTGTTTTTTTCCCCTCCTCGACTCTTTCCTTTGTGCAACGAGATGTTGTTTGAGCAACAAAGAGTTATAAAGTAGGCACCACGCAGAGGTGACTGTTTATTACGTAGCCCCTTTTGGAAAGAAACGCTGAATTGTGTCATGAATCACAACTCTGGCTCGGGTAAAGGCAGCAGGACAAAAACCACAGACAAGTTCTTTAATTGAAGTCCCGGCGGAGGACTTGGAGGCTCTGTGACTCGATTTGGACCAAAGGAGCAGACCCTCCCTTCAGCTTGTGCTTGAGAGGCTTGTGTTTGCTGCGTCGAAACCATGTAAAAAAACACTGCAGGTGGCAAATCCCATTTTTGCACCACGAAGTCGATAAAATCTGCAGAGGATTAAGCGCACGCAAAGTCCGAAGTTGGCTTTGCCCGTGCCCAGAAAACCATAAACGCTCTCTCTCCTCGGCTCCAGTCTGCACATTTTTCCACAAGAATGTTAACACACTTGAATCGTGTTCTGGCAGCAGCGACTGCAGTTGTTTTTTTGCTCCTTTGTTTACTGCTCAGGAATCCAGATGCATCGTTTAAGAGGCAGGGCCTCCAGATGCTGTCGGACACCTCTCCTCCCTGCGACACATCTATTGAAAAGGTTCTCATTCCTTTGACGGAGGGAACATTAGCTCGGGTTTCTACGGATGACGGCTTGTAAATATTTCATCACTCGTAAACGACTTCTTCGCCAGTTTGCGTGTGAGCTCATGAGAGTTGTGTTTCATGGCTGACTGCTGACTGGCTGTCATGACAATTTAGTTCGCACGCTCCAAAGATTAGTCGGGCGGTGTATTTATAAGACACCGCGTGCACTGTTTTATTCTAATTTTAAACAGTTCTGAGCGTCTTAAACAACAGGTTGCATACTCTGCTTTGCTGCCTGTACTTTATCCTCTCTGTCATCACATTTGTCTGTGTTCGGACCACGCTTTAACTCGTCATAGCGCTCGGACGAGATAAAAAAGAAACGTGACCGCGTGACAGTCTGTAGTAAGCGCTCGGAGCAAAAGACATGCCTGGTATGCATTTCCCCCCATCAGAGGAAGGAGGGGGAGAGGGTGTGGGTATAATTACAAAGAGAACGACTGTGTCTCACTTTAATAAGAAATTACAGCTGACAGATGAGCACAGACATGTGTCTCTGAGGGAAATTTGTGGCTCATTTATCCTTTTTTTTTTAAAAAAAAACATTTATTTGCCCAAAGGAAAACGGAAAATTTGTAGAAAACTATAAACTTTATGGATGAGTTATTGTCCATCTATCATGTGAGGACCGTGCACATGTCTAAGTGTCTAAAGGGTTTTTGATTACGGCCTCAGTTCATGGTCTTATTCAGGCTTAAAATCAGATAAATGCAGCTGATGAAGGGGAAGCGCTTGTCTTTGACCACAAAAAATAAAAATCAAGTGTATTCTGCTTCGTCCTAAAGACTAAAAAGAAGAATTATTCATGAGTTGAAGTTCATAGTGTTGTTCTACAATCTACAGTCATGGAAAAAAATTATTTGACCACCCTTGTTTTCTTCAGTTTCTTGTTCATTTTAATGCCTGGTACAACTAAAGGTACATTTGTTTGGACAAACATAACGATAACCACAAAGATTGCTCATAAGAGTTTTATTTAAGAGCTGATATCTTACCATTTTCCATGGTTTTCTTGATTATAACCTAAATCACTTAAGTTTTTACATCAATAGCTATGGCGTTGTACTGCCAAAAACACTGCTTTTATGCATTCAGTGTTTTCTTTTCTGTCTGTTTTAGTCACATGATGACGTTTAGTGGTAACAGGTATTAAAATGAACAAGAAACTCAAGAAAAAATGGTGGTCTAATAATTTTTTTACATGACTGTATATTTCATAGAGAAGAGTTTTACAACTTCTGTATAAAACCTATAAAATTCAACAATAATTGCCACAAATCCATTTTTTTTGTCTCCTCCTTCCCTTTTCACCGACCGACCCACTTGCTTTGCATAGTTTTCCCCTCAAACCCTGAGCATTTATGACCCAAATATAATTTTACATCGTGTCCTCCGCCTTTATAATAAGAAATCGTTTAATCACTTTGGGATCAAATACAAGGCACGATTGCATCACTCTCTGTGGAAAAACCCTGTGTGAAAAGGTGGATGTTGAGAATAACGTCTTCTAGACAAATAATGCTGCCTAATAGATCTAGAAATGACAGCATTAAGTACCGCAGATTAAGCAGATTGGTCTCATTATCTTCTTGCATACCTAACCCAGCAGCTGGCGTCATGTGAAAATCTAAAGGTCTCCGCTGAGGTTTAGGAAAGTGTCTGTGTTGCACAAACGTCTAACCTCTGGTACAGTGACGGAGGATGCCCAAAATATTTGAGCGTCGAGACAAAATACCAGACTGTGCAAGATAAAAACGCAGAGAAGAGGTCATTTGATGTTGTCAAAGAGGAATCAGACAAAGATATGAAGAGATAAAGAAGTCAACCAGGGTTAAAGCATGAACTTTTTTTTTTTTTTTAAACCATGCATATGGTGTCACTTGAGGCAATTCATACCCAATAAATTAACCAAATAAATTAACCAAGCTAAATAAACCAAAACAGTGCGTTCTATTAATGCAGTGTGCATGAAGCTCATAAAGAAAAGGACACCAGAGCAACACTGAGAGACGGAGGAGGTCTCATCATGCTGCGGGATTCTGGATGTTCTTCTGGAACTGAAGATGTTGAAGGCGGCAAAAGATTTTTGGGATGAAAGGATTTCTCTTGCATTTATAAAGAAAAAAATAGCTGCAGTTACAGCTACGAGACCCCTCAGCAGGACACGGAATAGAGGCAAAACAAGTCATACAGATCATTCATTTTACACCGTTTTCTACTTTCTACGGTGGTGTAACTACTGCAGTGCTGCAGTATAAATCACATACTGGACATCTATCCCCTCGTGGCTGGTGGGATGTGAGTAAAGTGGCGCTAAGATCTCTGCACGCAGAAGATGGAAGGGACTGATTCAGGCTTTTGCGAGATAACAAACTTCCGGTTTTGAAAGGGCTCCCACTAATTCGGAAGGAGCTGATTCAGGAAAGGGAAAGGACAAAACAGGGAAGAATATTCACGTGCTGCCCGTCACAAGTAAGTCCAGGCCATGTTCCCGTCAATACGGCAAGGAACAGGATGGCGACGCGAGTGCTGACCCTATCTACCTTACATGGAACACGCAAGTTGCCATTTTTCTACAAATGTATATTTCGTTCTCGCTTTGATTCATTTTGTTTCGCCCCCTAACAACAGTTTACACTCCTGACCATCCAACAACAGGCATCAGGTGGTTTTACCGCCTTTAAATTAGGAACACTTCACCGTGACGGTGCTGTCGCCACAGCCTGCTGCATTTAAGACACCACACAAGAGCGCGGCTTTCACACTTGATGGTAGCCGAGGCTTCGCGTTACCCTTCGCTGACACCACATACAGTTTCCGTCCAGTTTCATTGGCTGTGTAAGTGCAATTTAATTGCCTGACGTTTGCATCAACAGCTGAAAGATGAAGACCCCGATCGTACACTACCCGCTAGCTGCTAGCCGCAAATTGCGGGTTTAGGAACCTCCGCTAACTGCTAATGCAATCTTCCGCTCCCTAAAGCCGCTACCCGTTATGCCAACTCCCTTACTCACATTGTAGGTGTGGCAATGGGCGTGTCTTTTGCCCTTTCCACAAACTCGGTATCTTGCGATCGCGGGTTGCAGGTAACGGCTCTTAAAGGCAATGGCTACTGATGCAGTGATTGGTTTAACAGGTGGAACGCCCTAACCACTCCTATGCATAATATAGCGGGTAGCGCAGGTGGGATAGCGGGTTTAGGAAGGTGGAAGATTGCGTTCTTTGCAGGGGAACACCCTTCCCGCTACCTGCTATCCCTTAATAGCGGCTTTAGGAGATCTGGCGGAAGATCGGGCCTGAAGTCTTCTCGACTCCTCTGGGAAGCAATGTTTCCAACACAACGCACCAGAAGAATCCGCTCCCCAAAGCTTGACATGAGCACATTCAAAGTCAGTTGACAGCAACGCTGGTGCCTTGAGTGGTTCCCACACTAGAAAGGTGCTGTATGAGTAGGGAGGTAGGGGTAACTACTCATAAGTACTTCACATACCCCCACTTTTTTAATAAAATACCTGATTACATTAGTATCAGAGGAGGAGAGAAAGGACAGGAAGTTCCATGAATCTTCTTGACTTTCATTTTAAATTCAGACTGCAAAAAATGAACACTTTATTAAAAGGTGCCATCTAAAGTACTCATACATAACTGGTTCAAATGTATTTTCCCAACCAGCACTGTGACTTGAGCAGTCAGGTGGGCTTCGAAAAACTAAAGCTTTGAAAAGGTTAGATGCAAAATGTGTCATGCTTTTCAGAAAACAAACATTTATTGTAAAATTGAGAGTGCACACCCAGAGAGAAAACAGAGAGAGAGAGAGAGACGAATTAAGGTGGAAAACTAGAATGGTCTGCTAAATCAAAGCGGGATGCGGAGGGAGGAGGAGGAGGAGCGGGCAGTGGAAAGCAGGTTATTAGAGCATGTTTGTCTTGTTCTGACGGGGCCCCACGCTCTTAACGACGGATTCCTTTGGCTTTATCAGCTGGCATCCCCTTCTCCCTGGCCCTCTCAGAGAAACCACTGAGGTGAAAGAGATACAAGCCTAATTGGGGTTTAAGAATCACGTACACTGTGTGCGGTATGCAGCACGCACACGTCCCACTCCTGTTCAGGAAAGCCAAACAGGCCTCTCGATCGCCAACACTTGTTGAGTACTCTGTGTACTGCCAACAGCGCTACTAACCCAAAATCAGCACAACTTTTCCTCACATCAATCTTTGTGAAGTTAGAATAAATACTTGGATGGATTCAGCTTTTTTGTGGCTTGTGATGTCACACCCTACGCTCCACACCTGTGTTCACCAACAACCTGTGTGTGCTGAGATAATAACGCTATAGGGGATCATACATTATGACTTACAGTTGTTTGTCTGGTTAGTCCACATCTAGTGGTTCTTGCTTGCGAGTCTGATTTGAACCCGGAAAAGAAGAAAGTTCTTCAACTGACCACTGGGGACCGTCTCTAAAATTCAATTCAGCTCAATTCAATTCAATAATCCTTTATTGATTCCTGAAGGGAAATTAATCTGTGGTTGCAGCAGGTCTGATGAAGCCTCTGACTGAAGACACTCTGTTGCTGAATCATTGTATCGTAAAGAGGATGTTCAGGGTCGTCTATGCCGTTCTTCTTTTTATGAAGTATCCTCCTTTGCGGTATCAGCTCCAGAGGCTCCAGATCAGTCCCCAGGACAGAGCCAGCCTTCTTTATCAGTTCGTTCAGTTTCTTAAAGTCACTGGCTCAGATGCTTGCTCCACCAACAGATGACTGCAGATGAGATTGAACTCAACAGACTTATAGAAGATATGCAACATCTCACTGCAAACACTGAAGAGCCTAAGCTTCCTTAGGAAGTAAAGTCTGCTCTGTCCCTTCTTCTAAACAGCATCAGTGTTGCGTCTCCAGTCCAGTCTGTTGTCCAGGTGAACACCGAGGTATTTACACTCCTCCACCACCTCCACTTCTTCTCCCATGATGTAAATGCTGTTTGATTTATTCCTGGTCCAACTAAAATCCAAACATCTTCTTTGTCTGATTCACATTTACGATGAGATGATTGTTCCCACACCACACCACAAAGCGGTCCACCAGTTCTCTTTACTCGGTCTCTTGTCCTCCACTGATACACCCCCAAAAGTGCTGAGTCATCTCAGTATTTCTACAAATGACAGGACTCTGACTGGTTCTGGAAGTCTAGGGTTTACAGAGTGAAGAGGAATGGTGAGAATACAATCCTCTGTGGTGCTCCTGTGCTGCTGACTCACAAACTGTGGTCTGTTAGTCAGGCAGTCAGTAATACAGGTGATTGTGGAGGCATCCACCTGTGTCTTCTGGAGCTTCTTTTGTAATAAAGCGGGCTGGATGGTGTTAAATTGTTTTTATGTAAAGCACTTTGAGCTGCTCCTGTTTGCATAAAAAGTGCTCAACAAATAAAGTCTGATTGATTGATTGATTGAAATGCATTGGGGAAATCAAAATTTTCAAAAACCTCACCAATGTACGTAAGTCCCGGTGAAAAAACGTAACGGTGAAACGTAACCATCGCTTTTGAAAGTTAAAAATCACGCTAACACGAGCAAGCAAGCAGGAGAGAATTCACCGGGACTTACGTACATTGGTGAGGTTTTTGAAAAACCTCACCAATGTACGTAAGTCCCGGTGAATTCTCTCCTGCTTGCTTGCTAACACGAGCAAGCAAGCAGGAGAGAATTCACCGGGACTTACGTACATTGGTGAGGTTTTTGAAAAATTTGATTTCCCCAATGCATTTCAATCAATCAAATTTTTCAAAAACCTCACCAATGTACGTAAGTCCCGGTGAATTCTCTCCTGCTTGCTTGCTCGTGTTAGCGTGATTTTTAACTTTCAAAAGCGATGGTTACGTTTCAGATGGCTAATCCGGTTTGACGTATTAAAGCTTGTGCTAATTTTCCCTCCTCGTGGAATTCGCTTGGAGTATTTGTCAAAAATAACCAGCGAACTATCTTCTTCGGAAACTTTAAAGAAGTTCCATACCATCGCCGCCATGTTTGTTTTTATCAGCACGCTGTGCTGCAGGCTGCATTCAAGGTGTAACGTAAATTCCTCCGCTCCCTCGTTTACTAGTCGTTCTTTCGGCCTTTTCTATTTTTTCTATTTTTTTATGTGTAACATGTAAGAAAATACTGCAAATATCAATTCAAGTCAGAAACTATCAAAATTATGACCGAGTTAACAAGTTGTTTTCTGGCGTGATGGGGTATTCTTCACTCTCCTTATTGACAATTCGTTTTTCTGATTATGCCGACGTCACTTGAACATAACATTCACTGCCGGTTATTATGGGTTTTCAGAGGGAGCGAGGCAGTGCCACGTTGACAAAAATATATATGTTATCGGGGCTATTAGTCATGATATCAAACTTATTGGAAATGACGTCATAATTTCCTGTTATCGTGCACCCCTACTTTTGGTCATAGGTTGCCTCTGGACGATAGGTTGAGGAGAGATAAACCAGATTATGATCTGCCTTGCCCAGAGCAGGTTGTGCAGAAGAGCTGTATGCATCTCTGGCATTTGCATAAAACAAATCCAGTCTCTCTGGTGGAACAGTTGAAAAACTGTTGAAATACTGGAAATGTGGCCGAGAGAGAAACATGGGTGAAATCATGAGTAATCACCAGTAAATGAGCTGTGTTGTTGTGTCTGTAGCTGAGCAACAGCAGAGCTGGTGACCTCACAGTCGGAGTGGGTTCCAGCTGATGGCAGGATGCAAACTGCCATGACAATAACACCAGTGAACTCACTCGGTAAACAATGAGAATGGAAATTCACATCTAACAGCTCAATATCCAACCTGCAGAAACAATGTTTCATAGTAGCATGTCCTGGATTACACCAACTGGTTTTGACAAGCATGGGAATTCCACCACCTCTGCTTTTTCTGGTCCTCTTCATATCTCTGTCAGTCCATATCACCTGAAATCCAGGCAGAGAGACGCGGTAGTCTGGAATATGCTCCTGCAACCACGTCTCGGTAAAACAAATTAAACTGCAGTGCACAAACTCCAGATTTGACCCCGTCAGTGTTTCAAGCTTGTCCATCTTATTCGTGAGAAATCTCGCATTCCCTGTTATGAGGAAGGGAAGATCTGGTTAAAACCTCCTCTTTCTGTCTCTCCGCTTCGCCCCTCTACATCCACGGTGTCTCCTCTTCAACTCATCTGGGATGTAGGGTCTCAGTCTGGGTATTATTTGGCTTCCTACTTTTTAACAACTCTGTCATTGCTACGGTCAGTCATCATGACAGGTGGTAAAAAAAAAAAAAAGTTACCAACCAAACCATGATGATAAATAGTCCAAAAACTAATATGATCAATGAAGAGCTACTGCAACAAGCTGCCACTCTGAGCAGTGGTATTCTCGAACAACAAAGGCCAGTCAACCTCCATTGACCCTCCCTGTTGAAACGTCCAACTCTGCAGCAGAAGTGAACATATAGCTTGGTTCTCCAACGTTCTCTAACGTATCTCATTAGGTAAAGTTATATAAACCCATAAACGTATGCATAATTAGTGACATGGTCTTTTGATTGTCCACTCATCATTATATCTTTCTGACACATCTTAAAACAACAGTTACACAAGGCTTCTGCAAAAAGTCAAGTGGGACCAAGCAATGTAAACCTTAAGACAGCAGATTTACAATAAGTAACACAGAAAGTGGTGACTCTTAAATGAATTTATTAAGAAAAAAGACATTAAAAGTAAAGACATGACAGCGTCACAAAATCCAGAAATCAAGAGTCATGAGTCCAACTGACACAATGCGTTACGCCTCTGTAGCACCTTTCTTCTGTCCGGCTGCGTTAATGGCGCACGATGTGGATGATGTAACATTTCGTACCACCTTGGGAGGTCGCAGCAGAGCCTGAATGGGGGCGAAATGAGAGCTGCGTGAATTAGCGCCGTGGAAAGCTGTGACAGAGACAGGAGGATTGGTGATGAATCCCCTCAGTCATGTGACTGTATTAACCTACCAGGTTTGGGTGTGGTTTTCCAAACAGTTCCAGTAAGTATGCCAGAATCATTTTGTGCAAGACATCAAACTGAGGTATGTGGGAAAAGTTGAAAAAAGGGAAGCAGTTCATCAAAACATCCTCAATCATTTTGTTTTGACAGGTATCACCTTAAAAAAACAAGTGAAAAAAAACTGAAGAAACGAAAAGACAAGCTGATTGGTGATTGCTTTGTTACCTTAGCACTAATAACACTCAAGTAAATTTCACAATGTGGTGACAAGTGATCTGAAGACACATGAAAAGGTGAGTTTGCCAAGCCCATAGGCTAAAGCACAAAGAAATGGAGAGATTGGCCTCACAAAACACACAAGGAGAACAGTAAACTCAACCAAGGCCATGACAACGGTTGAAATACATGCTTGACACAGTGTATCATAACAATTATTATTTTGATATGTTCACAGGCATTCGTGGTGCCACATATAAATGCCACCTCCTTCTACTCATGGGTTAGGAAGAACAGGCTGACTGTAATAAAGGACATCTGACCACAATACAAGAAATTATTACATAAAAGAGATGGATTTAATACATGCTGGGTATTAAATCAGATCTAATACCCAGTATGTGTTAAATCATAAATAAAACAAATAATTCAACAATACTAAAAGACATAGAAGATGAATTAAGAATCAAGAGCTTAATCAGGGAAGTGAGGAAGAAATAAAGAATCAAAAAAGAGCCAATAAGTGAAATGGAAGGAGGAGAAAGATGGAAGAGAGGAATGGCATAGAACAAAAAGCATAAGTCAAATGTAAAAAACAAACATTGAATAAAGGGGTTGGCCTGAGGTCTCTTGTCCAACACTTACAATGCAGCTTTGAATCTCGTACCCTGGTGGTTTCACAATCACTAAGACCTTGATTCATGTAACCAAAACCAGATAAACAAGGACCCGCTGGAGAGGTGGGAGGGTCAGTGATCCAAATGTGACTTCAACAGGTCATCAGCCTGAAACTCTGAAAGAAACTCTGTGGTAGGAAGATGAAACCTCTTCAAGAATCAACAAAATGAAGTCCACCTACTTTGATTCAAGCCTCTGAGGAAAGAAGAAAGGAAAGAAAATAAGACTTTTTGCCACATTTCCACAACAAATCTTCACATTCACACAGCCCCACATTACCAAACTTCCACCTCTGTGCTTTGCAATGTGGTCAATCAGTTAAAATGGAAATCTGGAAACAGACAATACTCCTAACATAGTGAGGGAATATGTCATCGCACAATTATTTAAACACACAAAAGCTCATGAAAGCCCTTGACAGTCTCTTTATCAAAGCGCCACTTTATCAGTTCTGTACTCACAAAATGTTCCAGATCAGTACGGTCAAAGGCACAGAGCATCAAGTGAAAACACACTCGAAAGAATAGTGGTTCTTCCTCGTGATTACATAAACAATTAAAAGAAAAAGAAAGGTGTCTTTGTCATCTTTTTGGATTAGTAAAAAAGAATGACAGAGGATGACTCAACAGTTTCCCGTCAGCGGCTCCTCCTCCTTCTTTCCAGTACACCTGTGATGCCCTGAGAATCCTCAGCTCAGTCGCCTCTGAGGACGGGACGAGGGGTGAGATGTCACTGGAAGCCCGCGTGACCAAAAGGTGAGTGACGGCTCATTTATAAGCTTCGTCTCTGCTCAAATTTGGCTTTCGACCATAAACCTTTTTTTTTAAAAAAAAAAAAAAAAAAAAAAGCAAAACACACACCTAAAGCATATATCCCCCTGTCACCTGTCAGCATGTCTTTTGTTGCTCTTCTGGTTCAATAAAGCCTTTTGTTGAATGCTGGAGGGGGCTACAAAGAGAGTGGTTTCAAATTACCGCTGGCAGGTGCAGGTTACACGCTTGCACGTGTTTGTGTGTCTGTTGGAAGTGTAAAGTTATGGTTGTCCCGAGGAAAAAAAAACATTGTGGCTTTCAAAACAAGTTATGATGATAAGTTTTCCTTTTTTTTTTGTGCCTGTTTGTCAAGTAAAATGATTTAACAAGGATGCTATAGTTTAACTCTCAGATAGGAAATTGGATATTATGGTTTTTTTTAATTATAAAGTCATTTTGGGTGATGTGAGAATTGCCTGACACACTACTGTGTCATGCTTAGTGGAGCCATGCTTATTCATGCAGAGTTAAGACATACCGATCGTACCTTAAATCTGCTTTAATCTAATTATATCTACATTTCACTCATGTCTCTGTATTTCCAGTTATGATGACCATCTACTTTGGAAGATTTCCATTTGTCACCGATGCATGTAGAGTTCACGTGTCCGCCCAGACATGCCCGTCTGTTTACCGAATCGCCTCCCTCTTCTGTTGTGATTGTTGTGCTCCACGGTCCCGGTTTCACTCCCACGTAACAAACCAAAAATATCAGACCAGCAGGAGTCAGGCTCACCATGGGGGCGCAGCGATACGGCAAGAAAAAAAAAAAATAAATAAAACAGCGTAAATGATTCCAAATGTTCGGCTGAAAGTTTGGCAGCAGGTCTGAGAGGGAAGGGTGAAACTAAGCTGTCGAGACAATCAGGAACTTTTAAAATGACAGTCATGTGATTTGACTGGATGTTTCCCATGTGAACAGACGGTACGCAAATGTGAAATCAAAGGCTGAAGGCATTAAAAGCCATGCCAATGCTAATGGAATTTTAAAAAAAAAAAGAAAAAAAATGCACAACATGAAATCTGACAGACAGTAATCATACTTTTTGGTCCATAAATATGAACTAATTAGTGTTTTTAAAGACCTACTTCCCCTGTTTGTGTTAATGCAGAATGATATAAATTTCCACTACAGCATTTGTACTTTACTTTCAGCTCTTGTTTGGCTGGAAGGACTTTGTGATACCTGCCAAGAGCGACCGCAGATGTTTCCAAACCGTTCTTGTAACTCCGCCACAGGCCTGAGGCAGCTTCTCGAATTTGGCAGATGCTGTTTTCTACCAGGACTTTGGCTCGTGTTGAGCACTCAGAGCCTTTTGATGAGCCCATTGGCAGGGAGAACTTAAATGAAACCAGTAATATGGGGCTTACAATGCTGTGTTTTTATGAACTTTGCCGCTTTGCTAATGCACTAATGTAGCTATAGGAGGCTGGCTGGCTGACTGGCTTTCATCATCTGTGTCAGTTCTCCATTACTGAAACACAACTTCCCCGAATTGGAAGCATACGTGTCAAACGTCACATGCGCTATAGTTAGCTTTCATCGTCGTGCTTTTTATTTTGTACAGTAGCCAGCTCATTCATGTCAATTATGCGCATGAAGATCAGATTTGCAACGGTGTTTTTGCAGTGTCATTGAGGAACTACTGCATGTGGAGTGTGCGCGGGCAGCTGGGAGGATGGATGAGGAACAGGCAGGTCAGACAGGGAAGTGCAGAGCGTGATAGATTGTACGAAAAGAACTGGACAAACCCTCTGTGACACCAGATTAGACAGAGCCAACACCGCCCAGGCCTGGTTTATCCAAAAAGACCCAAATGGGCAGCTGAGACATACCCACCTTAGCTTAGTTTCCACATGTTAGACGTTTTAGCTTGGATTCACTAATGCTCACTTATAAACATTACATTCTTATCAAATATATGTCCATTCCCTTTTATTTAACAGCTCAGATGTCAAAATTCTTCACACTAAGTGCCAGTAAAGTGATGACAACTCACTATTAACACCATAAACTGCAAAAAGCTGTCGCTATAAAAACCACGCCCCTGATTAGAAATAAATGAGTTACATAATTTTACCTGACGAGGTACATGTGAAGATGTGAAATCTAGCCATGGGAACCTGAACCAGGCTTCAAATGTCATATGTTTTTCTGCTGTAAAGTTGGACAATTTAACATGCTGATCAGTGCTGATTATTCACTTTTGGAGCCAGTCCTTGGCTAGTCGTTTGATGAACTGCACTTTTCTTTAAAACCGCAACGCCGTCAGCTCTCACAACCAGATGTGGCCTTTTGTGGCCAGAGTTAACCCTAAAAGTACCCTGCAAAGTCTCCTTTAAAGGTCAGGTGTGGTGACTAATCTGCAGCAGAGCCAACTGGTCCTCAACCACCGACACACAAACACAAGGACAAACAAAAATACATCTCTCTAGTATCAAGGAGTAGCCTGATGCAACAGGTGTTTTGGCGCAAAGAACCGTGCGGGAAATTGTTTTTTTGAAAAAATATTTCACTGAAAAAAATACTTGGCAGGAAGATCAGTGAGACTCCTGCTCTTCTGTGAGCTGTGCCTTCTTTGAGGTGTGTTTTACAGCTTTGCGCCACCGTGCAAAACGTGGGAAACCGATAGACTTGATAACTGCGCTTTAAGTGGGTTATTGCTTTTATGAAAGAGCACACAGGGCTTAACCTAAAAACACCCACGCCAAATACACTCACATAATCGCACGGCAAAGTTCAAAGTAATTATCTTTTCATTTTCCTGTGTGAAGTTTCTTTATTGGCAGTTGGTACAGATTGAACTTCCATAACCTGGCAAGAGGTGATACAGGTTTTATCAGCTTTTACAAGTTTGATATAACAACTGATGGTGCCTTAAATGACAAACAGTAAAATGGAATTTCTAGCATCCATCTGATCTGAGAAAAGGAAAAGTTAAAGGACGCCAATCAAGAGTTTGATTCCCTGGTCAAAAAAAGAAAACATCACCACTGGTGGAGCAATCGTTCTTCATATAAGATCACTGTATAACTGCTGGTGTGACTATGCAGTTCATTCCCACTTTTATGAGCTGGAAGTTGCAGAAAATATTCATTGCAGCGCATGTTTTCATGTGGCCTGGCTGATCAAAGGGTTGAAGGACCCCTTCCTCAGATACTAAGTAGAACATTGAGCCCTTTGACCTGGATACTTAACCTTAATTAAGTCTCTCTGGCCAGATTCTTCGAATATAGGCCATCAGTGCTGCCAAATCAGCAAAGAACAGAGTAATAAACTAATAAAACCACGTTTTAATGGAAGCAATGGCCTGTAATGATATAATGACCCCACAACTTTGTCATGCGCACAACAATGTAGGTATATGAGGTATTAGTCACTTACGATTATTTCAAGAACAATGCCCGTGAGCTGAAAATAGCACCCTCCATCCAGTTAATTCATCATTTTTTGCCTTCAAAGTTAGACTCCCACAGTGTTTTCTTCACATCTTTAATTCTTCACATGGACAGAAAAACAGGAGTCTTTTTGTTTGATGCCAGTCGCGGTAGAAAGGGGGGCTTATTAGTTGGCGTTTCAAGATAATCCACCGCTGCATTCCTCCCTGGGGGCGCCGTCAACCCAGAGTGTGAAGGTCTGGGAGTTTCAGCCAGATTAGATAAATTAATTTCTGTACAGCTGACGCGCTGGCTAAAGGGCATGATTTACACACTCACGCCCAAATTCGCTGACTATATATACACATCACTGTTTGATACCGATATGGAAAGCTTCTTGAAATTGTCACGGCGGCGTTAAATTTAGGTTTCTGGCTGACACAGTAGCAATTACGCAGAAAGGCTGCTATTCATGTAGCTTCAGGGTTGCGCCCTTGTAAAGTAAAATGAATCCTCATGTGCCTAACATCCAGACTCGCACAAGTCCCATGATGTGATCCTTCAGCCCGTGGCTTCAGGCTCAGTGAGCAACAGGAATCTGGGTTTGTTTAGCTCTCCCAGATTTGTCTGAGGCAAAGGCATAGGGTGGACGGGCGAAGGAGAGGCAGGGTCGGACTCAGTTTTCTGTAAAATGATGAGGACAAACTCCGCGGCTTAATTAATCCAGTTCATTAAGGCACCACCTCGAGGGCTCAGTGAGAACCCGCATCCACAAGCAGTGGTAAGTTCAGTTTGAGGACAACCCATGCTCTTCCGAGAACCACGTTGCATTAATAATAAGACTCTGGCATGTCATCATGTCAGAATGATTTCGTCTAGTGATTATCTCTAGCTACGAGTGTGACGCCTCGAGTATTTTGGGTTCACGTGAGATTTTAGAGCCACTTTTAGACTCTCCACGTGGATTGCTTTGACTACAGCCATAAATATCCATATATATATATTGCCCAGTTATCAGCTGAAAGATGCATTAGCAAAAATGTAAAAGGCATAGATCGTCATTTAAGGAGGTATGCATCGTGGTCTTCATAACGTTTATGCTTACTATATGGTCTTACATTTAGTTTTTTTACGTGTAATGAATGACGAAAAAGACTTTGGTGTCCAGGAAAGTGGATTTTTCAACATCTGAGCAGATCCAGCCAAGCTCAG
Organism: Hirundichthys speculiger; assembly: GCA_018398805.1. Taxonomy (NCBI): domain Eukaryota; kingdom Metazoa; phylum Chordata; class Actinopteri; order Beloniformes; family Exocoetidae; genus Hirundichthys; species Hirundichthys speculiger. The sequence continues at coordinate 1,537,251 of JAGFBZ010002408.1, read as the reverse complement.
GGTCTTGATGTGAAGCTAAGCTGAATGTCTGCTGGTATCTCAGAGGAATTCATCCTCCATCCAAAGTACATGCTGAGTAATTACAGGATAACATCAGAAACCCTGTTACCCAGTCTTTGGGCTCAGCTTTTCAATTTGGTGCTCAACTTTATGGTGGTTTTTTTTTTTTTTTTTTTTAATTTCCATTTCTGCTTTGTTGGCTGTTGGCGACAAGTATAGGAGTGAACTGGCAGTGGATTTCAAGCAGTATTTGCCTTTTTTTCCCCGCTTTCTTTTTGTTGACCATTTCATAACCCCATTTTCCACAGTCCACAGCCTCCGAAGTGCTGACTCAGATTATGTCATAAAGCATGTCTAGAAATGTCCAAAGTTTGTAAATATCTAAAATTTCCCTTCCAGCAAGACACTCTTGTATTTTTTTTCCCCACCAGTTCCACCAAAGTAAGTTCCCATCTAATCTTTTTAGCAAATATGTTTGCCATTTCTCCACTTTGAAGCAGGAAAGAGTTAATACCTCAGAAAAGATCATGTTTACCATGTTTCGTTTGAAAACCACTAAAAAGTTAAACACTTTATGTATGTAAGCATAAATAAGGAATGCTGTTACGCACAGCCGACCTTTATTTGGTGGCTTTTCTGAACCAAGAGAACAGTGACGCTCCAAATTTATCTTAAAACTGGCACTTAGTCAGCACACCAGCCTCACAATTAGGCACATTTTACCAGAAACAGTGGTGACAGCGAGCCGCTCAAACCGTAGTAAACATTGCTTAAACCGACCACAGATAAGGGGAGGGTTTAAACTCATGCTCGTGCACATGACATGGAGGAGTGGGAAAAAAATGAGGCAGGTTTTCTTGGGGAGCAATGGCGCGAAGGCGTGGGAGGATCTAGCTCTCCACGTTTTGGTCAAAATATCAACAGTCACTGGGGTTGTTTCAGAAAGTAGGTTATGTGCAAACTCAGAAAATGTCTCAACCAGAAGTTGGGGGAAAGTTTTTGGTTTCGACAAAAATGAGGTAACTTAGCCCAGAGACAAAAGGATAAATCAGGCCCGTTTCTGAAACCGACGAAACTCTGAACGTAGTCATTAAATATTTAAATTACTCATTTACTCACTTTGCAATTTCCCCCACGTCAACTGTATTTTCTTTTCTGCTGCAGCCATGTTATTGTTCCAGAGACAGACACACTCAAATTTACTGTTTCATTGCTTGCAATAAAAGTTCTAACTCAACAAAGAAAAATGGGAGGATCCCTTCCATTTACTTGCTGTTGCCATGTTGAATCACGGCAATGGAAATCAATTAATATTGTCTTTTTATATTCACGGTAACTCAGAGTTAACAGAACCAACTCTAAACCCCCAGTTTGACTCTGAAAACTCAAAGTTTCTTATCTCAGGGTGAGTTTTTATCTCAGAGTCTGTTGAACCCTCTTTCTGAAACAGGCTTGTGATGTCATCCAAAAATCACTTACCCTACCTTTAAACATAACCCCTCAGTTAGGACCAATTGATCAGCACTATAAATGTCAACTTCAAATTTTCAGATGCATGAGTTCAAATTAGGACGATAATAAAACTAGTATAGGTTCAGAGCAGTGTTTCCGCTAGAAAAAATTGGCACCGGACAATGTGACCGGCAGGTTTTCAATTTACCGGACTAATGTTTGAAATTCCGGTCACATAGGCTATATGAATTTACTGAGGTTAAAAATAAATCATATGCAGTAGTACGATATCAATGCAAGTCATTTAATAGTATTTTTATTGAAAAACAGGCTATTTCAAATAAAATTAGTCCCGTCAATTGACTCACAAGCATAATTTCAAAAAATAAATAAATATTTTCGGCGGGAGCCACAGCATCATCTGTGGTAGTCTCCATCTCTTCAGATAGCCTTTTTAGAGTTAGACTCATCATCACCCTCACTATTAGAGCTTTTTCGTTTTAGAAAATAGCTTTTGAGATTCGCCTGTTTCACCATGTCTCTGTTGTGGTGCGCGGTTTGTTAGATTTAATGAAACAAATGCGACAAGTTTCGTTCCGCGCAGAAAAAAAGTTTCGTTCCACATATAGGCTACATTCATTCATTCACACATACACACTACTCATTCTTAAAAAAAAGTATTTGTTTTTTCATAAAATGATGTGGAAATTACCTATTTTTTTACAACTGAAATTGTACTTGGGAGGAGTATTTTCAACGGACATTTTGACCGGAGAGATTATAAAATACCGGACTTCGGCATATTTTACCGGACAAAGTCCGGCAATTACCGGACAACGGAAACCCTGGTTCAGAGTTCCCAGTGAAACCTCACAAATTTCTTAAAGCAGCAAGACTGCCCACTGTGGATGAAGAACTCACCAACGCCCCAAACATTCACACACAAAAAAAAATCTTCAGGAAAAATTATCAGCACCAAGTATCTGGCCCACCACAAACCTCGGGAGAGCCTCTACAATGTGGACATGAGACCATGTGTTACACTTAAATCACCCTTCTTTTACAAGGTATGTTACCTTGTACCTTTATAAACCACAGGAATGTTTATCTATTTTGGACATCGGAGGGAGCACATGGGAAAAGTGTGAGGAGTTAGAAGTCTGACGTTGACCACATCGGCACTTCCTCTCTGAAAAGGTTCAGACGAGGCAGGAAGGCCATGTCGGTCTCTTCTAATGTCTTTGACTTGAGTGTTAAAGCAGCAACTCAATGTGTTATCCTTTAAATGTTAGGTTCCATTTACATTTCTGACCTCATAACTGAAAGGCCGTAATTGGACTTGTCCATGGAGTTTGTAACGCACAAAACATACCTCTTCATGTCAGTATGCATTTACTATATCTGTTCCAAACAGGACCCTCCAATCCCTCTTACTGTTTACTTTTACACACGCCATCTGGGGCTTTGTGGACACGGCGCTGTATCACTTCTACAATTCAGATAGGAGCCGGTTTATGGCATCTCAAAAAAAACGTCATGTCATTATCTCATCCTGACCTCCCTTAACACGTTTTACCAGAGAATATTATGCACACGCATGTCCAGCGATGTGCATGCTGTTTCCCTGTCACCGAGGTTCACAGTCAGTCTAAGAGCTTGGCCTACGAGGCAATTGAATCCCCGTTTCCGTTGCCGTTGCTCTTGAGGTTTGTCCCAGGTCTCATGCAGAAGCTAGTTGGGGTATGAAGGAAGTTGATGTATCAAAGCCCTTGTGATCAAACCCAGTAATATTTCTCTGTGCCCACAATGACTTCAGCTGTGTGTTTGCGCAGCCCTGTCAGCTCGTGGCTGGCAGCCAGACTGGCTCATTGTGATCCGCTGGTGTTATCTTCCCTGCGGGTGCCACGTCACTGCTGGATTCCACGGTGAACCTGACACCATCTGCATGCCAAGTTGCCAACTGCAAAACATGCGTAGGTTGTGCACGTACTTCAGCTGTTGTGATTTATTCCAACAACTAACCGCAATAACTCCCATAATTTCCGCTCGAACGTTCAATATTTAACGCCAGAACTTTAGCAAAGCTTATAGATTGTGTGTTATATGAGCAACTTTACTTTACTATGCCTGTTTGCGGAGGAGCTGCACAGTACATTAGTGTATGCAAGCAAATGGATTGTGTTCATAGAAAATAAACACTCATGGGCGACGTTACAGCCACAACGGACTTTCCATCACTCTGTACAAGCTGCAGCAACGACTTTTCCTGTTTTCAAAACTTTCACCATTGTAGTTCTGGGTGGAAACACGCTTTCACAATGCCTGCCACTGTATGTCAGCGACTCACTGGCTTGGATACCCTGCACTTATAAAAGTCATCATAAAGCATCCAGAAACTGCAACGCTATGCCCAGTCTGAGCTGCATGCCATGGCAGCACATTTACCAAAGCTTCAGGTTTTGTCAGTTCAGAACAATGGTGACACTATGGAAGGGCCCTTAATGCTGAGGTTTTATTTGACCCCTGGGGAGTAAAGCTTTTTGCATTTGGAGAGACTTTGCGTGGAGTGCAAAACATTTAACCACTTCCTGACTCTTGCCCCCTTGACTTTCTGATTTTCATTTTCCAATGCCTGGCGCTAATGAGCGAGAGTGAGATAAACCGTGACATAAACTTGTGTTTGCTTTAATTGCAGATTTTAAGCAGCTTGGTGGACGTCAGTATTGTGTTTTAAAAAGGAACTCCACAACTCAAGCTGAAAGTACACTGATTGTCTCCTTTTAGCTCGTTATTTTGTGTTATACTGAAAATGCATAAATGATACTAATTATCAGCATTTATTAGTAGAATTAGGAAGGTGGTTTGAGATGGGTCCCTTTTAGATACCACCTTTTATGCAGGCTGGGGCATCGAGTAAAGACTGCAAAGCGTGATTTATGGTTGTACATAGCAACCATGCATATAGCCTACCTCCAGGACATACGTCTTTGTGTGCATTTATGCTTATCTACTGCTGTTTGTGTCGCTCTGTAATTACACTAACAAACACTAGATAGTGGCAGGGTTATAATAGTTTTGGATTTTCCATTGGTTTTAGTTTTTATTCAGTTTTTAGTTTAGTTTTTCCAAATTCAGTTAGTTTTAATTCGTTTTTAGAGCAGTTTTGCTAGTTTTTTTTCGTTTTCGTTTTGAAATACTTAGTTTTAGTTAAGTTTTTATTAGTTTCAGTGTTAGTTTTAGTTTTATTTTGTAAATTAGGGTTGTAATTTTGGTTCGAGTGAAGCGCTGAACTTTTTGAAGGCTATCGAATCACATAGTCATGTTTAAATTCCGGTCTCAATAAACATATTTATCAATGCGTCTTCCCGCTTGTGGTGTTCCTGCGTATTTACTGACCAGCAGCTATTTGGTCGCCGGTGGAAACAGTCCATTATAGTTGCAGTTTTCTCCCGTTCCTTCCCAACGCTGACTGGCCTGCAGCTGCAGCTTCTCTTTCCAGGGGGCTAGCTTAGGCTAGCTTATCCAGCTAGTCTTGGTTAGCCTTCTTATGTGAGCTTTTCAAATGGACTTTCAGATTCGTGGGTTTTTTTTTTTCCTCTTAAGAAGTATTCCACACATTGTATCACCTGCTTCTACAACAACGCACTTATTTTTATCATTAAAACAGTCATAGTCAAAGAAATCCCAAATAGGACTGTGCCACTTTCTCCTAACTTTTGCTGCAGCCATCACTGCTGATCACTTTTTTTTTTTTTTTCCGGTTGTTGTTGTTTTCGTACAAACACGAAAACGAAGGACGTTCTTGACATTATTATAATTAATTTTAGTTCGTTTTATAAACACATAATACAGTTTCAGTTAGTTATCGTTTTTTTAAAAACTCTCGTTTTTATTTTATTTCAGTTAACCAAAATGTTTTTTCAATTCTAGTTTTCGTTATTTCGTTCGTTTTCGTTAATGACAATAACCTTGGATAGTGGTGCAGGTTATTTTATGCAGCGCTGTAGCCTGGAGTTCTGAGCTTCCTTTCGTTTGTTGTACTTGTATATGTTGCTCAAATGACGCAGATCTTATCTGAGCTGGAGCTGAGAAATGCTGAGACGCAGTCATTTCTTTACTCACACTGCAGCAATCCATCTATCTTCCCGGCTTGAAAATGACATCGAAGAAGTTATAGCGGGAAATACGGAGAAAAAATACATTTCTCGTGGTCCGCGTCAGCCTGAGATGTCGTTACATTTCTGGAGAGGTGCATGTCAGGCGACGGCAGAGCTACTGCGTACACATGTCGCCAGTTCAGCGTAGAAGCATAAACCAGACTTAAGGCTATGATCACACTACCAGCACAAATCCAATCTTTTTTTTTTTTTTTTTTTTTGCATTTCTACGTTGCATCTGGACAGATTTCTCTGACAGTCTGAACAGCCAAAGACAACATAAAATGTGAATTTTCCAAACCAGATACAAATGTGGTTTCAAAAGTGGCTCCAATTGGATTTCCACAGTTGCACCCCAGTCTGAATAAACTGTTTGCTCAAATGGGATTTTAAGTAATCTTTTGTGTCATTAGCAACCCAACAAAAACAACAGCTGGCTTACCAGAGTGACTGAAGGGACTGCTTACACAGAATAAACATGTCTTGTGCTTTCTTGTGACGTGAAGGAAATTTGCACTGTAACTCTACGTAGCCATTTGAGACAGTAGCAAAGCCAATTTACCACCGTCCTTTTTGATTTGATAACATCTGTCCTATCAGTATAGGTTACCATAAGAACCATGTGGATTAGGGAACGTCAGCAAGGACTCACAGATCAGTTGCAATATATAATGTAAAAAGATTGGATTCTGATCAGATATCCTGGCCTTTTTTTTTCATATCCTAGAAAGTCCCTCTATGCTTCAGTACATCTGAGCATTTACAAAAAAGGAAGAAAACTTCATATGTGCAAAAGGTCACCACGGTAGAGCATGTATGTGAAAGTGAAAATGATTCTATGTCCCTAAAAAATGGACGAGTCTTACATATTTTACTTTGATAATATCTGTTACCATGTATATTTGCTGCTCTGGAGAAGTAATGTTAACCCAGGAACAAGAAAAATTACTGATTTTGAATTTAAATGTGGCTTCAGATTTGAGGTCTAGAGATTTATTGTGGCTTGGATATTTTTGTACCACGTAGTCATAAACCTTTATCAAAATAACCATAAAGGTTTAACACATATACTGTAATAAACAGTTCATCTGTCCCTGGATAAACCACACTCAGCAACAGTAAAGGGAACGGTGTAAAAGATTTCGAATCAAGCTAATCATTTATCAGGAGACGACCATGTGACCAGGTTCAGCTGATTTATTTTATTACAACACTTTTCTGTCTCCTGATTATGACTATATTGATCAATTACTGCTGAATAATATAAATATAAACTACAAATAAGCATAAGATAAACTCCTTTTTATGGTGCTGGGCAGAAATAATCAAATACTAACCCAAATCTGCAAAAGTAGAAACAAATTAAAATATCAATTAACAAAAAAAATTTAAAAAATGCAGTGGTTCTTATAGTAGTGTATAGTCTATAGTATAGTCTTAAAGTAAAAAAAAAAAGTTTGGAGATGGAAACTCTAGGGTTCGTAATAGGAATAATAATGATAGTGATGATAATAATTATGTCTCTGAACCCAGAGACATTATTATTGGGGAAGTAAGACACAGACCGCATGCTTCCAACCCTCTGATTTAACGTGAAATATGACAGACCTTTATATAGCAGAGAATTCTTGGAATTAGAAAATAAAAAGCTCTGAAATTAGAGCAAGCGCAGTTTAATGATAAGTCTCAGAGGTCTGCAACGTCTCTGGTCTCATGGGTAGACAGAGTCTGTAGCCTCCTTTATTGAAAACCAAAGCTCTGTTTCTATGAGCAGTGATTAAAATGATGGAAACAATTAGGCCCCAGTGCTGATACTTTATCTGATTTAAGGTTTTAATAAAGTTTGAGGAGCATAATTAATTACAAATGTCAAAAACAAATGTGTTACTCATATCCTATGGCGACTGCACAGTCCTCCAAACTAAAACACCAGCATGCATGAGTGCACTAATCCATAAGTTAGAGGACAATGTCCCCACTTTTGTATGTGATTTAAACACAAACTAATATAACCTAATCTGCCCTGGAAGTGGAACGCAGTTTTCTGAATGAAGTCTATAGAGCAGAATGCATGCAGGAGGCCATTTTTTTTTCTTTTTTTTTTTTTACAGGGGCTATAAATGCTCGACTGAATAAGCACAGCCAATGACACAGTCCATTAAACAAACGTTGAGTTGTTGTCCCATGAATGGACTTTTCACATTTCCAAAACAAGAAACAATTTCCAATGATTTAATCAAACAAAGTTCTGGAGCATACAGTACTTTTTTTTTTTTTTTTTTTTGACACATGCCAACATTGTTCATTGTCTGACTTGCTGAATGTTGGCATGAGGTGTGTCCAAGTGATGAAACACAAAATAATGTTTTGTTCTGGTTTTAACACAACATTTTCTCCCATGGAAGATTTCCTTTTACAATGCAAAATCAATAGTCATGGATTATGTCTGCTACTTCTGACTGACGCATTAAAAATTAGTCATGTATCTGGACATGCTGAGGAAGCATAAATAGGGAAGGAGGAGATGACATCACATTCTGAGATGGGTAGGCCTACCTATAATTGATTATTATCATTATTATTATTATTATTATTATTTTTTTTTTTTTTTTACTGGCATACAGTGTGAGCTGTGTCATGCATATCACCAGTATTTTATTTTTTTTTTCCTCGGTTTATTTAATTTTATCCCTATTGTTATACTTGGACGTACAGGTGAAAACAAAGCCAGATAAACATGCAAAGGTGTGGGGGGTATAAAAGAAAAAAAATTAGAAAAGAAAAGAAAAACAAAGAGGCTGGCAAGAAAGTCTAAATGGGTGGAAGCTCTGATGTTTTGTAACCACCTCAAATCGGGATACCCATGATGCCATGCGGTACATTTTGCAACGTCTTTATTGCCGGTAAGCATCCATTCCTCGCAGCAGCGCCATACATAGTCGCTGTATTAATTTGCGTAGAGACGCTGCACCGGCAAGCAGCAGCAGCACGCAGCAACTCAAGCCCGGAATAGACCATTTCACCTCGCATGTGGGGGGGTGGTCAAGGTCCGGAGGAACCCAGGAAACGCGGAGGTAGGCAATGCCATGTTGAAATAAATGCGGTTTTTTGCTGCTTCATACGACGTACATATAGAAATTGGGCAGAGGGTCAGAGTAAATCAAAGTCGGGCATCAAGAGAAGAGCACGCGGACTCTTAAACACGCCTCCACTGCTCAGCTCTTTTTTTTGTTAGTTTGCTTTCCAGCGTATCTTTACATGACAGCGTTACATGTGTGACAGTGGACGGCGGCACCTTCAAAGGGACGTCTCGTTACATTGTCATGTTGGCTCTTTTCACTTTGACAGTCATGAACCGGCTGTGATGGTGGGAGAGCAGTTATGAAAGATGGTGTGTGCTCGTTATATCAGCATTGTGAGGTCACATGGTTTGCGGTGGGGGGGGAAAAAAGATGGAAAGAGGAGTGGGACTGAGGTCACGCGACTTTGGACATCGAAGAACGCGGTCGAGTTTCACCTGAAACTGAACTTAATGCGACCCGATATCCGCGCCTCGCCGATATATCGTGACAAAACCCTGCAAGAACGCCAAAATATGTAAGGTATATGTAAGTCACGTGTAAAAACAAAACAAAAAAGATTAAGTATTTACCAGGAGGCTGAGGTCAGAACAATATGAAATATATTTACAAGTCATGTGACCTAAACACTAAACGTGACTATTTACACAGACTACACTATTCTATAAACCAAATATTTTATTAATGAGAGTCGGGCTTTGCATGTATTTTTTATGAAACACTGTTATGGAGGAAAAAGTTTGCAGCCCGATAAGATGCTCTCACTGAATTTAGTCATTGAGCGTCCTGCAGGCGACAGATAAAGGGCGTGCACCCACGTTAGTTGTCCTTGAGACGCACATCTCAGATAAGTGAGGCAGCTCAACCTTCAAGCGCAAAAAAAAAAAAAAAAAAAAAAAAACACCACCCAGTTTTTCGTTACCAGAGCCCAGCTGTGAAGGTGTGAGTGCCTTGTGCTCTTTTCTTTTCTTTGTCGTTATTCTTACTTTCGGCCGCTTCAGCTTTCACGGCTTATTGTCTTGTGCGTCATCTTTTAACTCTTGTTTTCCCGCCTTCTCAGGGGTGTGTGCGTGTCTCTGCCAGAACCAGCGATGACCGACCAGCTCCCTTCACACCAGGCCGACCAGCTGCTGGCCAAGGTCCACTCGGGAGGCCTCCCCAACGGGAAGGAAGCCGCCAAAGACGGCCTGCAGGCCCGGGGCCAGTGGGCCAGCAAGGCCGAGTTCCTCCTGGCCGTGGCTGGACAGATCATTGGTCTGGGCAACGTCTGGAGATTTCCCTACCTCTGCTACAAAAACGGGGGAGGTAAAGAAAGGTTTTTATTTAACTGTCTTTTATCTCTGATTCTTTTCTCCTGCTCAGACTTGAAAGGGCAAACTTGAGATGTTTGTAGCCTGACGGTATGCGTTTTGCGTCCAGGTGTTTTCTTTGTACCCTACCTGTTGTTCTTGGTGCTGTGCGGCATCCCGCTGTTCCTCCTGGAGACCTCGCTGGGACAGTACACCAGCCTGGGGGGGGTCAGCGCCTGGAGGACTATTTGCCCATTATTTGGAGGTAATTTTATCTCATTATGTCATCAGCGCGCTGTCTCTGTTGAACAATGTTGAACAACTTGGCTCAGAGCCAAGCAAACGCCATCATTTCTAGTCGGTATGTTTATATTAAATCATTTTTAACTGTCAAATTTAAATCATAGTGACAATATCTTCATGATGGCAATCGTTTTATGAGTCTCCAGGTTTGTAGCCTGTGGCGCCGTCTTTTGCAACGCTCACATGTACATGTGCGTTCAAAATGCTGCCGGGACCCGCAGAACACAAAACTTTTAAAACCCTTTCCTTACATCAGCTACAACCTGATATGGCACCGTGCCGACATTATTTCGTCGGCATAAACAACTAAAAATTAGCGCCTTTTTTTTTTTCGCAGCAGTTGAGGCTCAAAACAACACAAGACAGTATTAATGTCGCAGGACTCGAGGACTGCCAATTAAAAGTTTATCTTTCTCCATTCCCCTTTACTTTCCCATGCTGGCTCAAGCAGCGAGAGCATTCCTCTCTCCACAGAAGTCCTCAGCGAGAGTAAACACTGCGCTTGAGATCGGAAAAAGCTGTCCGCCGTCTCTGCGAGCCCCACCATGCCCGACTTGCGCTGAGTCTCAGTTTGTGCATCAACACAGTTCAAGAGTGGAGAAAGCTCTCTACCTGCAGAGGGTTTTCAAATTTGCATCGGTGAAAGGAAGTGGAATGATTTTCAATTTGACATATTGTTTGTGTGGTTATTTGATTTACACACACAATCCTGGATAATTGACGCACTTCACGAATGGAGGCGACTTTAGAGTGTTAAACACTGGAAAGAAGGAACCTGTGTTGAGGTGTCAATATATGTACCTGTTCTATAAACCTAAATAGATTACATCTGTTTACAGCTCTGGATATGAACCTGCTAATCTGATCTACCCATATAGTGTATGCGATATATTGCACAATGTACTTTGTTCCATCAGTCTGCCAGGCTGTATTTGTTTATAGCTGCAGCAGAATTACGTACTGTCCAATGTACGGGTCATCTCAGAACTCGTGCTAACTTTCACATCCTGGTCACAAATCTTTCCCGGGTTCACGCCTGAAGGAACGTTGACTGACCCAACGTTGCTCCACAGAAGCAGCGGATCTTCTTGCTAAGACTTTTTAAATGAATTTCTGCAAGGCAGCTGTGAGAAGAGTCTCTCTGAGTCCCTGTCTTCCCCGCTGATCCTGGTGGTCTCAAGTTAACGGGCCTTGCTGAGCTCTGCAAGTTTCTGTTTCAGTGTAACGCAGCAGTCGTTCGCGCATCTCAGCAACCAGGGGGTGTTTTTTTTTTATGCATTACAAAACTCGCTTAGCCGATGTAAGCAACACCACCAGTACAGTCACTGTTAATTATGAACGACATGCCTTTTACAGATCATCAAAGAAGAATTTTGCAGGATTACAGATGGCCCTGCTTGATTTAGAAACTGATTCACAATCAGTGTAATGTTTGTAATGGCACTCTGCTCCCACCTCTGTGAATAAAAACTTTAGGATTTCCCAGTCTGGCGATAGGGGTGAGTATTGGCAAAGACCTCACAATACGATATGTATCGTGATATATTGCGATATTCTACCCAGTTAATATCAAAATTAAAAGTAGAGATGAAAAATCCAGTTGCTGTATATGTTCATCAGATGATATTGATCATTCAGAGGACAAATTGAGTTAAAACTATTTGCTTCAAAACAACCTATTTATTGTTTATTATTAGTGTTTTTGCACATTTAAGTGAATAAATGAATTAAAAAAAAAATCGATATTATATTGGGCGGCTGAATATTGCGATATATCGCCAAATCGTTTTTTTTTTCACACCCCTTTCTGACGACCTGTCCAGGGTGTACCCCTGCCTTTCGCCTGAAGTGAGCTGGGATATGGTCCAGCAGATCCCCGTTACCCTGCAGAGGATTGAGCGGGCATAGATAATGGATGGATGGATTTGCCAGTAGGATTAGATGTATTGGTGGCACCTACACTTCCATCGAGGCTCCTTGAATGGTTTTTCCTCCACCAGGGCAAAATGTTATCAAAGTGACCGACAACTGAGCCTGTTGGGTTCAAGTTACCGATCTGAACTAGTGCTGGGCGATATGGAAAAAATCATATATCACGATATGGACTATTTTATATCACGATAACGATATATATCATGATATACCATAATAAAGTATGTTTTCAGTTATTCTCTGAAAAGTTTGACAAATATTTCATTGCTTACTTTTCAACTTTATTTTGAAAGGACATTTAGCTGAACTGTCCCAAACATACATTTTAGTGCAGCAAAAACAGGTAGGTACAGAGGTACAGTAGCTTTCACTTTTCTTTTAAAGTGCACAACAGTTTCTGAGAGGAAAAACACATTTTTGCACTGAAGTTCAGCTATAAAAAATAAACACAAATTATTTTTCAACTTTCTGAAATCTGTAACCTTGTAGTGCAAAGTTTGCAAACCAATATAAAGTGTCTAAAGTAAACATCAGGGTTGAAGAGAACTCTGTTTAAGGCATTAACCATGATTAAAAGTGCAAACATAAAAGGCTACTTTGTAGAAGTAGATATGATTCTATCAAATTTATCATTGCAGGTTATTTAATTACATATTTGCTGTAATAATTGATAAAATTAGGTTAGAAACGATAGAAGAGAAATGGCACGATACACACTTTTCTATCGTCCCCACGATATGTATCATCATATTGCCCAGCCCTAATCTGAACTATGTTTTAGAATATCAATTATAATGTGTAATAACTGTCTGTATAATACATCTGCATTTTGCCGCTTGTCACTCATGCCATAGATAATATAACAGCCAATAAATATTTAAGTTAAATGTTCACTCACGTTGCAGCTTCGCCCGTGTCGACTCTCTCCGTCGTCGCTTTAGTCATCTTACTTTTCTGCAGAAAGTGCAGTAGGAGGGTCTCTTCTGTTTAATTGGTGTTGCCGTTGCGGATCACAGTAATGGAGCTCCATTGATGAGAAGGAATTAACATAACCAGAGTTGACAGAACCAACTCTAAACCCTTCTGTTTTGAGACAAAAACTCAACTCAGAGTTTCCTGAAATTCTCTTTTCTGAAACATCCTCCAGGATACATGGTAACCCCAGGTGTGAACAGCATCCGGAAGCTTGTGTTTTGCTGAATGAACTGTGATTGATTAAAAGCCACAAAAATAACTCCCTACTTCCAAGGAGTCCATACGGGGATTTCAAACAAACACAATTTGCACACACACAAACGTCTTGTTGATGTAATTTTGTGTTGACAGCAGAGACGACCTACATTCGCGTTACATGGAGAATAATGAGTTATTCTCCAGACGCGGCAGCTCGCTCTTACACAAACATGCACAAACAAGGACGTGCTTGTGTAGGAATTCCTCTCTGGCTTGCGTATTTAGCTTGCCATCATCAGATTAAAGGCCTGAATTTCATTAGCAGTCGCCACAAATGGCTGCCTGTCCAGGCAAACAGCCTCCACTTTGCAACCCACTCAAGACCTCATAAGACAATCTTTCATTCCTAATGAAGATATACTAGGTGTGGGCTGCGAGTCTAGTGTCTTAGTTAGAAGATGCTTTCATCTCGAACTCAAGTGACTTGGATCTGGTGATAGAAAACGCCTGCGTGGAAGCTTTGAAGCTCGTTTGTGTTTATCCAACTCGTCGTATACCACTCAAAGATATGATCTGCTTGTGTAACTCACCATTCCCAATTCACATCTGTCTGCATCTTCTTATGCGTCTGCAGGTCTCGGTTACGCCAGCCAGGTGATGATCCTGCATGGCTGCGTGTACTACATAGTCATCCTGGCCTGGGCGCTCTTCTACCTGTCCTACAGCTTCCAGGCGGAGCTGCCTTGGTCGCACTGTAACAACACGTGGAACACAAGTCAGTAAAAAAAAACAAAAAAACAGCAAACCGTGAGCGTGGTGCCAAGCTTTCAAGGCCAGCTAAAGGGTTGTGCATATGTGTGTGTTTTTTCCTGCAGATTCGTGTGTCTTGTTTGACCACCGCAACCAGACGACCAATGGAAGCAGCCTGCCGGAGAACGCCACCTCCCCCGTCATCGAGTTCTGGGAGTGAGTACAGAAGCGCTAGACGGTCGTTCAGGGTATCGATGGTGACTCGCAGGATTTCCTCGTGGGGTCCGGCATTAACGGTTGCACGCGTGTATGTGTGTGTGTGTTCTAGACGGGAGGTGCTCCGCCTGTCAAGCACTTTAGACGAGCTGGGACCAGTCAGCTGGAAGCTGGCTCTTTGTCTGGCTGTCGTCTGGCTCGTCTGCTACTTCTGTGTGTGGAAGGGAGTGAAGTCCACTGGAAAGGTGAGCGGAGGATGAACAAATGTCATCAAGCAGTGTGATGATAGCAGTCTATGCAACATTCTGCTCGTGCTTCAAGAGACTGATCATGTTGCAATAATCGGAAGCAAACATAAATCAATATACGCGTACTTTCCAGCTGCAGGCCTTGCTCTCTGACTCTGCATTAAAGTGCCTTTAAGTATGTTTCATCCATAAAGACCTCTATCTCATTGCTCAACACTTGTTGGTTAAACTCTGAATGAGGTCCACTTTGTAAATACGGACCAAAACTCAGATATCAGCGTCAGCAGCATATCATTTGCCATGCCGGGTGACGCAAGAGACAATAATGGAATTAGGGCCTTTGGAATTGGTGTCATGATGAAACAAAAATCTCTGAATTATTACATCACTTCTGGAGTCCAGCACAGTCCACATGAAATGCAAACAGAAAAGTAGTAAAGGGCAGTTTGGGGGCTGTTCCTGGAAAGAAAAATGGAAAAAAAAAAAAAAAGAAGAAGAAGAAGAATGTGATCCCTCATTCCTGCTCCAAGGCAGCTTTTCTGCACACTGGAGTTATGAAGGAATCTTTTTTTATAATCATGCATATGGCTTTTCATCAGCTTTCCTTTTATCCTTCACACACTGAATTGTTCTCCAGCTTTTGAAGGTGGAAACCCTCCGACCGGGTGATTCCCATCCAGATGCAACCGGTTGTAGTAATTTAGTGATGTCATTCACAACTGGGAGTCTGCACGTCTTGCTTTTTTTTATTTTAAGTACCGACCAGATTTCTGTTGGTGTGTGACCTCCTGTTCGGCTCATCAGCTCAGGCCTCAGTGAGAGTAGTTGCAGCTCCCACCAAAAATATATTAGGCGTGTATTTTTAGCAGAGCGGAGCTGCCTCTGAAACGTGTCTTGCTGTGGAGTATTTTAGCAGAGGAGATGGGAGTGCCGCACCGTGGCTTTTATGACGTTGGTAAACAGGAAACGGAGCCCAGGAGTTCCTAAGTGGTGTCCATTTTCTTTGAATGATTTAAAGCCTTATGCAACAACAAAACCCTGATTTGTGATGAATTTAAAAGCAAGCATAAATCCCCAGTGTAGCAGATGAAATGGTGTGACTGTGATAATTTAGCATGACGCGGCAGGATTTTAATTATTTCCTCTTTCAGGACATGACGGTCGTATCCTTCCTGTATTCCGTGTGCCATCGTTACCGTCATGTGTTTTTGTTTATATTTAAGGTGGTGTATCTGACGGCCACCTTCCCGTACGTCATGCTGCTTGTGCTGCTGGTGCGAGGCGCCACCCTCCCTGGAGCAACTCAGGGCATCATCTACTACCTCAAACCCAACCACACCCGCCTGGCTGACCCACAGGTACAAAAAGAGACATTCAATTCAATTCAGTTTTATTTGTATAGCGTCTGTTACAATGTCAATTGTCTCTAGGCTCCCAATTAATTATGATTGAGCTGGAGGAGGAGGAAGGGAGGAGGAAAGGGAAGAGCAGTAGAGACACCACTCAGCAGATCATGTTGGTGTCCCCCTGCAGCGTAGGCCTATAGCAGCATAACTATGACGAAGCTGTGATTAAGACTACCCTACTCTAGTCTTAGCTACTACAACTATGGCTATAACTATTAGCGCCTACACACTATAGTTTAGACTAACTGTAGGCTTTACTGAACAAAAATTTTCAATTTAGTTTTAAAGATGGAGGTGGTGTCAGCCTCCTTAACCCAAAATGGTAGCTGGTACCATAATAAAGGTGCCTGGTAGCAGAAAGACCGTCCTCCAAACCTACTTTTAGATATTCTAGGAACAACGAGTAATCCTGCACTCTGAGAGCGGAGAGCTCTATTAGGAGCATAACGTGCTATCAGGTCTTGTAAATAGAGCGGAGCTAGGCCATTAAGGGCCTTATATGTGAGAAGCAGAATTTTAAACTCAATTCGAAATTTCACGGGAAGCCAATGGAGGGAGGCTAACACGGGAGAGGCGTGATCTCGCTAACGGATTCCTGTCAGCACCCTCGCTGCTGCGTTCTGGATCAACTGGAGGCTATTCGGCGAGCTTTTCGGGACATCCTGCTAACAACGCATTGCAATAATCCAGTCTAGAACTGACAAATGTGTGGATTAATTTTTTAGCATCACCCTGGGAGAGGATGCTCCTAATCTTGGCAATATTTCAGAGATGAAAAAAGGCAGTCTTGCAAACCTGATTATATGCTGCTTAAATGACATATCCTGATCAAAAATAACTCCAAGGTTTTTCACAGCTATGCTGAAAGCCAGCGTAGACACAGTTAATCCATTCCTCAGGTGTTTGGGACCAAAGTCAATAACCTCTGTTTTATCCGAGTTTAGGTGCAAATAGTTAGAGGACATCCAGGACTTAATGTCATTAAGACACCCTTGAAGTTTAGCCAAAGGTTTTTTGTTTCCTCTGGTTTCGTAGATAAGAACAGCTGCGTATTATCAGCGTAGCAATGAAAGTTTATGCCATGGCTCTGGATAATTTTTCCCAAGGGCAGCATGTATAAAGTGAAAAGGATTGGTCCCAGAACTGAACCCTGTGGGACGCCATAGCAGATCCTAGTCCGTGTAGAAGAAATGTCTTTATCTGATGGAGAATTAAAAAAAAAAATAAATAAATGATGGAGGCAACAGATATTCTTCTAGTCTTTCTTTCAGGTTGTATTTAGATGGGGGGGGGGGGTGCAGAGTGTGAGGTGAGTACCGTCAGGTTTAGAAGTATATCAGAATAACACTATTTCTATATTCTGAAATGAGCCTCCAGCATGCAAAGATAAGAATGCCTCTGTTCAGCGTGAAGTTTTGGTTCAGCTCTTCTTTAAACCTTGTGAATGCTAAACAGTTTCTTCAGTGTGAGTTATCTTGACCCCTGAAGGGCAGTCTAAGAGCAGATAAAGCATATCAGTCAGCTCCTGTTGCAGCTAATCTGTCTTTTTCTTTCCCCCGCCTCTGTCTTCAATTCCCTTCCTCTCTGCAGGTGTGGATGGACGCAGGCACCCAGATCTTTTTCTCTTATGGAATCTGCTTGGGAAGCCTCACAGCCCTGGGCAGTTACAACAAATACAACAATGACTGCTATAAGTGAGACACTTTGTTAAACACACACACACACACACACACACTTGCATAGCCACACAAAAGTAACTCCAGCTACACAGCAGCTCCTTCCCCTCCACTTCAAACAAACCGTATTCACTGAAATGTAAGACGTAAGCTCGCGCTGGTCAGATGGCTTCCAGGAGGAATGGCTGGAATGGACAGAGAAAACACACTGATGCAACCACACCTTAAAGAAAAGCCCTCACTGCCATGTTTCCCACAGTCTCAGACTCTCTCACACAGACATTAAAAAAAAAAAAAAAAAAAAAAAAACAAGCATGTGATTCTTAAGACCTTCACTGGATTCTGTCTTCAAGATTTTACAAAGTGGCATTTTTAACTCACGTTTGATGATTCTGCAAACCGATTCGTTCAAGTTCTCACATTTCTGTTGTGCTCCTGTGTGTTTCCAGGGACTCTTTCATGTTGTGCCTCCTGAACAGCCTCACCAGTTTCTTGGCGGGCTTTGCCATCTTCTCAGTTCTGGGCTTCATGGCTGAAGAGCAGGGCATGGACATAGCCACTGTGGCCCAGTCAGGTGAAATGGGTTTTTTTTACATTCAAACAGGACTGTTATAAGAAGCAAAGAAAAAGATAGAAGCCAGCTTTTAGCTGTTGGTCTTCAGCTAAATTTTGTATAATGCATTAGTTATGGAAGTTGGACACAATGACCTTGGACCTCTAATGAAAGTAGCTCAGTAACACAACTAATGTTAAAACAGCGATGCATTAAAATGCATTAACTATTTAAGCCTCTGCGAAGACTCAAAATGTCACTCCACTTAAATGATGGTGTACTTAGGGTCCCTACAATAAAATTGAAGCATTTTCCCTTTGTAAGTGCATTGAAACTATTTTTTTAAAAGTATAAAAAAGAGTCTTTGTACATTCATCTCCCTCCAGCCGCCATCAGCTCGTTATAAGTCTGTACAAGTCGACTACCAAAAATCATGCCAACAGCTGTCAATACTCACTTATAATAGACCTAGTTACTTAAACTCCAGAATGTTTCTTTAAAGGAGACGTTTTATGCCCTTTTTTTTTTTTTTTTTTTTTTTTTTTTTTTTTTTTTTTTATTTTTTTTTTTTTTTTTTTTTTTTTTTTTTTTTTTTTTTTTTTTTTTTTTTTTTTTTTGTTCCCAACAAGTTCACACAATGTCGTAAATATTATTGAAATGATTGTGACACTGCAACGGCTCCCTTTGTTTTTTGTTTTTTTTTTAAACCACACCTTTGAAGCTCTGTTCATAGCAGCCTGGGTTAAGGGGGTGGAGTCAGCCACATAGCTCAACCCCGCCCCCTCTCTGTGGATGTGTGTCTTTTGAAATCGGGTTAAAGCGTTGCACTACCCACTTCTGAAGTACGTCACGTAATAATTCTGCTTTGATCTGGCTCTGTGATGTCACAACACCCTGAGACTCTCGATTTGTGTTTTAGTCAAAAATCCACTCAACCTTGTAAGATGTAAACTTGCTGCATTCGTGGTTCCCTCTAGAGCCAAATCACGCCATACTCTCAACATTTTTGCACATTTTACTCATCTGTTGAGTCTTTGGATGACTTTCAGTCAGCTTTCTGGCAGCTCATCCAGTGTCACGTCTCTGATGAGCTCTTAAAGACAAGTATTTCATACAAATACAGAGAAAACTTCTTTTATCTCTTTTTTTTTTTTTAACTCACATTGTTCAAAGCTCAAGCCTCTGACTTCAAAGATGAAGTCAGAGGAAAGAAAAACAAACAGCTGTCAGATTAATCTATGGTGGTGTGTCCTGACAGGGCCTGGCCTTGCCTTCATCGCTTACCCGAGAGCTGTAGCCATGATGCCTCTACCTCAGCTCTGGGCTGTCTGCTTCTTCCTCATGATCATCATGTTGGGCCTGGACACGCAGGTACAAGCCGACTTTGATAGTCTGATCGCGTTACGTTTGTCGCATCATCTAAAGCTGTCAACAAACCCTCTGGCCTCATCTGTCGCCCAGTTTGTGAGTCTGGAGGCCCTGATGACGTCGGTGACGGACCTGTACCCTCATCTGATCCGGCGAGGCCACCGCAGAGAGCTGCTGCTGCTGTTCGTCTGCATCGTCTGCTTCCTGGTTGGGCTGGTCATGATCACGCCGGTACGTCGCGCTTTGGTCGTGTTTATCTGAGTTTCTGAGGCGTCGGCGATCCTGTCGGTTGTTTGTTGGTTGTGATGCAGCACTGACGGGTGTTTTCTCTGCAGGGCGGTCTGTACGTGTTCCAGATCTACGACCATTTCTCCTGCAGTGGAGCCAGCCTGCTCCTGCTCTCCATCTTCCAGTCCCTGGCGATCGGCTGGGTCTACGGTACGAATCCCAGCTCCGCTTGGCTGTTTTCTTTTATTCCTTTTCTTCCTTTCACTCATTTTATTTCATTACCTTTTCCTTTTACGTTCTCATCCTCTTTCCGCTCCTTATCTTCTTTAATCTTTGTTCTTCTTTTCACTTTTTCCTTCCTAATCCACTTCTTTTTTGCCCATCATTTTAATTCTTATCATTTTCCATTTATCTTCTTTCCCTTCTCTTTCTCTTTTCTTTTTAATTTCCATCTCCTCCTGGCGCTGATTTCATTTTCCTCTATCCATATTTCTGTTCTCCCTTTTTCTCTTCCTTTCTCCTTTTAATTACTTTTCTTTACTCTTTGCAAAGTTGCTTTCCTTACATTTATTTACCCTTCCTCTCTTTGTATTCTCCCCATTCTCTTCTACTTTCTCATCTTTTAGTCTACACTTTCCTTCTCTCCCCTTTGACTCTCTTCTGTTATTTCTTCCTCGTTTCTTTTATTTCTTCAACTCCCTGAATGACTACTGGCAGCGGTCCTACCAGCCCGGCCCTCTCTGGGCCTGAGCTTTAATTAAATTCTGTTGTTATCAATAATGAATGTAATTCCCAGAATCTGTTGGACTGGGACTCGTGCTGTCCACCTCCTCTCCTCCCGCTGCATTCCTCTTACAGTCAGTAGACGGTATATGAACTTTGCTGCAGCTACCCCACTGTTGTAAGGAGACTGGCTCCTGGCCAGGCCCCTGCCTGTCTCCTCCGGGGCCCTAAATCTGCCCCCCGGGGCCCCGTCGCCTCTCAGTCTCAGTCTGGTGGCCCCGGGGAGCCCCGGCCCCAGCCGGGGAGCATGTACAAAACATTGTTTGCTTTGTGCGCGGGTGAATGTATCACAGAAAGCACTTGTAGAAAAATGACTTTATATCAGCTCCAGAGCGTCAACGCGGAATATAAAATGGGATTTGTGATTGCAGGAGACAAGAAGTGAGATGAATATCTCCGCGGGGAAGGTTTTGTGTGTGGGTGCGTTCGGTTTTTATGGCTCTCGGAGCAGAAGGTGAGTGCAGCAGGAGAGAAGAGAAGAGGGGTTTTGGGTAACACACCGGGCAGAGGTTTTTTTAGGACTTTGCTAACAGGCCACTGCTGCTGCTTTTTATGTGGAACAACATGAGGAGGATTTAAATATATGATGTAGAAATGACATTTTAGTGCAGCCCTTTGAGGAAGGAGGTAATGATGAGCTTTAATATCCGGTTAAACTCATGTTTTCGCTCTCTATTCGTGACTTTTTCTTGTATTTTTTACTACAGCTGCAAGGGGGAAACTGAAGTTTTCCATCAACACCAAATCAGGATAACAACCAAATAAAAATCCGAACCTAAGCCAAAGCTCACAGTGTTTTTGTTCTGTCCGCAGGAGCCGAGCGTTTCTGCAGCAACATCAGGGATATGACGGGCTACAGCCCCCTCCCCGTCTTCAAGCTGTGCTGGAGATACCTGACTCCGGCCGTGTGCACTGTGAGTAACCTCTGGCTGCTAAAGTGCTTTCACACCGTGGTGTGTTTCTGCTCGCTGTGAAGTTCTGTTTACGTAAACACGGCTTTGGGTTTCAAACAAATTCCTCCCTCTGCCTGTCCGTCGGTCTAAGGCCTGATTTTCACAGTGTTGCATGTGCACTGCTGAACTGCTGGGTTGCTTTTGCATGTGTGCGTTCGCATCAGTGAGTTTTCTATTGTAGCAGTGCTGCAGGTGCCCGCGCAGTCTCCTTATGCAGCCGCTGCCTTTAATTGACACAAATGCTGGACACCGGACACCCTAGACACCTCACAGTTAGGTCCAATTACAAGTCAGAGGCAAAGTTTGCAGCGTAGTACAAATCTGCTGGCTCTCAACAACATATACAGTGATCCCTTATTTTTCGCGGTTAATGGGGACCGGAGCCCCTCCGCGAAAATCAAAATCCACGAACTGGAGCCGGAGCCCCCCCAAGCCTAAACAATGTGTTTAAAATATGTTTAGAAACCGCAAAAAAGTGGCGAGGCACTGCAGCAAAACAAAACAAAGGCTCAACTGTGGCCTTTCTGTTACCTTCACAGCCTCTGGTCTCTGAACCGTAGTAAAGAAACTGCTCTTTCATCTAACCTCGTTTTCATTCTGCCGTCCCACGACACACACACTAAATTACCCATAAGGCCACCTTCTTAGAGGGGCCAGGCTGGCTCACAACATTTCTTTGCTGCGAGAGAACGCGCAAAACATCGTGTGATGTTTCCGCAATTTTTTCTTGATTTTTTTTTTTTTTTTTATATTAAATATTTCTGAAAAAAATCTGCAAATAACTAAAACCGCGGAACTTAAAGCGCGAATTAGCGAGGGATCACTGTAGTGCAGTTCTCGTTTAACTCCTTTGGTGCCGTCACACTCTTTCAATCAGCCGTCTCATATTTTTTAATGGAGCCATTGACCACCAGGACTTTTTTTAGTTCTGCCTTTTGCGTTCAAAAAAGTCTTTTGTTACAATTACAAAATTTGCATTTGTGAACTTGTTCAGAATCATTCACTTTAGCATCAATTTTTATTTCCCAGTACTAATAAACACTGATATTTTGGAGCAGTCGATGGCTGAAGTGGTTCAAAAAGTGAAGACATGCAGTCTGCACGGTTGTTATTTGAAACCACTAACTTGTAATTGCATGGCACTGGTTTGGAAATGGTAAAAAAAAAAAAAAAAAAAAAAACAAAAGACTTAAGAAAGTGGTAATAATAGAGTATAGATGGTAATAGTAACAGTGTAGATACTGATGTAGCAGTGTTTTCCTGGGGAAAACTGTTTATCTGATGCTTACCTTCGTGTGTGTCCTGATGGGCAATACACCAAAACTCTGGATGGCATGCGACTACACGGTGACTTTAACTTAAACTTGAATTTAGATGATTTTATTGGTTAACATGACAGCTGAATTAAAAATTTGACTTGTCCTGGTAAACCTGACACTCTGTTTCTATTCTTTGGTCTCCTTAAGGCTACTTTTATATTCTCCCTGGTGCGCTGGTCTCCCCTGAGCCTGGGGAAAGGACTGGTCGCTCCAACGTGGGCCACCACGCTGGGCTGGCTCCTCACGCTGTCCTCCGTCTCCGCTGCTTCCCATCTGGGCCGTCTACGCCATGCTCACCACCCCGGGAACTCTGGCACAGGTAAACCCACCAAACGTTTTTTTTCAAATGAGCGGTGAGATGCCACTTTCGGTAAAATGGCCGCCTCACCGCAACTTTCTGGCTCCGCAGCGCTTCCAGATCCTGTGCAGTCCTGCTGAGAAGTCCTCGCTGGCCTTCCACCACATATCCTCCGGCGGCTCCGTGCTGACCTACAGCCCCGTGCTGCCCCTCGCCGAGAAGCCAAAGGAGAAAATCGCCGACCTCATTCAGGACCAGATGACATGACAGCAGTCGGCGCTTCATCACTTTATACGCTGCTCAGCCAGCGGGGCGCGCTGAGCAGGAGGGTGGTGGGTCCCAGTACCAGGGTTGAATCCTCATCCTCATCCGTACCCGTATCCGTATGGACACTTGTTTATTGAGGGTCATGCATGTTGTTGGATTGAAATTAGGGGGGAACCATGACTGCACCCTTCAATAGGCTCCATTATCCCACAACCGAGGGCACACCGCCATGTCTCTCACCAGATGCTCACAATCAAAGCAGAGCAGTGAAACAGCCGACACCGGGTGTTCCCGTTGTTCCGGTTGTGACTGGTCGATTTCAGCAGGGGGGGGGGGGTCCAGCCCTGAACTGGTACACGGCCTGTTTTAAGCTTTAAGAAGTGCCCCGTCCCTCGTTCCTGGCCTCCGCAGTTTTTTTTTTTTAACGAAACGGCACACACTCCTGGATCTTAACCATTTTCTCGCCTTATCTATTATCCAAGATTCGTATTTATTTTAAGCTTAGTTAAAGTACTTGAGGACCATGTAATCACAGGCAACGCAGCCTGCCCTCCCTTGGTTTGCCAGCATCACAGTAATCAGCCGCCGCTGTCCTCTCTGTGAGAGATTGAGAGATCGTCACCTGCGTTAGCATGTCTGCTGAAATGACTCCATGAGTCAGACATGTATTATTAAGTGATTTGTCTGGATTTTTTTTTTGTTTGTTTGTTTCTTTATTTGTTTTTTTAATTCTGAGATTTTTCACCCTCTGTGATTACAACATTTTGGAGATCGAATGGTTCAAAGCACTTCACATCCAGACCTGGTGGAGCAGCGGTACCTTCACTGCCTCGATATCAAGTGCTTAAACTGGGGTCATGATTTCAGAACCTCGTGACTCGTTAAACTACTGCTTTCATAAACGAGATCTACTGTTTTAGGTGTCAGTTCTTAGACGTTTCAGTGCAGTTCTTGCAACAGTCAAAGGCATTAAATGGCTCATCGGTGAAACGTGCAGTCGATGTTCACATTAGGGCTGCAGCGATATGCAGCAATCATGGTACTCCGCTGTGGGAAAAGTGACGATTGTCACAGTCTGCTTTATTTTGTATTTTTTTAATCCAAACTCAAAGGAAAACAAAGCCAAGAAATAGAGTCTCACCAGTCTTTGATTCCTTTGTTTCTTCTGTAATAAAAAGTCTGTACGTCAGAAAAAAGTCTTTTAAAGGTCAATGTAACAATAACACTTGTTTTTTGTTTTGTTTTTTTAATACTGTATAAATACATTTATAAAGTCAAAGTGATGCTTTCTGAGACCGTCATCATGAAGTGAAGATCTCATATTGCTGCAGCCCTACTTCATGGTATTTTACAATATTGCTGCTTCTTTATAGAAAAAATACAACTCCACAATGTTTTGTTTTGTTTTTTTGTATATACATTTTGTTTACCAAATGTTTAAGATGTAGAGAATTCAAACTGTAACATTTGAGCTTGAACAGTAAAATGCAGATGAGTGATATTTAAATAATGATCTCTATCCAGATAATCTGAGCAATGAAAATTGGGATAACTTTCATGCAAAAACACAACTTTGCAATGGAGGTGCTTTGTTATTTTATTTTTTTATTCTTATGCTGAATCTGAAGGAAGACTTCTAGAAATCCAAAGGCATCAAACTCATTAATTTATGAGAAGAAAGAAAAAACCCGCAACGTTTTATGCGTAGAGATAATATTTAAGTTTGAAAAGTGGATTCATTCTCAGAACATTTTCACTTTTTTTCCCCCCAACAACAGCAAAAAAACATAATATATTTGAAACACAAGGACATTTAGTTTTTTTTTTTTTTTTTTTTTTTTTGAGATTAAGGAAAAAAACTATTGTGAATTGTCAAAAATCACATTGATTTTTTTTTAATTATTATTTATCCCAATAGGAAAAAAAAAACAGACTGGATACTAAATTATCACTATTTTCTTTTATCATTTTTTCCTTT
Organism: Hirundichthys speculiger; assembly: GCA_018398805.1. NCBI lineage: Eukaryota > Metazoa > Chordata > Actinopteri > Beloniformes > Exocoetidae > Hirundichthys > Hirundichthys speculiger. The sequence goes on along the minus strand of JAGFBZ010002408.1, from coordinate 1,511,822 downwards.
TTAGTTTGTATGCCTCTGCAGGCTTACACTGTCAGACAAACTACATGCCTTAATAAATCCCTTTCCTTCTTTTCCGTCTTCATGATCATGAGGTCTTTTCGTCAGCATCTGAGCGTGGTTCGGTTTGCAAAGTCAGATCAGCGTCGTACTTGCTGTACTGTAAGTCTAGGACTGAATGTACTGGGAATGCCTGTGTGTGTAAATCTCCAAAACCAAGTGGAAGTGAAACATTTACTGACCAAGTGTGATGCACTGAACATCTAAGCAGATGAATAAGTTCCACGTGCAAACTTGAAAAAAAAAAAAATGCTGTTTTGTTTTTAGAGCTGATTTTCCTTTTAAATGCAAAACCCATCTGGTGTCTAATGAAAGTGTGTTATCGTCCCTGTTTACATTCTTGTACATGTGCCTCGTACTTTGAAATGGGATTCTTTTCATGTTTACTTTCTTTTCCAAAATGGATATATGCATAAATATATTGTGGGCTAAAAGGTTTGTGCTGGCTATTCATTTCAAAGAGCGAAAGGCTGTGTGTGTTTGCACCTGCAGACTTTACCTTTGGTCAAGACGTTGTCACCCAGGAGACATCCTCCTCTCCGTCTGCGCCATGGCAACAGATTCTGAGAAAGGGATGCTTCTCATCCTGAAGGGATTTGATATCGGTGGAGGAGAGGAAGGTTGGAGATGTGTGTTTGCAGAGGAGGAGAGGGTGTTGAGACTAAAGACGAAGGGGGACTAGCTGCGCTGAAGGGAGGAGGCGGTTCTGACACCACCACTTAGACGCCTGTCGGTTACATAAACGGCTCGGCTTGTCAATTAACCATATTGGATTCACTCTCAGCCGCCGTAGGAAGTGGGCCGGGCCCCCCTGCGCACGTGGCTCTGCACGCAGAATCCGCTCGCACAACTTGTTTTGGTTTGCAGCACTGCTTCACTCTCGTGACCCGGGTTACTGTGCACTGTAAAAAAAAAACATCTAATATAACAGAATTTTACTGTCTATTTTACAGATTTTTTCTGTATTTTTAAAATACCATTTAATTTACTAGAATAGACTGATTTTACAGGTCAAATGTAAAATAACATTAAATCACTGTAACTGTGAAAACACAATATTTCTGTTCTTTTACAAAAAATCCATTAAAAATACATATATTTATTGTTAAAATACATTCACAAATATATCATAATTTCAAAATATTTGTGTGTTATTTAAGGGAATAAACTGTAAAACTGCTAGTAATCTGGCAGGTCCTTTTGGGTCGTTTCCCAGCATCCTTTGCAGCCCTGGTTGTTTAGGTGCTTATTTGTGTTTATTTGTTAGCTATTTGGTTTAATGCTGCCATGTAAAGTCTGTTGCTGGTTTGACCCCCTGTTGATTCATACCCCTTACATTTAACATGACTTGTGCTGTGCAAAAACAGGAAGTTAAGAAAATACTCCTTTTGCTAGTACCATGGTTCTGTCAGGTGTTGCAGACCAGGATCCACTACAATGCAAAGGCTACAGTCCTTAAAATTATAGCAATTTTCAATCCAATAACTAGTTTTTCAACAGTATTTTGACATATTTTTTGGGTCATATACTGTTATATTACATCAAACACAAATTATACAACTTCTTTACATAAAATGATGTCATTGAAACCAATTAATAACAGCACATTTCTGTAAATTTAAGCATTATTATTCGTAATATAGCATTTACTTACCATATTTCTTGGTAATTTAATTGTTTCAAAATGTGAAAATGTTTCTAATTAAATGTTAAAACAACCTGAAAATAAGGCAAAATCTTGTTACAATTACAACTACAAACTGTATTTAAATTATAGAAAAAAACTATTTTATGAGAAAGTAATTTTCTGTTATTTCACGGTATTTTTCTGGTGCCCCAGCTGCCCGAAAATTACCGGTTTTTTTACGATTTTTTTTTTTTACAGTGTGTAATTGTGTGTGTGTGCAGATGAAGGGGGTGGTTCATGTCCATATGGTTGCCTTGGCATACATCTCGGTTTCAGATGATGGGGATTAAAAATGATCCAATGAGCTGAGTGTGAGATTCAAAGAGGAAGGGAGAGGAGGATGCTGTCTGGAGTCAGAGCATGCGACCGTCATAAGATGCTGCAGGGAGTTATATTTTTTTCTCAGGCAGTTTGCAGCTGCGACAGTTTTCATCAGGATCCTTTTGATGCACACACTTCAGCCAGAAGTCTGTGCCATTGATCCAAATATCCAGGCGTACGCCGTCATATCAGATGATATATTTGCTCTCGATCGTCTTCACACACTGTTGTGGTTTCCTCTGCCTTTACTGGGTTCTTTCAGCTTCAGGCGCTTAAGCTTGACAGTTTGCTGTAATGGAGAAGCAGACGGCAGCAGCCTCTGGAAGGGGGGGTGAAGACAGGAGGAAAATGTAGACAGGCGGTGGGGGTTGGAGATGGATTGCGTAACAGAAGGACACAAGCAGTAATGAAGCTGGTGTTGATGCTGGGTCTGCTGTGCTGTGGTGTGTGTCTTCAGGTGTGGGCTTTAACACGGAGCAGCAGGGCCGGAGCAAGGATTTTCATGGGTCATGGGCTGAACCCTCCCAAATGTTCTAGTGCTTCAAATTAGGGGTGCACGATAACTATCGGGCCGATAACAGGAAATTATGACGTCATTCCGATAACTCATATATTTCTGTCAACACGGCAGTGCCTCGCTCCCTCTGAGCCTTGAATGACCAGCAGTGAATGTTATGTCCAAGTAACGTCGGCATAATCAGAAAAACGATTACTCAATAAGGAAAATCAAGAATACCCTCTCATGCCAGAAAACAACTCGTTAACTCGGTCATAATTTTGGTAGTTGCTGACTTGAATTGATATTGGCAGTATTCTCCCACATGTTAAACATAAAAAAAAGAAAAAATAGAAAAGGCTGAAAGGCTAGCAAATGAGGAAACGTCGGAATTTACGTTACGCCTTGAATGCAGCATGCATTGTGCTGATCACAACAAACATGGCGGCGCGGAACTTCGTTAACGTTTCAGAAGAGGATAGTTTGGTGGTTATTTGTGACGAATCCTCCGAGCGAATTCGACGAGGAGGGAAGCACAAGCTTTAATACGTAAAACCCAATCGGCCACCTACAACATAACAATCGCTTCCATGGAGTTTTGAAATCGCGCTAACGTGAGCTAACGGAAGCTAATGCTCTCCCTCATTCCTCTCATCCAAAGCTTCCACGTTATCGTGCATCCCTACTGTTGAGGAATAGTCACTTCTGCTGGGTGCTTGTTAGAGAGGATCCTTCGGTATGGGAGATGCCATGTGTGGGTCGTACCATGGAGGGATTTGGGGGCAGCGGAGGCTTACGGTGGCAGCACTCCGCGTTCCCTTTTCTGGTGGCACTTCCGCCATCCACCCACTCCCCGCTGCATCCATACTGCCCTCACCACTCAGTCATCCAAAGCCTTTTGGATTAGGAGCTTTAGGCAAGCCGACACGTCCTCCCACCTCTCGATGCAGCGAGGCTGAAATGTAATATCTGGTCTCAGGTTCTGCTGGTTGAGGGGGGGGGGGATCCACCAAGAGAGGCCTTCCTCTTACTGAAACCTCCCGTGTGGAGCAAAGGTGAATGCTGTTAGGTGACTCAGCAACTGAGCGGGGACTTCAAGCGCTCATCTCCCGACAGCCACCCTTTGAGAGCTTGTTTGTGTTTGTGCATGAGTGATACCCAGCATCCTCAGCTCCCGTGACGTTCCGCGTGGCTAAATCCCACTCAACGCACAATTGTCACATCCCATTGACACACACACACACACACACACTTCCCTAAAGGAACAATAAATAACCAAGACAGCTCCCAGGGCAGTTCCAGCCGCAGGCACACACCTGCAGAGAAGCGCACACACACACACACATTTTCTTTACTTTTTCATACCCAAGTGAAGCAATACAGCGCCTACTGTATGCACACTCACAGATTTTTCTCCATCTCCTCCCCCAGCTCCCAGCTCCCACACCCACGGCCATTAAACGCCTCGCATGGGAGCAGTGAACTCCCAGAGTTCTTATTTGGGGAATGGCCATAAATTATCTATTTCCCTTTAGTTCAACTCTCCAGCCAAGCTATGTTTCGACTTCAATTATTAAAAGAGGTAAAGTTGTAAAAAAAATTAAATAAATAAAATAATAAAAGGTTGGTGTTCAGTAAACGCTGTTGGTCCTGGGAGCAGATAGGAGCGTGTGCCGGCTACAAAGTGATGCTGTCGTCTTGATGAAGAGGATGCAATCTGACTTTATGAACCAGAAGAGACTTGAAATCTGTATTTTAGTAGCAAACAATAACAGTCTCTTCTTTCCTTTGTTTGAGGGAAACACTCCAGTGACAGCATTGTTCAGGTTTCTCTCCTCCGGCACTTCATTCTGATTTGAGGAAGAGAGGGAGAGGGAGAGACAGAGAGAAGAGGGGGGTGGAGAAGTGGTGATTGAGCGCAAAGGGGGCAGGACTTTTTCCTCTCCAGTTCCTATTAAGAGCAAACTTTGTGTTTTTGTTCACCAAGTTCAGCTCAGTCCTCTGCAGCCTGCACAGCTCCTCTCCCGCTGCGCCTTCTCCTTTCTTCCTCAATGGTTTTTGATATTCTTTGCGCGGGGTATCCGGACACCGAGAGGATGCGCTTTGTGGAGAGGCGGGCGCCTGAAGTTGTCTCCTCGGCCGCTCCGGGGCTGTTTTAGCGGACACATCAATGTTTTTCGGGTTGGAATGAACAATGGTGCGGCTCCTTGGTGCTCTGCTTTGGTGTCGGCTGCTGCTGCTGCTGTGCGTCGTGGAGTTGGAGCTGGGAGCCGGGGCGTCTACTTTCCAGGGTTTCTACCTTCCACCTGCGGGCGGGTCGCCTCTCACACCTGCCCGGAGGACCGACGGGGTGGTGCGGACCATCGACCGGATCTACCACGGCGGAGGGAAGGTGGGCTACCTGGTGTACCTGGATGGGAGCCGGTTTCAGCTGGACATGGAGCGGGATGAGTCGCTGCTGTCGCATCACTTCACCCCCCAGTATGTGCTGGCTCTGATGGGCCAGAGCCCCTCCGCGCGTCTGCAGCGGGGCTGCGTGTACCGCGGGACCGTGAACTCCAACCCGGAGTCCCTGGCCGTCCTCAGCCTCTGCGGAGGGGGTCTCGAGGGCTTCTTCGCCGTGAACCGCTCGCGCTACTCCATCACGCCGATCGTCAGGGCGAAGGGACACGAGCACGACGTGCGCGCCCTGCAAGACAAGGACGCCGAGAGCGCGCTTCATGTGTTCACGCGCGAAAGTTTCAGCTTCGAGGCTGAGAGCGAAGGGAGCGAGAGCTGCGGGACGCGCGACGGGCGCAGAGGACGCAGGGATGCGCGGAGACGGTGGAGCGCTCAGCCGCCGGCGAGGCGCAGGAGGTCGGTCTCCCGCGCCAGGCACGTGGAGCTGCTCCTGGTGGCGGACGAAACCATGACCAAGAAATACGGGAAGGACCTGAACCACTACTTGCTCACGCTGGCCTCCATCGCCTCGAAGCTGTACGGGCACGCGAGCATCGAGAACCCCATCCGGCTGTCCGTGGTGAAGGTGGCCACGGTCACCGAGAAGGAGAAGGGGCTGGAGGTGTCCAAGAACGCCGCGGCGACGCTGAAAAGCTTCTGCAAGTGGCAGAACCAGCAGAACCCACTGGACGACGACCACGTGCACCACCACGACGCGGCCATCCTCTTCACCAGGCAGGTAAACAAACTCCCCACGCTTTTTACGCGCCGCCACCTGTGTGCGCTCTGCGCGCCGCGCTCATCCAGGCGCCGGCTCTTCCACGCGGGGGGAGGAGAGGCTGCCTTCGCGCCGTGGTGTGCGATGCCAAGGAAGTGAAGTAACGCGCACGGTTTGTTTTGGTTATGCACGCGGTGGAAACTGGTTTCACTGGAACCAAGTACTTGGCATGACGCGACACTGGTGGTTTAATACTAATAAACACACAATGTTTTGAAAATAGCTGACGACGTGCGCTTCATTCCCTTTAAGAAGTGGAGACCCCACAAACTGTTTCCCACACATGTCCAAGGAACAACGTGGAGTAGTTTTTCTCTAATATATTTATTTCTGTGTGTGTATATGTGTCTCTATGTGTGTGTTGTGAATTGAGTAAATCATAAATTGACTTCCAGGGTGCACTTCCTCAGCTGACCACTAGGTGCTGGCTGCAAAACAGACCTCATCCCATTAGATCTCCATGTTAAAATATCCAACTTTACAGGCGAAATAAACATACTTGCAAGCTGGTATAAAACAAAATTTTGGATGTCGTTCCAAATTGAGTTACACTGTTTGGACAGATCTGATCAGACTGACTGTAAAGTAATATTAATTATAATCCTAGGTTAACATGAGGTAAGCCAGCCAAGCTAAAATAGCGGCTTCTCTACCTTTTTCCAACAAGGTGCCTCGGAGTCTGAGGAAAAAGAGACTTCAAAAGCACTCTGTAGAAAACCCATTGGTAATGTCACATATTATTTGTCCAATAAATTTACTCTCTGTTCTGTTCCACAAACCGCAGTGGATTTGTTCACCAGCTGGTACCCAACGACGCCAGTAAAAGCAAAGCCAACAGTAAGGCCAAACTGAAGAAGGACCAAATTAGTTTACAACATCAATGGCAGCAACATAAAGCAGCTTTAAAGCTAGCTGTAATTAGCTCTACATTAACCAGAATTAACTAAAAGGACTAGCTCATGTAGTTAGTGTAATGTACAGCTGTAATAGACCGCTAATTCCCCCATTAATGTGCAGCTACAATGTAGAGCTAATTCCCCATTTCTCTATTACAGTTAGCTGCAATGTAGCAAACAAAGTTAGCTGGAATTTACAGTATCTCTACAAATAAACAGAGTCAGAGTACACAAAAGCACTACACACAACTCATAGCAGCCCCCTAAAACAACAAAAACCAACCAAACGAATTGCTAACATGAAGAAGTACGCAGACCCTTCTATAGCCGTGATGCTAATGGACGAAGAAAATTGAATTAAAGTAAACTACTTTACACATATTAGAACCAGCCAGCACAGAATGGAACCTTCTTGGCACACTATAGCCTCCATAGTTTGACTATGTAGCTTAGCTAAAACATATGGCGCTAACATCCAGATGATATTTGTTCATGGCAGCATCTCTGCCATTCATACTAATATAAGTCAGTAAAACATTAGAAAGGTTTTCAAACAGTAATTTTCACATTAAAAGGTTACAGAGTGCTACTTTAATATATGTATTTACTCCTAGCGTGATTGAAACACCCATAAAACGACTTCCTGCAGCCGGTGTTTTTCTGGGCTGCCTCCTCTCCCTGCAGCTTCCCCCTCCCAATCCCCTAACAGCCTTGGAGCGTGCATGTGCTCGGCGCCATGCACACACATTCCTCCCAGGATATGGAAGATCTTGAATCAGCTGCTGGATGCATTGTGGAAATATTTCACAATTCCCCTGAAACTGCATTTCACTGGATAGTCATCACAGTTTTTTCGCAAAGCACTTTGCTGTCTCTCTCTCTCCCTCTCTCTCTCTCTCTCTCTCTCTCTCTCTCTCTCTCTCTCTCTCATCACTTCAATCTGCACATATTTTTCCTGTTACTTTTCCAGTGTCTGTCAGCTGGAGCTGGGAGCTGCCTGTCAGAAAACAAACACATCCACCCTGTTAGGAGCTGCACCATTACTGGGACCACACTCGTCTATCTCTTCTTTCACCATCCTGTTTCCCTTCCATCCTCCTCCTCCTCTCTCCCTCCCCCATAACCGCCTGGTCCGAAGCCACAGGGCAGCGGCAGATCTGCATGCATTCTTCACCTCTCTGGGTGTGGCTTCATGGTGGTTAGCTCCGGTTGACGTGTCAGACTGCTTCTCCTTGGACTGCGGTGCGTACAAGTCATGCGAGGTCCCGTCTGGCCAAGAGGGCGCCCGTAGGTGGCATTACCTCGGATCCCCTGCGTAACCGGCAGTCCTGGGTTGGCACGGTGAATCAGTGGTGACTACCTGAGGTCAGCACGCCAGTTTCAGTGTGCCAAACACCTTGTAGCTCCCGATGAGCCCCGTTGCCGCTACACCTGCATGAGCTTTACTGAAACCAGGCCTGGCAGAGAGGTGGGATCCTCAGAGGTTTGGTTTTGCAGGGTCAGACCAGATACTGGGACAGAAAGCTGTTATTACACATGGTGACTCCCCCACCCCTCTTTTTTTTTTTCCTTCTGCAGCTTTAATCTTACGTAAATACTCATTCGTACCCTGGCATTACCCATCCAGCCTGCCTTTCCATTAGTTCAAATTGCCTTTTCATTCCCAACAGTCCAGTAGGGCTCAGCCACGCACGGATGAGTTACAGCGTGTAGCCAAAATCTAATCAGAGAACAGTGTGCCTCATTAATAGACAATTTTACTACCTTCGTATTGACCTCGAAATGTTCTCTCGGCACATGAACTGAGTCTCGCTTGTCACGCCACTTGTATTATTCATAAACCGGTTTCTAGACCGTCATTGACACACACACACATCTCACTTGATACTGTTGAACCTGCAGGTTGTGTTCTAGATTTAACCTGTCACCGGAGGGTAGAAACGTTCACTGTAACACGGTACAGACAACAAAGAAACGTTATAGCTCACATTCTTGATCCATATCTGTTGGATTTCTGCCAGGAAATGAGCAAAAATTACAACTAAATCTGGTTAGCATGCGGAATAAGCACTTAGTGACGGGGCTTTGGGGGTCATGATCTCAAAGAAATGCAAAGAGGGCAGCCGTCACCCGCTTTAACATTTGAACTCTTTGGCTATTAAAGGTCATTATCGGGATTATTGCCTGTTACTCTGTTGACACTTTGACAGACAGACAGGAGTGTTTGTTTACATCACACAGAGCATCTCTATGCGAGCGATTCTCAGCCTGTCGTCATTTGTGTCCACCCATGCCCACTCCGCTGCACAGGGGTTGCAAAGAAGTATGTGGGAAGTAAAGCTGACGGCATTTTGGAAATATTTCCATTCAGCCCCATTTACAAAAGCCGTGATTGCCACGTGTTGCCACATTTCACTTTGTGACAGTAGTTTTCAGAAAAGATCACAAAATATGACCTTGAGCAGCTTCATTGCCTAAAATAACCACATAGACATTCACATATAAAAAATATAACTTTTCTTTCTTCTAAGTATTTGGAAATGAGCCTGTTTTTGAAGTGCACGATAACTATGGAGTCAGACCAACCCATTGTCCCCACATGGGAGGGCACAAGTGCACTGGGTTGGAGGGAACTCGCCTCTTTGTGGTTGGGTCCAATTACTCCAACGCCCCGCTCTTCTCAGTGAGCTGACCCATGCAGCAGTGTCAACCAGTTCCACACATGCCAGATCCGGAACAAAACAACGAGGACATTGAGGGGACTCGGGACAGTTCTGAGTGTGTATCAGTGTATGTGGGAACTTAAAATGTTACGCAACATTGCGTTGTTGGGAGCCTGGACGGCGGACAAAGCCCCTCTATGAGATGGATAAAATCAGCTTTATTTGCATACAGCACAGTAGTGGGAATGACTATTATCGGTGAAAGTTGCCAAAAAAATAAATGAAAAGCAAAGTTGAAAATGTATCAGTGGGACTTTTATTCCTTTAATGTATGTCTTTTCAGTGACTTCACCAGAGAACTGGACCGGCCAGGATAAACTATGTGTACTGATGGCAGATTAAAGCAACATGTTGATCTACCGCCTGTACCTGAGCACTACCGTCTTGCCGTCTCTTCCCTCATACGTCGAAGTGTACATTTCCCAGCCCTCGCCCCCATCACAGTTAGACCCTCTATTTATTTTAAATGCTCTTGATATTTCACACATGCTTTACTTCGTCTGGCACATGTTGACAACCCGCAGACAGCTCCTGGATCCTAAACTCTTGACCTCAGCCCCTTGTCTGTCGACATGATGCAACCGGCCAAGGAACTCAGTCTGTCCTGTAACAGCACGCTCTTCACGCTAAGATGCATGCGTGAGCGCATTTAAGGCTCACGCCTGTTTGCAGTCATGTTTGACGGTTTCCCTTGAGCGCTGACTTGAGCTCGGCCCACTTTATTCAACAGCGGGGATCATGACCCTTTCTCTCAAATAGATTTTCTAGGTTGACTAACCGGACCACCAGGTGGTCAACTGCGCGCTACTGCGGTGACCTGTTGGTGGTTCGGTGGCCAAGTGATCCAGTCTGGGTCCTTGACTTCAGCTTCTGTTCTGTTCTTTCGAGTTGTGCAGAACTCATTTCAGATGTTGTTTGGGTGGCAACGCATGAACTGAGGATGATTAGATCTGAATAGAGCTAAGTCAAGCTGAAAGAGCTAACCTGTGGTAACGGCGATAAGGTGGCTCCGGCTTTTTGCCCCTTAATGGATTATTGCCCATATCCAGGTCCCCAGAAATTGGACTTCAAACCTACTCGTCACAAAAACCAGTAGGTGAGATCACAGGGGGTTTGTCCAGTTCTTTTTATATAGTATACGATTAAAACAATGTTGTGGAACAACAGTGAATACTTGAGATGTTTTTGCTCAACTTTTTAATTCGGAAAATCAGAAATGGGCTCTCTTAAAACCTAACTGACCTCCAGAAGACCAGTTGTCAATACTGAAAGTGTTCTATTGATCAGGTTGGTTAAAGTTTGCTTGTCGTAGACAGACGGCTGATCCAATCATCTGCCAAGTATTTTTTTGCTTCTCCTATTTAAAACAGTCCTCCAGCAGCAGCAGTGATTATCTTTCTTGACAGTTAGCACCATGTTAAAATGACCATTTTCTGCACTGACTGTGTATTTATGATGTCAGACATTTGACTTCCTGTGGGTCAACAGTTATATTAGAGCTGTAAATTTGACAATTAAATTTCTTGGTGTAAGCATAACTAATAAAATTCAATATCCTAATAAAGACTGAATCGAATGGCATTGAGCAATCCTAACACCAAGGCCGTTAAAATCAGCAGCGATCTGAGTTTTTGAATCATGACTAGTTTCTAACTGAACGAAACGTATGAGTCACTATAGTAATTTTTAGGTGTGAGATGAATGTAGATTAATAAAACTTTATTGTTGTGTTTGGAATCTTACTGGTTTATGATTTTTAGCTCAAAGAGTCTGACGTCATGAGCTGTAGCGTTTAAGCTAAATGCTAACAGCCACATGCTAACAAGTTCATGTTGTTGTTTCACAAGTTAAAACATCCCCGTTACAGTTCTATATTTGGAGTGCTGGAATGCCTGCATATATTTAAACAGAACCAAACTGAAATACAAGCTTCTAGTTTTGTTTTGTAGGTCATAAACCTGAGAGGACAAGTTAATATTCTGATGCTACCTTGAAAGTTTAAGGCTCAAAGTGAAGTTACAGTCTGGATCAAGTTCTGCTTCAAGCCTTTTCTTTAAACTCTCATGACATCCTATAATGTTTAGGGACATTAAACGATGGATTTGTTGCTATTTAATCCCCCAGTGTCTTGTTGAGGTCTTTGTGAAGAGCGAACCAGAGAGATGCCATTATTTATCTCTCAATAAATCCATGTTGTCTCTTGTCAACTCGGGTGTCTGTCTGTCTGGTCCATTGTCGCTGTTATTGGATTTTACTGGATTCGTCCTGCAGTGCGCTGGACTCTTTCAGTGAGGTGGAGTTTCCCTGAGTGTGAGTGTGTGTCTGGCTCTGTGTTTGTTTAACATCAGCGTTGGCTTACATTTCAAGAGGTCTCGTACCGCATACACACATAAGCACGCCTCTGATCGTCTCCTGACCTTTGCAGCCAGCTTGCCACCTGTTCTCTTGTTGTTTCTGCCAATATTGCTGTAACCCCTCGTTCTCTCAGTTTTTTTTGCTTTAATTTCCGGCATTATTCCATGCATCCATCCCCCCCGGGCAACTGATTTCTGATCTTATTTTTGTTACCCTCCCTCCTTTTCTTTGCTTGCCTTAATCCAAAATCTCTGCGCGGGCCCTGCAAAGTGGAAGAGTAAATATGTGGATGCATGTTTACGGGTTATTTCGGGTATAATCACACGTCACTATTTAACAGGAGATCCCCAATTTAAACCCACATGTTTCCTGTTACACTGGGACGGGTGAATGCTGTGCATACGTGACAGAGGGGAAACAAAAACAGCTCTCGTACGAGAACCAGGGAGGTTATGAATGGATAAATAAATGAAAGTGAGGGTGGCATAGAGAGGAGTGAGAGAGTATGGGAAAGAAGAAAAGTTTTCACGTTTTCTATTCGCAAACAAGTTCAGCTCTGTTTGGACTAGCCATCCATGCAGTCAGAATAAGCTTTTGTTTGCTTCTTGTGTGTCCAGCAGTCAGCTGCATGTGGGTCCAGCATGTATGCGCATCCTTTGAATGTACACATATATTCGATGTATTTTGAATGTAGTTACCTGAGTTTGCATGCACGTTTCATTGTGTGAGGTGGTCCCGCCCGGTCAGCCGTGTGTGAGAGCAAAACACAAGGCGGGCTTGTTCCAAACCGATCGGCCCGGAACGGGTAAACACCCTCCCCACAGAGCTTCTCACACGACCCAGCAGGCCTGTCAGCACCACTTAACATGACGATTCATCCTCTCCCTTGGTGTGTGTTCCCATGTGCACATGCATGTCTGTCTCTCTATACGTCCACAAGCATTCGCGGGCTGATTGTACGTGTGAATCGTGCGCGAGCACGCACGGAGACCCGTGTAGCAGGCACATGAGCGCTGATGTGATGGTATGATTAGCCGATCGACCTCTGCTCTCAGCGCTGCCGGGCCGTGGAGCCTCGGGCTTCGTCTGCATGGACATGTGTGGGAATCAAAGCAAGGATCAATACTGTGTGCTCTCTGTGAGGCGGGAAGAGAGAGACGGTGGTGGAGTGAGAGGATAGAAGCGAGTTTTGAAAGCCCCTTTTACAGCGTTAGCAACCCAACATCACCAATCGAATGATGCTGAAGTAGGGGAAAAAAACAAAAGGGCACAGACACAACTAAAGATCAGCCTGAACAGATGAGATTATCTGGCAGCAAATCTTCAAAATGTAACATTAAGGGCCAATTCCAATTCCTCCCTTAACCCTCAATCTCAACCCTCTAAAGTAAGTGTAAGGACTATCTTGTGACTTAGAAACGGGACACCCCTTGAGTGCAGTTACGTCTTCAGACTGTGGGGGGCGGCCTTTTGCGAAAGCTACGTCCAGTCTGTCAAGAAAATGACGATGACAAAGATGAATTAGAAGAAAACGTAGAAGAATAAGATAATATAAATATATATTATAAAGACAATAAGATAGTTTCGTAACATTTATATCTTTATTAACTACGAAAATACTTACATTTGAAGCTCGTATTTTTCGGCGCCATCCTTTTCGAAGAAGTTTTGGCGAAAATGCCTTCTGGGTAGCCCTTACTTCCAAGGGTGGTGCCAGAGAATCTCAATCAGCGTTGCCAGGTGTACGATAATTATCGTTTCCATTACCATTTACCATTTACCATTACCATTTCAAATTATTGCCTGCTGCAACTGTCTGCCGGAGAGTTTTTTGTGAACCCTGAAGGCATCTGCTCCCATGTGACATGTTTCCAGCCAATCGTCCTTTGCTAAGCGTGAGATCCGAGCGTTTTTCTCAGAACAACGAGCATGATAGGCTGAATGGTCAGCTGCTCGCGCCCCATGAAACGCTCACAGTCAGGACCGGATCAGGAAGTCGAGCGAGCGAGATTTAAACAGAGTTTAAAAAATAAAAAAAAATAAAAAATCAAAATCGCCTCCAGGCCTCATAATTTGGCTCTTAGTTCCCACCTCTTATTTGTTTTTGGGGGACACATTAGTCTAACGCAACTGTGAGTTGGGGCTGATGTGGTACCGTTAACCCACTCCGTACTTACGCCACGAAGTTGTCAGTGCCTGTGGGACACTAGAGTGATTAAATTTGACTATAGCGCATCAATGGGCTTGTTATTTTGGTTATGACAGATGTACGATAATTTCCCTCAAAATACGATAATTTTGAGTCTCTGGTACGATAATCCTACATTTCCCACCTGGCAACGCTGATCTCAATATTGAGGGCGTTACAGCCCTTAAACTTGGGACACTTGCACTTAACGGGAGCGCACATTTTTGAGATTGAGGGTTGAGATTGAGGGTTAAGGGAGGAATTGGAATTCACCCAATGTCAAGTCTTTGGAGAGAACAGTTAAGTCCTGATACACATCACACGTTCTTGAGTCGGAGTTGATTGAGACGTGGATCATTTCCTTTTGTCCAGGACCTCTGCGGCCACCACTCCTGCGACACCCTGGGCATGGCGGACGTCGGCACCATCTGCTCTCCAGAGAGGAGCTGCGCCGTCATCGAGGACGACGGGCTTCACGCTGCGTTTACTGTCGCGCACGAGATAGGTAGGCATGGACGTGGATACACAAATAAAGGAATAAAAAAATCACGCCGGGGCATGCACATGCACATTTGTCAACACATCTGTCTGGTGGATTAATATCACGTCATAACCTCAGCACTTGGCCTGTTTTCTTTTCTCATTCTTTGTGCATATTCAAGACAAGTCCTGTCATTTCTCTAGCATTTCTGGAATTCTACTGTGCTGCGGGAAGTTTTTCCACAGAATTCTGTATAAAATTTTGAAAAGTTTAGGGAGCGTTTTGCTACGTCTTCAGAACCTTCCCTGTTCTGTTTTTTTTTAATCTCTGACCACGTGTCTCTCCTTGCCTCAGGTCACCTGCTCGGCTTGTCCCATGACGACTCCAAGTTCTGCGAGGAGCGCTTCGGGGTGAACAGCGACAAGCGGCTTATGTCTTCCATCCTCACCTCCATCGACGCCTCCAAACCCTGGAGCCGCTGCACTTCAGCAACCATCACCGACTTCTTTGACGACGGCAATGGTGAATGTGGAAGGCGATCTTTCCATCTGTAACCGCTTCAGTCCTTTTTCGTGAAAGGAGTCGTGAAACGCGCGAGTCCGTCCCAGCTGTCATCAAGCCTGAACGTTTTTAACAATAAACTTCCCTCTGCCAGCAGAAGTTTTCTTTACTCCGTCTCCAGACTGCATCTGTGTGTTTGACTGGTAACACATGTCGCTGAGAGTTATTTACCACCAAAGCAGATAGTCTTACACAATCCTGTGAACTTCTTTAAAGAGTGGAGCTGCAGTGCATTCAAAGATCAGCTTGAGTCACACTTTGTGTTCCAGTTTAATCAAGCCGCTCTAAAAAACCACAGCTTTTTTTGGCATTTTGCTTGGCAATTCCATGGCTTTTGGCAAAATTCATGCACCAACAGCATCATGTCAGGCTTGATAGCATCTTCTCCAGTTGCAGCACTTTTCGTGAAAGGTCATGCAGGCCCAGTTTGTCAAGAATATGCAAATTGCTGATGTGTAAAGAGTGTTTTCTTCACTTGGTTATGCATTGTCTGTGCAAGTTTATAAAATGTTCCATTTGCAGTACAGGTTTTTTGTAGACTGTGTGTACTATGACTAATTGTACACACCTTAGGCAATAAAACAAGCAGCAATCTAAAGTGTGAGTAACTGGTTGGCTAATCAAAGGAGATTGGCCATGTTGTGAGGAAGGGTTTTAGGAGACTAGCAAAAATGTTTTTTTCTCGTCACATTACATGGTAAATTAGCATTATAGTCTTTGAACTCTCTCCTCATTCTTCTATCCCCCGACAGCCGACTGTCTCCTCGACTCCCCCGCATCAGCCCCTTCTCGGCCCGGAGGAGCTCCCGGGTCAGAGCTACGACGCCGTCCGCCAGTGCCGCCTGGCCTTCGGGCCCGAGTACACCGTCTGCCCGGGCATGGACGTGTGTTCGCGCCTGTGGTGCGCCGTGATTCGCCAGGGGCAGATGGTGTGTCTGACGAAGAAGCTGCCGGCGGTGGAGGGAACGCCCTGCGGGAAGGGACGCATCTGCCTGCAGGGAAAGTGTGTGGACAAGACCCGCAAGAAGCACTATTCTGTGAGTAAGATGGATGATGTCAGAACAAGAGAGACAGAGGAAAATTAATAAAAAAAATCCTGAATAGATTTCCTTATAGAGCTCAAACTGATATATTAAGCACTTGTGTCCATAGGAAACTTAGGTGCTATCAAAAAAAAAAAAAAAGATCAATTCTCTATGGGAATTTAGTATTTGTTCTGCTTTATCTATGCTACTGTTGATCTGTCCTGTTTGCTCCCTCAGCCTAAGATCAAAATTCAATTTGGCTTTAAGCAGTTAAGGGCTCACATCTGGTCTTGGCAGACTTCAGCACTGTTTGAATATCAATGAAAGGAAACAAGTCAAAAAAGACTGGAAAAGAAAAAGAGGGGAAGAATATTTCTTTTATATTTATTTGTCACATGATGCTTGTTGAGCTCAACTCAGCCCTTGGCGGCCTGGATAGATCTGGCCCGAGCTGTGACTCGCTTTGTTTTTTACTGACTCACACTTTACCGATGCGAGAGACTTGTAATGTCTCGGTATTCTTGCAGCGTGAGTGCAGACTAGGTAGCTTTTACGGTGGAAAGTTGGGGGTTGACGTAGTATCAAGAAAGCGGCGGTGGAAAAGCTGTTTCCGAAGAGGGTTTTGCAGAATTTGAGAATTGCAAAATCAACTTTGTTTCATAAAATGGTAAACATCCACTCATCCACTCATTTCTAATCAAAGATGACTCATATACCAACAGCTGAGAGGGGAAAAAAACCTAAAAATAATTCAGTCATGCAGTGACATGTGAGCTTTAGACCAACTGAGTGGCTATAAAGACATGGTAATTCTTGTCACATGATGGTCGTGTTCTTTTCCACACGCCAATGAGTACCACGTTTTTTCTATCAGAGTTCCCGTTGACACGTGGCGTCCAGCTCCCAGCATGTCTGTGGAGCTCTAATTGTCCCCTTTTATCGTCTTTCTTCGTTCTTCATCCCTCTCCTCTCCTGCCAATGCTGACTTGTCCTCTTTCATCCACACCCTCCCTCTCCTCCACTCTTCTCTCCGATCCCCCATCTCCCTCTCTCTCTCTCAGGCGTCCAACCACGGCAGTTGGAGTTCTTGGGGACCTTGGGGTCCATGCTCCAGAAGTTGTGGAGGCGGGGTTCAGTTCGCCCAGCGCCTGTGCAACAACCCGCCGCCGCGGAACAACGGCCGCTTCTGCACGGGGAAGAGAGCCATCTATCGATCTTGCAGCGTCACGCCGTGCCCGCCGTCAAGTGAGTGAGAGAGTGCAGACACAACTGTCACGTTGCAATAGATACCGTGCGTTAGATATGAGCGATTTTATCGATTTTGCGATATGTATCGCAGAGTATCGATTTTTCAGCCGTGGGTATCGATATTCTAAGCTTCTTCCAAAACCCCCGTGTCCCACCTTTAAAAGCTTGCAAGCAACAATTTGCACTGTTTAGATAAATCAAACTATTCTTCTCAACAAATCTTTTATTCATTTTGTCCAGCATTTGCAAGCTGCCTGTCAGCCATATAATGTGTAATTGATGCTTTCAGTTCAGTTAATTCAAACAAAGTCATTGGAACACTTACAAGATGTCACCAAAATCACTTTGTCCCATTAAAATCTTTTGGAAAATAATGTAAATCTATTGTAAGATGAATATCGATATATATCGTATCGTAAGCTGAATATCGTGTATCGTATCGCAAGATTAGTGTATCGCTACAGCCCTACCGTGCATTCACCTTCGGTTCAAATCTCTCCTGTTGGAACCATCTCCAGGTAAGAGTTTCCGCCAGGAGCAGTGCGAGGTCCGTAACGGCCCCCAGACGGATCCTAAAGGGGTGAAGACGTTTGTCGAGTGGGTTCCTAAGTATGCAGGGGTTCTCCCTAAGGACGTGTGCAAGCTAACGTGCAGAGCGAAGGGAACGGGCTACTATGTGGTGTTCTCCCAGAGGGTGAGTAAGCTGCACGAGCGAGGTTCCGTGTTTTTACAGACGACAGAGAAGACGATGGTAAATGGAGTCGCTGTCTCTGTTCAGGTGACAGACGGGACAGAGTGCCGGCCGTACAGCAGCTCGGTGTGCGTGAAAGGGAAGTGCGTGCGTACGGGCTGCGACGGCATCATCGGCTCCAAGCTCCAGTTTGACAAGTGTGGCGTATGTGGAGGCGACAGCACAGGATGTATACGGGTAGTGGGCAACTTCACGAAGAAGAGGTGAGATAAACCAAAACTTGGACTGTGTATGTACCGTACAAAGCTACATATAGATGTGTCAGTGAAAAGGGGGGAAAATTTTAAATAAATTCCTATAAAGAAGACAATCTGGACCATTAAAAATTAAACAAAAAACTGAAACACTAAATGTGTATAGATTAGGGCGTGTTTATAATGCATTAACGCAAATTCTGTTTAACGCCACAAATTTTTTTAATCAAAATTAACGCACACATGTTTCTGTAAATATGACCCTCGGCCAATAAGTGTATTTACAGTCAACATGTGGGACAGACATGACGACAGAAAAGGGTCTTATGAACAGCAAGTTTAGCCTTAAGGTGCGGCCAGATGGGTCTGTTAACCAAAAAAACGGTTGTTTTTTTTCTCTTTAAACTTTAATACTGTCATGAAAACGGCACTGATTTAATCCAGGTTTGGTGTTATTTTATAATTTATATGTATGCCAGACGTTTCACAAGTGTCATCAACCCTCCAAGCTCAGTGAGTGTAGCTAAAACTCTAAGGAACAGCGCTGAATGTCCTTCTGAGTACCTCGCTGCTGCTGCTGTGGAGCTTAGGGACCGTCAGCAAATTACTGCGGTCAAGCAGCAACCCCCAAAAAACATACAAAGAAGCTGATGAATTAAGCCCCCAAAAAGTACGGCAGCATTGGTGGACTTCCGGTTTTCAAACTAAAGGCTTAAAAAAAAAATAAAGCAGATCCCCGTGACACTGTATAGAACAAAATGGGTATAGAGGATGGATGGATAAACAGAACATTAAAAAAATGCCATTAAGTTAACAATGAAAGTCTTTCGATTAATCGCGATTAAAAAATTTTATCGACTCGCAGCCCTAGTATAGTTTAGTTTCATTTCAAAGACAAACTTCTGGCATGATCCTACGGCTACTGTCCATTAGCAGCCTTTACATTTCACAAGTACAGTCCTCATTTGACGTGTGTAACTTGGGTTTTCGCCTGCAACTAGAATTTACAGACATCCCTAAATGCCTCACAAGGACACTATTTGGCAGGAAGTTAGCCAGAGGAGCAAAGCTAATTCTAATTAGACGGGTAGACGGTAGAAGTAAGATTTACATTTATGAAAGTTCTCATGGAGGTTGCTCATATGCTTCACAGTGCCTTAAATTTACAAGCTAATACGACACCTTAGTTAAGACTTCTGAATCGCAGCCTACGTTACAGATTTGTTTAGGGCTTCTTTAAGGAAAATCACAATCAAAAACGACTGACAGTCAAGTTTTAAGAAATGTTTCCTCACTTCACTTCTCAGTTTTTATTTTTGTCTTTCATTTCGCATCTTCCTCAGTGTCTTTGAGCTGCTAGATTTTTTTGCTATTTTGATAAGATGTACTGCCAGATTTAAGAAGGTTCTACAGGACTTTTAAATAGCATCATATATTAGGTACTGGCCTGACTCTTCCTTTTACTCTCCTGCCACATAGCAAAGGCTACACTGACGTAGTGAAGATCCCCGCCGGCTCGACTCACATCAAGGTTCGTCAGCACAAGCCCAAGGACGAAACCCGTTACACCGCCTACCTGGCCTTCCGACGGCCCAGTGGCGAGTACCTCCTGAATGGAAAGTTCATGATCTCCACCTCTGAGACGATCATCCCCCTCAATGGTTCATTGCTCAACTACAGCGGCTGGAGCCAGCGGGATGAGTGGCTCCACAGCATGGGCCCCGGGGCCCTCCAGGAACCTCTGGTGATCCAGATTCTAGCTACAGATGCCAAAAAGCCTCTGGACGTCCGTTACAGCTTCTTCATGCCGAGGCGGACCACTCCACAGCAGCCATTGGTTCTAAAGGTGGCCCCCTCACAGACCACAACGACGTCTACCACCACCACCACAACAACCACCACCACCACCACCACCACCACTACCACCACAACTAGCACCACTACATCTTCCTCTACACTCCCAGCTCTGGTCTCAGAGCCACCCACGACTCCTGGCGCCTCGACACCTAGCCCAGGGCCCCAGTGGGTAACTGGACCTTGGATGACGTGCTCCAGGACTTGTGATACTGGCTGGCAGAGCCGGACGGTGCAGTGCAAGGATCAGGACGGGAAACTGTCTAAGGGCTGTATACTGGGCGCTCGCCCTTCTGCCTTCAAACACTGTCTGGTCAAGAAGTGTTGAGGCGGCAGGTGAGGACGGGAAACAGTTTGTAGGAAGAAACTGTAATCTATTGATCTAAAAATGTCTAAAACAATGGATGTAGGACTGAGACCCAACGAATTTAAGACGTAGAACCTTAAACAGGCTTGTGAATGTTTGTTAATAAAGACGCAAGGAGATTTAGAGACAGTCTGGCATGGATGTACCTGAATACAAGCTAGAGGAATGACCCAGAATCATAGTAGCTATGCAGAGCACAAGCTGAACAATGGCTCGTCACACTGGGAAAGCTAAGGACCCACGTTGCATATAATTTCCACATGGACAGTAACTGATTGTCTTTACCTAATCTTCCAAACCCTGGAGGGTTGGTGTGTGTTTCCCTGTTATGGCATGCGTGTCTTTCTATGTGTGTTGTCAACTCAAGCTTCTTTGTCTTCTGTCATAAATGTCTCCAAGACAAGATCCCCAACGATGGGAAGCACTCGATGTTCATGAGTTCTGCCTGCATGGTAACCCCCGTCCCAGAACCTTGAGACTACATGTCGTCAACCTGGACTGTCTGATCCTGTATTTTTGATCATGAAATGTGTTGGGAAAACACCGACTTCCCACGGCGCACATAATCTGTAGCAATCTCCTCAGCCGTAGATAAGTGAGACCTCTTCCGCTGAATTAAGTTCTATGAAATGGTGGTTTGCTCTTCTCCGGTTGATGATCAGCATTTCTCTCATGGAGATTTGTGGCTAAAAGTAAAAGCATATGTTCTTGTGTACGATGGCCCTTGATCAAGACCACCCTAGACTTTGCTTAACTGATGTATTCGGCCGAAAACCGCAGGAAGGAAACCTTGACCATAAACTCCAGTGAGCTTTATGTTGAGAACATCCGCCGTGTCCAGCTGCAACCACAAGGCGACGACCGAGAATGAACGGGAAAACCCCCGACGTTTGGGAAGGCAATCAAGTAGCGCCATCAATTCAGTCAGTGTTTATATGATCGGACACTTCTCTCAGAATCAGCTTGAAAAGAAATTTCGCCCCTGAGATGCAGTCGCGTGGAAACAGAACTACGAGGAAGAAAAAGAAAGAAAAAAAAATGACAAAGGGGCAACATAGCCATTTACAAAGCTTAACGACGACTCATAGGTTTGGGGCAATGCTGGAGCTGAGTTCCTGCTCCCAAGCGTACAGTTTAAACCGTGAATGTCTTGTTTTTGTTTGTTTCTGATTTCCACATGTGTCAATCATTTGTTGGTGCTGGGAGGACTGTCATATGCTTGTGTGTGTGTGAGTGTGTGTGTGTGTTTTATATATCTTTAGAAAACAGTGCTAATATGACAACATGTGCCCTGGATACTCGCAACGACAGCAAAAGAGGCTAACGCAGTCATCATTTTCCTTTTGCAACTCCGTTCTTCCTCCATTTTTTGACTTGTTTTGCATCCTGTATTTAGAAACTGTCCACTGATGGTTGGAGTTTGCCACAAAACAAAAACTTGTGCCAGAAAATTAGCCATATCACATCTGGTGGAGGATTTTGAAAGCTCAGTTTACTCAACAACGCAGAACTTTTTAGTTCAGTGAAAGGTTTTGGCCAAACATGTCTCTCTGCGAGAAGGTGATGTTGCTGAGAAAAGAAAAAGCCTTATCTGTGTTTGCTTTTAACCTCTCATTGTCATGTTGCTCTGACTTCCTCTAAATTTCAGGACTTAGCTTATTATTTAAGCAAAACTGCCGAACTGAGGTGTAAAAACAGCAACTTTTGATGAAAAGCAGCAACAAGTGACACAAATCAAGAGAAAATGTCTGAAAAGTTGCATTTTAAAAGTACAAAAACATCTCAGAAAAGCAGAAAAATAAAAGGCATGGAACTTTAAAATGTTTAGCAATACCAGTTGTGACCACATGGAGGAATGCACATCTGCTAATCAGAAGTAGTATTACATACAGTGGCTTTAAACATCAATTATTTTCCTCTGTTCGGTTGTTACCCAGTGATATGTGTCTTTTCTGTTGGGATTTATTTTGTTTTCTGGCATGAAAGTTTTGTTTTTGTCTCTTTGGCTTTTATGCCGCCTACATCGAATGATGCCACGCGCGCCACGTCAGGAAACGTTTCTGGCGTCAAGACGTCCAGGTGTGGTGTTAATGTTCAAAGCAACCTTTCAGCAATGCTGCAGCTACACCCACAAGGAAAAAAAAAAAAAATTAATTTTTATATGACTTTGTGAATGAAGCCTTCAAAATCCTCCACCCAGACTAATAACATTACCTTGATTATATTCAAATAAAGGAAGCGTGTCTCAAGACAAGCTTCATTTTGAGACAAAATACTTGCATGAAAGTCCATTTCTTGTGCAAAGACATTACCTCAGCTCTCATGGATGATTGAGTATCACAAAGTAAATTACATATCTAATGGACTTTCCTGTAATTGTGTTAAAATATCTGGCACCTGTTACTCTTTCCTGTGTGGTGAACCTCACCCATTCAGCAGCCGTGTGTCAGCGTAGCACCCACGACACGTTCTGGCTCCTCCCCCTCACACGTTGGGGGGCTTTTCACGAGCTTTTCCGACGTTCTTGGTATACGTAACCAACTCTGACTCTTCCAGTGATGAAGCCCCTCAAGCTGAATGAAAAATAAAAGAAAAAAAAACAGCACTGAACATGTAATTTATTGTTTGTACAACTGGTATGTGTGAATAAAAAAAAAAAATCAATGAGATGAGGTTTATTTATTATAGTAATTTTGTATCAAATTACTATTTAATTTAGGATTATGACTGTGCTGAATCACTCCTATGTAAGAATATAGTGTTTTCTTTTGTAGTCATCCATATGAATATATGTATATAAAATCTATATATTTAAACATCTTTGTCTCTGTGTCTTTGGATCTGACATTCACTTATCTTTTTGTGATTACAGATGTGTTTAAATTGTTTCTGATGACTCATTATCATTAGATTTACTCTGAAAAGTTGATTAAAAACTGACAGAAGGTAACTTTTTTTTGAGGATACACATAAATTTAGAGACAAATGAGGACAAAGGCCAATAAACTGAAATTTAAATTGAAAAAGAAATGCAGAGAGCACTTGACTTCATGGAGATGATTCTTCAACTTAAAAGTGCAGCAAATGAAGTCATTTGTTTGATGCGTCTGAATGATATCTGCAGAAAGAATTACCCAGTACTTAAATAAAAGTAATAATACCACCATGTTTATACTGTTACAAGCAAAAGGCAGGCATGCAATAATCTGATGTAAGAATTCCTGTGTTGTAGTTGGTCAGGACTTTTCTCCTTTTAACAGCCTTCTAGGGTGGTATGTTTGGATAGAAGATAAGCTGGTCTCCAAAAAAAAAAAAATCAGGTTCAAGATTAAAATGTTTTCTCAACATTTAAGACTGCAGTTTTGGTTTGTGCTGTTTTATAGTGACAAAAAATATATAAATTGTTTGGGACCCCCAAGACAGCTCAGGTCTAGGTCTCTTTTATATAAGTAATTAGGAGTTTAGAGGCAGAACTTTGTTGATTTTTGCTAAGTGCTGAACACTTTATAACTACTTCAACTAATCCAGTGCATAACCAGCAGCCTTGGATTCTCTGACAAGCTTTTAAGTACTCTTAAAGTAGACATATAGTATCCTATTTTTCACAAGCTGATATCACAGGCTGTATAAATGATGCTTATTGGAGCTCTGGGCATCACTATCCTGACAGGAACTGACTCCAACTAACACCAGTTAAACCAAAAAATGGACAAATGGCAAGCAAACTCTGATGCCCAGTCACCTTATTCCCTGTTTCTTACCTGATTAATTCTGATCGAACCTGTTCATCCAATCTAATTTCAGATACAGTTACCAAAACAGCACCTGAAACTCCACAGACCTCCACCTGGTGGAGAGGAACACTTTAGTTTGGGTCGACATGAGAAAAACGAAAATTAACAATGACCCCCAACTCACAACCATGTTGGAATCACAATGAAGAGTGTAAAGAGTAAAAAAAAAAAAGAAAAGAAGAGCTCTCAGGCACATGGCTGCTTTAGTGTGCTCAGGGTATAAGAGAAAACGGACAGGTGCCGCCGGATGACATCACTGCTCTTTGTTTTTTTAAGATTTTGTGGCTCCAGTGGCCTTTATTTACAGTGGCAGAGACAAGGAAGGTTGGGAAGACATGTATCGCAGGCCAGGAGTCGAACATGTGACCTCCTCTCTTAAACCACCGAGCTACCAAGTTCACCTAAAGCAGATAAAGTGACAACTAGCCATATAAGATCACACAACAATGCACCTGTCACTCAAAAAAAATTGAGCTGGAGTCATTCACTAAACTTGATCCCACCCCTCTCCTCTGTAGGGTGTGCATCTTTCCAAATCAGGATTACAGCGTTGTATAATACATTTTTAATAAACAGTGAGTTCTACCTGACGCTCAGCTGGGTTGATTAGAAGGCTGGGAAACTCGACTAAACTCTTCTCATTGCTGAGTCTATGATGTCACAGCATCCTGGAAATCTGAATGAGGCCTTTTCAGAGTCAGGCTCCTAAAAACTAAGTGTGTCAGAAAGTCTTTATATATATATATATATATATGTGTCACCTTTAAAAATCAAGGTAAGCAATGCTTCTGGTGGAGAAAACTGTAGCGGGACAGTGCAAAGGTTTCAGCTTCAGTGAGTTTCAAGATAAATGAGAAAAGAAACAGGTGGATATAACAATATGTACATGGTCACCTGCCATGTGCACTGAACTTAGGAGGAGGATGAGCAGATCATAAACATCATTGTTGACATCAGATGATCCTTTCCCTTTTCTGCACATGAAAATGTATCAAATAGAATATTTTGCACCTTCCAAAGTCTGTGAGCACAGACGCCATGCTCCACGGTTGCATTGGTCGTGCTCAGGGCGCCTCTAAGCGGCCAGGCTCGGCCCTTAAACTTTAATTATCGCTTTAAATGTGATACAAGGGCGCCACCTGCCGACCAATGTCTATAATTTTCATAAAAGATCACTGAGCCAGCGTAGAGGCCGTGCAGATGACATGTCTGCCATCTAGTGGAAAATATTGAAATGACAGTTTTTCTTCTTTCAGAGCTGTTGCTTTTAAGGTGGACTTTCATAATCTTTCCACTCAGACTCGTCACTGAAGTTTGCTTCTGTGACTCAACATGAAAAATCACGCCACTCAAAGTGATATCTGTGTATTACAAAATATATATTATTAGGCCCTATGATTTTAAGGATGATTTTTTTTCCCTTTGAGATATTGAATAATTTCTTTCTAGCACCTTTGATATCCAAATAGTTAAATTATACTGTTTTTTTTTTTTTTTGTTTTTTTTTTTTAAGTTACGCTTGTGTTTAGTGTTAATGCAGCACTCCTGATAACAAAGCTTCTGCTCAGCCGGTTATGTTAATGAAAACTCTGTGTCTTGGAGCAGGGCGGGTGGGGTTGGGGTTGTGGTTGGAGGGGGGGGGGGGGGGGGACGCCGGTCCACGGGGCCGCCGGAGCAGAGACGCAGCCGTATGGAGGAGCTGCGCCACCTTAAGACCTGCAGCGGCCCCTCTGCTCCCTCTCCCCGGGTGGTGGGGCTGCGGAGCCGGGCCAAGGCGCACAACAGGGGAGGTGGGTATGGTTACTATTCCCGAGCTTTCTCTCGTTAGTTTCCACGCCGCCAGCCACCTCAGTTCAGAATGAAATAAGCTGGGGTTTGATCAACATTATACATCCATGAGTCTGAAACTAAAATATTGATTCATGAAGTTAAACAGATATTCATTTTTGCTTTTCGCTTATTTTGAGTGCGATTATCCTCAAATGTGGCATATTAATCAAATGTATAATCTATGATACTGCGTTGTGCTGTAAGTCTTGAGACAGACAACCACTGAATGAAGAAGAAAAAAAAGATTCACTGCCCAAGTTCCCTCTCCTCCACAATGATTGATTATTATGGCAGCGCTCCAGGTCGGTGCTGCGTTGTAGTTGCGCACGGGATTTGGCCAGTCTCAGATCAAAGAGTCCTCAAGAAAAAAGGGGGTGGTCCCGGGGCAGGGGGGAGATATATAGGAGGGACCGACTCTGGTCTCACTGCAAGTCAAGAGCAGAGAACAGACTTAGACGGGCCGGCGGGAGACCGAAAACCTGCGCCCGAACTTAAAGCTATAGAGCCAGAAACGGAGACGTCCGCGCCTTTGGAGAGAAAGAAAGCGGCCGGTTGGAATTTACTGCTGAGATCCAGCTTCTGTTTTTATTTTCATGAAAGGACTTTCCTGCAAGAAGTCAGACCTGCTCGTATTTTTCATTGAGTTTTGCACTGGATTTGAGCCTCTTTTTTTTTTTTAGATTCATATACTCGTGCGTAACTGTGTGGACAGTTTTGGAGAAGTTAAATTTTTTTTGTAGCTCAGAGTGAAAACCAGTTTAAAGGATTTACTTGTATCCTTAGAGACTTTATTCACAATTAACATTTCCACTTGTCGGACTTCATAGTTGCGTAATGTGGTTTTTACACTTTGGTGTCATCGTCGCTCTGTGCGCCGGCACAGCGCACGGCGCCTGGGAGGAGAGCACCGTGGTGCCGGTCAGATTGGACCCGGCAGCCCGGGCGGAGAGCGAGGCCGAACCGTGGCGAACTCTCTCCTCAGAGGAGAAGGAGAAAGCGGCGGAGATGAGGGTGTACCAGCTGGACTTATTTGGAAAGGAACTGGTTTTGCAACTAGAACCTGACCAGAGCTTTTTGGCGCCGGGGTTCGTCTTCCACATCGTGGGGACTCCCGAGTCCGAGCCGAACCAGGAAGCCAAGAGCGGCGCCGAACCGGGCTGCTTCTTCTCTGGGACCGTGAACGGAGAGGAGCACTCCGCGGCTGCGCTCAACCTTTGCCACGGACTCCGGGGCGGATTCTACTTTCAGGGTGAAGAATACTTCATTCAGCCCCTGAACTCCAGTGACTTCGTGGGCACCGAGGAGGATGTCCACATGGTCCGCCGGAGAAGCCGCGCGGGTTTTGCCGACGAGGGCAGCTCCAAGTGCGGGGTCAACGAGGACGAGAAGAGGGTGCCAGAGAATCTGGGGAAAGAGGCCAGTCACGGATCCTCTAACGCAGACCAGACAGGTAGTAAATAGGCTCCTGTGCGCATTTTATCACTTTTTTTTTTTTTTTTTTTTTTTTTGTATTATGGTTGAAACTCTAACAACACTATAACAACTTTACATAGAATCAACTCCACGTAAAACATTAATGTTTTCTGCACGCGCATACAAAGACCGGCGCAGGCCAAACTGCTGTCAGCGGGAACTCCACGGCGTGCGCAACGTACTCAGCTACCTTTTGACAGCGCTGTCAGACCAAGAAGAGAGAGGGAGGGGGCGAGGGGAGGAGGGGTGAGGGACTAGTGGAAACAGGAGGCGTGACGGAGCCAGGGGGAGGGGAGGGGAGGGGAGGGAAGCGGAGGGTTTGGGGACAGCCAGAGCCCGGCGGCGCTGAGACGTGGA
This sequence comes from Hirundichthys speculiger, assembly GCA_018398805.1. Taxonomy (NCBI): domain Eukaryota; kingdom Metazoa; phylum Chordata; class Actinopteri; order Beloniformes; family Exocoetidae; genus Hirundichthys; species Hirundichthys speculiger. Next base: position 1,483,947 of record JAGFBZ010002408.1, on the reverse strand, counting down.
AAACTCGCCTCCTGGTACAACTCGCACCGATGGGGTTAGAACAGATTTTTCACTCTTTCCCACATAGTTGCCCACTAAGGAGGTATTTTTTAAGAATGTAGATCCTGAGGAGGCGGAGCCTCAGGTCCAACCCCCTCCCATCTATTTAGATCAGAACTGGAACACATTTAAGTTTTTCAAAATAAAATACATGCTTCAAATTTTACAAATAACTGCTACTGAAATGTGATACAAGCCACAGTCGCAGTTTAGTCTGACCTCTCTGTGTCCCCCCCCCCTCAGCCCACCACAGGACCAGGCGCTTTGTTTCCACCCCTCGCTACCTGGAGATCATGCTGGTGGCCGACCAGTCCATGGCGGAGTTCCACGGCGCGGGGCTCAAGCCCGTACCTCCTCACCATCATGGCGGTGGCGTCCCGCCTCTACCGCCACCCCAGCATCCACAACTCCATCAGCCTGGCTGTGGTGAAGCTGCTGGTGGTGTACGAGGAGGAGCGAGGCCCCCTGGTGTCGACCAACGCCGCCATGACCCTCCGCAACTTCTGCCAGTGGCAGCGCCAGCACAACCCTTCAAGCGACCGCCACCCAGAGCACTACGACACGGCTGTGCTCTTCACCAGGATGGTGAGTTGAGGCAGAAGAATGTGCGCTAAGACAGGAAGCAGGTCAGAGGTAGATGCTAATTTTTGCGCTCCATCTGTCTCGTTAGGATCTGTGTGGCGCCCACTCCTGTGACACTCTGGGCATGGCAGATGTTGGCACAGTGTGCGACCCTGACAGAAGCTGCTCGATTATTGAGGATGACGGACTGCAAGCGGCATTTACAGTGGCGCACGAGCTGGGTAAGAATTCTGAAAAGTCTTTAGAAACATCCAGAATCCCATTCCCGCTCTTTTATCAGGGGTCCTAAATAACTGTTCATGTCTGCGTTCCAGGGCACGTCTTCAGCATGCCCCACGATGACTCCCAGCTGTGCTCCGGGATCAACGGCGTCCACTGGGGCTCCCACATGATGGCCTCCACCCTGTCCAATCTGGACCAGCGGCAGCCGTGGTCTGCGTGCTCCGCCCTCATGGTCACCTCCTTCCTGGACAACGGCCACGGTCAGTGCCTGCTGGATAAGCCGGTCAAGCCTCAGGCGCTTCCTCAGCCCTTGCCGGGGACGGTCTACGACGCCAACCATCAGTGCCGCCTGACCTTCTGGCGAAGAGTCCCAGCACTGCCCGGACCTGAGCACCACCTGCGCAGCTTTGTGGTGCACCGTTACTTCGCCCAACGGTTTGCTGGTGTGTCAGACCAAGAACTTCCCCTGGGCTGATGGGACGAGCTGCGGGCCCGAGAGCTACTGCCTGGCGGGGCAGTGTCTCACTAAGAGTCAGGCTTCCAAACATCAGGTAAGAACTTCAAAAACAAAACATGACGCTACAATTTACCTGCTGTTGGATAAATGAGTGTTTTAGCCTTCTACTGAGTTTAGCCTCGTTTAAAATACTATGTATTAATTTCTTCTAGACTCCTGTTAATGGCGGCTGGGGCATGTGGGGTCCCTGGGGCGATTGCTCTCGGACCTGCGGTGGAGGGGTTCAGTATTCCTTCCGTGCCTGTGACAACCCTTTGCCGAAGAACGGCGGCAAGTACTGTGAGGGCAAGAGGATCCAGTACCGCTCCTGCAACACAGAAGCCTGCCCCGACACCAACGGTGAGACTTCACCACACAGAAGCAATAAATCTAAGACATGATTTGGCAAACGTTCTTAGATTTTCTCTGTTAAGAGTTTCGATTTGGCATTGGTTTCTGTGGTCTTTTAGCGTCGATGTGAAAGTCATTTCTTGATGTACCTCACACGCTGGTGTGAAAATGACATGTTCGTGAGGGTGTAGCTACTCGCAGTAAATCTCACCTCTCTGCGCCTCTTTCCCAGGCCTGTCTTTCCGTGAGGAGCAGTGTCTGGCCCACAGCGACATGTCAGCCCAAGTGTCGCTGGGTTCAGGCGAAGGTGTCGAGTGGGTGCCCAAGTATGCTGGAGTTTCACCCAAAGACCGCTGCAAGTTGGTGTGCCGAGCCAAAGGGACTGGATATTTCCTTCTCCTCAAACCCAAGGTGAGCTAATAAATGTTTGTTATTACTCTGAAGTGATACGGAATTTTCAGACTCTTATTCTATCTCATAAAAATCCTCAATATGTCAACTATTGCAATCTCCTCGAGCCCCAAAGGCTTCTGGCTCGCAAGGGGGGAAACTTTTTACCTTTTGACTCAAGACGCTTACATAACAGTGTTACAAGACTCTGACGTTCCATTGTTTGTCTCTCTGCTGACCCCAGGTGGCCGACGGTACACCCTGCAGCCCAGACTCCACCTCAGTTTGTGTGCAGGGCCAGTGCGTCAAGGCTGGATGTGACCGTGTCATCGGCTCCAACCGGCGCTTTGATAAGTGCGGCGTGTGCGGCGGAGATGGATCGACATGCAAGAAAGTGTCAGGCTCTTTGGAGTATGCTAGGTAAAGACATCCGCTCTAATCTCATACTTTTAATTGCGTGCATGCGTGTAAAAAATTATTTCCATATCTAAGTTTTCCCTACATCCTTCCTGTTTCAGGCCTGGCTATCAGGATGTAGTGACCATCCCCGCCGGAGCCACCCACCTGGACATCAAGCAGCGTGCTCCGGGCAATGGTCGCCAAGATAACAGCTATTTGGCAGTACGTCGCCAGGACGGAACCTACTTGCTAAATGGCGATTACAAAGCTGATGACCATGGAGACGGACATTCCCCTGCGAGGAGCGCTGCTGAGATACAGTGGCTCCTCCGCCATCCTGGAGCGCTTCCGAAGCTTCGCTCCGCTCCCCGAGCCTCTCACCATCCAGGTGCTGTCTGTGGGGGAATCCCCGAGACCTCGAGTTAAGTTCAGCTACTTCGCCCCGAGACCCAGCAATGGCGCTTCGTCCTCCGGCAGAAACGGAGGGCCGCCGCCAGTCGATCAACGCCATCCGGGAGGTGGACAGAGCCGAGTGGACCCTGAGGGAATGGGGTCCTTGTTCCCAGACCTGCGGCGGAGGCGTGCAACACAGAGACGTTGTGTGTCTGGACCCACAGGGACAGCCGTCCAGGGACTGCCCCGAGGAGCTCCGCCCTCTGGCCTCGCGCTCCTGCGCCTCCCAGGAGTGCCCCTCCTGGCTCCTGGGAGAGTGGTCGGAGTGCTCTAAGACGTGCGGCCGCGGCTTCCGCAAGCGTCAGCTACGCTGCATCGGCCATGACATGCACATGCTAACACATGACAGCTGTGACCCCAAAGACCGGCCACGACCCCTGCTGGAGCTGTGCAATCAGAGTGCCTGCTAAGGACTGCATCTACAACGGAACCTCCTTTGAGCCCAGTTTTCTGACGAAAACTCCGGCCTTCCAATGCCTTCCCTTTTTTCACGGCCAATCTTTAAGAAGCCAGTGAATGTTTACGCCCAGAGCTCGAGGGCTACAGATGAGTCCACAGCTATTGTGACTGTAACTACCATAAGTTACCAGTATCTTCCATTCATTTACGCCTGTCAGCCGTGGCACATCTTGTATTCCATTAAGGGAAAAAAAAGAAAAACACACGGGCATTCCAGATTTCCCTAAAAGAGCATGCTGCTTACCATGCTAGTGTCATGCTTGTGTGTGTGCGTGAGTCATATTTTTTAATGCATGTATATATTTGTCCAAGCTGGGCTGGACACCAATAAGGTTGGGGGAGGGGGGAGGGGGGGTTTACTGCAGAGTATATCCAGAGACAAAACAGAAAGAATAGCTCATAGTCTACATGCTCACCCCATCAGGTATGGAAAATAAGATAGCTTATAGTGTTTATGTTCAAACTTCAGCCTACATTTATTTATCACAAACCTGAAGCACTTCATCTGTTTAATTTTTATTTTTAATTTTATTTTAACCAGTGGCACATTGTATCAGCCAGTTTCTCAGAAAGCCTCAGTACTTTCTCTTCAGCCATAACTTGTCCTCAACTACGCAGCCTTTTAATGAGGGAAACTCTTCAAAGACCAAAGAGAGCGCGCGTTGGTATTTTTGAGTGTGTGTTTGAGTGTGTGTGCGTGTGTGTGCGTGATGACCTAAAGAGGGACTTGTCTCCTGCTACTACTTCATAAGTAAGTCTCTCCTGCCTTCTGCGAAGGCAATTTTTTTTTCACGTTTTCTTTTTTTTTTCCTTTTGTACAGAATATCCAAACTTTATTTATTTTTGTACAGCCTGTTAAATATAATCATGTTGCTTTTTAAAATATTATTTTTATTTGTCATTGAGATTACAGAATGAAGTAGAATATATAGAGTATTTATACAGTGTTTGCATATATATACATATATATATGTATATATATGTGGTCTTAGGTTCATGAATAAAGCATCACTTTGACTTATGCAGCTGGTGTCTCGTTTTTTTTTTTTTTTGTCTGTTTGAAGTTGGGAAAGCTCTCTGACCTCTGACCTGCCGTGACATAAACTGTTCTCTCGCCTCAAGGTGCAAAATACACACAACTGACTGACCAAACCAAAGTCTCTCTGGGAACTTTCACACGGCCGTTTGAAAGATGGAAAAGAAGCAGAAATGTCCTCATGAAGATCATTTTTGCAATAGTTATTTTATTCACTTTGCACAGCCAAGCTTTAACGGCAATCATAACGAATTAATGCCTGATAGTAACCTCAACTGTATCCCTGACACTTACCAGGACCCACTGAGTGATATCCGCCTCAGTGGGACTGGTTTTTTCCCGTTATCACTAAAACGTAACGTAACAAAAACCAGCACACGCAGAGTTTTATTACATCATGGTCACTATCGTCAGATCTCATGATTCCAGCAGCCATCCGGTTTCTTATTACCAATAGATACAGAAAAACAAACTCACACAACAATAAAAGGGTTTTCAGATCCCTGTGAGCTTTAGATGACACTTCCTTGGCAGTTTTACTGAGAGTTTCCACTAGGTGGCCTGATCACATTGCAGAAAAACCCTGTTCAGATTGAACCACAAGAGGGCACCATTGAGCTGCTGGATCCCTATTGACACACAGACGTTTATCCACATCTGGGTTTTGTACTGCATTTCATATCATTTATTGAGTTCCCTCTGAGTCTGCTGACCTACTTCTTAGCCTCAATTTGAGATTAAAGAAGATAATGGATAGCAGCATAACATGTAAGCTTTGCTGTCGTTCCTCAAACTGAATCAGTGTCTGGCATGCAGTACGTGGCTTTAAATAAAGGTGCATTAGCAGGGAATCCGTTGCCAAAGGGTTATACGGATGATAATATCATTGCTCCCAAAGGCATTAGTTTAATTTGATACTTCTTTGAAGCCAAACAAAATCTGACCTACGTATAAGCTGGATGTTTTGATGCCATTCTGAGTCAGCCAGAATGTTGAGCAATCAGCTTCGTTCCCCCAGGAAAACTGCTCCAATCAAGGAAATGCTTCAGCAATCAAGCAGTCACCGAGGTGGCAGAAGCAGCAGCAAACCGGTCGTTCTCACATGATAAACCAGAAATAATAATTTTGACTGTAGCTGTTCAATAGCTGTTCATCACTCTGCTGTACATTCCCTCCTAAGCAACACGGATCCTTGCTGGGACTAGAAAACACACAGCCATGTCACTAAAAACTGGAACCAGCATGTCACTTCCTGTTGCTTCACGAGAAAGACAGTTTCCTGCCCTGCAACACAAAGGAAATCATTATCAACTAATTAAGTGATTATGTGGTTAGGAAGAAGATTGGCTGTCCCTGTAATCTGCATAATAACATAATGTGTCTTCAGATTTTTCTTTTTTAACAACTGCTCCAGGCAGCACTGAGAAATAATTTTTGAAGACGAAAATTACTGAAAATCACGGAGAAAAACGTCATCATTAAAGCATGAAATGAAAATGGCCCAAGCCTTTTTTTTTTTTTTTTTTTTTTACCTGTTTGTTTTTACTTGTCTCACACGTCACTTCACCGCAGCTTGAAAGAAACATCTGGAAAGCATCATGAATCAGTGTGGGTGGCATTTCCGAGAACTAAATTATCTTCGCTCTTTTGCCACCCCGTGGCTTACCCTTAAGAGTTGATTTAAACTTTGGCAAATGCAAACCAACTTTCCAGATTTCAGAGAAAAAGCATTCATATTAAAAAAAAACAAAAAACTGATTCCATGATGGCAAGAATTATACTTTACGAGGTCACTGTTATAATGGCAATCAGATTTTGGGTAACAAGTTTCACTCCTTATTCGCTATAACTACAATTCACTTATAAACTCTCCACCTTAAATCATACCTGGATTAATTATGTTTTATTTTCTTTTTCATCACCAGATGTAACATATGCTCACAGTGTATGGGTCCTTGTAGGGTCTCATTTAGCTCTTAAATTGATCAGTTATAATAAAATGTTTAAGTCTAAACAGATGGACATTCTGGATCAGTTACTCTAAGAAACCCTTTGGGGGTCAAGGGAAGCCTTGCGCATATGTGTTCAAAGTAGGGCTGTCAATTTCTCAAAATAATTAATCAGATTAATCGCATGACTGTCAATAGTTAATCATGATTAATCACAAATTAATCGCATATTTTTATCTGTTCTAAATCTACCTTATTGTATTACTCTTATTAATACGAGTCCTGACTAGAACCAGGAAATATGACCATATTAGTCCAGTCCTGAGGTCTCTGTCTTCCTGTCACTCAGAGAATAGACTTTAAAACAGCTCTACTTGTGTTCAAGTCTCTTCATGGCCCCAAAGTCCATCTCTGACATGTTAGAGCCATATGAACCAACCTGGACTCTGAGAACCTCAGGTAGTGGTCTCCTGCTGGTGTCCAGAGTCAGGACTAAACAAGGTGAAGCTGCATTTCAGTTTTATGCTCCTAAAATCTGGAACAGTCTTCCAGAAGATGTGAGACAGACCTGAACTCTGACAATGTTCTGATCCAGACTGAAAACTGTTCTGTTTAGATGTGAAGATGATGACTGGAAGGATTTTATCTGCACTCTTCATTTTTAATTTAATGAATTAATTTTTTTTATTAATTAATTTTATTTATCATTGGTTATTTTTATGCTTGTATGGAATGATTCTATTTGTCTTCTTGTGATTTTATGCATCTGTAAAGCACTTTGAATTGCCTTGTGTACGAATTGTGCTCTACAAATAAAGTTGCCTTGCCTAATAAAGTGAGAGTACACAAATGCTTGCCTTATGCAAAACAAATGCATGTTTATTTATTGCTACAATGCCAAATCCATTTATATATATATATATAATATATATATATATATATATACTCAATATTTTCTCTTATGTTCTTCATACAGAATATTTTCGCGGTTTGCTTCAAACGGGGGGGGGGGGCTCTCTGCATCTGCTCTCTGATTAGCCGACAAGTGATATTTCAGTAGTCGGGACTCCGGTGGTAACTAAATTCACATCGACAGCAAACACAAACAACATTTATCTTGTGGAGTTAGCCATCAGGCAAGGTTTTGAAGCTCAACTTACCATTCAAAATAGTATCTTTTGTATCCACGGTTTGTTTACGTCTGTCTGTCCGCGGCATGGCCGTCGACGTCAGTGCATGGCTTCCTGTTTTGACAAACTACGGAGGACTACAACTACGGCGGGGCCCGAGGCTCATTAAACCTACTCTCCTCTCTACTATTGTACATCAAACGGCCAGGCGCGTTAATCCGCGTTAAAAAAATTAGTTGCGTTAAAATTATTTTTGCGTTAATCACGCGTTAACGCGTTAACTTTGACAGCCCTAGTTCAAAGATAATGTCTTAATAGCACTGTAAAAAAATAATCTGTGAAATTTACGGTAAAATACTGGCAGCTGTGGTTGCCAGAATTTCATCATAAAAAATGTGGGAAAACTGTTTCTCACATTACGGTTAAATAATAACAGTACTGTAAATTTTACAGTTAGAACTGTAATTCATTTTAGTATTTTACTGTAAAATCAAAAGTGTTTACCAGTAAAAAAATACAAATATAAAATGTATATCCAACATTAAAATACCCCAATTTTTTACATTGTCAAACTGTATTTTTGACACAGAAATACTTTTTATTTAATGGTAAAATTCTGGCAACAGCAGCTGCCAATATTTTACCGTTAATAAAATGGTAAAACTTTTTTTCATATTACTGCAAAGTGTTGTAAATTTCACGGTTATAACTGGAGTCTTTATTAGTACAATACTGTAAAAATGTAAATGTATTTGCCACTGAAAAATACATAAATAGGCCATAAATTTAACAGTATTAAATTGTTTATTTCACAGATAATTGATCGCAACATTTACAGTTGTGACAGTTATATATATTACGGTATTTGTCTGTGATTTACAAAAACTGATGTAAATATAACAGTGATAAACAGTGTATTCCACGGATTATTGATGTAAAATTCACAGTTGTGGCAACTATCTATATTACACTTTTCATCTGTAATTTTTACAGTTATAAGTTGTGGATTTCACAGAGATTCAATGTATAATTTACAGGAGTGACAGTAATATCTTTTTACGGGATATCACTGCAATAAATACAGTGTAATATTATTTAACAAGGTTTTAATGTTTTTTTTTTTAATACAGAAAATTGATGTAAAAATATTCTTAGGCCGTATTTTTTATTTTACAGTAATTCAATATAAAAAAAAGGTACTTTTCTTTTTCATACTTTACCTTCATTTACTGTTGTGCGATATTACAGTTTTTCACTGTCAAATTTACAGACATTTTTACAGTGAGGGCTGACAGTTAATGACTCTTGGTGTCGGTTCTAACGTACCATCTGTTCCAGTGGGGCTTGAATAAGCACCAAACATCCTCACGTCTGGATTGAAAGCCTCCAGAACTATAAAAGGTGTCAGTTCCTTGACTGACCACTAGGTGTTGTATCCAAAACAGAGCAAATCTCCCATGTTACAATGTCCAACTTTGCCGCATAAATAACCATATTTACAGTCTGGTAGAAAAAAGGAGTTTTGGTCTCTATAGTTATAGCTGGTGGTCCGCATAGCCACTGGCTAGCAGTCGTCACTTTTGCTACTTAGCGCTTAGCTGAGCGTAGCTTCTGAATGAATGAAAAACCTAACTGAGCAAAGTCAGTCATAATTTAAAGGGAAGGCGTATTGTTATGCTTGTGTGTTGTATTGAATGTGCAAATAGACCACCATGACTGACCGTTAGGCTGGTTTGGAAAGGTCTGAAGATCAAGATTGGCTACGCAGCCGGCAGCTTGCGCTAGCCAAGCATCGGCTAGGTTGCCACTGAAGCGATATTTGAAACAGGAGGTCAAGGTTTCGGCTGTCCGCTAGCAGCTGGGTTGACATAAGCTAACTCAGCTGAGCTAAGATTGCTAACTAGAAATTAAACTGTTCTCAGCCCTGCTTGTTCTGTTCATGGCAGCACAAACCACAAGGAAAACAAGGCTGTAAAAACACCCTGGAGAAAACCTGTTAGCGAAGTCGTGGTGGGTTGGTCCAGGCTCTTTGTCCAGAGCGCATAGGCCTGTACGTACCGAGCAGGAACAGAGAAACTTGTTTTCTTGAGGTGGCAAGAACAAGAACAAAGTTATCTCTGGTCAGGACGTTTCATACCTCAAGAGAAACCCAGGTGCAGAACTGCTGAGATAATGTGTTGAGAACAGGCGGTGTGACGTCCCAAACCAGGGTCATCCTTTTATCGCAGCCCTGGGAGCGTACACTCCTTAATCTGGAAGTGCTGGAAGAAGCTAAACAGAGCGATAAAAGGGAGACAACGGAAACTCAAGCATACAGGACATACTGTCCAATTCACAGTCAGCCATTTTCTAAATTGCTGCTGTGAAAGATTTATCGGTTGCATTCATGTGTGGTGTAATAAGTCAAGCACAAAAGCTCAATGCTAACAAGCTGAAAGCGGGCACTGGGGCCCCAGTAAAGCTTGATTTATTTTTCTGTGTTGGATCAAGGCAAGGGACCCGTGTTGTTGCGTACATGCACGCCCACAGGCTACGTGTTGAGAAAAGCCCTAAATCAAGCCTAATAGTTCCCTGATTGAGCATGTTACATGTCAGAGTTAGGACATTTAAAGTTGGCCAGACTTCATGGGTACTTTTCAGCAGCCTGATTTGGACCAATATTCTTGGACTGAACCTGGACCAGTATTTATAATAGTGTTTGTGGGCTCATTTGATAGATTTCAGATATTAGGGTCCCAGACCAGGTTCTGAAGAATCCAATTAACTTCTGTTTAAACAATAGGATGCCAGACAGGTCTTGAAACCAGCTAATAAGAATACTACGTCTGCTGAATGGATTTTGACAAAATAACTATATGAAGCAGATGTGTTGATGAGATGAAGTTTTCAGCCTATTACATCCCTGACTGAATTTGACAGAACTGTGTACTTTCAGAGAAAGCAGGCCAGCTTGGAGTGCGGTTGCTTAAATTACCGCTGAGTCGTGGAAAGGTGTCATCAGACAGTGTGAGGCGGCTCATTGTGCTTCCTCGGGTCAATGCAGTCTGGTTATTCTTTCATCTCAATAGAAGTCGTGACGTGACAGCTCATTCTGCACACGTACAAAGTACGTACAAAGCAACTCGTGCATCAGGAACACAGAATACGACTGTCCTCAAAATAAAAGCACGAAGTATAATCAACTCAAAATAGGCTTTTTAATGTGAGGGAGAGAAAGAGAGATGGATAGAGAGAGAGACTTCACTTGTTTTGTTGTGCGTGCTTACATTCTGTATTACGGTACCGCAACCAGGGGTTTTTCAAAATAAAAGCGTCTCCTGCGCGTTATTTCACATTACCTCAGAGGACAAGAAGGATCTACCCGGAAAGATTTCGATACTTATTATTATTTTTATTTACATACTACATCATGACATCCCCACTGTATCAGAACATTTAGTCTTTATTTCAAAATTGAATGCTCATAAAAATGTCAACGGATCCCTGTAAGATCTCTTTCTTCAGTCTGATGTTAAGAGGAAACTCATTGCTTCTATATACTACTTTCATATTACGTTAGTAGTTGACCATCTTCATATCCCACCCACTAAATTTAAACACAAAGTGTTATTGTATTACACATGTAAACTCCTGGAATGTTATTCAACATTTATATCACAGCAGCTTTCTTGCCCCTCATCAAAAAAAGTTGTTTCCACATGCCTTCTTTCTTTCGATTAAGAATACATCATTTCATGCTGTCATTTTCAAAAAACAAATATATAGTATAAATAGATTTGTATGTATATTAGTCAAGTATCTTGTGTATGTTGCATTGAAAATAGGGGTGCTCCGATCAGGGTTTTTGGGGCCGATCACCGATCACTGAAATCAATATCGGCCGATCCGATACCGATCACCGATCGTATTTATTTCCCTTTGTTTCTTGCTGTCTTAGACCTTTTCGACTTGAAAATTGTGGACATGCGCCCCCTAGTGGCCCCGCCATAACTGTAGTGTGCGGTGCTCCATCAACTAACCCAACACAGCAGCGTGGAGCATTTGTTACGGATAACGCAGACATGTCTTGGATTGATGATGTTAGGCAGTGGCCTCCAGTTACAGATGAAGGTAGTTTATCGCTGTTTTTAATGATTGGTTATGGAAATAGCATGATCTATTCCCATAATCAAACACTAAAAACTGTGGAATGCTGCAACGCTGGCTATAACTAACGTCAACAAGCCATAAAGATTATGCTACTGTAACGTTAACGCTAGCGGTAAATTAGGCTATGTGTTAATGTTATATTTAATTTATTTAATCATTCTCCTAAGTCATTCATTCATTCATTCATTCATTCATTTATAGTCTTGTGCTAGTGCCGAGGGCTACAGTAGCCTCATACTGCTGTTCTTTCAGCCAGAATCGTCCGGGACTCTCAGCGAGGCTATAAGTAGTACGAGATTGAATGTTAACGAAAACTCACCCGGCTGTATTTATTTGGAACAAAGTCCTTTCTGTTGATATTTTTCACCCACGTCTTCCTAACTTCTTGGTTGTCGGTGTGCCCAGGAAATCGGTGCAAACTGTATGGCTGCAAACAAGGCAGTCTTCGTGCAGTAAAGGCTTGTGTATTTCATACTTTCTTCTTCCATTGTTGAATTTTCACGCCATTGTTGGCACAGTTTATGACGGAACGTGTATTCCCACTCGACCGACTCGACATTATAAAAATATCTATTTGTACAAAGAGAAAAACACTGGTTAATCTGCGAGCCAGTGTCGCTCTGTAGCACAACCCCGCAATGGCGGACAGGGTACTTCCGGGGGGCTGGTCCGAAAAGGTCTATAGACAGTGTATGCGCACGAGAATAGAGCGTTTTTGATCGGCTTTAATGACAATTCTGACCGATCCCGATTATATGCATATCGGCCGATCCGATCAGGTCACCGATCGATCGGAGCACCCCTAATTAAAAAAATATATTACGTGTACCAATTACAAATAAAACAAAAAACTCTTAGCTTCCACAGATCTCTTTCATTTCAAATGAAAGAGACAAGAGACTAATTTCAAAACAAAAAACACTTAGAAATCCCAGATAAACTTTAAGAAATTTGACCAAATTAAAAAAAAAAAAAACCCTTACTCCCACAGACCACCTTCCTGTCAGATGAAGAGAAAACTCTTTCACATAAAAGATATCAGCCCAGTTTAAACACTGAATTTCAAAATTGAAATCCCATCAATGATCAATTTTTGTAAAATAATATTATGATAACTCTATATTCTCTATGAAAAGCTCAAGATTACAGCCGCTTAATATTTTCCAGAGAGGCAGTATGACAAAAAGTTTAATAAGATGTTATGTTATATTTGATTGCTCAAAGCACTGTATAAACTGCTGGACATCTTTATGGTGTTTTTTTTTTCCTTTTAGCACTTTTACTTTTTTGGTTTAATTTTTTTTTTTCGTAGAATATAGATGCCGGTATGTTCATGACATTATTCATATTTAGCTTCTTTTATAATAGTCCTAATGCGCCAACACCATCAGAGATGCAGGCTTTTGAATTTAACTATATTGAAAAGCGGGATGGTCCTCTTTAGTCTGGAAAATATGACATCCATGGTTTCCAGAAAGAATTCCCAGTTTTTGTCCTGTTTACGACAATAATTTCTGGAGGTATTTCAAGTCCAGGGAGTTATTTCCATTAAAGTCTGTATTCAGTGCAGTGCTGCCTGAGGCCTCGGACACCACAGACATCTAGTACTGACTTCTGGCCTTGCCCCTGCATACAGGGATTTCTCCAGATTCCTAGAATCTCTTGACGATATTCTTTTTCCTCACAAAGTCACATTCAGAAGTATTCTTCTGATTTAGTTTCTGATGACTTTTATTTTGAAAGCAGCGTTCACGCAGGTGCAGTAATGCTTAATGTAGTCACGCACTAAAAAAACAAAATGAGGCTGTCGAGATGGCAGTGTTTGATGAAAAGTGTACTTTACAAAACCGTTTTAATAATAGAATAAAAGTGGGGACGTGGACTTAACACAAGTAAGGAAATTAATATAAATAGATGTGGAGAAACAATGGTTTACGTTGTTAAATGGGGCTCATCTGTAAACCACAATATAGCTGTTTATAGTAATTATTTTCCTGTCGGTTCCATCCAAATTTCTGGATTCAAAGATTAAACCTGAAACAGTAGATTGTTTCCTTCCTTTCGACCACTCTTACTTTGAAAGTGACGAGCAGAAGCTTTTCCCAGGTGGAGGCTGACTTCACACCAGTCTTTACTGGGAAAACTCAACTGGGTCGTTTGTGCAAAAGAGGGGCGGCTGGGGAGGTAGAGTGGAGGGGAGGGGAAATAAAAAAAAAAAAAAAAAAACTCAGCAGTCATTCAGAGGTGTGGGAGTGGATAGGACACGCTCACGTGGGGGAAGTTTGGAGGAAACTTGTTAGAAAGCGCCAGTCTGCTGCTGTCGCGTGAGCTGTGCGTCTGGAGGAGACAGATATGTGACTTCTTCCAACAGACGGAAGAAGGAGAAGCTCTTCTTTTCTTTTTTTTTTCTTTTTCTGTCATTTATCCAGAAAATCAGATCATGGAAGAAGAGGCTTGGAGAAGCTGGGGGGCGCGCGCGCGGTGACATGGAAGTGGTTGAGAAACTCGCTGCTGCTGTGTTTAATCACCGGTGAGTTTGAGCTTCAGTCGAGGGTCTTAGGTGGGCTTCAGGGGTCCCTCTTCAATTAACTGTATATATATATATATATATATATATATATATATATATATATATATAACAGCTGGAAACTTTTCCCCTTTTGGGTTCAGTGTACAGTAGGCTACAATACTACTGGTGTGTGTGTGTGTGTGTGAGAGAGAGAGAGATCTTGGGGGCTGGGTGTGAGGGGAGGGGAGGTGGGGGGGGCGCCTGTGGAGAGACAGGAGCCAGGACCTTAGAGGACCACCCAGACAGAGTCCCCCTCAGGACTCTGCTGGAGGGGAGTGCCACAGATTTGATGCCGGGAGGTGGTGCTGCCTGGAAAACCGGAGTTCCCCCCCATGAAAGGAGCCTCCATCAGATCTCATAGTAAATTGTGGGTTTTAAAGACCTTCCTCTCCCTCACTAAACTCCTCTGCCTGTGTATTGAAACCTGCACCTTTGCCCCCCCTCCCCCCTCCAGGCACACATCATCCATGAGTGACTGCTGACATGGAGCAGGACCCCCCCCAGAGCAATTTGCTTTCTTTTTGCAGTGTCGCGCGTTTGACCTGCATGGACGGATGCTCCCCCTCGGTTGTGAAAAGACTCCGACCCCGCTGCGCTGCAGCATGAGAGAAGAAAACCCTCCACAGCCTTCTGCTGGGAAGGGCTCGCGTGGCGGCAGCAGGTTGAGGCGGGTACACGGAGAGACGCAGCTGTGTGTACAGTCCTTTTGAATGAGCAGGCTTTTGCTCCAGCAGTTATGGGGGGAGTGGGGGAGTGGGGGGGTTGAACCACATCAATCACAGATGCATGCCATAGATCCTGGCTCTGACACGGCAGCTCATAGCAGAAAAAAAAAACTGTATCCAGGGCTGTTTCTAGCTTTTTTGGGGCCCAGTGCAAGATTGTAGTTGGGGCCCGTGTTTTGGGTTAGAAGTGTTGTGGACCATCATCATGGCACTTTGAAGAGACGATGCTGGGAGCATTACAGCCGTGTTTTATACATCTTTAGCTCTTCGTATTTAGCAGCCTTGACTGCTAAGCTGCAGGTAGCAGCCTCAGTGGGTTACTGATCGGTGGTTGGCTGGTACTCCGGTTGGTCGGCCTGGTAGGCTCCTCAAGTGATCTGAGGTGAAGGTACAAAGAAAAAAATACAGGAATACTGCAAAAATGCTATCCACTAGGTGGCAGCAGTGGTCGAAACCTGTTGTTACCGCTGCATTTGGGGCTTTTGCATGTCACATAAATTTTTTTGTTTTTTCAAGCGACTCTGCGAACTCCCACCGACTCGGAAGGGGCAGACTTGGCTCTAGGGTGTAGACAAAACGGGGAGCTGAACCTCACCTGAAATTCAAGGCGACGTTCACGTCAGCTTGGCAAAAGAACAGATCAGCGAATATTGCGAAACGAGTGGTGGTCCTGTCACTTTTGCTGGAATAACCGGAGGAAGTCAAAGGAGGGAAAAGCCTTGATGAACGTGACATTTTACAAAAAACATTTCATATCTTTGCTTACCGCTTCCACTAATCTGGATTGCAAACGTGACCTACTTTATCATTGCAGCTGAAAGAGCCGAGCATGTCCTTCAGATGACATTCACTACAGATGTCATCATTGGGAATGCTGTTATAAGTGTCATAAATTCATCCGTCAGCCGGGGACTGTGTTCAGCCTACGGCGTCTAAATCAGCAGGTGGGACACGTAGGCCGCTTTACTGCATCAGTGTGCACGTGGAGAGATAAAATTGAAAAAAATTAATGGCTGTTTTTAACCCTGAGATGTTCCACGGCTTCTGCCTGGAGCTACGGAAACATCAGGGAAGAACTAGCACATTTTGCTGTGGATTTTTGTGGATGTGTGACTGTTATCTGAATGAATGAAAATAAGAGTAAGCGGAGAAATCAGAGTCGAGCATAATCTCTCTGCAGCTCCTGATTTAAAACTTCCTGCCTGAACGTGTTCAAAAGTGACATCCAAGGATGGGCGGCGGGGTTTTTGGCATTTCCAGATTTCGGTGTGATTCGTCGATGAATGCAGAAGTCGTTTTTCTCGCCAACACATTCTTCCATCTGCGCCATTTGGTTCACATTTGCGGCCGCGGGAGGCTTTCCATTCACCTCGCGGTTGGGCTGGAGGGATGATAAATTCAAAGAGAGAGAGAGGACTTGCTCTTCGGGTGAGTTTTGTGGCGATGACGACCTGCGGAGTCAGTAGCTCCCCAGCTCTGATTAGCCTCATTCACGTACCCACTAATGTTTGTCAAAGAGTTTCACTCTGCATGAAAGGTTTCCCTAGTCAGTCGGTGGCAACATGGCCTGAATGAGTCACTTTACTTAAACCCAGAAGCAATGTCAAACCTCCAACTTTAGACTTTTGACTTTTGCAAGTCACATTAAACCTAAAACGATGCATAAAACGGGACCCAGGTAAAAAGAAAACGGTTTGGACAGCTTGGTGAAACCATATGGATGTGTGTTTGCAGGAGGCGACGCCCAGTGTGAAGGCTGTATAGAGTACTGCTGTGATGGATCACCGCCCTTCTGCTGCTCCTACTACGCCTATGTGGGGGATGTTCTCTCGTAAGTTCATGCATTTGGAAAATGATCCTTTTCTGTTTGTCTTCTTTACACCTCAGTGCATCATCGCTCAGGTGCTGCTCTTCGTTTCCCCCCCACCGTTTGTTGGACAGAGATGTACACTAGCTGATCTGGTGGTCAGACGCTTCAGGGTAAAGGAGAATCTAGCTCAACGTGTTGCTTTGGCTTTCCAGGCTTTAACAGCTTCGGTTGCTAGGAAGCCTCGATTATCCCCTGCTGGAAATGAGAAAACAGAGAGCGTGATCTGATGCAAGCTCTCCGCCCCTACCCCGAATATCACAATATGTGGAAGGAAAACCGGGAATTTTTGTTGTGCAGTTTCTGCAAATTGCACATTTAGAAAATAATAGCCAGTTTCTCGTTTGTCTCGCTCTGTAGAGGCGACTCTGTCCTTTTGAGTCTGATAAGAGCGAGCTAATTCACGTAGCAGATGTCCTTTCACAAGCCAGAAGGCGTCGCAGAGGATCTGACCTTTTGCTCCCTTCCTGCCATTACGCAGCACATCCACTTACTTATCAGGCTTCTGTTTGCCTAACGATTTGAATCGTGATTGTCCAGGTAACTGTCTTAATCTGATTGTCCAGTCTCTATTGCATTTGCTCTATAGTTTGATGAGAGTGACTTAAAGAAGTCAGACTGTGCTTCTCTTCAGAGCGGCGAGCGCTGAGTCACATGCGAAACCTGCTAATGAGCCTTTTTCCTGCTCAGTATGAGCCGTTCACACACTCCTCTGTAGCGAACGTGAGCTACCGTCACAAGATCTGCAAACATGACACAGCAGAGCTCCGTCAGATCCCTCGGTTTATCTCCATGGCAGCAACACAGAACCGACGTTAGAGATGACTGCCTCCTTTCACACTTGACTGGGTGTCTCACCGTGTCTGTCCATGTGTGTGTTTGTGTGTGTGTGTGTTTCAGGGGCACTGCCATCTCCGGCATCGTGTTCGGTGTGGTGTTTTTGATGGGGGCGGTGGCGGCCTTGTTCCTGTGCATGTGCATGTGCATGAAGAGCGGGCGTGGCACACGGGTCGGCGTGTTCGGCACCTCCTACCTCAACACTGTGACACAGGGCTATCCAGGTGGGCCAGCACGCACAAAACGCAGCCTGAATCCCAAAAGGTCGGGATGCTGAGTGACAACAAAACTCTTGTTCACATCACAAAATTACTTTGCGGGGCAAAGCAATGAGTAAAATTGCAAAGATCATCTATTGTAGATGATGGGCCAATTCCATTTCCTCCCTTAACCCTCAATCTCAACTCTCGCCCTGAACCCTCAATCTCTGGGGCTCAATCATGGCCCTTGAAAGTAAGTGTAAGGGCTATCTCGTGACTTAGAAATGGGACACCCCTTGAGTGCAGTTACATCTTCAGACTGTGGGGGGCGGCCTTACACCAAAGCTACATCCAGTCTGTCAAGAAAACGGCGACGACGAAGAAGACGTAGAAGAAGAAAAAGGTGATATAAATATATATATAACGAAGACAGTAAGATAGTTTCGTAAAATTTCTATCTTTATTAACTACGAAAATATGTACATTTGTAGCTAGCTTTTTTCGGCGCCATCCTTTTCGAAGACGTCTTGGCAAAAATACGCAATGCCTTCTGGATAGCCCTTACTTCCGAGGGTGGTGCCGGAGAATCTCAATATTGAGGGAGATACAGCCCTCAAACTTGTCCCTCAACTTGACTTTCTAAGAATCGGGACAGCACTTGCACTTCACGGGAGCGCGCATTTTTGAGATTGAGGGTTGAGATTGAGGGTTAAGGGAGGAATTGGAATTCACCCTTAATCTGCGTTTGTGGATTTCGCAAGTGAGACGTGTTCTTAGACGGTGGTTGCTGGAAGTCTTCCTGAGCCCATTCAGTGATTTTTCATTACAGAATCCCCCTTGTCTCGTGCACACAGAGATTCCTCCAGGTTCTCTAAACCTGGTGATATCGGGTGAATTCCAATTCCTCCCTTAACCCTCAATCTCAAGACTGTGCGCTCCCGCCAAGTGCAAGTGCCGTCCCGATTCTTAGAAAGTCAAGTTGAGGGACAAGTTTGAGGGCTGTATCGCCCTCAATATTGAGATTTTCCGGCACCACCCTTGGAAGTAAGGGCTACCCAGAAGGCATTGTGTACTCCTTTCATCTTCGAAAAGGAGGCACTGAAAAGATAGCTACAAATGTAAGTATTTGCGTAGTTAATAAAGATATACATGTACGAAACTATCTTACTGTCTTCATTATATATATTTATATTATCTTATTCTTCTTCTCCTTCTTCTTTGTCATCGCCATTTTCTTGACAAACGTAGCTGTGGCGTAAGGCCGCCCCCCTACAGTCTCAATTGCTCTCAAGGGGTGTCCCATTTCTAAGACACAAGATAGCCCTTACACTTACTTTGGAGGGCCAAGATTGAGGGCCAAAGACTGAGGGTTAAGGGCGAGGGTTGAGATTGAGGGTTAAAGGAGGAATTGGAATTGGCCTTAAAGCTCTATCGTGCAGAGGAGAAGCCATGATTGAACTTGATCCAGAAACACCGCTGTCCTCCCTGGGCCGAAGCCCAGATTTGTGAAGTTTTAAATTATTAGTTTTTGAAAGAACGCCGTGTCTTCTGCACCGGAGCGGGACCTTCTAGCTTGTTATTAGCGCTCAGTTCAAACACTTGCGTCTCTGAAAGTATGTGAGTGTTTTACTGTTTATGGAGCGGGGAAAGTGCACATTTGGAAAGGACACATCAACTGCTGAAAGCTACATAGAGGTTTTAGAACAACATATGCTCCCATCCAGACATCTTTTTCAGAGAAGACCTTTTTTGTTCATTTATTTTTTTAAGCAAGATGTTGCCAAACCACATAATGTATCCATCATAAAAGAGTCTGGGTGCTGAACTGGCCTGCCTGCAGTCCAGACCTTTGACCATCTGAAACTGTGTTGAGCAGCTGGAATCCTGTATCAGACAAGAATGGGACAACGTTCCCCTCCTAGAAACTCCCAACGTTTTTTTTTTTTTTGTTTTTTTACAGATTTCTTCACAGTGTAATTTCATCTCCCATCCTCCGGGGAGCACTTGTGAATAGAACGGAGCAAATGTGGAAAAAGAAAAGAGAAGGTGTAATATGTTACAGGCTCCACCTTTGCCTTGAGCTATATTCAAGAGATTATTATCCACTCTCTGGATGGGTTCTTTTCAGTCAGTTTTCAGCTCCATGACTGTTTCTTTGAAGTCATAAATTTGCCTTTGGTTTTCTTTTTCTTTTTTTTTCCTTTTCGTTCCCCTTCATGTGTCTTCCAACTTGAGTGACGATAATAGCCATAAAGTTTCCACGTCGTCCCCACAGATGCATCGTCAGCACACTGGAGCCGGTGTTTTGTGTCGCTCTCCAGCTTTAAGACTTTTCTCTCTCTTCTCTTCTGTCCGGGGCTCATCATTTATTTATCGTGTTTCATAACCCTCTGTGTGTCTCCTCCGTGCTACTGCGAGCGCCTTTCACACCACCCCGCAGCTCAGATCGCGTTTCATGAAAAACAGCCCCGCCACATGATGCAATATGAATGCCTGTGTGTTGTATGTAGCAACATGGGAATTATTTTGCTTTGAGCCAAAGATGATCTTCAGGTCAGTGCTGGACATTTGATATTTCTATGAAGTTCAACTTCAAGGTGAAGTTTTTTTTTTTTTTTTGCCTGTTTTGATATTTTTTGACCAATGGTGGTCAATGAAAGGGATTTGCAGCCTTTTCTCCCAGTGTTGGACCTTCCACCCTAAGTGTAGTTTTGAATTCAGCCACTAGATGGTGCAATTGTCTCATTGAAGTTAATGTAAAATTGGGGCAGGTTTCCTAAGCAGGCCATAATCACATTAAACATGGACAAAATGGGAAGCTTGTAACCATAACTGAAGAAATTTCTAAATCTGCAACACCTGCATTAATAATGGTGTTGTTTTTTTTTTGTTTTTGTTGTTGTTGCTGTTGTTTCTTTCCTCAGGTCCTCCACCTCCATACACCTTTGATTGTGAGATGCACCCACCGTCCTTGTGCCCCCCACCCTACACTCCAACTGAGCCTCGGCCAGCCAGCTACTCCCCGCCACCGCCTTACCCCGGCTGCACCCGCAAGTGAATCCCCACTGCAGAGATCAAGCGCCGACCACCTCAGCAGCGGCTCTCGCGGCCTGGATTCAGAGACCCGGAGATGATTGTGCACCTCGCGCTGTTTCTATTTAGGTGCAGAGCACCAAAATGTCCACATTAAAGCTTGAAGAGTGGCATGCCAGAACACCCGAAATAAACTGCCACTGCATTTCCGCTGCTCCTGTAGCTGAGCATATGGCGGGAGAGCAATCATTTGGCAAAATGTGGGTCAGGACGTCCAAAGGACTCCACATCTGATGGACTTAACTGTCGGCTGCCCTGTGGGGCCTCAGCTGGTACTCTGTGCTGGCTAATAACCAATATCCTTATTTGTGCCGTCTGTGCACATCAAAGGTATTGCCCCACTTTGAAGGTGGAAATTGATCTTTGTCAGCATGGAAGAGAAGCTCATACCACTGGGGGGAAAAAAGTTCTTCAGGACATAATATTCACCACTTTTTTTATGTTTGGAAAATTGGCTGCTTTAACCACTGCACCCTATTTTAAACTTGCTATATATGACTGTAGTGGACATCTGTGATTAAGTCGTTTTAAAGCAAGTCAGGTCAAGACCTGTCTTGCACTGGCACGGCTGATTTATAATAATGCTGTCGCTGTCTTTAATGTCATGGACAGATTGAAAGGACTGTGGAATTAACTTTTTGTTGTTTGTTTGTTTTTGTGGTTTTACTTGAAATAATCTGGGGGATGAAAACTAAACTGCATCATGTAGAAACAAATGTAAGTGAACTGCAGTTGTAGGTGAATCAAGGTTTTAAATTGAAAGGGACCTCACTGTGCTTTGACTGTAATGGGATTTAACCATATACATAATGTCAAATAACTGTTTTAATTCTTGTGTTTTAAATTAAAGATGCTTAAAAAAAACTCTGAATCATGTCCTTAATTTATGAATGATTAATAAAGCGTGCGCCGACGAGGAAAAAAGGGCATTAAAATAATAAGGAAATGTTCGGTCACGTTCCCTGCCAATGTAAACACGGGAGAGAAAAACAATAATAAAAAATAATCAGGGAAGAAAAAAAAACACGTGTGGGTCAGAAAGATAGCGCGTGCTTGAGTGAGGCTGCGCGCGCGTGTTAATCCCTCTGCTGTGGTCAGGTGATCCGGCTCCGAGCAGCTGTGCAGTTTCAGAGCCGCTCACCATCAGACAACGGCAGTCACCGGCGGCGAGCACACGCTGTTTTCCACCCGACTCGAATACTTAACCGTTTGGGACAAACGCTGCCTCTAAGAGCGTAGTATCACCGGGACGACATGGGGCACCGAGTAGCTTTACTGCTGCTGGTCGTTGCGGCTTTGGGGATGGCTGTGGAGGTAAGGGGAAAGAAATACGAATTTGTGCGTAAATGTGTAACATTATCGACCGTATTGTGACTGTCAGGTCCGTCAAGCTCGTTTGACTAAGATAAAACTGAGACCGGAAGCTGAATCCCCGCATTTTCAGATTTAAAGCATGGTAGTTTTAAAATTGGAAAACAAAATTGCACTTTTAGGTGAATCAAGATTTTGCAACCGAGAACAAACATGATAAGGTACTCTAGGATTGTTAATAAGATGACGACCAGAAAGAGCTTTAATATACACAAGGGCTTGACTGGATGATGTGGAACAAAATTGTTTTATGTTGAAGATTTGAACCGGAAGTTTCACGTAAAGCTCCAGCCACATCAACGCAGTACGTTAATTCCTGGGGAATTTCTGAACCAGAGTTTGTTTGCGTTTTAGGTCAATGTCTCATAAAATAACGTAATATTATTTACAACCATTAAAATGATTAGCATATTTGAGAATAGTCATAATTAATATCGTCTCATGGAGGAGTTTACCGAAAAATGAAATGCATCTTTTTAGCTGTTGTTTAAAGACCCCCCCCCCCTTTTTTTCCTTAAGAAAACCTCGTAGTAACAGATTGAATGGAGGGAGGAGAAGTTATAAACGAAGACAATGTCCGACACCTTCTATTTAAACCTGCTACCACTCTGTTTTCTTTGTGTTTAACCGAGAGGCAACCCATTCCGCTGTGATTTAAAAACGTCACAAGCGAGAAGCCAATCTCAGGAGTACAACGACACGAATGTGAATGTCGTTGTCATAAAACACTCTAAGAAAAGGAAAACAAACGCGTCCACGAATGCATTCGTATGAACATAATTACGGAGAAGGAGGAAACATAATAACTAGCGTATTGTCTCATTTTTCATATCCCGTGGGGTAACGTTTGGGAGTGGGCGTGTTTTGGGAATGGAAATATAGGAGTATTTTTTGTCAGTAAATGACTTGATTTTGGGTTCCAAAAAAAGAGGAGAGATGAATTTATGACAGTCACGGTTAACATGGGGGAACAAACATTATTGACGCCCTCCACGTATTTCTGTTAGATGGTAGAGAATGGAGAGGTAAGATGGCGGCGGTGCACTGCAGCATTTATGGAGTGTCGGGAGGCAGGGAAGCCAACAGGAGCTCTGACCGTTACTGCCTTTCACACACATTTCCCTCTTTAACGTACTTAATTACGTTGAATAAAAATTTCAACACAACATAGTTGTCCTTAAAATACCTGTGTATATATTTTAAGCGCCGTTTTGTGATTGCACACACACACACAGACAAAAAAAAAAAAAAGACGTACAATGTCATTTACTTGAGCTTGTGCTTTGATGTGTCGTGAAATGTGAAAAGTCGCAACTGTTTCACCGATATGAATCATTACCTGCGTGTATATATGTGTCAAAA
The DNA here is from genome assembly GCA_018398805.1 of Hirundichthys speculiger. Lineage (NCBI taxonomy): Eukaryota > Metazoa > Chordata > Actinopteri > Beloniformes > Exocoetidae > Hirundichthys > Hirundichthys speculiger. The sequence goes on along the minus strand of JAGFBZ010002408.1, from coordinate 1,460,268 downwards.
TGGCACATGACTATTTTCAGTTGTGTAATTCTAAAAACATTAGACTTCAAAGCCGTAGTTCCCCTTTTATCAAGACAGGCTGCTAAACTAGTGGGTTGAACAATGCCCAAACAAGTGAAATGCCTTTTGAGACATGGGAAGTCCCTGTGTTTAACGGATGTACTGTTGATTTGAGCTAAGTTAAAGTGGGCATCAGTGTGAAAGAGATAACACATTGCTTTAACCACCCATGTTATTGTTCACCCACTTGTGGTTGAGGAGCAGCTGCAGTCAGGAATTATCTGTGGTATCTCTGGTTATATCAGATGCAGCTGATATAAATGTTTAATTGCTCAATATACTACTGGTTGCCCACTAGATTCAGCTCAGGTCTATTGTTTTTGCCATTTTGACCTTTTATAGCCAATTTCCACCCCATTTAATGAATGAGCAGAAATGTGACAGCTGATCTTCATTAGCCTGTAATCAGTGTAATTAGGATGCATTGTTTGGGCACTGGCCTTGTTTTTAATCCATCACTTAGGTCACGTCAGGCAGTCTGTCCTCTTCCAGTCAGGCGGAATACTAAACATCAAAGACAGAAGTGATGAAATGCGATTAGAGCTAGCTGGCTGTTTAAAGATTTGGAAAAAATATCAGCAAGATTAACTCTGTCTGACTTGACAATGGAATGTTGCACGTTTTTGATCATGACTTGCTTATTGCTTTCATGATTGGCCCATACAAACACACGCACATTTCTAGGAAGCTGCTTTTCCTTCTGGGCCCGCCCTGTACAGGCAGGCTTTAGTTAGGATCGTGAGAGCTGGATGCCAGCTTTTGTGTTTTAGTAAATCCTTGGGAAATGGCTCTTGGATGGTGCAGACAGTTTGTGTGCATGCTGCAGTTTTTTTAGTTTGAGGCAGACCAGACCTCTTCTCTTATTAGAGAGCCTTAATGCCATTATGCCAGTTGGCACTACCAGTATTTATCTCTTTGGCACCTTCCCCGCTGCTCATGCTGCAGTTTTAGGTCTGTGGAAGAGAAATTCGCTTGACACCATCATATCGTGTCTTGCTTTCCTTTTTCATTTTTGCACTTACCTTCATGAGCATTGTTAACTCAGTTCAAATTTATGTGTTGGACGAGGTCTTTTGACAACCCTCAGAGAATGAGTTTGAACTTCATGCTTAACCCAGGGTTTCTGTCGAGTCCAGACACAAAATCAACACCAATATTGGTGTGAGATTTTCCTCTCAATTGAAGAACTAGTAATGGAGAAGCCATTATTGCGTGTCTGAGAGGCCGAGAGCAAAGGCTGCATCTTGAATCTAACTTATAAAGCTGCAATGTCAGTCTGTTTATTGATTTTCCGTTGGTTCACCTAAAAAGATAACTTAATCCTTGAATTATCTTCTTATGCAGAGGAGAGTTGTCCACCCAGCTTTCAAACTCTGGAGTTGTAAGTCAAGCTCAGTCTAGATCAGGGGTGTCGGACTCAATTTTCACTGAGGGCCACATCAGCATCATGGTTGCCCTCAAAGGGCCAGATTGGCAGCATGAATGTAACAAAATGCAATCCATCCATCCATCCATCCATCATCTATACCCGTTTCATCCTCTGAAGGGTCATGGGGACAAAATGCAATGTTAAATCAAAATAAATTAAACTACACCTTATTATGATGTTAAATAACGGGTTCTGTATTTATTATGTATTCAAGTTTCAAACATTTAAGTCATTATTATATTAAACTTAGGGTTTGTGGTTGTAAGAGTATCCATTACCTTGGTTTCGGAAGCGGTTCTTTGTTTTTCTTGCAGGCTAAATTTAGCATACTTAGCTCCGTGTTTGCTGTCAAAATGCCTACGTAGATTAAACTCTTTCACGAATGACACCGCCTCATAACACAAAAGACATACTGTTATTTCATCTTGAGATACAAACTTGTAATTGTTTTCCCATCATTCATGAAACTGCATTCCTTGTGCATCAATTTTTCTTTTCTTGGACATGTTGGGGTTAGCTTGTAAAGGTTTTTTCTGAAGTCCGTCAGTTCTGAAAAATCGTCTTGCTCATAGCTACTGTTATCATTGTGGGTAATGACGGCGAAATGCATGATGGGAGATGTAGTTTATTGTCAATATTGCGCTTTAAAGCGGTTTAAGCTTATTTTAAGTCTTAAAATATGGGTTTAAAATTTAAGCCAATAATGTCCAAGCTCTCGAGAGCCACTTAAAATGACGTGACGGGTCACATTTGGCCCCCGGGCCTTGTTTTTGACACATGTGGTCTAGAGAGACCACACTACTTATGGTGCTCAAAGGATCTGTTGATGATGTCCCAATATCACAGATGATATATTCACTATTAGGCAAGTGATCCTAACTGTTATTGCTAAGTTGCTGTATAGCCAAATTTGTTCTCTTAAATTTTATTAGTTACAAAAAAATATTTAGGTTTTGACCAATATTAAGTGAATGGAGAACGTTTAACATGTCAACATGGGGTCATTTTTATATGCTTTTTCGGTGTTTATATTTAACAAAATTGAATCGGTAATAAAGTCTTACCAGTCACTGTGCTCAGATGGACATATTGTTCCAGTCCTTTCTTGTGTCAGGAAATGGTGGATAATGGCATATGGCAGGACTCGATGTGGTCATAAATCTTCTCTTCATTTTTTTCCTTTTTCATCATGTTGGGCCTGAGCGATATAGGCTTAGCACAAACATATCAGTATTAACATCTGTGTTGTCTAATCTGACCCATATTATTTTATTTTAAATAGAGCATCAAGTAAGAAATAAACAAAAAGCTGTAATATTTTAGAGATGATGTCATCACACAGACCTGTCTCACCGCTGTCTACAGGATGTTTAACAGATTGCATGTTACAGCTGCTCCGCTCCAGCTTTGTGGAGTCGTGTCTTTGTAAGTTGGTAGCTGATTTATTAAAAACCTTTCCGGAAGGTCATTGGCAGGACATTTACGTCATTGTCCATTTTTAATATACTGCTTGTGTTTAAAGGCTCCCACATGCCATTTTTGTTCTCTTGAATTTAGGCTGTATTAAATGGTCGGACGATTTCAGATACATTGCAAAATATAACATCGTTCAGAGAAAGTAACAATCAGTCTTTGATATTTATCTTGCATACCAAACGACTTGCTCAAGGATGATTCTGCTTTTGACTGACTGAATAGATCCAAAGCAGAGAAAGGTGTGACTGTTGGTAGTGAAAATCCTCGCTTTTAGGTGGAAAAAAATGCAAGTGGGTCTGAAAAGTGGTACACAGTTTTTAAACTGACAACAGGGAGGTGACTCATCATGACGCTCCCCCTTTTTTTAGTTTTTGAATTAGAAGGGTGTTGTAAGCACAGGCTGAAATGGTATCCATCTCTACATTTTAAAAGATTCAAAAACATTTGGCATAACCCCCACGAGTTCAGTATTAAACTCTGTTTAGTCCTCTGAGTTCTCTTTATCTTCTTGTAGTAGTTTAGGTTCAACCATTGGGATAAAGAGTTGTATGAAAATGAGCTGTGCAAGCAAGCATCTTGGTTTTATCAACATCAACAACACTGATGCCTCAGTCCTCCCATCGGGGGTATGCAGTGGTGCTCCCACTGCTGCACCCTCCCAGCCCCGTCTGCTCTAGAGAAAAGAATTCCTGACCTTTTGATAGTGTTGTTTCTGTTGTCATGGTAAATGGGATGACACTGATGTGCTTGCTGCCTTTTAGAGAGGTCCATCTATAAAATTTTTTTCTTTGTCTACCAAGTACAACCCCAGACATGGGTTCCCCCAGCAGTGATGTAAATCAGCTATTCGCGAACACATTAGACTTTTGGGAATAGTATAACCTGTATTAGAGCTGGGCACTATGACTTCAAATCAGCATTATGATTAACTGAGCATGTTACCTCGATTACGATTTAATGAGCAATTATTTTAGTTTTGTTTTATTTCTTGCCCTCATAGATCACTGAATGTTTTTTTTTTTTTGCAGCAAATATTCTCAACTATCAAAACGATAAATTTTAATCTGTGCAACGCGCACAGATTAAAACTATGGTAAATTATTGAATTTTCAAACTACTAGAATATTTGGTATGGGCAAGATTAAGTCAGTTTTTGGTTCTGAATGTCAGTGGTGCTTAGTTGCCCTGTCCTAGCCTGTACTTTCCTTGTTTACTTCATCCAAGTGTTATCGTCCTTTTGTTTTCGTATTTTCATAATGCAATTTCCCTGTTGCAAGAGGGCTTGACTATGTTTGAAAGCATGCTAGGAATCTGGTGGTGGGGATTTCGTTGGAAGCCAGTGGGTACCTCAGAGGCTCTCTTTATGCTGTGCAGCCTTGTCTGAATGAGATATGGTCAATAAATATAAAAATGTTTTATTTGATACCTGTTTTTTTTATCAGTGCAAAATATACATTTAGAAGCTGGATGTCCTTTAGTCGTGTTGCTCAAAGAGAAAATTCTGATTCAGAGGGAAAGTCTGAAACAGCAGATTGAACATGAAATGCTGCAACTAGGGATGCACATGGTTAACCCTTTAACCGCTAACCGATAACAGTAACTCTAACCGATTAATACTAACGGTTAATTTTGTTTTTAAGCTACGTAATTCAATCAACTCATGGGGGCGTGTTGACAGGTGCACAGGCCTCTGATTGGTCAATTCTACATCCGCGTAGAAAAGAGCGCGTCATCGAAAAAATGAGGAAGTACCCACATCTGTACGATTTTCATTCTCCACACTACAAAGACAGCACATATTCTAGTAATTCATGGAGGGAGATAGCGATGAATGTGGTTCTGGATATGCCCGAGACGGTGATGAAGTGGAAAACGCAAGAGATAAGTTTAGTAAGTTTAGCTAGTTCGTGATTGTCGCTCTTGCGTTTTGGCTTGGAATAACATAGAGGAGACCGCGCTAGTATAAATCAAAAGCGACGGCGGCATCTCTGCGACACGCTGACGCCAACACATTGCCGCGAGAGGATACACGGGGAAGTGTCCGCATGTGTCCACGACAACGCGCGCAACATAGCGGCAGCCAACCCTCCCGGACTTATCGGTTAACGGTTATTAATCGTTAAAGGGCGTCGGTTAACGGTCATAAAAAAAAATCCAAAATGTGCATCCCTAGCTGCAACGGAGTCAAAAATTGCCCTTTAATCAGAACTTGAAGATACATTAGCTACTGCAGCTTGAAAAGTTCTTCTAAGCAGTTTAGTATCCAGATTGGGTTAGGAAGAGCTTTAACTGATTGTCATTGACTAACTAGTGATTTACAAATGTACATTGCAGATGACGGGTCTTCCTTTTTTCCCTCTATAGTTGAAAAAGACCATATGTGATATTTTCTGTACGAAACGGTTTGAGCCACTGATGTGCTTAAAGTCCATCCTCAGGAAAGCCCTCGCTTCTATTTTGTCTTTTTTTCCTCCTCCTTTTTCCTGAGGGAGCTTTTTTTTCCTTCCTGTTCTCATGTTAGTGCATCTCCACAAGGCAGCAGTATTCATAATCATCCAACTGTTCCCACTATAAATATCAGTAGTGTGTCACGAAGATGCACTTTTCATTTTACTGCCGCTGAGCAAGCAGCTGTTGGTACAGAATCTGAATAATAAGCAGAGAAAGAAGTCGGCCGAACCTGTACAATTACTCAGCAGCAGCAGGCTCTGAATGTATCCAGCGTTCAGTGTATCGGCGAGGAGGCTGAACACGGGCGCATATAAGTGCACACTGTTCAAACACACACCGCCTCCGTGTGAAGGTATGCATTCATGGCACCCCCATACCAAGGCATCAAAGCTGCAGTGCTGTTATAGTTGGACTTTCATCACAGCTACTGTATCTACCCATCATGGATGAGTTGGGATGCCTTTTTCCAAGCTTCCACAGATTACGAGTTAGCTTACCAAGGGCAAAAATATCATGTTGGGAACGTGAATTGGATTACACGCTGTCAGCATGTTATGGGTGTAGTTTCATGATAATGCTACCAACTATATGGCATAATAATGCGGTGTTATTCTATAGGAATGTGTTGAATTAGAATTCAGATGTGGTCCATTTAACAGCATGAGACGGGGCCAATAGATGACCCACCACCATTTTGTGTTTGGGAATGTTGAAATTTGTTTTGGGTCAGCAGTCTTAAGGTTGTTATGAACTGAGCACATCTGGAAATTCTATCATAAAAGGAAGCAGTAAAATGAGTTGGAAAACATACGACTATCAGCCTAACAAAGAATGTAGTTGGTTATTTTTTATGCTCTGTTGTATGTCAGTGCTTTCTCTTTCTGCTTTAATATTTCTACCAGTAGGCTGCCCAGACATTGACATTAATAATAAAAAAAACTTGCATAGACAGTATTGATAAATTTGAAGCCTCTATAGTATCATCACATCTCAACTTTCTTTTTGGGGGGAGGAACCATAGAACCCAGATTGATGTTTGAAGCACCACAATAGTCTAATATTCTCATATGGCTTTAAATATTTTAAGATTCTCCATATTCTTTCCTGTCATAAATGTGCAGAGCTCCATTCAAATACAATGGTTTTCAGTCAGCCATTATGTTTCAAATTATGAGAACATTAGCTCGTACTTAAGTCTTTCTCAGCAGTTTAATCTGACAGATGTCTGCATCATATTTTCATGAGCATCCATCATAACTTGCTTCATTAAACACATATTTCTTGCAACCACAGCAAGCCTATACTTTGCTCTTCTTCCACATCACATTCTTTTTAACTTGGCAGCATTTCTTTTTCTTTAAATGTCCATGAATCTGCATTTTTCTCTATCTGCCTTTGACTGCTGCAGAGGTTGCTCGGCAATCTCGATGAAAGGTGCTTTTTAGTCCGGCGAAAAAAAGATTCATCATTATCTCTGTCACCACACATAAAACCCACAAGGATAATTGATTCTGAAAGTTTTCTTCCTTTACACACACACAAATGATGTCATCCTCTCAGTTGTCTTGGCAGGTCTCCAGTCATCATACTGGGTGTTTAGGGTTGCCATAGCAGTAGAGCCTTCCCGAAGTGCTAGGTACTCGGGCTATAATTAGGCCTCTCTGTTTCCTGTCACCCCTCTCATCCATTTCCTCATCTCCTCCTCCTTAATAATGTCCACCAGAAGAAAGGTGACCTCTGCTTTTTCTATAAAAATCAATGTCATTCTGTGCAACAGATGTGCTGTGTGCCCTCATCTTGAGATTCACATGTCAGAGGATTTATAAAATCAGTGCTCGGTAATGTGGTGGTGGCAGGGTGAATGACAAGCTGAGTGTGTGTGTTTGTGTGTGTGTGTGGCCTGGCACAGTGGCGATTTGCACCAGAAAGTGGATCGTGTTCCTGACTGTTTGGCTCTATTTCTAGATGTGTTTCCTGTTTGTATCCAGCAGTAGAGGTGGACATCCTGCGTTTGTACAGTAAACCGGAGGGATGCAGAATGAACCAGTGTAGTGCGTGGGCGGTTATAGGAAGCCTTTGTGTCAGAAAGTCATTATGTCTGAAGCTGAAGCAACAAACGCCAAGTTCATTTCCATTTAAAATCTGTGAACATTTTCCAACATTAGCTTTTAATTATTCAGGAAAAATTAATGGAAACCATTTTAATTAAATCTTAAATTACAGGTGATATGGGAAATGGTTCATTTTAAAAATAGTTATTATTTTAAAATACTGAATTAACATTCAGCTTTAATGGCTGTCGCAGAAAACGATCACATGTGGCAGTCTGGGTGAGGCGTGTGTTGTGGATCATTATATTAATTGATTTTTACTTGATGCAGTGGGTCATTGAGGCAGCAAATTTGTGTGTGACGCGGGCACAGCGATATTCAATTTATTCTGCTCTGGAAAACATATCACGTAGAAGAGGAGCTGAAGGAAAGAGTCGTTATAACGCTAGCATAGCGTTCCTGTTTTTCACAATTGCAGTATTTAAAAGGCTACAAAAATCCAAAGGTGCCTGATCAGCCAAATCCACTCAGCCCATCAGGTAATGTGGTCATTTTTGGTGTGTACCATTTTTCTCAGGCCTGCAAAACATAAATATAGCTTCATACACTGGTACAAGGTCTCTGTGGCTGTCCGTAGCAGAGAAACATCCTGAAGAGGAAGGAGCGTTGTTCAGATGGGTGTTATATTTCATAAATAACACAGAAGGATTAACTTGTCTCGCAGTTTGCCAGATAATTGTGGTTTTGGTTTTTGGAGTTGAGGTTCGCACAAATGTTATTTTGTCATGGTTGGAATGTTTTGTCATTCCATGCCGTTATACCAATGGTCCAAGTGAACATGAGGAAAAATATGTAAAGTACGCTTGTGGTTTTTATGCATAAGCATGGGTGTTAAATGCAGAAGGGAAATTAAGAAACATTTACCGTTGAGCAGCTGTGCACAATTATAATTCGAGAATTTAGTTGTTTTTGTTTTTTTGTCCCCAGCAGATCTATTTTGTGTCTGTATACATACTAGGGATGTAACGATATGGAAAATTTGATATCCCAATTATAGTGACCAAGTTATCACGGTTTACGATATTATTGCGATATTCTTAATTGCTGTACAAATGTCTAAAAAAAACATACATTTTAATAATTTCACAAAATCTTGTTTCTTGTCATATTGAAACATCAGAAGCCAAAATCTTACCAAAATGAAATTTTCATATTAAACGGAGAAACAATTGGCACAGAAAGAGGTTTTATTTTAAATGAACAAAATAAGTAACAGGAACAAAGCTTATTTGTTTGGTGCAAATTTAAATAAACACTTTAACAACCATAGTAGTCAAAATATGCAAACAATTATCAGAAACAAAAATTATAGTGCAAATTCAAATAAAAAAAACTTTGGACTTTAAGCTGAACTTTGAATACTTATAAATGTGCAAATAAAGAAACAGTTGTAAAGGAGCCAAATATGTTGTTATGAATTGTAGTTCACTCTGTGTGTCTGTGGGTGTCGCTGTGTTGTTACCTGAGGGTCAGGTATAAAGGTAGCTGCCGGTTATTGGTTAGCTGGTTGACTCGGAAGAGCAAAAGGTTTTTGACCGCTATGGCGCTAACTGACGGCGTTATGGTTGTTGGATCAGTTAATGGAATAAATTAATATTTTAACTGCATCAGAAGAACATTGTTCCGGTCCTTTTCGATCGACACACAACAGTAACGTTTATGAAATGTGAGTTAGTGAAGCGTGTCAACCAGGTTACTCTTGGTCAAACATCTCAGTAGCTCGAAGCATTAGCCTTAGCTCCTTCAAGTTGCTTGTACAAATTACAATAAAATGTAAACAAGTGCTCTGCAGACAGGATAACTGTCCTCCACCAGTTGTCCCTCTGCATTCTTTAAAAAACAAAAACAAAATATGCCCAGACCTCAGATTTCGTCCTTTTAGTGGGTTGGCAAATGTCCTGCGTGCTATCACCACTTTCCGCCATGCTAACGTTACGATGCCGATGTTACAAGCTACATATTCACGTGAGACACAGTCGTGAGTCGCTCGCAGACTTGAATGAGGCTGATATTACATATCCCGGTAATTGAGCGCGATAATGAGATGAAGTCAAACTTAAATGATAATCGTTATCGCGTAAAATTGAACCGCGCTTTACCGTAATACCGAAAACCGTTACATCCCTAACATACAGGTCCAGAAATTAAAATTTCAGCTATATATTTCAGCTGTTAAATGATTAAACAATATAGATACATTTAAGACTAAAACAACGCAGAAATGATCAGAGCTCCATATGTACACTGCTACTCCATTCTTGTGCAACTCAGAGCTGTGTGCCAGTGAGGTCAGAGCCAGTTAACCTGGCAGAATGACTGTGTTCAATTCAGGCCCACACCTGCGTGCCCAGTAACAAGCAGGTTATACACACACATACACACACACACACACACACACACACACACACAAACCTACTTCTTCTCTAAAGCAAACGAACCAGATGATGAAATTCCTGCCCCCAGGTGACTTGGATAATGGTGTTGCTACAGCGCTGACAGGGGGAGGTTATAACGGGCTGTTCCCCTGAGCAGAAGGCAGTTTCTGTATCTATGGTGATTATAACTAAAGAAACCAGGAGTCCCTCCATCTTGTCTAGACAAATTAAGTGGGCAGAAGTCAGAACTGTTTTTCTTTCACACTTCTAATCAGATTTTAACAGATTTGTCTGAGATGCTAATTCCAGAGGAAGCCCTCGAGACAAAGCTTAATCGCATTGCATATGAATGAAGATAATTCTTCAAACAAACTTAAATTCTCAGACTTAACGAAAACTTTTGAATGTGATGACTGTGGCATGAGCTCTGTTGAAAGGAGAGACGTGCACATGAAGGGTTGATGGGTGTGGTTGATCTTAGGACAACAAAAATAACTCAACTGTCTTCAACCTTGATTGGAGGAAACATTTCATCGTCAATTTGAGCTGTTTAAGCCCCAATAAATGAGGAGATCGATATTTATCCCAGACTGTGTTAAGAGTTATTGATTGAAGAGATGTCTGGGTTTCCTGAGTTTCATGGATTTCATTTTAGCCCAACCCCCCTCCCCCTCGGTTAACTTGTTAGCTGATAAGGGCATACGTTTGGTTGCGTACTCCCACTGTCACTCTGGACAGAGCTTTGACTTTACTCTTTACGTCTCATCTGTAATTTAACTTGTGGCCGACAGGGTGTGTTGGGGGGGAGGAGAGAAGGCTTGGCTTGTCTGTAATCTGTGGGAAAGACTCAATCCACTAGATTTGCCTCCCAAACATCACATGCGGCTAACCATGCACACACGCAACAGAGGGGGATAGCACGGGTCACTGGAGCTTTAAGTCCAGCCAGAGATGATCCGATGGTTTTAAGTAACGGTGGGGCCTGCTCGCCAACGTGATCACAGTGTGCGTTTCTTTATGGGCTTGCACACATTGCAGCACGGTCGTCTTCATTCCCGTCACCGCCGGCCTCATTTAATTTGGCTGCCATATATCCGCCCAAGCTTAGCAAACAATTTTGCAAAGTGGTGCATCTTGTAAACAACTTATAGACAGCTGTGCTTTTTTTCTTGTTACCACTAGAATTGATTGATTAATGGCTTCAAAGAAAGCAATGTATGAGAATCATAAATGCTGAATGCCTACCATGGATAACACAATTAAAGTCCTCATTTGCATTGTATTAAGCTGTCACTTACAAGAGCAGCCTTTTGTTGCTCTTCTTCCCATTGATTGTGTGCCTGAGCCCTGGTTAATCATCTCTTCGACTGACATCTTGTGTGAGGTGCAGTATGTTCCACCCGAGACAGTTATGCCTCGTCTTGTTAACCACTGGCCAGAACATGTCAGCCAAAGATCCCCGTGAAAGATGTTCAGCACAGAGAAAGTGTGTTGGCGTGCGTGTTTGTGTTTAGCCTCTGCTCTCCTGGGAGCCTCCCCCTGGGATGAGCTGATCTAAGACATCCCCCACCCCCCCCCCCATTATCCCCCACCCACCCACCACCTTCTTCACCCCGCTCCCCATGGCAGGCCTGGGCCACTCAGATAAGACTGTGCAATTAATAGCACTGCAGGACTGGCGCCCATGGGTACACTTCAAAGATTGTGTGTGTTCTTGGGGAGCACTGAAATACATTAAACAGTTTCTCAGCCTCTGTCTGGGAGGAAAAAAAAAACGTATAAAAATAGATTTATTTGCCTTTAGTTTGTGATCTACTATTACTTCCCCTTCATTTACTTGTAACTATTAATAAATCTATTTCCAGTTTTAAGTTCTATGAATCACATTAGTGAGTGCAGCAGTCAAAAGTGGGTTCCTTCTTTCATGGCAGACCATTTTATCATTTCTTTTCTTTACTATAATGACTCTTCAACAGGGATTTTTATTGAAAAAATAGTGAAATGCAGAATCTCCCTATGTAGAGTGACATGAAGTTGTATCAACGGTTTTCTCTCCAAATAGTAAAGTCTGAACTTGGTGTGTTGCTTCGTCATGATGCTGTTTCTTGGTCCTGTGTAATACTACAGCAGATATAACAGGATGGGCAAAATGACCCCCGAAGACACATTATTCACACTTATTTTCAAATATGTATAATGTAAGCTTTAACTTGTTTCCAAAATTACTTTTTTTTTCAATTTAGAAAAAAAAAATGAGTCAAAAAATGAAAATGAAATATGTAGCATTTTCCTCAAAGTTGAGGGGTTGGACAGCTCTAAGAATTATTTTATTTTTCTTACTGTAAATTGATAATTCAGTGTTAGGATTAAGTTAAACCACCCATCCTGAAGGCCAGAAATCTTTTTTTTTTTTTGAGAAAAATCCTATTTCTCCCTGTTTTAATAAGCCAGAATTAACCATTAAGGGAGTGCATATGGTACCAGGACGATGAAATAATTAGCATCTGTAAAATTTGCTTGCGTGATGGAATAATGATTGCTGTGTAAATGACAGATGTTCATTTGTTGCTTTAAATCCATTTGTTTCCACACACCACATGCATCATAAACCTTATGTTCGGTAGCAAACCACTCCATCAAATTGCAGTAGCAAATAATCTCACTTTAATCGTGCTGCGCTTTAAACTTGTACCTTTATTGCATTACATTATTAGATTTTTTTTTTCTCTAATGTGCCTCCCCTCAGGCTAAATCCATTTCATCCTCAAAGTCTTACTCTTGTATCGAATGCTTTTTATGGTCAATAAAGTAATCTTGCATATCAAGATTTAACAACTTAGACATGGGCTGCATGCAGCTGAGTTTTGTGGTCTTGTTAGCTTAGCTCGAGCTTAGATATGCATTTTCTTTCCATGGCAGACTTGATTTATGCACACGTTGCTGCTGTTTTCCCTTTTTAAAAAAGTAAACAAAAAAAATAGATTGACTTGGACTTTAGCCCCTCCACATTTCTCTTTATGGTTGGATTTGTCACGGCTTTCCAGCTTCCTAAACTGGAGTGCTGATTCTATTAATTTCTCTCGTTTTTTTTTATCTTTTCATTGCCTAATAGGATCAATAAAAACAGCAAGAAGCTGAAAGCATTTTTTACTGTTCGCTAATTTCAGTTCAGGGAGAAGTAGCTTGCCAAACAGTGTGATCCTAGAGTTTCTGCACTTTTTATTGTGGTTGGAAATATACGGCTTTCTTTTTTCTGCCTTATTTTCTGTCATTATGGTAAGAATATCATGTCAGACCGAAATCTAAAGAGGATATATCTCATGACCTGGCTCTCGTCTTAATCCTCAGTGCCCAGATTACCGTTTCCTTCCATCCCTGTAGGACGAGCAGCTGGCAGACTGGCAAGACTGAACCAGAACTGAGATGAGATAAAGATGATGCCAGTTTAGTCGAGGAGGAATGCCTGGTGTCTCCCTCTGTAATTTTCTCGGGTTTCGCTTGTCTTTATTGAGTCCATGTTTTGTGGTCAGGGTAGATTCTAACTTTCCAGGTTGTCCATGGAGCTGTTGTACTCAGCTGTTGTGCGGATATGCGGTGCAGTGTTACGTAAGGCTAACCAGTGGTGGATATTATATCTGGAGGGACTTTGTAAACATTTTTCTTGAGTAACCTTTTTGTCACAGTTTTCCTTTGTTGATCAACCTCTCCTCTCTTTCTCCGGCCCTCATCACCCCTTATTCTTTACGAACTGTCTGACTTTCTTCCTGAGCCTCGAGTCTTGCTGTCTAATTCCCTTGTTGTCCAGTCTCTCCCTGCATTCTGCCATTGCGGCTATTGTTCTCTCACTTTGTGCTCTTGCTTCTTCCTTTGCCTTCATCCTCAGTCTGTGATTTATAAGCTTGCAGCAAGGGCTCGGCCAAGTTTACCCCCCCCCACCTCCTTCAACAGAAGACTGAACAGTAGAAAAATCATTTCGGAGAGGCTGAAGAGCTGGATTGAGAAGGAACTGACTGACTGAATATAAGATTTCCCAGACAAAAGAAGAATTTGAATCTCGGCAAGCAATCGGCACTAATTTCCCTACCTGCGACTCAAAGCAGTGAGGATTTCTTTTTAATCTGCTTCAGTAAGCAACAGAGTGAGGTTGAAGGGTAGTCGGGTAAAATCAAAATGAAACTGACTTAAGAGACGGCACATGTGCACAAATGCAAAACTTTGAAACACTACTGTATGAGAGAGCCTTACAATATCTAGTATGAGATGACACAACCCCAACATTAAACTTGGAATTACTTGTAATTCTCAAATACAGATGTAAATCTCACATAGAAAATCTGCAGTTAGGTATAAATAGATGATGCTTATTCCACCTTAATTAGTAGTAAGATTGTGGCTTTGTGCTGAATCGGCCCTAGGTTGTGTTTCTTTGACATAATTCCTCTGTCGCATATAAACTCAAACTCTGGCCTTCACTTTCAGTCTATTTCTCTTTGTACTCTAATTTTTTTAGAGATAAAGATGTGAAAGGTGAAGTGAGGTCAAGTAATTTCCATCAGAAATTTCACAGTTCACTTAATGAGATGTTTTCAACTTTAAATGGCTCCAAACATTTTAGTTTTTTTTTTTTTTAAATCAGCATTTTTGAGTTGGTATTAATTTAGTAGTAGTAAACCTTATCTTCAAGCAGTCAGCTTTCCTTTGCTTTTACCACTAATGAGGAGGTGGGGATGTGATTTGTGCCTGTTAACGCTGCTCTCTCACAGATGGCAGTGTGGGAAACGAGCGATAGACCCCTAAATAATCCTCCGTGTTTGTGCAGATGGCTCGGTGTCAAGATTAATGGCCACTAGTGTTAAGTTATCATTTGTGTGAGCTGAAGAGGTCTGTGGCCAAGAGGGGATTTCACACCCTACTGTGTGTGTGTGTGTGTGTGTGTGTGTGAGAGAGAGAGAGAGAGGGATTTACTACACCTTGTTGCTCATCATGTTGACCCCTCTGAAGGTGCATATTTGACTCAGAGAAGTGAAACAGATCAGATAGTGTGTTTGTGTGTGTCTGCTGTTGTTTCCCAAGTTTGGTGACCGCAAATGGCTGAAACTTCAGGAGAGCATACAGTCATGGCCAAAAGTTTTGAGAATGGCACAAATATTACATTTTCACAAAGTGTTATAATGAAATACAATTAGAAGCATTTAATCAGTTTCAAAGGCTTTCATTGAGAATTACACATAATTCATGCAATAAGTCAATATTTGCAGAGCTGACGCTTCATTTTCAAGACCCCTGAAATTCTCCCTGGCATGCTGTCAATCAACTTCTGGACCAAATCCTGACTGATGCTAGTCCCTTCTTGCATAATTAATGCTTGGAGTTTATCAGAATTTGTGGGTTTTTGATTGTCCACCCGCCTCTTGAGGATTGACCACAAATTCTCAACGGGATTAAGATCTGGGGAGTTTCAGTCTGAGTAAAGAACAAATAAATATGCACCCAGGTTTGTTATGTCACAAGTATGAAGCTGTTTCCGAATTGAACTGAATTGATTTGGACATTATAAGATGAGCATTGTTCTCTGCTCAGATATTGTGGGCGTGTCCACAGAGAGCAAAAGACCTCAGACCAGCTCAACTAATCAGTTTTTTTTTGTCGATTTGGTATTATAAACACTCACCGCAGATGTAAATTATTTCAGTCACATTCCAGCTGTGAACAGCTACATTAACAGCTATTAAATTCTGCTGCCTGTTTTCCAGCAGCAAGTAAACCTGCTGCTAGCGTACTAGCATATAAAGGACCATGTCCATCTGGTGATGATAAACTGGTGGTGCATAGGTTGACTCCAGCTGTCTCTGGTGAAAGTTGTTAAACTGCGATATGGGGGGGAAGAGGTTGTTGGTGGTCCCTTTTCTTACAGAGGTTGTGCCAGATAAAGAAATGTATTTTTGTTAAGCAACACAGGGCATGCCGGCATTGCAGAACCTTATGAGTGACGTCATTGGTCAGAGTATAGTTCTGCTGTGCTGGCTCACGCTTACGCATGCATTTGTCCTCCTTTTTTTTTTTTTTCCTCCTTTACTGCCATCCAATGCAGAACAAAGGTTCAGTGAAAGTGTCCCACCATTCTGCCTCAGTCCTCCAAATATCGACGTAAAAGTTGCAGCTTGACTTCTGCTGTCGCGTAAGGAGCTTACGTGGGGAAAAAAAAATTACTGTCCACCGACTTTAGTGATTCCTTTAGCTTGGATTCTTTGAATAAATGCTTAGCCCTTTTAATCTGTATTGTAGCAGGGCCTTCACTGGATGAATCCACGTTGCGGTAACACAGATTGTATGTTGCTCCAGTCAGTACATGCATGTGCAGATAAAGTCTAACAGCTGCAATACAAAAGCATAAGTAAGATTCTTGTGTAGCTATCTGTGGTGACATTTTCTAATAGTTTTCACACAACTTATTAACGTTCTTCTCATTACTCTTCTCCATTTTAAGTCGACAGCCACAGATTCAGCAAATTGTGGCATTTAGAGATGCATTTCTGTTCTGAAGGCAGAGCGGTGGACTGTTGGATGTCAGATACACAGCTGGATGCCACGATTGACTAATCTGAATTTAATGCAATGTTAAAAGCTTATTTTGTATTACGGACAGAGTGTACCTACTCAAGGGAGCCCTGATTTTAAATGTATCATAAAGATTAGAAGTAGAAACGCAAAGTCAAATTGTTGTTTTCATGCAAACCTGCATTTTACTTGAAGTTTACTGTCAATGTTATGAGGAAACCAGACTTGCAGGTCCACTGTAGGATCAATATTTTGCACTTTTCCAATATTCATTTAAGAGGGGAGGTCCTAATTAAGACATTACAGAAAATATAATGCCAAACCATGAAACATTGACTGTGTGAAATAATACAGTAAAAGCACAATATGGTGCATCAGTTGTCCATTCTGCTTCCTTGAAAAGAGATTAATTGAAAGAACATAAAGCTGACTAATGCTTTAATTTGGAGTTTTGAGTCAAACACAAGTGTAGAAAAGAAAAAGATTTTTCAAAATCAGGATCTAAATGAAGGTGTGTTGAATCTTAAATTGATCTTTCCCATCTTCATATTCGTTTTTTGGTGTGCGGTAGCACTAAATTGCTTTCCACTGGACATGTGTTTTTATTGCGTTCACCTCTTGTACCTGGCGAGTTTTCTATTCTGCTTTGTTTGTTTTCTCTGGATGCAGTCGTGTGAAAGTAGCTCAGCCCCAGAGAGCCTGCTTCCTCCAGCCGTACAATATAATGTATGTAACTGGAATGTAATAAAAGCTGATCTTTGCACTGACCCGCCAGGTACACGCCTGCTTAATTGAGCCCGAGATTTCAGTTTTCAGGGTCAAATTGAAACCAAATTGACACCCCACCCCCCACCCATTCTCATGTTGAAAAGGGGTTTATGCACCTTGCTGCTTGGAGAGAATCAAATCTGGAGGGAGAAATTTTCTATCCATCTTACAAAACAACATTTGTTCGCCTGCCAGGGCCTTCAAAACCATTAACAAGATTAGGGAGTGCACAATGACAGCAGTCCCTTCCCTCCCTCCCTGTCTTGTTCTTTTTTTTTTTCTGCTTTTTTTTCCCCCTCTCTCCCCTCCCATCTTCCCTCCCATTTTGTTCTAGCTCATTTGCCAGTACAATGCAGACATTCAGTGGTTTGTCTGCACCTCCTCTCTGAGGGGAACCTCAGCACAAAACTTCCTTATGTAGGCTGACTGCAGCGGCACACATACGCAGAGGCACAAATCATCACACGGGGCGAAAAAAATTAAGACAAAAATTACTATATTCATGCCGGAAGTGGACTTTGAATACATATTCGTGCGCCTTTGTGCTCCTTTTTGCCTCCGGGCAGCCTGCTCTTGTTCTCAGAATATGCTGCACTTGAATAGAAAAATAAACTGAGACGGTTATATAAACACTATACAGTCCAATGAATAAGACTTTTTTTTTTTTTAACTCTAGTCATATAAATGTACGGCACAGGCCAGTTGAGTGGGCGGGTGTGGTTGTGTATAAGCATAATGGACAACAGAGTGTATTAGTCTGCTCCAGGCCTTTTTATTTTATTTTGTTTTTAATGGTACAGCAGTTTAATCCTTGTACAGAGTGATAACAGTGAGAGCATGGAGAACCAAAAATTATTGTGACAATTTGAATATACCATATTTCTCACACATTGGCAATGATTTATAGATTTTAACTTTCATAAAAGCAACAAAAAAGACTATAATCTTCCCATTGTATTTTCTCTCTCTCATCCTAAACTATCTTGTTTCATCTTGCACTCTAATCTCCTCTCATCTCCAGCCCCCTGTCTCTTTTAGTAATAAAATGTAATTGCATCAGTTGCATTTCTCAGCGCAAGCGGTAATGAAATTTAACACAAATGGTATATCTCATTCAGTTTTTCTCCCATCTCTCTCCCCCCATAGGTGCCAACAGATGTCTCGATGGGTCTGCTGGCTGAGCCCCAGGTGGCCATGTTTTGCGGTAAACTCAACATGCACATCAACGTACAGAGCGGCAAATGGGAGCCGGACCCCTCAGGCACGACAAGCTGCATCGGTACCAAGGAGGGCATCCTGCAGTACTGCCAGGAGGTAAAGAGGGAAGATTATATTGGAAGACAGGACAGGGACATTGTTTCTGTTTCAGAATTGGTCAACTCTTCCGAGATCTTATTGATACACCCTTTAAAGCTGACAAGAAATTTTACACTGTTGTAGGAAGTGCTCCAAGGGTTTGTGTAGGAAAAAAGAGGGATATACAGTGATCCCTTATTTTTCACGGTTAAGTGGGGACCGGCGCCCCCCCGCGAGAATCAAAATATCGCGATCTGGAGCCGGAGCCCCCCGAGCCTAAATAATGTGTTTAAAATATGTTTAAAAACCACAAAAAAAAAAGTAGCGAGGTACTGCAGCAAAACAAGACAAAGGCTCAACTGTGGTCTTTCTGTTACCTTCACAGCCACGGTGAAGAAACCACTCTTTCATCTAACCTTGTTTTCATTCTGCCGTCCCACGACACACACACTACATTACCCACAAGGCCACACCATTACCCATAAGGCCACCTTCTTAAAGTGGCCCGGCTGGCTCACATTTCTTTGCTGCGAGAGAACGCGCACATCCTGTGATCTTTCCACAATTTTTTCTTAATTTTTTTTTTTTTTTTTTTTAAATATATTTCTGAAAAAAATCTGCGAATTACTAAAACAGTGGAACTTAAAGCGCGAATTGGCGAGGGATCACTGTAGAAACTGCGTGTCAGAATGGTGTTTGAAAAACTATTTCTGATGAATGCTACAAAAGAGAATCCTCAAACTGTTATAAAACTGTGTTTTAGTTTTGTCTGAGCAATATGTCTGGATAAGACATTTTTACAAGCACTTTTTACAGCATTTTTTTTATTGCCTTTCATATTTGTTATCGTTACCATTAAGCTGACAAAATCATAATTTAATATTTTTCTTTTTAAATTTAGTTTGTTGTTTTTATAAAATAGATAACTAAAAACACTTTGAAAAGTAATTACTTTTATATTTGTACATTTTGGCCAGTGACATAATTAAAATGCTTGATATAGTTTGAAAAAGATTAAAAAACAAAAATCAACTTTTAGGAAATGGCACCAAAACCGAAGAAATTATAACTAATAAGAGAGGAAAGAATTTGTTGCTGGTGTAAAAGACATTTCTTTGTTTCAGAAAGTAACGCATTCTGCAAGCAGATTTATTAAAGTCAAAGTCCTTCATTTAGTAGTTTGACATTATGCCAAAATTCTGTAAATAAGTATCTTAATTCATTAGATTTTCCTTTTTTATTTATTTTTAATTTTTTTTAACTGTTCGAGCCACATTTAGCTTCCAATTAAGTAAACTAAAGCCTACCAAAGCATAAGCTAAATAATTTTTTATGCTTACTGAAACTGAACATGCCTTTCTGACTGCTGATATCCATGAACTTTAGATTGTAACTATGTAAATACACGATGATAAGAGAGTTGTCTGATAAGAGAAGATTGTCACTGAAAAACACTTGACAGCCTCAAAGGAAGATAAGTTTATCGTTCCATTGTTGCCACTGACGGCAAATCTAGTGAGGATACGCAAATGCTTACCAAACCAGCCTCCGCTCTCCACTTTAGAACATCTTTTTGAACTTCAAATATTTACAACTAAAGTGACGACCTGACCAGAGCCTTTCTCTCCTCTTCAGCAATGAATACAACAGCAGATTTGAGAAAGGCAAGGATGATGAGAAAGGCAAGGATGATGAGAAGACGATTTGTTCCTCTGCATTTATAGAGGCATGAAGGGGAAAAAATAAAAAAAAAGAATAGAATTATTTAGAAGGGGAAGACATGCAGACTGGGAATGATGTGCACCCAGATGGGTTATGGTTAGGGTGGTTGAGAGGAGTATAGAGGTAAACACTGCAGATATTTTAAGCTGAAGTGGTATCTTGGAGAACTAGGTAAAATATGTGGCCATCTTCTTAAAGCAGGGACACACATTTAGTCTTTTCTGGCTTCTTTCACCAAATAGTTGTCTTCAAAACAGGGTAACAAAAGCATACAGTGGGTAAGACCAAAGCTGCTTCATCTACAGGTCTGACAAACCAGTGATCGTGTACATTCAACTTGTTGGTGAACCGTTCTTAAAACAACAGAAACTGGATTTCCCCCTTCCCTGCAGCGGTAGAATCCAGTTCTCCCTGCATAGAAACCTCCCCTCGAAGTGTCAGTGATTTGATGAATTATTGTGCCGTCGTCTTCATTTTGTCTTCTGTAGCACACTGCTCGCAGCAGAATCGATTCCCCTCTGTTTCCCCTTTTCTTTCAAACCCCATCCAAGTGCAGCTCAGGCATGACTCGCAAAAATGGCATTTTATGCTTTGTTTTGTTTTTCTCTCTTTAATCCTGTCTAGACTTTCTAAAATCAGTTATTCTGAGCAAAAAAATAAATACATTTTTTTAAGCAAAGCCAGCAAGATAATGGTGGTGTTGAAGAAAAATGTTAACATACAGATGAATCCTAAATCCTCCCTCAGCTTTGCAGCGCTCTGATACTGTAACAACACATGCTGTTGTGCGTTTAGGTCTATCCAGAGCTCCAGATTACCAACGTGGTCGAGGCCAACCAGCCAGTCAGCATCCAGAACTGGTGCAAGAAGGGCCGCAAGCAGTGTCGCAGTCACATGCACATTGTGGTGCCTTACCGTTGCCTTGGTGAGTCCACTACACTCTCGTTGACTTGGTTTTAAGAGGAAGAGTAAAAACATGCTTAAAAAAAATAGCTTTCTGTCTTTGGAGTTAAAGTGAAAGAAACAAAGTGTTGTGGCCCATCCCATAAATAAGCATGGCTCTGCTTCATTAGTGTCACCTTTTTTTTTTTTTTTTGTTTGTTTTTTTGCTGCAGTGGGAGAATTTGTGAGCGACGCCCTACTTGTTCCCGACAAATGCAAGTTCCTGCACCAGGAGCGCATGGACCAGTGTGAGAGCCACCTTCACTGGCACACTGTAGCCAAGGAGGTGAGCACACTCTTAACGCACTTTGACAAGGATGAATCGTGCTGATCCGTTTTGTCTGAACGCCCGTCTTAATTTGCGTCTGCGCAGTCATGCGGAGACCGCACCATGAACCTCCACGACTACGGGATGCTGCTGCCATGTGGCATCGACCGCTTCAGAGGGGTGGAGTTTGTGTGCTGCCCCGCGGAGGCGGAGCGGGATGCCGACAGCGCAGAGCAGGATGCCGACGACTCTGACGTCTGGTGGGGTG
The DNA here is from genome assembly GCA_018398805.1 of Hirundichthys speculiger. Lineage (NCBI taxonomy): Eukaryota > Metazoa > Chordata > Actinopteri > Beloniformes > Exocoetidae > Hirundichthys > Hirundichthys speculiger. The sequence continues at coordinate 1,438,544 of JAGFBZ010002408.1, read as the reverse complement.
GAGTGGAGGCCGACTACTCTGACAACAGGTGCGCATTTTCAGACAACCGAGGGCAAGGAATTTAAGCACCGAGATGATCAAAGATGGTCGTAAGGGCAAAATGTGTCCCTTTATGAAAGAAAACTTTGGCTTCTACTTGGTCATCACACTTCGCTTTACTCATTACATCCATAAGTTTCTTTATATCCCCTTAACCTCCATTATTCCCCCTCTTCTTGCCTCTTTTCCTCTCCCATACGCCGTCTCCCAGTATGGTGCGGGAGCCAGAGCCAGCAGAGCAGCAAGAGGAAACCAAACCATCTGTGGTAGAGGTCGACGAGGAGGAGGAGGAGGAGGTGCCAGAGGAGGATGACGAGGAAGAGGAGGAGGAAGACGACGTGCTGGACAATGACCAGGATGGAGATGGAGAGGAGGATGAAGAGGTGGTGGAGGAAGATGACGAGGACGAGGAGATCGACGAGGAGGACGGAAACGATGACATCCTCGACACGCTCGATGACAGCGACGACGCCGACGAGCCCACCACCAATGTTGCCATGACGACCACCACCACCACCACCACCGAGTCCGTGGAGGAAGTTGTCAGGGGTGAGGAACATGCCGACGCTCTCTTGTCATCTGGCAATCCGTATTTTTGTTTCCATTATCGGCGTATCCTCAAATTAAGCATCATTTAAACGTCTTAAACGCAGTCATTAATCATTCATGTTTGTATTTATGTGGTATAATCTTTCCAAGGCACAGTGTGCGTAACATATTTTTCCCCCAATTTGTTTACTTTGCTAAACTCGGTTGAACTTCATGTTCCTCATATTAATTTCCTGCTGTCATTTTCCTTATTGTGCTCATTTATCTTTGTCGCAGCTTCCATTAGACACGTTCCATTACAATCAGAATTAGTTACACCTCTGCTGTTTCTTCTTTTTGGTGTTAAATTAGAATTGAATTTAATTCCAAACAGAATTAATAATGCTTAAATTAGATGTTTTCTGTGTAACATTGTGTCCTTGAATTCAAGTGGCATGTTTTACAATTCAATGGATTCTCAATGGAAAGATCTCCCACACCATTTATTTAACCATTTCTTTTTTTTAGATTTGTTTTTTTTTTTTTTTAAGTAAGTGTGTGTGCATGTATGTTGTGTCTTCCAAGATGTGTGCTGGGCCAATGCAGAGACTGGTCCGTGCCGGGCCATGCTGCCCCGCTGGTACTTTAACCGCCAGGAGGGCCGCTGTGTTCAGTTTATCTACGGTGGCTGCGGAGGCAACAGGAATAACTTTGAGTCAGAGGGGTACTGCCTGTCTGTCTGCAGCAGAGTCAGTAAGTCCTGCCGGCAGCAGCTAACTTCAAATCGGCAGTCCACTTGTTCGACTTTCACTTTTTTACTCACCATCTATGTCCCGGGTGCAGAAAATTAACAGCTGCCCAAACGGCGCGTTTGGTGTGTTCCTCCTCCTCCTCTGGGTGTTTCCAAGCTTTCAGTTCTATTTCTGGCTAACGTAAACTCGTTCCTCACGGTGTTTCTGTGTGACTGTTTTGGATATATGTTTGCACCAAAAATGGATTTCTTTCCCACTAAACTTGAACTTAGCTGCCCGTGCTTTGCTTGCTTTCTTCCTTTCTTTCACACCCAACCCTGTTTACTAATGTGCCATGCCATCTGTGTACATTTAACTTTGAACATTGGACTCTGCTTCAAAAGTCTTGAAAGCTTTTTAATTTTCGCAGTGTCTTTGTTCAAACCAAGCAGCTTGGAAGACGCTAAGACCACGTAGCAGATTTTCTTTTATATTTCTGTTTTGAACCGAGTTCCATAAAGGGAAATGCTTAGATTACTGGTTAAGGCGAATTTTTATGGTCTGTGTCAGAGGCTGAATAACATTCCTCACATTGCCATGGTTACACTTTAACTGCCCTGTAGAGCATGTAGGATAACTAGCATAATTCCCGTGATTACAGCTGCTTCAGGGCATCATCTTATGTATATTAGCTTTACATGAATATGAGCTGTGAAATCATCCAGGCAGAAATTATTTTTGCAATAATCCACACTTCGCTGCACAATATCCTTTTTTCATATTTGACATGTTGCAAACTCACAGAGAAATATCCTCTTAATTCAATACATTTGCTGAAATCACGTCAGGTTGCCGAAGTGCAATACTGAGAATATGAAACATTCTCTATGTGGAGATTAGGGGAAAACTCATCGATAGAACATCAAACCATGTCAGAGCATTTTTTACCTGCCTTCAGGATCGCAGTGAGGTGACTGATTATTATAAATGATTGCCCAACTGTCTCAGGTTTTAAATAACAGCAACTCGGGGTGGAAAAACATTTCTTGCCTGTCTTGAGTTGGATGTGATCATTTAGTCACAAAGTGACTAAACTGGGTGTCAAATGGTAACTTGGTCCCGGTTTGCCAAAATATTTTCCCCCTGCAGTTTCTCGTTCCCAGGTGTGTCTGGAAGCACAAAAGGGGGTTGTGTTTCCTCGACCTGGAGCATAAGGCTCTGAGTGTTTGCCTCTGGTGCTGATTTTAGTGTTTCAGTGTCTAAGGTTCAATGACTTTGCTTTGTGTGTGTGCGAGAGAGAAAGTGTGCACACTTCTCAGACTGTCTTGCAGCAAAATGGAGTCATGCTTTTTCCATCTTCCTATATTTTGATCTAATTTTATCCTGTGTAGATGTGTATTTGTGCGTGGAATGTGCACGTGTGTCTAGGTAGAGGATGTCTGCATTGCTGAGCACATCGGAGGTGTGAAAGTGTTGCCCAGACACACATGTACACACAGTACGTGGCCATTCAGCTGTGTCATTGCAGCTGACACCGTTTGCCGTTTTAAAAGTGAATAACAAGTATCTTTGCCTTCTGGTGTGTGTGGGTGTGTGTGTTGGTTTAATTCAGTATTTGTCCATTAGATCTAATAGTTTTGACACTAAAAGTAGGTACTCAAGAAAGAATTCATATTTCTGTCAACAACAGGAACAATTTTCCAACATAAAACAAAGATATGGTCCTTTCACGCCCCCGTGTAGAATTAGCACTCAGTTGTTGAATATGCAAGCAGAGATAAATACTATATTTTAGACGAGACCATTTGGTTAAATGTTTTGCTTTTCTGTTGTTTTCCTTTTGTAGAAAGCAAAGCACAGCGTCCACAGTGAATGCAAAAACTACTCAAATATTGTACATGTTGTTTATTCTGTATAGAGAAGTGAAAACTCATTAACGGTAATGATTAAAGATGATTTGAATAAGAAAAACTGAAACAAGAAATCCTGCATTGCCATGTCGGATACAATACACACTAGTTAAAGGGTCAGTTGGCACACTAACTTTGTGTCTTTGCATCCGTGATCTCCAACTGAATTTTGTTTCGTACATTGTTGCACGGATGAGTAACATTTAAAAAATGTCCACAGCTTTGTCTCACTAAATTTCCCTTCTAGTAATTTTCCTGAGCTGGCCCTTTAGAGGATTTTACTGAACAGAAGCTAACAAAGCCCCTCTGCTCAGGTCAGAGTGACTCGCATCTCTGTTTTTGTGTCGTGTGCAGTCATGCGCTTCTCAGACGTAACCAGTTTCACATGATGTGCGACCTTCAAAGCCGTACCAGCACGACCAGACGCTTGTGATGTTTTTGAAACATTTTTTTTTTTTTTTTTTTTAAACCCATCTTTCACGCAATAACCGATCCAATTTATTTCTTGCTGATAAGTACGTAGGTCCAAGTCCACAGGTTACATTCCAGTGTTTAATAGTTTGGCTGGAGTGGTCCACTCTACAAATGAGAAAGTGGTTTTGTCTCTTCTCTATGAAACACTGCAGTTTTCCGTGGGAAGGGGCAGACTTCTAGCTACAGCAGCCATCTTGATTTCTTTCTCACTTGAACTCACACTAACCCCATTAACCCGTGTTTGACATTTGTGTTTTTGTGTGCTGTAGCACTACAGTCAGTCTCAGGGTAACCAAAGAAGTGTGCTGTAATAAGATGCTTACTGATGGGTTTTCTCACCTCTCTTTCCTCTCACATTGTGATGCAGTACCCACGGCCACGCCCAGCTCCCCAGATGCCGTCGACCACTATCTGGAGACGCCCGCCGATGAAAACGAGCACGCCCACTTCCAGAAGGCCAAGGAGAGTCTGGAGGCCAAGCACCGTGAGAGAATGTCCCAGGTACTGCTGGAGGGAAGAAAAGAAGGAAGGAAGGGAGATGATTGTGGATTTTCTTTTTCTTTTTTGTGTGTAAGGAACAGCACACTTTATTTTTGGTTAGCGGTGAGATGACAAAGAGACTCTAAGAATAGAAGACGAATCGAGGCAGGGAAATCGAATAGATGTTCGTTACATACACACACACACCCTCCCTGGGTGAGCCGACTGAAGCATTTCAACTTTAATTGTCTTCTTCAATCAACCGTCTCACTCTCAGACAGAAAGCCAGATGGTCCGTTGCAATGTCAGTTTTCAAAGCCTCAGATGAGAATGATGACCTTAAATGACTCTGAAAATTACTACTTTTTTTTCTTGCAAGAAATGTGCAACACCCCAGTTAGGTATGTTCTTGAATTGGTTTGGGTTCACCATAATCTATCTTCCTTAAAGAAAAAATCTCCCCAGTGAGTAATAGAGGGGGAGAATTGGGAAGGATGTGCGGTTGTGTCATTTCTCTGAAAAGTACAAAATGGAGCAGAAAAGGCATCAGAAACAGCTGAAGGTGTCATTACTGTACATGAATGTAATGACTTCCTCTTGTTGATGCTCTGGCATTTAGTTGGGATTTCCCATCTGCATAAATAGAGATAACAACTTTGTGTAGGAACAAGGTAAAAGTAGACTCTAATAAATGTTTTCCTTCCCCTGTTTGCATTCAGGTGATGAGGGAGTGGGAGGAGGCGGAGAGGGAGGCCAAGAATCTTCCTCGTGCCGACAAAAAAGCTGTTATTCAAGTAAGATGGGCATTAAATATTCAGCAGAATGCCACTTTATCTACTAAAATCTAAAATACTAGGATTTTTTTTTTTCTTTTCCACTGCTTGAATCATCTTGCATTTGCATGCAGCGTTTCCAGGAGAAGGTGGAAGCTCTGGAGCAGGAGGCAGCCAGTGAGCGCCAGCAGCTGGTGGAGACCCACATGGCGCGTGTCGAGGCTCTGCTCAATGACCGGCGCCGCCTGGCTTTGGAGAGCTATCTGACTGCGCTGCAGCAGGACCCACCCAGGGTACGTGACGAACGCAGTTCAGAACGGATGATTACAGGACAGTCATTGCTTCTTTTTCTTTAATAATTACATGCATGTTTTCTGTTTTGATCTTTGCTATGTGGAATTTCATGCAACTTTGGTCCTTCATGAAAGAAAAATCAGTTAGTTAATTCCAGGTTATGACAGTAAGATCAACAGTTTGCCTTGTTAATTTCTTTCACAGCCCCGTCATGTCTTTAGCCTTTTGAAGAAATACGTGCGCGCTGAGCAGAAGGACAGGCAGCACACCCTCAAACACTTCGAGCATGTCCGCATGGTGGATCCCAAGAAGGCAGCCCAGATTAGACCCCAGGTAGCATCAGACATCAACTCCCTGCTCTCGTGTCAAGCATTTTTATCTTGAATCTCTGAATTATTTTTTTTTCTTTTTAAGAAAATAGCTAAAAGCTAAATTGTTTTTTGAGAGGTTTTTGTTGTTTGTTCCATAGGTGCTGACCCATCTCCGTGTTATTGAAGAGCGCATGAACCAGTCTCTGGGACTTCTCTACAAAGTTCCCGGCGTGGCTGATGATATCCAGGACCAAGTTGGTGAGTGTGTCCTTCTGACAAAACACAATTTCTACTCAAGTGTATTGTACTTGGATTGCAGTTGTGATGATCTTTAGGGGAGTTGATCTGAGGAATAGGAGGTAGTAGCTTTTTTTTTTTTTTTTTTTTTTTTTTTTTTTTACCACAACCAATGTTTCTCTAACCTTTGCCAACCATGGACTTTTTAATGCCTAACCTTGATCACACATTAATGTGTAAAGCAGAAGTGAAACCACAGCTGAAAGTGCAACATGTACTGAATAATAAAAAAAAATAATAGAAAGAAAACAGAAGTGGCTGGTACAGGATTCAGACTGTTTTTCAGCTCTACAGTTGTATGTTTAGCACCACCACCTGATATCACCCACCCTTAAATGCAAACTTTGTTACCTGTTAAATGTGACACAACTGTCATTTTCATGGATTCTTCACAAAATGCATCCTGATCTGTTTTTGCATTAGTGGGGGTCTGAAGCACAACCTTCTCCACTGTCCTTTCAGCCGTTGTGTCTCCATTTGTAGTGACAGGGCAGAGAGGACCCACTGACTTAGCAAACTACGAGTGCACCACCTCTGCTGCTTGCCAACTGCCAATAAATAAGGAATATGAATATAACAAAGATGAAAAGAAATTAGGAAAATGTATTTTAAAAAAGAAATGGTTGCTGCATTTCTGCTTGCATCCATTTGTAATGGTGGCAGTGGATGAGAAGAGACGACTCTGTCCCACAGCGTATCCAGTGTATGTTTTCAGAGGCAGCTCTGAGTATCTAACCCCCCCCACAGCAGGGATGTGTTTTGGCCTCATAAAAGTTTTGAAAATTCTTGTTGCGGGACCGTTCTGGTAATGGAGATATGTCAATTATTTAGGCCCTAAAAAGCTGCCCTGGGCCACAGCTAATGGAAAGTCCCTTAATATTGTGTTCCTTTGTGCATTTCTTTTCACAGTACATCAGTACAAAAAAAAAAACTCTGGAAAAACTGTCTGTGGACATGACTCTAGATAAGGTTTCCGTGATTATTTCTCGTATTAAAGTGAGTCTGGGTTCGCGAGAGATGATAGAAAAACTCACTTCCCTGATTGTTTTAATGGAAAGATTGAATGCTCCAAATTCCAATCTCCCTCAAAAATGTGTGGGTTTTTTCCTCTGATAAGGACATTGGACCCATTTGGCCTAATTCTTCTGTACAGAATAAATGAAAGTGTTTGTCGGGAAGATAAATCCCCTCTCCGCCTCCCTCCCTCCCTCCTGCCCCTGCATTTGCAAGGTTTCTGTGAGATTTTGGGTTTAGTAGTGTTGTGTGCGTCATCATGCAGCCATCTGTGTCGTTTTCTCAGAGACCGTCACAGTCTGTGCTGCCCAACAGAAGAAATGGCAACATTCACTCTTTGCCGGGAATCAGGGCTATTTTAAAACTGTGCTTCATGGATTCGGTCTGTGCCTTTTTGATACAGAAACAATGTGTCAGCAGGTGGTGCATGTCTGTAATATGTGAAGATTGCTCTAACAATTTAGGCATCAAATGACCATCTGCTAAGCATACAATTCTCAAAGAGAATATTGAATATATTGAAGGAAAACACTTCTATTTGTATTTCTTACCTTCCTCTCCTATCTTCATCCAGAGCTCCTGCAGAGGGAGCAGGCAGAGATGGCTCAGCAGCTGGCTAACCTACAGACAGACGTGAGGGTGAGCTACGGAAATGACGCCCTGATGCCCGACCAGGAGCTGGGAGACGGCCAGACCGACCTGTTGCCCCAAGAAGAGACGCTGGGCATGGTGGGAGTCGGCTTCATCCACCCTGAGAGCTTCAACCAGCCCAACACTGAGAACCAGGGTACTTATTAAAACACAACAAGGGCAGAGAGACGCAGCTGCACTTTAAATGCCAGGTGTTTGAAAGTAAACTTATCTTCCTTTTTCTCCAGTTGAGCCAGTGGACTCTCGCCCCAGTCTTGACAGAGGCGTTCCCACACGACCAGGTTAGTGCTATTGCTAAAGAAACATGCAATATATTGCTACATTAAGTAATGATATGCTTTTAAAAACTCACACTTCTATGGTTTAAGATTTGTTTAAAAGAGTTTTCTTATAAGCACTTTATCAGTGTTTTATATGTGGCTGTGGTCCCTCGTGTTTTCCTGCACCCTCTAGTGGTAATATTAAAGGCCCCTTTTGCATCATTATCGTAGCTTTATGAATCACTGGGTGAAAATGACTGAAAGCACCTTATTAAATTTAAGATGTAATCTGGACCAGTTTCTAAGGCTCAATCCATTTACTAACAAACCCTTTGTAAGAGACACAGTTGACTGATAAAGCACCATCAACTGTTTTCATTATTGAATAATTTCACCATAATAAAGCAAGTTGAGAGGGTTCTTTAAAAAAAAAAAAATTTGCCACTGAAATGGTTTGATGGTATCTTTAAAAAAAAATGAGTCATTGGAGGGGACAAACACCAGTGGTTTATACATCTGCTGTTTTTTGTTGTTGTTGCTGAAACCTAAGTTGGTATCTAATAGAATACTTGAGATTGTTGCATTAGTACTTTTAACGGTGAATACATGTTTTTGTCAAAGCAGCTTTCAGCCTTAAACATATTTTCCAAAGTTAAATATGGTCTTTCTTAAATGTAAAAAAGAAATGCAAATAAGAAGATTGCCTCAAAGTAGTTGCTTCAGTAATACAATAGATATTTCTAACAGCCTATCTCTTTCCATGAGCCATTATGTAGTCATAGCTGACTTAATTTGACCTCCATTAACTTCCAGTATTGTGCTTATACAGTTAAAACCAGAAGTGTACATACACTGTACAAAAAGACGCATAAACCAAACCCCCTTTTTTCCCCTCACTGTTTGCCATTGAAATCAGACTAAACTTTTCTCATTTTAGGTCAGTTAGCTTTAGCAAAATTATTTCAATTTACTAAATGACAGAACAAGAGTGACTTTCATTACTTTCTTACAAAGTCAGAAGTTAGCATAGACTAAGATTTATATGCCTTTTTAAACTATTTGGGAAAGCCCTGATGATGCCATGGCTTTGGAAGCTTCCTGATTAATTGATATTTGAGTAATTGGAGCCACACCTGTGGATGTATTTTAAAGCACACCTCAAACACACCACTTCCTTGGTTGACATCATGGAAAAATGAAAAAATAAATCAGCCAAAATATCAGGAAGAGAACTGTGGACCTCCTCAAGTTTGGTTCATCCTTGGAGCACAATTTCCAAATGCCTGAAGGTTCCACATTCATCTGTTCAAACAATTATAGGAAAGTATAACACCATGGGAATGTTCAGCCTTCATACTACTCAGGATGGGGATGGGTTCTTTGTCTCATTTGCCACCTGTTAAATGTGACACAGCAATCCTTTTCCCCTTCATTTCTGAGCTTAAATTAAGCTGTTTGGCCATAAAGACCATCATTACATTTGGAGGAAAAAGGGGGAAGTTTGCACCATCCAAACACCATCCTTACTGCTCACCACCAGTACGGGGGTGGCAGCATCATGTTGTGGGGGCCTTTTGCTCCAGGAGAGACTGGTGCACTTTAACAAAATAGATGGTATCATATGGGGGGGGGGGAATATTATGTAGAAATATTAAAGCAACATCTCAAGACATCAGCCAGGAAATTAAAGCTTGGGCACAAATGGGTCTTCGGATGGATAATGACCCTAAACATACTGACAAATGAGTTACAAAGTGACTTAAGGACAGCAAAGTCAATGTTTTGGAGTGGCCACACAGTTTAAAGGCAATGATACCAAATACTATGAAAATGTATGGAAACTTCTGACTTTGGGAAAAAAAAGAAATAAAAAAAAAAAATCTCTTATTCAGGCATTTACCAAATATAGATAATTTTGGTAATCCTAACTGATTTAAAACAGGAAAATGTTAGTGGCATTTAAAGTTTTAGACAGTGAGGGTGAAAAAGGGGTCGTGTGTCTTTATACAGTGTATGTAGACGTCTAGATTCAACTATATGAGGTGTAGACTGCGTTCTTGCACCATATTGTTCGGAAAATTGCATCTCTGAGACCAACTTGCCCTCTTAAATCCAATGGAAACTGCAAGGAGCAACTTGGTATTATCCACATGTTTTTCTTATTGGCTTAATATTTACTATGAATAAATGCACAGGGGTAAAACGTTATGCTGCCTGAGGCTGAGTTTTTAATAAAAATAAAACAGGATTGAAAGGGGGCGGGGGGGTTCCTGCTGTTTCGTGCTGTACCTGCTGCTGCATTCAACACTTCACTGTTCAGTGTTCTTCAGCGAGTTAAATGTGACCAAGCGTGTCTTGCACAAATGGAAAGTGTCATCGTGTCGCCATCTGTAATAGATTGTTCTTTTCCTTCAATTACCAGTGACTGGAATGAAGATGGAGGCTGTTCCTGAGCTGCGAATGGAGCCAGATGACACACAGAACGCCGAATATGAAGTTCACCACCAGAAACTGGTGAGCATAAGCATAAACGCACCCAGATAGCGCCTGAACTTCTTTTTTGAAGCATTGCAGATAAGCAGAAAATATGTGTGTAAATATGCAGGTAGCATAATGATCATGGATAAATAGAAACTTGTGTAAAGATGCGAGCTGCCAGTCTTCACCACAAGCAAACGCACATGCTTCTCTCCACTTTGTCCTCCTGATAAACTCCCAAGGTTGTCACCATGGAGACGAGCGCCCATAGAGACATCAGCAATAAGTCATGCGTCACGCTTGCGTGTTCTGCTCTCAAATCCACCACTCTTTGATTATAGTTAAGTTTTATGCTGCTGGCATTTTTCTGCTCAACCACAGGTTATCACGGCAAACAATTATAATGTTGCTCACAGCCTTGTTCTGCGCTCCGTCATTAATCTCCTCCAGCGTTGTAATACAGCACAAAAACCTCAATCCCTTCTCAGTCAAATCCAAATCCACGTACCTCGATTCTTTTCACCTGAAGGTTTTAATCCCTTAATCCCTGCATTTTATTGCATATCGCATTTCTTGCATTTACGGTGAGCACAGTGTGTCAAGTCTGTCTCCTTAACCTGAGACCTTAATTTGATATTTGCTGTAACCCCAATCAGCGTGGTTTTATTTGGAGGAAGGTTCACCAGGACACGAGTTATAAGCCCCAGTCAAGGCTGTGCTTGACACAGGCTGTGGAGTATTTATGTATGAATGTTTGGGAGCTGAGTCATTCTGCATCAGCATTTCTTTCTTTTGCCAAGATTTATATACATGATCTGAAAGTCACAGATGTTATTTTTAGGAGAACAGGATTTCTCAAAAATGGAGTCGCATATGTGACAGTCTGTTGTCCAAAGCTGTCGTTCTCAGGCTAAATTTGAGTGTGTAAATATATATCCGAACATTAAACACGGCTTGAAAATGAGGTGAATTTGGCGTAAACTGCATAATTTTTTACAGTCATTACGTTTCAAAGTAGACGTGACTGACGCGTGATGGTGGCGTTTCTGTGGCCGACGTGTCACCTGACCGCCGTCTGTCCTTCAACTCTCACAGGTCTTCTTCGCGGAGGATGTCGGCTCCAACAAGGGTGCCATCATCGGCCTGATGGTTGGAGGCGTCGTCATAGCAACGGTGATCGTCATCACCTTGGTGATGCTGAGGAAGAAGCAGTACACCTCCATCCACCACGGAGTCATTGAGGTGGGAAAGGGCTGACCTTTTGTGTTTGTGACCCTCCCCCCAAATGTTTTGTGCATGTGTATTAATTTAATGGACCACAAACTAACGAATACAAAGTCAGGGTTGTGCAATTGTTCGCTAAATGAAATTGGATTAGCACAAATTGTTTCATGCATCCCTTATCATAATTACCTGCATTCATTATTTCAACAACTTGTTAGGTTTTGTTTTTGTTTTTTTTTTTGTTCAGTTAATTGAAAAAGCTTCAGAAAGATCTAAATAATGAACAACGGTTTTTCCATGTGGATGCGCAACGTGAGTGCATGCGTGTGCGTAATCGCCCCCATCTCCCTCTGGCTCCCCTCCAGGTGGATGCTGCCGTCACCCCCGAGGAGCGCCACCTGTCCAAGATGCAGCAGAACGGTTATGAGAACCCAACCTACAAGTTCTTTGAGCAGATGCAGAACTGAGGAGAATGTCAAATGTACACATAAACACACACACATGCACCATCATCTCCTCCCTCACATCAAACACCCCTCCCCCCCCTCCCCCCAACCAGTTCCATGTCTCCAAAAAAAAGCAGTGTGGTAGATCATCGAGTGACTGAAATAGTCGGTTACGAGCATAAGGAGCGACTGTAGTCAGGGTTTCTTTCATTTCTGCCTGGGCGGACTCTGAGGCCAAGCCAATTTGCACCATGTTTGTTCACTTTATTGGAGCAAGACGCCTTTTAATTAAGGAAAGGAGTTTTTAGAAGCCGCTCCGTCTGGGCCTGCTGATGTATGGAAAAAGGCCCCGCCCATGGCATCTAAACAGACCCATACTTGGATAGCGCATTTTCTCCACACTGATTCAGGGCCAGTGTAAAGGGTTCCTCTTTTTTTTTTTTTTTTTTTTTTTTTTGTGCTTGGGATAGTTGTACATTTGGATTTTTGAAGGCAAAGCTGACCACTGATCAGTAGGGGTTGCAAGTGCATGCTGATCTGGGCCTCATTTGCAAAAATGTGTTGCATGGAGAATCAATCATTCATCACTTTAACGTTGACATAATCATATATTCTTCTTTGTAATGATTGTCCAATCAAGTAAAGGCTTAAGTTGAGCAACATGATTTATAAATGAGGCTCGGTGTTTCCCCATCTACTGCATCACTGCTGCACTCTCCCTACAGTCTACACTGGAGTATTAGCAAGCTTCCTCTGCCCCTCCTCCTCCACCCATCCCTCCCTCCATCTTTTTTTTTTTTCTTCTTCTTGCACATTGTTATTCTTATAACAGCTGGGCTGTGTTAAGTCACACAAGGCTCTTAAGGATATCAGGAGATGCTGACAATAATGAACACGTCGATGGCAACAGTAGTGATCATGTATTCTAAATGAGCTGTTTTTATTTTCAAGTTTTTCTCTATCGTTTCCAGTTTTGTTTTTCAAAAAAGAATGAAAATGGGGAAAAAAAAAAGTAAACTGATGTAAAGTCCTTTTTTTAAATTACGTGTGATGTTACTGAAGTAATGCTGAAGTCTTAGCTGTTCTTATGTAGTGCATGACAACAATGACAACAGGATTTGGAAAAACAAAAAAAAAAAACCCAAGATCTTAACGCTGCTCTTGAGATCCTTTCTCACATATAGATTGTCATTCTAGCAAGATTGTACATTTAGTATCTTCTCGTGATCACGTGACTTCAAACAACGATGAAAAATATATATAAATCTAGATGAACAGGCTCTGCTTTGATATGTAAAGATACACATTTAAAAGAGATGTGATTTTTGGATCTGTGTTTGTTTCTGTTTCTTTTTTTTTTTTTTTAAACCCTGCCACAATCCTGAAGCTGCAGGAGGTGGCTGGCTTCATCTTTGTTTGTATATTATCATTAAATTGAATATATTGTGTTTAAAATCCCTCATGTGTAGAGGTGCTCAGAGGTCACTCCTGATTAATTTTTACATCCTTCCTCAGTTTATGTTACTGTGTTTCCTGGAAAGGCATGTTGTAAGAATGAAGGTAAAGAGGAAATTGTGCAGAATCTGACATGAGGAAGCAGGTTAGGATCATCGCTGTGTGTACTTGTCTTTTTCAATCTGACATTTTTATTCATAAGCCGACACTGTCACTTTTTCTTTTTTTTTACATCATTAAGCGTTCAGCGACTGAACAGGTGGAGTGTTAAGGAAGAGGAGGGGGAAGGAGGATGAGGTGGAGAAGAAATGACTTGCAGTTCCAGATGGATAGCCAGCCAGGCAGTCTGTGTCTATATATATATATATATTAAAAAATTAAAAAATTCACTTCCCCCATGCACCGCCCCTCCCCTCTCTTTTTCTCTCCTTCGCCTTCATTTTCCTTCAAGCATGCTGTTCGCCTCTCTGCCGTCGGCATGCTCCTTACTCCTCAAAGCTGAAGCGCAGGAGTCGACTTATAGATGCATAGGTGTTTTACCATCAAGAGAGCTGACGGAAAGACGCGTATGTAGGGGGGCTGGGGGTGAAAGCAGAACTCAAATAGGTAGATGAAAGATGGCAGGAATCTCCCCTTCATCCTCACAGTCGGCTCACGTTAAAGGTTTATCGCCTTCTCCACACTGCGTTCAATGAAATATAGTGAGACCTCTCACAAATTTAATACATCTTATGGTGATTTAAATCTTAGGAAATGGTGAGTGAAATGTACATATCAGGGCTGCAGTGAGGTGTCTGGTTTTCAGAGGGTGTTCATTAGAAGCCCAGAAGAGGGCGCTAGAGTAGAAGAGGAAGCAGGATTTTCTTTTTCTGTGGGTTATATATTGATTTTGTTTTCCACTGTGTAATATTGTGCAGGCCATTTGCATTAACTGGAAAACGCTTTCTACACTGTATTCCATAATAAAGTTTTGAATGTACATACAAATGCCTTTTTTATTTTGTGTAAATCTGACAATTTATGTTTACAGAATATCAGCTTTTAAATTTTATATGGTTAATTAAGATGAGCCCAAGCGCCTTTGAATAGGGGACAAAAACAGATTATAGATGACATTCAGTGTTTGTGCAGAAGATCACACTGGTACAAACTACAAAAAAGTTTCAATTAAGCACTAAACTGATGCTAAATTAGTGCTTTGAGTTGCATTAAATGAACTGAAACGCAGAGGTTGAAATCAGTCTCAAGGTTATAGTAGTACTTAACAACCAATGTCATCTCCAGGCACTTGACGAAGGAAAATGGGTTCAATAAAAGTTCAGTTATATTAAAGTTGAGTCAAATGAATTATCCATTTATTTTAATTATTTGTAACGGAATACAATTGCAATTTGTAAAAGGCATCTTGGTTTAAAAACGGGATCTTCACTTTTATTTAATCCTCTGTCCTGAGCGTGCATGGGTGGAGGGAGACGGTGGAAAAGGTAAAAAATAGTTCAACAGGAAGACATCTCCATTGGAGCCGAGCTCAGGAAGGGCGGCCGGCTACCTAAACAGACTGGACTGGAGGAAACGACGCTGACGCCATCAAAACATTAAGGCACAGACAAGGCCTTACAAACTAACACACACCAAATAGGGAACATGGAGGTGGGGGAAACTCCATATTTTTCAAAACCGTGCAAATTTTAAACTAAAGTGAAATTTTGGCCGGCATACAGACGGGTAACTATTCACTCCGCGTCTTAAATGTTTTTTTTTTTCTCTAATGTGACGTCAACACGCAGCGCTGCGCAGAGGGGACAACGTGACATTCATCCTTCTCCCATAATCCACCGCGGTCCTTCACATCAGGGTCCAGTTCTGAGTGTCAAACCCAAGGTGAGTGCGGCTTTGTGAAATAACCGCTATCAAACCATGCATAACTAGCTTTTTTACGCAGATAAAGGGACACTTATGACTTTGGAGGCTCCGTGAGCTGTGAAATAGCCGTGAAAGGAGCTATAAACGGACTGCAGGTGGCGGTTTTACAACGTTAACTTGCTTAGCTTGGTTAGCATGTTAGCAGGCGTTTGTCAACGTTAATACGGTACAAGGAACTCGGATCAGAGCTTTAACTGCGTGGAGGTGGTGTTGGTAAAAGAAACAGAACCGTCTCAGCTCTGCGGGTTGTAAACTTTAGAGCTGCCTTTTGACTGTAGCTGGCTGGAGCTGAAAACAGCTAACGTTAGCAGAGCTCATATTAACGCCTATTAAACTATTAATGCTCTCTCATTCAGAAATGCAAAATCTCTATCTTCTTTCTACAAAAACGCAATCTCTCAGTTAATAAATTTCGACATTCAAGACCTAAATCTGCAACTTCAGTTTAAAACGCTACGGTTAAATTGAGAGCTTGTGAATATGGAAATAAAATCAAGTAGTACTTACGCACTTAAACTCCTTTTTGATAATCTTTTGCTATAAATGTGATAAACCTCTGATGTTTTCAGGATTTTCATTTGGTTTGAACCTCAACCATTTAGGAACATTCATGTGATGTTGTGTTTGCCTTTGCAACTAAATCCATTTCACTGTTTAACATAGTGCTTTTAAACAACTGTAAAAATGTGCAATAACTGTGAGAAGCTGTCATGTGTAATCCTGATGGATCATCTATTCTTTCAGATGGCGCTTCATCGGTTGTTCCAGCTGTCTTCTATGCTCCGCTCCGCTGTGGGCCTGACCCTGCGCAGGAACATCGGCATCTCTGCGGTGGTCTTCAACAAAGCCAAGGAGCTCGACCCCGTCCAGAAACTGTTCCTGGATAAGATCCGGGACTACAACACCAAGAGCAAGTCAGTTGATAATATGCAACTTCTGTCATTCACTTACAAGAAATACAACTTGCTTTATTTTGGCTGATCAGGGTAAAGATAGAAAAGGAAAACTTGATGCATCACTGAAAAATGATGCAAGCAGAAAAATAGCCATTTTCTCATCTCATACTAACACCTTTCTAATGGACTGCCATCTGGTGTTCATGGTTGCTGTTGTGCACTTTGATCCTCATTTGATGCCTTGGGTCTCCCAGGACTGCTGGTGGCATTGTGGATGCTGGTCCTGCTTATCAGAAGAACCTCTCTGAGGAGTTAACGAAACTGCAGAGGCTATACGGTGGAGGAGATCTCACCAAGTTCCCTGACTTCAAGTTCTCAGGTCTGTTTTTATTTTTCTTGTCCCCGTCCGTCTGCCACATTTCTAACTAAAATTAGCCATTTAGATCAAGAGTAAAACATGCATTCCAAATATTTATTCATCTTTAATTTCTGATAATTTGTGATGACTGCACCAGTGGTTTACAATTCAAATGCAGTGACTCATCGCTTGTAAAAAGTTATTTGTATACGTATTAGTTCTATACAGAGCCAGAGTTTTCAGTGACTCTGGCTCACTCACGTCCATAGGAGCTTTTGAAGGATAAAGTAGACAGTGTAATTTCATTATTTAATTCATTCTGATTCACGAAAACAGTTAATCTATCAGAACAGACCTTCATCATAAACTTTCTTGATTTATGTTTTGGATTAGTTTTCTCTCCTGGTGTGACAATCAGATATGCTTATTATGCAACTGTTTTTGCTTTGGGAGAGTTTTAAAGTTCCTCTTCATGAATATTTATCTTTGCTTCTGAAGAGATGAACTGTCTTTTAAATCTTTTTCAGTGTCTATAAATAGCAAAGAGAGTGACTCTTGGAAAGACAATGATTGGTTAGAAACTGGTTCAGAAGGCTTCTATTTTTATACTGCAGTCAGTTTGATACCAGTTGCTGTATATTGTTTTTTTTTTCTAATTGAATTTTCAGTAAATTTGTACTATTTTATTTTTAGCACATCTGGAAAAACTGTTAATTATAAACCTAAATCTTTTTGTTTTTCTCTACAGAACCCAAGCTTGACGAAGGAGCAAAGTGAATGATGTCCATGTTGTATATCTCGACCATGTCACAATATGTTATATTTAATAAAAAGAAAGTGGAGTGAAATGTGATGCTCTGGCTGTCAGTTGCTTTGATAGTTTCCGGAGAATGTGACGGTAAAGCTGCTCTAGGTAGCAGTATCACCTCTGACTGCACGGGGGCAGCACATCAAGAGGGTTCAGCCCCCAGGAGCTTCCATCGGGTTTGTTCATCCAACAAAAGCTAAGGAGTGAAACTGCAGCTCCTGTCTGGTTTAAAAATAAAATCCATGACTTGATTTGACATCAGTGACAACTGGATGTGGATTTTTATGTTCCTTGTCAGGTAAAAATGGTTAAGCCACAAATGTATCCATAATTAAGGGTGTGGTGTTGTGATGACTGCCTGTAGCTAATGGCTAGCTCTCATCACTTAATACTGTCTTGGATATCTGTGAATGAAGACCTAACAGAGCAGAGTTATTCTCATTTGAAAGATATATAATGGCTTCTGAAGCCAATATATTAAGAGATCACTGTGAGCTGTTTTTAGATTGACCTTGAAGGGTTTGAGAGGCAAAGTTTTAACAAAGCGGCTACTTCTACTGGTTGACAGCCGTTCACCAGAGGACACCGACTGGACTGCTCATCAGTCTGTCTTTCAGCAACTGGGTCCCCTGAGCGAACTTTACCTGTTTCCCTGCTTCAGCATACCTGATTCAAATGAATGGGCCATTAACAGACCTGGATGACAAGGTGGTGGTGATTGATTCATTTGGAATCAGGTGTGCTGAAGCAGGGAAACATCTAAGACATGCAGGACAGCGGCCCTGGAGTCCTGACACCCCTGCCTTAGATCATTTCAGGACCCTTTAAAGTCAACTAACCAGGACACGAGCCAATGACATCCGGAAACGAGCACTTCTGGACCTCTGCTGGAACCTGCAGTTCCTCAGTCTGCCACTTAGGGGCCGAGGCTGGTTGGCTTGGTCTACCTGTGGGAACCAGTGGCTGGTCTGGGCCCATGAGCGACAGGCCATGAGTTCCAGTGGAGCTCTGCTAGTCTGCGTTTCAGCCCTGGCTGAAAAGTAAATTTTAAAACCTCAGTCCAAGTTTAAAGCATTGCATGTAGTACCTGTAATAATGTTTTATGTAGGACTGAGAAGCCTTAAAAAAAAAAAATCCTATTCAATGTTTTATGCTGGTGCACTTATTTCTCCAATTTCTGTCAAATAGTAGTGAAACACACAATGAAAATAAGGTACTTGAAGCCTGTTTACTCTCCCAGAACACAGGAGCTGCCGAATGTTAAGTGTATTTATTTAGATTTAGCTGGAATTCACCAACTGACAGTGAGCCAAATGTTGGCTGACCTAGATGGAAATTGGCTGTCACACTGAATTATTTTTGAGTGCAACATTATGACAAGGTCAGAGATGAATTTAATCCTCCAGGATGAGTAAAAAATCCAAAATAGTACAAGAAAGTCTCCGTTTCCATCCGACCAGATGCTTAAAATGTAAAGATTGTGTAGCTTGTTCTTTGAAGCTGAAGCTGAAATTTCATGTCACTTATTTTCCAGAGATGCAAAAGCTGATGAGAAACAGAAGCAGCATGTTAAAAACAGGAAATTCAGAGAGGGTCTAGTAAACCGTTTATGATGCGACATGCCTGCTTGGAGGAACTGTACTTCAAATATTTATGTATATGCATGCTTGCTGAGCCTGCTGCACTTCAGTATTTGCTTCTGTGGGAATAGAGAAGAAGCTGCCATATGCAGTCACGTAGCAGACCACAAAAACAACAAGATGGCACTGAATTTTGGGGAACAAGTCAGGAGTCCAGTGAATTGGGTCGACATTTTGGTATCTTAAGCGGGAGTCGTCACAAGTGTCAAAGATCAGTTTTAATTTTAAATAAAATCACCAACACATGATCTGCAGGCGGTTAGTAAGAGCTCGAATAGAAAAAATCTTTTTTATTATTGATGCATCATCCAAATAAAACTCTGAACAAGTCATCCACACAGTTGAAAAGAGTCAAACAGTGGCACGAGAATATAAAGACAAAAAAGTAAGGCAAGTTTTTACAAAAAAAGTGTGATTCATCGATAAATATGACAGACAAATTAAAAAGGCACAAGGTATACAGTATATTTATAGATATATTCATAAAAAAAGACCATGCAGGCACATAAGGATGGAATGGGATTGTTCTCAGTAGAATTAGATGGAGTGACATCCTGTTACTAAGATCATGAAGGTTTTTAGTGGCGTCTGGGCCTGAGACGTACTGAAGACAAAAAATACTGACTTGAGGTAAGCTGCATTTAAGTCCAAGTATTCTGGAAATAACTGAAAAGCTTTCGCTATGGCTTTAGGGAGACTTCCCCTATTATTGTTAACTTTTTAAAAGCGAATCCTGTTAAGCCACTAATACAAAAAAAAAAAAGTCTTTGGTTGAAATGAGAATCAGTGAAAACCATTGTACTACTGCAGGAAGTGAAAGTGTTCAATTATTTGCCTGTTCTTTCAACATCTGACCACCAGGCGGCAGCAAAGTACCATAAACGTGTACTTGAACCCTTAAAAGCAGAAGACAGAAAAAAAACAAACAAACAGGTGAAACATCCAGAAAAGAAAAGTCTTAAACTTTGCCTGATATGAGCGAAAGATTGAGATTTGAATGAATGAGAGGATCAAAACTCAATCTGAATCCAGAGAGACGGGTGGGGGGAGAGGGGGTGTTTCTGGGAGTGTCTGAATCCAGTGTTGGCACCTCATCACAAGACGGATGGATTTATTGTCTTTTGAAGGAAGGCCAGCTTCTCAGAGCATGAACGACTGCGTGTGTTTGAAATCTTGGGGCTGTGGGGGACAGAAACAAGTATTAGTACAGAAATATTACAGTCTGATGTATTTCCCCAGAATGATGGTTTTTTATTTATTTTATTTTTTTAAAAAGCCAAAAAGAAACACTCACTTCTTGGGGTGGTGGAATGTAGTTGACATTGGACCTGGAAGTCAAAGAGACACGGTGAGTACAATCATTTCGCCGCATCTTAAATCAGATGCAGTATGTACATCATAAATGACACCATGTGGACGACAAACACAACGTCTGAGCTGTAATTATGCATCCAGCGGGAGAGACAAACGTGCACGTGTACAGCAGCCGAGCAAAAGTTGGGCATTCGGATTTTTGCTCGTCTCTGTGGAAAACAAGGGAAGTTTGAATTTTACATGCGGCTGTAAGTCGTAACATTTCTGACTGAAAGCTGCACCCCGGCAGTAACGGTCAGCGTTTAAGTATCTTCCGTTGTAAACTTTTATCTTTTATGCAAAGCCAACTGTCGTCTGGCCTCGGGGACTACCATTAATGTCAATGCAGCACATTTGTGTCTTTTTAATTCTATTTATATTATATGTGTAAAAAGCCGTTTTATGTTGATGCTCATTTATTTACTTGAAATCCAGGAATCAGTCAGCTTATTTTTAAACCTTTCTTCCATTAGTGTATTAAGTCAGAATTTCAAGAAAACATCAGAAGCAGAATTTAAGTTTTTTTTCCTAATTGATTGAATAATTGATTTTCTGAAACTGATTCTAAAAAAGGATTAATTTATTAGCACCAGTTCTGTCATTTTGATGCTCTTTATAGCTGTTTTCCATCTCAAAATTGGATGTGCCTGAAAAGAAGAAACGAGCTAGATGACTGATAGCAGAGGGAATCTGCTTACCAGCACTTCCACGGCTCTGTATTTAACGCTTCATCCTGTTAGTTTAATCCAAACGAAAAAACCGCCGTGACTAGAATTTCTGACCTCAACAGTGGGTTGTGTCGGGGCCATTTCTTGGCCGGGTTCAGTGATTTCTCGGGCTCCACTCTGGTAATTAGATTTAGGCTCTTATGGCTGTAAATTAGTCCTCATGTGTCACACTCACGTGTCTTCGGTTCTGTGCAGGGTTTGGCTGCTGATGTGGGCTGCACCGTGACATTCAGAGATCCAAAATGACCTGGGGGTTGAGGGGGGGTGGGGGGTCAAGACTGGTTTTAACAGGAATGGAGTCACCTCAGATTCATACAGCACATCATACTGGAGTTGGGGGTGGAGGGGGTTATTATGAAATATTAAATGATTTATAAAGAGGTGCTGGAGAACTGACTTGTGTACCTGTTTTGCTGGTCTAGTGAACTGGGAGGTTTGCTCTGTCGTTTCATATTTCCGTCTGTATTCAGGTCATTGCTGCTTTCAGGTAGTTTTCCTTTTACTCTGAATATTTAAATCATTGGCTGTAAAAAAAACGCTCATAGGTTTCGATGCTCACTCAGATGAATGACTACTCTCTGTGAGACGCGGCCAAAAAACAGTTAGTCAGTAAAGGTGGGATAAGCGATTTCTGGATGCCGTCACGTCTGTTGATATTTGAACAAAAACATATTAGCAACTCTGGAGAATTGCTTACCCCACCTTTAAATAATCCAGAAATACCTGATTAATTTGTTACTTTGAGGAACATTTCTAGCTGATCAGTCTACCTGACAACTGTATCCCATAATACAGAAGCAATTCACCGTTTTCTCTTTTCTCAACTGTGGGCCTTCTCGTTTTGCAAAATATCCTGCAGAAAATTCACCTTGCAGAAATCTATACGCACTCCCTCCTACCAGCCACAACATTAAAGGCTGCCAGGTATTAAAATACAGTCATGGAAAAAATTATTAGACCACCATTTTTTCTTCACTTTCTTGTTCATTTTAATACCTGGTACCACTAAACGTCATCATGTGACTAAAACAGACAGAAAAGAAAACACTGAATGCATAAAAGCAGTGTTTTTGGCAGTACAACGCCATAGCTATTGATGTAAAAACTTAAGTGATTTAGGTTATAATCAAGAAAACCATGGAAAATGGTAAGATATCAGCTCTTAAATAAAACTCTTATGAGCAATCTTTGTGGTAATCGTTATGTTTGTCCAAACAAATGTACCTTTAGTTGTACCAGGCATTAAAATGAACAAGAAACTGAAGAAAACAAGGGTGGTCTAATAATTTTTTCCATGACTGTATATTGTCCTGCTGGGTAATCTTGGGTCCAAGCACACATACAGATTAGAGCTGAGCGATTTTTATCGATATTCTATCGAGTATCGATTTTTCAGCCGCGAGTATCGATATTCTAAGCTTCTTTCAAAACCCCCGTGTCCCACCATTTAAAAGCTTGCAAGCAACAATTTGCACTGTTTAAATAAACGAAACTATTTTTCTCAACAAATCTTTTATTCATTTTGTCCAGCATTTTAGTTCAATTAATTCAAATAAAGTCATTGGAACACTCACAATATGTCACCAAAATCACTTTGTCTGCTTTAAAATCTTTTGGAAAATGATGTAAATGTATTGTAAGATGAATATCGATATATATCGTATCGTGAGCCGAATATCGTGTATCGTATCGCGAGATTAGTGTATCGCTACAGCCCTAATACAGATGTTAATTAGACATCTAAACATTGTTGCGGTCAAAGTTAACTCCCAAACTGCAAAAACTACTCAGAAGAACAGTTAGAAGAACCTAAGATCCTGACTTTGCCTCCAAACTCCCTCGTCTGGATTCTGACTGTAACCGGTCTACATATTTTTGCATAATATTTACTGAAGGAAATGATGGGCTGTTGTCAAAAACACCCTTAAAGCACACCCGTAAACCAAACCAGCCTCACAGGTACAAAAATGAGCGCACCTTTATCTAATGATGAATGAATTGCGATAAATGATGATTTGCCAGCATCAAAGCTTCAGACACATGCAGCCAGTCACATGCAGCAATCCAAAAAAAACCCTGTTATCAAAATCCAAACCCAGAGCCTTCGATCGCAGTGAAAGAACACATGACAGACGTTTTATATACTAAATCTCCTCAGCCATTGTCACCAATGCTGGCTCAAAGTTTATTTGTTGTAGTGCTGCATAATATAATTGAATTAGTGCCAACTCTCCTCTGGGGAACTGGACTTCCTGCTGCCTCCAGCTTAGGCCCCGTAAAGATCTTTAATTATCCGACACAGCGCACAGTTTCAGGT
The DNA here is from genome assembly GCA_018398805.1 of Hirundichthys speculiger. NCBI lineage: Eukaryota > Metazoa > Chordata > Actinopteri > Beloniformes > Exocoetidae > Hirundichthys > Hirundichthys speculiger. The sequence goes on along the minus strand of JAGFBZ010002408.1, from coordinate 1,415,156 downwards.
TTAACAGAAAATTGATCAGTTTGGTAATGCATATGTATACTTTTACCACCCCCTTTACTTTTTATACGTTTCTGGCTGCTGCTTCTGTTCTAAAACAGATTCATGGTCAGTCGTAGGCATGTGTAGCATTAACAGGATGGTTTCACTGTTTTGTTGATTTTTTTTTTATTTTTAGTTTTTATGAAGGCAGAGCTGCACACAGGATTTGCCTTCCTCTGTACATTTGTGCATCAGATATCACATCACATTGTCTTTGAGTCTTTGGGAAGAAGCCTGTTCTATAAATAGGAAGTTGACACTGACAGCTCCAGTTAGCTCAGCGGAGATAAGCATCAGACTTTAACCCAGACAAAGAGCTTTTGCATCGGCTTCAAAAAGGAGAGAGCGCAACGCTGCCTCTCCATCAAACTCAGGGCAGTAACGAGGCCGTAATCGAATAACGGGGCCGGGGCGAGTTTGGCCAGTCGCTCGAGGACGTGCGTTTACGTCTGCGGTTCTTTGGCTCTGCAGCCAGACAGGCATCGAAGCCTCCTCGTGGCCCCTCCAGTGCTGCGTTTTGCTGTAATGGCGAGCAAAACGCTCTGCGCCGGCGAGCCCTCGCGCCATATCACAATCTCATTCTTCAATTTCTGAATCATCCATTTCAAATTACCCTTCCAATCAGTTTAATTGCCTGCAATCATTTCTGCTGCCAATATTGTCCTCCTTGCTGATTAACAGCCAGTAATTATTCCATAATTATGTTGCACTGATTTGCCCCCCCCCCCCTAACAATTTTTTTTTTTTTTTTTTGGGGATCATTTGTCTGGCTACATTTTAAAAATAATTTCAACTGGTGTACATAGACTTTAATTTGAAAAATAAAGCCAAGCGGCAAATACTTGACTCATGGTTTTACATCTGTTGGTGCCAATCACCCAGTAAGCTGGAACACACACACACACACAGACACACACAGACAGACACACACAGCTGTCGCTCTGCACTGTCCTGACTCAGCACACAGACAGCGCAACAATCCATCCACCCCCCGAAAGATATTAGGGTTGGTTTCCATCAATGTTAATGCGATCACAGAGCTCTTACCTTCCTCTGTGCTCTGCTGATGGTCGAGTCGCGGCCGCGCAGGGGAGGAAAACAGAGTCCAGGTCAGACAATCAAAAAAAAACAAACAAAAAAAAAACACTTGTTTGTTCGTGCGAGCGGGAAACCAAACTCACGGGTGAAGAAGCCGTTGCGGTGCAGGAGGAGCCCCCCGCACCCGCAGACCACCACGACCAGGCAGATCACCACCACCGCCGCCACCACGGCTGTGACGTTCACGTCCTCTGCAAAGGAGATGGGAAGGAAGCAGGTTGGTCACGATTTCAATAGTCTAATGTCTTTGCTGTATTTTATTAAGATCATAAAAGCGTTTCCATCTTAACTACAAGGACAAAAGACGTTATTAGCTTATGAGTTGGTCCAAAGTTCTAGAGGAGGACCTTCACGACTGTGTGAGGTGACCCAACAATGTGTGCAGGGCACCTCAGGAGAGCGAGCACGAAGGTCATCATATATTAACGGGAGGCCGAGATAAATCTGGGGAGCGTTTCCGCTCCGCTGCTTCCTTGATTTCGTCCGGAGCTGAAAGGTGTGAGAGGAGGAGGCAGGATGAAGTGTGCAAACGTGCAGAACACAAACGCACCTATTGTCATGCGCTGGCCCTCGCACGTCTTGGCCGTTCCTACTCCGTTCGATGCCTTGCACTTGTAGTGGCCGGTGTCTTCTTTGGCCACAGCTTTAAACTCCTGCACAGGGGGAAGGAGAAGAAGAGCTTTAAGGGCCAATTCCAATTCCTGCCTTAACCCTCAAGCTGAACCCTCACCCTTAACCCTCAGTCTTGTGGCCCTAAATCTTGGCCCTCCAAAGTAAGTGTAAGGTACGGAGCCCCTCTGGTGACATTTGATAAAATAAATAATAATGCGTGGCCACAAAATAGTTAATACGTGGCCACAAGATAATAACGCGTGGCCACGAAATAGTTAATATGTGACCACAATAACGCGTGGCCACGACGTAGTCAATACGCGGCCACAAGATAATAAAGCGTGGCCACGAAATAGTTAATACGTGGCCACAAGATAATAACGCGTGGCCACGAGATAATAACGCGGGGCCACGAGATAGTTGATACGTGGCCACAAGATAATAACGCGTGGCCACAAAATAGTTAATACGTGGCCACAAGATAATAACGCGTGTCCACAAAATAGTTAATACGTGGCCACAAGATAATAACGCGTGGCCACGAAATAGTTAATATGTGGCCATGGGATAATAACGCGTGGCCACGAAATAGCTAATACGTGGCCACAAGATAATAACGTGTGGCCACGAAATAGTTAATACGCGGCCACAAGATAATAACGCGTAGCCACGAGATAATAACGCGGGGCCACGAGATAGTTAATACGTGGCCACAAGATAATAACGCGTGGCCACGGGATAATAACGCGGGGCCACGAAATAGCTAATACGCGGCCACAAGATAATAACGCTTTGCCACGAGATAATAACGCGGGGCCACGAAATAGTTAATACGTGGCCACAAGATAATAACGCATGACCATGAAATAGTTAATACGTGGCCACAAGATAATAACGCGTGGCCACGAAATAGTTAATACGTGGCCACAAGATAATAACGCGTAGCCACGAGATAATAACGCGGGGCCACGAGATAGTTAATACGTGGCCACAAGATAATAATGCGTGGCCACGAGATAGTTAATACGTGGCCACAAGATAATAACGCGTGGCCACGGGATAATAACGCGGGGCCACGAAATAGCTAATACGCGGCCACAAGATAATAACGCTTTGCCACGGGATAATAACGCGTGGCCACGAGATAGTTAATACATGGCCACGGGATAATAACGCGTGGCCACGAGATAGTTAATACGTGGCCACGGGATAATAACGCGTGGCCACGAGATAGTTAATACGTGGCCACGGGATAATAACGCGTTGCCACGAAATAGTTAATACGTGGCCACAAGATAATAACACGTGGCCACGGGATAATAACGCGGGGCCACGAAATAGCTAATACGCGGCCACAAGATAATAACGCTTTGCCACGGGATAATAACGCGTGGCCACGAGATAGTTAATACATGGCCACGGGATAATAACGCGTGGCCACGAGATAGTTAATACGTGGCCACGGGATAATAACGCGTGGCCACGAGATAGTTAATACGTGGCCACGGGATAATAACGCGTTGCCACGAAATAGTTAATACGTGGCCACAAGATAATAACACGTGGCCACGAGATAGCTAATACGTGGCCACAAGATAATAACGCGTTGCCACGAGATAATAACGCGGGGCCACGAAATAGTTAATACGTGGCCACGGGATAATAATGCGTGGCCACGAAATAGCTAATACGTGGCCACAAGATAATAACGCGTAGCCACGAGATAACGCGGGGCCACGAGATAGTTAATACGTGGCCACAAGATAATAACGCGTGGCCACGAGATAGTTAATACGTGGCCACAAGATAGTAACACGTGGCCACGAGATAATTAATGCGTGCCCACGAGATAATTATAGTAGCCATTTCCACGCAGAGATTGTACTCTGCTTTACTTTAACCAACAAACATGGACACTTTTGACTTAATTTCATTTTATTTTTAAATATAGGAATGAATTACAATGACATTCTTAAGGCACTTGCGGTTAAGCATGGAGTATTGCTTAGCAAGAGACACTTAATTCGGCTGCTCAACATGTTAACTATCTCGTGGCCACGCGTTATGGCCATGCATTATTATCTGGTGGCTGCGCATTTTTTTTTTTTTTATCAAATGTCACCAGAGGGGCTCCATAGTAAGGGCTATCTCGTGACTTAGAAATGGGACACCCCTTGAGTGCAGTTACGTCTTCAAACTGCGGGGGGCGGCCTTACGACAAATCTACGTCCAATCTGTCAAGAAAACGACAACGACGAAGAAGGAGAACAAGAAGAAGACGTAGAAGAAGAATAAGATAATATAAACATATATAACGAAGATAGTAAGATAGCTTCATAACATTTATATCTTTATTAACTATGAAAATACGTACATTTGTAGCTAGCTTTTTTCGGCGCCATTCTTTTCAAAGACATCTTGGCGAAAATACGCAATGCCTTCTGGGTAGCCCTTACTTCCAAGGGTGGTGCCGGAGAATCTCAATACTGAGGGCGATACAGCCCTCAAACTTGTCCCTCAACTTGACTTTCTAAGAATCGGGACAGCACTTACACTTCACGGGAGCGCACATTTTTGAGATTGATTGGAATTCACCAATCAGACGTCTCTTCATCTCCTCTCCCTCTAAATTAAAAGGTGACATGCAAAGAGATGAACTCCCCCTTATTTTTTTTGTGTGGGTTTTTTCACCGTCTCACCAGAACTCCCGTCTGTAAGTTGATCAGATAGGTGGCGTTGGCTTGTCGGTTCGTATCAATCGGCACGTCATCCTTGTACCAGTAGTATTTGGCAGGCGGGATGCCGTGCTGGTCCGAACAGCGCAGCTGCACCACTGAGCCCGTCACCGCCGACCTGGGGATCTCGCAGGATGGGATGTCCGGGGGCACTGAGCGACAGGATTAACAAAAAAAAATGAGCGCGACAGCGTGAATCCAAGCAAGTCTACAAGTCTTAACGGTCCGAAGGGAAGGTACCTAGGACTTTGAGCGTGACTTTGGTCTCGCCCAGGTTGACGGAGTCAAGAGAAGGCGCTGATCTCGCAGCGGTACTCTCCCGCGTCGTCCTGGGTCACCCTTTTCAGTTTGACCGTTGCCCCGGAAATGGACGCCTCGGCCTTGAAAGGGACCTGTCACGAAAGAGAAACATCCAGATGGCATTACTTGTGTATTAACAATATAAATACAGTTTTCCCCAATTTGAACAGATGTATTTGAACTTTTTTTAACAGGAAAGTCATCCAGGAAGACATCCATCCTGATGTGCACAAGTAGCAACCACTGCTTCTCTTTCTGGATCCAGTTCAGTCCGAACTATGACTCTTTCATACCCCTGATTAAAAAAATATGTGACGTCAAAGCCAAGATGACCTCTGACCTCCAGTTAAACGGAAGCCTGCTGGTTACATTTCACATTTACGATTCATCAGCAAACACGTGACGGCATGTTTGCCATCTCAGAGCTCCAAACAGAGCGGGCCGGAGAGGAGGCAGCGGGTCAAACGCATTTTAACTCAGTCACATTTGAGGGCATCACTAAAAATAACTGACCCGCTGAACGTTTCTGGGCGATCCATTATTTATCCGCCCGTCAATTCACACGGTCAACCGCAACGGCGGGAGACATGGCCACCAGAAGCGGGTTAACCTTTTTTCACGCCCTCAAATTCAGTGACACGTGGTTTATCTATCTTTCTTCCCTCCTCTTACGTAGGCCACTCCTTCCAGAAGGTACTTCAGGCTGATTAAAAACAAACGCCCTGCTCGTCGACAACAAGGGGGATGGAAGGACGACATCTTCCTCTCTCACCTCTGAACTCCTCGTTGAAGTACACGAAGGAGACATCTTTCCCCTTCTTCTTCCACTCGATGCGAGGGTTCTGGTCCCGCTCCGTGTGGAACACACACGACAGTTCTGCATCTACGGAGGGGGAGCGGGACCAATGAGATGTTTTCCTCCACGCCGCCGAAGGATCAGTGACATTTTTAACTGCTCGTTCTATTTATAGCCATCTGGTTTACTCTGTCAGAGAGAATCAAATTGAAATATCGTCCTCTTCTCCTGTCTCACCTGAGAACTCGTCCACTTCCACTTCATGTTTGTTGGTTGTTACTGTAACAGGAGCAGAGGGGGAACCTGGAGAAGAGGAAGGGGGGGGAGAAGTGGGGGATTAAAACAAAAAAAAGAGAGAGAGAGAGAGATGAGAGCAGCACAGAACGTGATATCACTCGTCGTCCATTAGGGAGACATGGAAATTGGGTAAAGTGCTTCACGTGCCCGCCAACTGCCAGAGGAGAATGCTTAATTTCTGTCTCCATGTTAGACTCAGCAGGCATCTTTCTCCAGAAGGTCTGAAGAAAAGGCAGGATTACTCCGTCTCCTGTCCTAATCCTGCCGGGTTAAGGAACAGCCTGCCGTAAATTTATTTAAACCCAGGTTAGATTGAAGTCAACCGAGCATTTCGGCAGCGGTTGGTCCGGATTAACCTGATGTATGGAGGGCATCCCCTCAGCCATCTGCGTGTCATACCATGTATGCAGGCGGATGGGGGGGGGGGCTGATTTCCCTGTGAGCTGATTGGTTTATGGGGTGGATTAGTCTGGTCATCCTGCTATTAAAAGGAAGGCTAAATGACTATGAAGGCTACCTGCGGGTGAAATGGCAGCCGGGCCGAGCCAGAGCTTTAAGATAAAAGTGACATCCCCTGGCTGAAAAAAAAAAAAAAAAAAAAAAAGACTGAGGAATACGAAACGAAAATAAATAAATAAATGATCTGACTGAAAGTGGTGCATTTTTGAAATGAGATCATAAATGTTGAATGCACCACTGGGACGCTCACTTTGAGCATTAAGGCCTGAACTTTTCCCCGCTGAGCGCGCGCGCTCTTAAGCCATTGTTTCACGCAAACAAGGTCTAAATTTATTTTAAAAATAAAAAAATCAAAATGAATTCACTGTCACAAGTCCTCCGCTTCCCTGTTTGTCAGTAACTTCCTGCGCCGCTGTGCTCCATTGTTACTAGAGTACCGCCAGTCACAGAGGCCCCCCCATCCCGGTGGAGGGAGGGGTGCTGAAGGAAAGTACAGACAAAAGACAGGAAGATCGGGATATAAATGCGAGGCAGGTCAAATGTTCGTACGAGCTGACCATTCAATATGCACCAACTCTGAAGTGCTATTTTTGAACTGGCTGCATAGAAAGCAGCCAATACAAAAATAATGTGGCATAAAGCGAGTCTGTTAAAAGCTTTTTCTCTGACGTTGGACCAGCTTCGCTTTTCCCTCCTCCCTCCACTGCGCCGTGTGTTGACTTGCGGCGGTTTAACAGGATTATGGTAACTTTGGCTTGCGTACCTTAACACCCTCAGAGCAGCACCATCTCACCAGAGGGTGGACAAGAGGAGGGCGGAGACGACAATCAGATTAAAGGGGGGGGGGGGACAAGAATGGACGATCAAGGAGAGATGAGTTTCCTAAGAATAGCATACAAATGGAGGTTAGGCGAATGGGGGGTGGGGGGGGGGGACTAGACCTGCAGGAGCATGAATAAAAGAGACAGCGGGACTGAAGGCGGGGGAGATCCTCTCCGACAGCGGGGCTGTGAATGGGAGAAGCTCCTGTCACACGGTGTGAAACCAGGCCCGCCGCCACCTTGAAGGGTGCGTCTCCACTAAAGTGGAAACGTAGCTGGGGTGACAACATTAACGCACACACATCAAATCACGAAATGAGCAAAGAGGCTCCGCGTCAGCCCCCCCCCCCTCCGCGTCCTGCGTCTCCACCATGAACGCTGTCATCTTACGTGACCTCTATTAAGCTGCAAAGACATGGAAGCGGAGGATGAACACATGGCCTGTTCAGATCATTTCACAGCTGCACGGTGGCCGACGCTAACCTAGTTTAGCTTGAAGCAGCCTTCCTGTCCAAGAAGTCAACGCGCAAAGTTACTCTGCTTCAGCACGCAAACGTTATTTCAAAAGTTACATCCCTGCAATTAGGGCTGTAGCGATACACTAATCTCGCGATACGATACGATATATTTGGCTCACGATACGATATATATCGATATCCATCTTACAATACATTTACATAATTTTCCTGAAAGATTTTAACGGGACAAAGTGATTTTGGTGACATCTTGTGAGTGTTCCAATTACTTTGTTTGAATTAATTTGAACTTAATTACACATTATATGGTGGAAAACGCCGGCCTTTAGGCAAATGCTGGGACAAAATGAATAAAAGACAATAGGATAGCGGGGCTCCATCGCGTTCACCATGCGCCTAAAACCTGGCGTTTTCAAACCACTGAACACCGGTCTCAAATCCTGACAAATAAAGTAGGCAATGGACTAATTTTCTGCGACCTAGGTGAAGTAGATGAAAACTGTCCAGCGTGGTTTGTTTCGGATCGCGCCGCAACTTCTTGGGCTAGCTCCCAGTTAGCATTACTTGTTTCGGGTGGTGACTTTCAGGTGGGCTCGAAGGTTGGTGGTATTTCCAGAGTACTTCACGTTTGTGTGACACAGCTTGCAAACCGCCATACTTTTGTCTAAATCTTCGCTTTCCTTTTTCTTTTTAAAACCGAACTGCTCCCACACTTTAAGCACGGAGACGCTGGGTTTATACTCGCCGCCATTCTCCTGACTGGCTCAGCTCTAGCTGGAAGAGAAAGATGCTAGCTTCTGGATAACTTGTTCAAAATGTTCTACAGCGACACTAGCGGCTGGAGGACTTATTGGCTCTTCCTGCATGACACAGGGGTTTTGAAGGGATCTTAGAATATCGATACCCGCGGCTGAAATATCGATACTCTCTGGGGAAATAAAATATCGATATGTATCGCAAAATCGATAAAATCGCCCAGCCCTAACCGAATTGTGGACATCACGCAAACGTTATTTCAAAAGTTACATCCCTGCAATGGTGGAAGGCAACTTGCTCAATTCATCGCTCAAACATTTCCACGTCACTGTACTTAAACTTCCAATCCTCTAAATGTCAGAGGGAAATACTGCACCGTCCGACTCAGATATACTTAAATGGCTTATCTTTAAGATGAAGTACTCACCTCTACCCCCTTTTAAGCTCACAATAAACCTAACAATTGAATTCCCCTTTCAGGCCATTAAAATACTCTTCAATTCATCTAACAACAAAGGAAAATCAAAATAGCATATGACTTCAAATGTCAACACAATGCCAAAGCTTTAAATCAGCAGTTACCAGCCTTTTGAGGAAGCCAAAAAGCCTTGGGATCACTTACTTGGAGCTTTGGGATCAGAACCAAACAGTATGATCCTGTGAGCTTTAGACGCCAGATGCTAGAAGAAACCACAGATGCACATTATTCTGACCAAAAAAAGGCTCAGAGGTACTCTTGTCTTGTCTCTGGGGAATTCTTTGTAAGGAATGCGCAAATGACTGAATTTGATCTTATCCAAACCTAAACAAGATGTTTTGGCGCCCAAACCAACACCGTCCTGTGTTTTATTCCCCAGTCACCCCTCCAACTATGGATTTATCTCTTAGCCGGAAAGGAAGACAAGCGGGGAATGTTAACGAGGAAATTTTGACATATTGGATTAAAGAGGGAAAAAAAAAGAGAGAGACTGGTGACTGGATTGAAATTTTACCTGTAAAAATCTGTACACTACACAAGATTAATGGCTGTTGAGAGTCAGACAACAAAGCAAACTACAAGTGATCCCTTATTTTTCACAGTTAATGGGGACTGGCGCCCCCCGTGAAAATCAAAATTTGCGAACGGGAACCGGAGCCCCCCGGAGCATAAATAACGTGTTTAAAATATGTTTAAAAACCGCAAAAAAGTAGCGAAGCACTGCAGCGAAACAAGACAAAGGCTCAACTGTGGTCTTTCTGTTTCCTTCACAGCCTCTGGTCTCTGAACCGTAGTAAAGAAACCGCTGCTATTGTGCTATTTTTGGCTCGTAATTAGCGGCTAACACGCTAACAACAACAAAAGAAACAGTCGGTTTTTCTCTGTATGGAACGAGCACTTTATTCTGGCACTGCAGGAACTTGTTACATCACACAGGTTGTATTGTTCCGTTCCTGTCAGTTAACAGAGAATGGCCACGGTTATATGATGTTTTTTAATTCAGAATTCGTTATTCTGAATTAAATAATTCAGAATTAAACTATTTTCCTTCGAGTTTACATGGAAATAGTAATTCCGAATTGGGGTTTACATGGAAAACACGTTTCATCTGCTTTATCTAATTCCGCTTAAGGTCTGGGGGTTGGGAAGGGTTCTGATTGGATAGGGAGGCGGACATCTTTACGTATTTACGTCTATTTACTCGATTAGCAACAACATGGACAAAAACCACATTATTAGCATCCTTTTTGGATTTGTTTTGATTTTATTTTGAAGCAGCAGCACGACAACATCATGTCGATGATTTTCTTTTGTGTGCTGAGGAAAAAACAAGCCCAGCGTGGAATATAAGCGTCATCGCGACAGACGGGCAAGGGAACTAGCATGCGCAGAAAGATCGGAATTCATTTAAAGCGGAATGAGTGTTTACATGACGACGGAATTATTCTATTCAGATTTAAAATCAGAATAAACCAGCCACTTACTTCGGAATTAAGTTTAATTCGGAATGGACATTTTCATTCGGAATTAGGTGTTTACATGGTAATTTTTAATCGGATTTAATTTTAATTCTGAATTAAAGAGGAATTAAACTTCCCATGTAAATGCACTCCACTTTTCATCTAACCCTGTTTTCGTTCTGCCGTCCCATGACACACACACACACTACATTACCCATAAGGCCACACCATTACCCATAAGGCCACCTTTTTACAGGGGCCGGGCTGGCTCACAACATTTCTTCGCTGAGAGAACGCACACAACATCCTGTGATGTTTTCCACGATTTTTTCTTGATTTTTTTAAATTATATTATATATTTCTGAAAAATCCGCGAATAACTAAAACCTGTGGAACTTAAAGCGGTGCTAATTGGCAAGGGATCACTGTAATGAGGGTCAAGGTTTCAAGAAGAAGACGTCTTCCAGAAAGGTCATGATCTGGCCCAAACCATCACTGGGAACCAGTATCATCTGTTGTAATGGGTATCAGATCACTAGCCAGATCTAGTGGTGAGAATCAGCTCCTATCAGCAGCACCAGGCCGGGAGCTGGACCAGAACTGGCACCCAGAAATAGCCCAAGACACGCCGCTTAGCGGGGCTGAGATAAGGACGCGGCCACGGAGACGGAGATGTGTCAGGCCGAGCGTCAGAGCTGGACGAGAGAAAGAAGATTTACGAAGCACGTACAAATCCCAACATCCAGGAAGCGGCTCATATAGGTCACGTTAAGTTATTCATGCACATCACAGCGGCAAGTCTCCGGTGGCCCTCCGGTATGGCATCAGAGATAACCAGCACGGCAATTAAACACTTCTGCCACAGCTTGGGCCTGCCTCTGACTTTGAAGCGTGTCTAACTATAGCATCGGCTCGCGCAGGCAAACAAGCAACACAAACACACGGTTAGTGAACGGCATTAACATCAAGAGAAACACTGCGACAGCTTTAACTCAGAGGGACAGCAGCCGCCTTTGCTCGGGCAGAAAATAGAGAAGGATGGCAACGCTCGCGCCTTGGCACGTGCTTCGTTCCCATTATGTGGTCCGTTACAGGGTGTTGTCGGGTGTTGCCAGGGCTGTGCCGAGGTCAAAAAGCACGGCGACGGGATAATTAAGGCACTTATTCAAATTAACAGAGAGCAAATGAAGGAGGGAGGGAGATGGACCCGTAGGAAATCTCCTGCCTGGCTGTGTGATATAGATAACACGGATGGCACATGTTTCAAGGCCGCAGGGTGGAAGAGAGAGTGTGTTTCTGAACAAAGCTGGTCTGTGTGACTGAAACACAGCGAGCAACAGCTGTCCCAGTCAGATACAGTGTGTGTGTGTGTGTGTGGGTGTGTGTGTGGGTGTGGAGATGTTGGATGTCTTGCCACAGAGACCCACCCAGATCATTTCCTCAAGGTTTTTCTTAACAGTCGCAAAAGCTCGGTTATATTGACTCCTGTCAGGAGCCAGATGGTTAATTTTTTAGTTTTTTTTCTGTCAGATTAATCACAGAAAAGGCACACCTCTGACCTCGCCACTCCCACGTCATGACAGGTGGCGATACGTGGACAACTAGAGGAAAATGTGCGTCACTCACTCCCACTGTCTCATCACATCCATCACTCCTCTGCTGCTGCTGCCTCGCTGAATTCCTAACGGCACTTTTCCCTCCTCATGACTGTGACATGGCAGGATAATCCAGGAGAGTTTGATTTAAAAATTAATCTCTTTGCTTGTTTTTTTTTTTTTTACCTTTCAGTTTCCCTGGCAGCATCCCAGGAAAGACAGCGTGCCACTAAGGAAAGTTTCTGCTGATAACCCAGTGGCTGACCTCACGGCGGGCGCTCACCCACCGCCAGACTGAGGTGGCACCGGGCCAGCGTAACTTTAGGGCCAACGTGTCTGCGTCGTGACCACGGCCCACTCTCACAGAGGGGGCTTTGACTGCCAAATAAAGACATTTATCTGATGTTTAGTTTTTTAGGATCAACATTAAAAAGAAAAGCACCCACTTTTATTTATCACTCCTCAAAAAAAAAAGCTGGAAGTCTAAAGCATCACATTAAATTGCTGGATGTTCATCCTGATACTTGGATCAGGATCAGTTCAGCATCTATCCTGAGCTTTTGCCCTGTGGAAGAAAAGTGGATGAGCACAGAGTTTTCTCTGAGTAAACACTTTCCATTTCACACTTACATTGCATCATTAAGATAACAATAGGGAGATACAGGGACGTCCCCTCCATCGTCGTCCACAACTCTGGCCGAGTCTCGTCTTCCCTGGACGGAGCGAGGAGGCGGATGCCGAGCCTTCTTCACACACTTGTTCGCAACTCTCCGATAATTCATCCAGCATCCGAGGGGGGAACAAACTGCCGCCAGGAGGTGGAGGTGGAAAAGGGGAGGACCGGGACCGGGACCGGGACCGGACCGCCCCGCCGCGGAGTTGATCGTGGCAGGCGAGCGGAGCGCAACTCCGGCTCGGATCAGTCAGCGAGGGTCTGCGTCCGGGCGGAGGGAGGCGCGCATCGGTCACTGTCACAGACGCGAATGGACGTCCTCCGGGCTTGTTGTGCGGTTTCGTCGCTGGTGGAGATCGGAGTGGAGGAGACGGGGGAGGGAGGGAGGGAGGGAGGGAGGGAGGGAGAGAGGGGAGGGGCGGGGTGGGCTGTCAGAGCGGCGGAGCGCCGAGAGCGCAGCGCAGCGCCGCGTCCGAGGCGCGCACTGCACTGTCCAGACAACAGCCAGCCAGAGAGCCAGCTGGGTAGGGCCACGAGGTGCGGCACCCCCCCACAGCAGGGGCTCCCCAGTTGGACCGCAGACATTTAACCTTGATTTGAGCCTCCGGACCGGATTCATTATCTATCTGGGACAACTGACAAACTAACATCTGTCAACTCACAACAAGCTCCCTGTTAACCAGGAGGAGCTGAGGGCCACAAAAGCAAAACAATAAAAGAAAAGACAACATTTCTGGGCCTTTTCTATGAGAACAAAAAAGTAAATAAGTATTTTGTGAAATGCCATTGTGATATTTGTCACATTAAGGTATGAAAAGGTTTGTGCCTTCTGAAGTTCTTTTGCCTGTTTGGTTTGCTGCCTGACCAGTCAATCACAGTCATTCCACTGGTACCCAACGTACCAAACCAATCACAACGAGGCGGGGGCGGGGTTTACGTGCTGACTACACAGGAGAACCCAAAGAGCCACTCAAGCAAAAACGATGGCAGCAGAAGAGCTGGTAACACCTTGGATTTTCTTCAAAATGGACACTAGTAATTCACGGTCGGTCCTACTCCACTCTACGTTATTTTGGACCAGGGGTGTCAGAGAGGGCCAAATTAGCATCATGGTGGCCCTCGAAGGGCCAGATTGACGGCATGAATGTAACAAAATGCAATGAAAATCAAAATAAATTAAACTACACCTTATTATATTGTAAAATAACGGTTTCTGTATTTATTGTGTATTCACGTTTCAAATATTTAAGTCATTATTATATTAAACTCAGGGTTTGTGGTAAACACCACTGAAAGAATCCATTACCTCGGTTTCAGAAGCGGAAGCGGTTCTTTGTTTTTCTTGCAGGCTAAATTTAGCATACTTAGCTCCGCGTTTGCTGTCAAAATGCCGACGTAGATTAAACTCTTTCACGACTGACACCCACCTCATAACACAAAAGATATGTTATTTCACCTTCAGATACAAACTTTTTTCCCATCATTCATGAAACTACCTTCCTTGTGCATCAAATTCTTCTGTTCTTGGACATGTTGGGGTTAGTTTGTAGAGGTTTTTCTTAAGTCCATCAGTTCTGAAAAATTGTCTTGCTCATAGCTACCGTTATCGTGGGTAACGATGAAATGCATGATGGGAGATGTAGTTTATTGTCAATATGCGCTTTAAAGTGCAGTGTAAGCTTATTTTAAGTCTTAAAATATTGGTAAAAACATTTAAGACAAAAATGCCCAAGCTCTCAAGGGCCAAATAAAATGACGTGACGGGCCACATTTGGCCCGCGGGCCTTGTGTTTTGAAACGTGTTTTAGATGGATTTTGATGATTGCTGTTAGGTTGTTGCTCCGCCCCATGTCTTTATGCTGATTTATGCTTCCACTTAGCGGCCAAGCACGTGGGCTACTCACAGCCTCTCTCGTTCATACTTGGGCGTTTGTGTCGCTCCGTAATTACGCCTGGACAGCAGCGTAGCTTCTTTCTTGACTTTGCTGACTTTGTTTACTTCCTATACGTGGAGTATAAAGTATATTTTACGCGCGAACTGGCACCGATAAATGTCAAGTATTTACAGACATCGCAGCAAACTATCGTTCTACGCGACTTGAAAATGACCAAAGTAGCAGTGGCGGGAAACGTGACGAAGACCAAATCTAGCAATCTCAGTTCCAGGCGGTCCGCGTCGACGCAATGCAGAGTTGCATTTAAAAAAAGAGGTGCACGTCAGGGTAGGTTTTGACGCAGAAGTATAAATCAGCATTTTCTCCAGTGGCATCCAGAGGCAGGAGTAACCACGTTATTTTCTTTCTTTTAAAAATTTATTACAAAAAAAAACAACATCCAGCCTCACAGTCACGCTCGTGCAACCTACTGTATGATGCATGCGAACATAAATATGGTAAGGAGCACAAAAAGCTGCAGCCTGAGCAAAAGACTTTAAAGGCTTACTGGAAGTGATAAAGGGAAGCGCTGGATACTCAAGGCCGAATACCCAAAGTGTATTCAGTGTCTTATCTCTTTCCCAACAAAAAGCGGGATTTACTTTCAGAGAAAGAGGTCTATTTTGTATCTTTGACATTTCCCACAAGCTATGAAAGGATCATTTATCAGAGTTTCTCCCATTAGTGGACGCCAAGCAGAACCAGGAGTGTGTTTTTCAACTGTTGTTCTGGCCTCTCCTCTCTCTCTCTCTCTCTCTGATGGATTTGTTTTCGCAGTCCAACATTTTCCCGTTTCACTTGCAGAAAGAATTCCTCTGCGTGCCTAACAGTTGCAACTTAGCACAGAAAAGCAACTGTTCACTCACACACAGCAACCAAATACCGTAAACACTCTCAAAGCGAGGGTAAATGCATCGCCGGCCCGCCGCACCACTCAGTCTTCATCATAAAAGGAACGAGGAGACATTAGAAATTAATTCCCGGGCATGTGCATTATTGCAGAGCGTTTTAGAAGCCATTTAAATTTAATCATGCTTTGGCAGCAGCGTCACAGTCGTTCCTTAACATCTCTCGTGCATTACGGCTGCGAGGCATTCAGGGCACGGATTCAAACATCTCGACGGGTGCAGGTGCTGCGACTGGCTTAGAGTCCACGGCATATGTCCTCGGGTGTGTCTCACGCACTGTCAGTGCGGAGCGGGGATGCTTGAGCGGGAACAACAGCTGCGCGGTGGTTCGGTTTTCTGTCCCGGGGCCTTTCGCCCGTCTCCTGGTGGAGACTGATGAGCTTTCTGTGAATTTAATCCCAGGAAAGACGTTCAAAAGTGACAACAAAAAGACAGATGTGTTTGTAATATGAGTAGTTTCACACTTCACTTTTAATTCTATTTTCAAAAGATGCACAAAAAGGGGAAAAAACGGGTGGTGGTGGTGAGAATCGAATCGTTAAACAGTATCGATAATGGAATCGGAATCAGAAAAATCGTATCAATTCCCATGCGAGGGAACTGATGAAAAGGAGGATGAAAAGTCTGAGGGAGATGTTGGTTTTTCATCTTGTCGCTGGTAGTCGTTACACATTAACAGCTGCTTTATAACCACCTGCACCGCTTCACAAATGGCGGGCTAAATTTACCCACATGCAAACTGCTGCTGCGACTTTCTATGAAGGAAACTTTTATGAAATCTTCCAACCCACGCCTCAAAGCTATTTTTACTCCGACACACAGCAGACAGACCTAAGCCTGTGATTTAGGGCTCCGCTCCTCACAGTGATGATGCGCCTCTTGTCACAAACCACAAGTGTCGTCTCTAATGAGTCACAGCGCCAGGAATCCCGGAGAAAACGAGCGAAGAGACGGCCGGACTCTCTCACACTCGCCTGGCACACTCGGAGGATTGAGAGCCACCTGTTTGACGGCTGATGGATGCAACAGCTGCACCGTCGCCTGACCTCCGGCCGGGGTATGCAAGGCTTTTGTTCGAGCAGACTGCTGTAACGCACGCAGGCAACATTCATGCTCGGACCTCATTTATGGCTCAATCAGCCTGAACGGGGACCGTTTTATATATTTATATAAAACAGGACAAACACGGATTTTTCAGAAATATACAATAAAAAAATCGCGAAAACATCACAGGATGCTGTGTGCGTAGAAATGTTGTGAGCCAGCCTGGCCCCTTTAAGACGGTGGCCTTATGGGTAATGTAGTGTGTGTGTCGTGGGACGGCAGAACAAAAACGGGGTTAAATTAAAAGTGTAGTGAGCATAAAAAGCAGCCCAGCGTGTATAGATTTATATTCTCTGTTAACCGACAGGAGCCCAACAATACAACCTGTGTGATGTTACAAGTTCCTGCAGTGCCAGAATAAAGTGCTCTTTCCATGCAGAGAAAACCGGACTGTTTCTTTTGTTGTTGTTAGCGTGTTAGCCGCTAATTACGAGCCAAAAATAGCACAATACCAGCGGTTTCTTTACTACGGTTCAGAGACCAGAGGCTGTGAAGGAAACAGAAAGACCACAGTTGAGCCTTTGTCTTGTTTCGCTACTTTTTTGTGGTTTTTAAACATATTTTAAATGCATTATTTAGGCTCCGGGGGACTCCGGCTCCGGTCCTCATTAACCGCAAAAAATAAGGGATCACTGTAACACAATGTAACAGGCTCACGAGTGTCTGTCACTTCGCAGCAAGCTCCAAAGAAAGAGATGAGTAGAAGTGATTTGTTTTAACATTTATTGAACATATGATACAGTCCGGATCTGTGCGCACGCATGGCTGGAAGCTTAAGCAGCGGTGGTTACTGGTTTGTTGGAGACTGAAGCGAGTCCGTAGGAGGGGGTGGAGTCATTTCTTCCAGGCTCTGACACACCCACCTGCATCAGCAAAAGAAGAAAAAAAAAAACACAAAAACAAAACAATGGTATATTATTTATTCACCACGCTGTCACATCTCCTCTCTGGCTCATTTTCTTTGTGCACTGCAGAAATGACCAAACAACATAATTTTTCATATGGGGTAGACGTGTCCGGCGTGATGGCGGGGGGATGTGGGCTCGTGATGCTCCCTGCAGGGGAAGTTCAGGAGGATCTGTTTGCAGCGTGGGCGGCGGTGTTTGGAGTGCCAGCTGGAGGCAGATGGGGGACATGGCTCCCCACTGCCTGCGGCCGAAACACATCCACCCACGCAGTGTTGTTCTGTAAACCAGTTTATGGTGGGCTCTGTGCGAGCTGGTAGGACACAGTCTCCGGTAAATAAAAATAAATATTAGCGTGACAGACCCACGTACTGGAGGGACACTATATATTTTTTCTAGATGGATTACAAGTCGTTTTTGCTTTTCAGGATAAATGCATCCTAAAAATGTGTAGATGCAGCAGCAGAACAACTCTGAAGCATCTAAACCCAAACACACCCTACAATGACGGTATTAAAGTAACAGCTGGGATTCAATGATTTCAAACTTTAAATACAAGTTCTTATAGTCTGACATCAGTCTTACTCATTTACTAAGAATTAATTTCCCTCCTCTTTTCTTTCAGCAGGAAGGTCCCACCTCATGATTCAGGTCCTGCTCAATATTTCCTCCTCTTAAAGGGGAGTTTTTCCTTGCCACTGTCTGTTTTAAAGTGTTTTTTTCTGCTAGGGCATTTTTTTCCCCCCTTGTTATTGTTTTTTAATTAAGATTTAACAATATTACTTAAAGTTAATAATTAGGGCTGGGCAACGATTAAAATTTTTAATCGTGATTAATCGCATTATTTCCCTGATTAATCACGATTAATCGCATCGTATGTGCAAAATCAAATAATGAATTCGAAAGTACTATAAAATGCACTTTTATTGAAATGTTCTGCTGCCATATGAACTAAGGTGTCATAACATTTGTTGTTCAAACACTTTTAACATCAGCACTTGTCAGTAACATCATATTTAGCGTAAATCTTATCTTAAAAAATATAAAATAAAATAAAGCTTACTGCCACTGCCAGGGCATTAATGTCATCCTGTTTTTATTAAAAAAAAAAAAAAAAAAGTTTACAAAAAAAATCCAACAAAATGAAGAATGCAATTTCTGAGGTAACAGCAGAAACTTTTAACGGTGGAGTTCAACTTGGCAGTTGTTTCAAATAACCTTGTTTCGGTCAAATCCGCCGTCTGGGAGGACTTTAAAATGAAAATGGCCATTTTAAAGTCAATCAAAAATTTAAAAAAAAATTAAAAAGTGACATTTTATTACGTTTTTCATTTTTACTAACACAAAAAAAGAAAAAAAATGCCTGGTTTTTTTTTACATTTCAATTTTAGGCTTGGATCAAAAATATGAAATTAAAAAATCGGGCCACAGAACTGAAATTGTTTTATAATCGAAGACTGGACTTTCTGTTGTCATTACACATCTGTGCCACTAGATGGAGCCGCACTGCAGTAACCAGCTAGAGAACAGCAGGACAGTGAACACATGGAGCAGATCTGATGGAACATGGAGGAAATGATGCTAAAGTTTTGTTGCAGTCTAGAATTTTTTTTTGAGACAGAATTGTTAATATTGCTAACCGAACTGTAAAGTTCACGGATTTTTACCGTTCTCCATGTCTGTTTTAGCTTTTCCTTATGTTTACTGTTTTCCGGTTCTGCAGCAGCCAGTAACAGACTTTTCAAAACAAAAGCATGTGAGCAACATGCATTAACGATAAAATAAATGTCAGCATTAATAAATTGGTGTGGTGCCATGTTGCCTCTGAAAAATGCCTGGAGACAATTTGCATTGTAATAGATGCTATACAAATAAGGTTGAATTGAACTGAAATGAATTCTGGGATTACATCATAAACTAAAACACATGTAATAGCTGCAAAAATTCATGCTAACGCTTTGTAAAAAAAACAATGTCAAACCTGGCTATGTGCAGAAAGATGCTGTTTGAAAATTACACATTAGAAAATTACATAGGACGTTACTAGGTTATGTTGTAGAGCCATAAAATCACAATTATATTTTATATAAATAAACTGATAAAATACTTACAACGCACCCACTGTGAGCCACAAGAAAGCAGATGCAATGGATAATGCTGCTCAACTCGTACTGGAACGGTTGTAATCTCCAGTTTTCTACAATCAGTGCTTAAAGCCATTATAGGTATCAATGCTATTTTTCACCACATGGGGGCAGCACATCGGGCAGGTTGAGACAATGACCTCTAGTGGACTCCAATGGTATTACAAGACGTGCAATATTTTCTACTTGATGTGCAGCGACATGTTCCAGGAAATGTTCCAGGCGCTAAAGATTATGTGAGGACATTTTGTTGTCCTTCACCCTTAAATTCAATGACTGGTTAAGATCAGAAACTCAGGAAGGACTAAACGCTTAAGCCTGTGAGTCATCTGTCAGAGCTCTGCATTGATCACAAATCAATTTTATGCTCCCTGTATGTCATTGTGTCCAGAGATGCATTTTTATGTCAGGTGTGGAACACGTGTCCTTGATTGTTGGCATTTGCAGTCAGAACAGCTGGATAATCTCACTACGTCAGAAAATAGCTAAAGAAATGTTACTCATCTTTAGAGAGAACTCTTCTTGAGATGTAAAACCATTACAATTGGAGTGATTTCTGTCATCATCAACTTTAAACATAAAATTAACATGATTAAAAATAATTTTGGAACGTGTGCAACTACTCATTGATGTTGATGATCGTCTATAAAGCTTTCAAGTTATAATAATTTGCTTTGCCTTCTCCCTTAATGATAATTGTTACTTTTAAAGTGTGCATAAGGAGGTGAAAGTGACGATGGAATTCATTAGAAAATCTGCAGAGCAGCAGAATCAAAGAGGAGTTGGTTCAACAAAGATCAGAGGTCAGCGTCCTGAAACGTCTCAGTCCTGTCGAGTTTGGTCAGAACTGATGAAACGAGGTAAATACGGAAAGCAACACACGTTCATGTGCTCACCGACATCACCTCATTTTGCCTTTGGATACATCTGTCAGTGAAACGGTCGGTTTGTCGTCGCGCGGTCGACTCTGGCTGAGCTGATGGAGCAGACGGACCAACGGTCCTGGGACTCGCTCAGCTTCTCTACCACCACAGTCGCGACAGTTTGGACAGGAAGTCACGAGATAATTGCCTATTCGTGGCTGCTTCTGATAAACACTGATAATGACGGAGACGTTTAGAGGGAAGTAAACAGGATGCCATTTCAGACGAGCTAACTCGTTCAGATGCTATCAGATTCATGCAGAGACGCACGGAGATACGCTCTGGTCCGGACTCTTGCTTGGTAACTCTCCGCTCTTCACTTCTGTCAGTTTCTTAAGTCTTTTAAGGGACTTTTACACAGGTATCGAGGTATAAAAACCCCCATCTTCACTCTCCAGCTGTGCATTCACAGCCATCCCACCAAGATACAATATTCCTCCCCCAGTGTGAGCTTTCACAAAGCATCAGGGTATTCCACAATCTGAAGATGGTCCCTTTTCTCTATTTCACAGTCCACGGTCACCAACAGGTCCCCGACGTCGCTGGCCACTGCTTTGTTCAGTTGCTGAATAAAACAGGCCACTGAATAAGATGCCCCAAGAGAAAAAAAGATAAATGAAATTATGTTTCGGCCCGGTTGCTCCGCTGGGGGACACAGAGAAGTTTCCCCGTCGACTGCTAGTGTTTGCAATGAAACTGAGCTTCAGTGAGAGGCAAACTCCAGTCTGGTTTCCACTGGAGCTTTCTCCACGTTGCCAACAGGTTTCACCCATCAACTCCTGGACATGGCATCCGGTCATGTGACCCATAGACTTTTTTTTTTTTGCTCTAACTGTGCAGTGCCATGTTGCAAAGAGGCAGAACCAGCAGCTCTGAGAGGCCGACTGGAACACAACCACCAGTTAGCTGGTTGTAGCCTAGCTGTCTCTGCTAATCCAGAATGATAATTCACACCACTTCATATTCATTTCTTTTCATTTTTGCCAGAACATTCCAGTTTTGAATGTCACTACCATAACGACACAAGTGCTGCTGGACCTCAGCGTGACGGGTCCCACTTCGGTGCAGCTGGAGGGCCACTGGAGCCAGTTGATATGATTGACTGCAGGTCCCACCATAATTCAGCCCGGAAAAGTCCCCAAATGATTCTCGGTGAGCCTCTCGGGTCCTTCCGGCTAATGCACTGCTGGCCGCTCCAACGGACCGAGCCCTCTCAGAGGATCATTTCAGGACTCTTCCAAGCCACGTTATGGTGGGAGTTACGGTAGGCCACAGACCACAGCGTCATCAGCTGCCAGATCATCCTGACCCCCAGCCTTTACAGCAGGACCTGCTGTCTCCAATGGTGTTTCAGCAGAAACATGAAACCAGATCCTTCCAGACCAACTACAGCCAGTCACGGTGGTCAGTTTTTATTATGTTTTTGTTCACAGCTCAGATGTCAATATAATGCTAAGTTGCAAACGATCACAACAGCAAAGGCAGAGCCAAATGGCTATCTATCAATCAAACAGCATCAGATGACATCCAGCCATCCTATTGGTCAGATTTATTGCTTAATATAAATTTATCTGGTGAGGTACAAAATAATTCAACCCCTGTACAGTTGTCATGGATGTCAAAATGTTTTTTTTTTTTTTAAACCAGGCTGCAAAGTTGGACCATTTTAACATGGGAGTCAATTAGGATTTGTACTTCTTTTGGAGCCAGCACCTAGTGGTGAGTAGAGGAACAGCAACAAAACCTACTTCCTACTTAACTTCAGTCCAGAAATGGGATGGTTGTCTCTCAGATTCACCAAGTAGCAAGCGCCCAAGTCAAGTGGCCGTTTTGGTAACACAGCCAGGTTTCAAAACCCCTGCATGTAGCTCACCTACTGATGCAGCCGTCCATGTGTCCCAGTTACAGCTTTCCAAGCTTTCCAATTCACCCAACATTCAGTTTGTCCCCTTTACGTCTCTCTTACTACCTCCCCAGACAGAAAGGAGATAACGAAATGTTACACGGAACCAAAGTGTCTGTGTGAAAAGAGCTTCAGACGCCTTTACAATGATTAGGGATGCACGATAACTGTTTTTTTAAACAGATACCGAAAACTGATAACTTTCAGCTCCTAAAGGCCAATACAGATACTGATAACCGATAACACACACATATACCTAAGATCATTACATCAATACTATGAACAAAACCAAAAACAGTTTAGACTCTTTAAATGAACAGATATTTATTTTTTCCAGTGAAAAACTATACAAACATTTTCTTAAAGCTATCAAACAAACCTATTTGATATCTCACATTAACTTAAATAAGCTGCATTACTGACTGATATTAAAAATAAAGGCTCCTTGAACTGATGGAAATACATGCATCAGAATTACTAACTGAAAAAATACATTCCTAACGACAATAAAAAATAATGCACAGGTCATAATGTACTGACACAAGTTAGACTTGTCTGTGTAAATAAACTGAAAAAGTGCACTCCATAGTAACAAAGAAATTACGTTTAAAGGATTTTGGCTTGTGGTTCCATTCAAATGAATGCCTTTAATTAAAGTAAATGAGGTTCAGTAGTTTTTTTTTTTTTTTTTTTAATCTCATGGAAGCTTTAGATGAGAGAGATGATGGCGAGGAGCAAAGAGGAGAGGAGAGGAGAGGGGGAACGGAGGGATTGACTTGCTGCTGGCTTGCTCACGTTAGCGCGATTTCAAAACTCCATGGAAGCGATGGTTATGTTTCAGGTGGCTGATCAGGTTTGACGTATTAAAGCTTGTGCTATTTTTCCCTCCTTCGCTTGGAGCATTTGTCACAAATAACCAGCGAACTATCTTCCTCTGAAACTTTAACGAAGTTCTACACCATTGCCGCCATGTTTTTTTTTTTTTTTCAACGCACTGTTCCGCAACGCTGCATTCAAGGTGTAACGTAAATTCCCCTCGTTCCCTCGTTTTCTCGTCGTTCTTTCGGCCTTATCTATTTTGTATGTGTAACATATGGGAAAATACTGCGAATATCAA
Organism: Hirundichthys speculiger; assembly: GCA_018398805.1. Lineage (NCBI taxonomy): Eukaryota > Metazoa > Chordata > Actinopteri > Beloniformes > Exocoetidae > Hirundichthys > Hirundichthys speculiger. Next base: position 1,391,623 of record JAGFBZ010002408.1, on the reverse strand, counting down.
TTCAAGTCAGCAACTACCAAAATTATGACCAAGTTAACAAGTTGTTTTCTGGCATGAGGGGGTATTCTTGATTTTCCTTACTGAGAAATCCCTTTTCTGACTATGCCGACGTCACTTGAACATAACATTCACTGCCGGTCATTCAAGGCTCAGAGGGAGCGTGTTAAAAAAAAAATATATATATATATGTTATTGGGGCCATTCGTCATGATATCGGACTTATAGGAATGACGTCATAGTTATAGATAGTTATCATGCATCCCTAGCAATGATGTCCACTTTAGCTCTGTGAGCTAGTTTCATCATTGTTGATGTGAGACAAGAGACTTCTGGGATGGACGTCAGGTTACATAGTAGCGATGGGCCCCATGAGAGCAAGACGACACTTCCAAAAATAATGAAATATTACTGTGAACCTGTATTTTGACATTGAAGAAAAAAAAAAAACCCTCCTTGCTGTTTTTAAGTGACTGTCAAAGACTTTGAGAGTGGTGTAATAAATCAGACCTGTACTTCACTGTTTAAAATGAAACACAAACAGTACGTCTCCCATATTATTAAATGTAATTCATTGTGCAAACGCAGAGTCTGACAGGGTGAAGCCGATGTCGCGTGGTTTAACAGAAGAAATGACGACACTTGTGGTTTTAGATGATAGCTGTCGGCCGGAGAGAGCTGATGGGGAGACGACTGTCTGGGAACATTTGGCTGCTCGTGCTGCAGCGTAAATGTCCTTCAAAGAACTTCTAGACGTGGAGCAGTTTATAGCCCCCCCCCCCCGCCGATAATTAGTGGTGATGGTCTTTTAACACACAGAACGAAAAGGACAGTCAGGACACTAGCCTCCATAAACATCATGTGCATGCTAAGCGTCAGCTGAGAATATGATCATCGCTCACACGTGCTCAGATGCTCACGCGTCCACATTTTGATGCTGCGCTCCTAAAAGCTTCAAAAGAGCAAAATATTCCTCCGCTTCTCAAGTCACTCAAAGTCCATATGTTGGTTTTTAAACAAAGCGCTTCTTCAACTCCCCAAACAACCAAATCTCAGACAAATGTAGGTCACAGACCACGCTGTCATCAGCTGCCAAATTAAGCGTGTCTATTAATGAACATCTTTTTTTTTTTTTTTTTAATCATTACGCAAGCAGTGATGCTGAGAGGCTGCAGAAAAATATATTTCGCCTAGAAGGCTCCCTCCAAAATTAACTCTTAACCTACTTTGAATTTTCTCATTTCGTGCTGAAGTCAAACTCAGGTTATGCAAACGGAGCGGCTCAATCCCAGAATCCCCACGTGCAGCTTCCAGCATAGGTGTGTTGAACCTGAGGGGGATTTAAAATAGTTTCTCTTTGGATCTCCGGTTATTGTCGGCGCTTTTGATGCCGCGTTCAGCTGAACACCAGTTCGTCCTTCGTGAGGAGAAAGGGACCTGCTGTTTCCCAGAGATTACAGCCCACGATGCATCACCTCTGTGTTTGCCAGCACTATAATGAATGCGTTAAAAATAGCCGTGTTAAATCCTAACCTCTGGCTACTTTGTGAAATCTGAAGTGATGGCTGCAGTCGGGGACTTGGCTGGAACTAAATCAGCCAGTTGTTTGGACGAGCCTCGAGCATCCAGAGAAAACCAAAACACTAAAAGCTTCAGCTTTGATGTCACGGTCTGAAGTAGGGAAACTGAGAGGTTTTCTGTTCTTACCAGTTTCTGTGCCCGCTGCCTCAGTTTCCTCCAGACTGTGTGGTGAGCCTGCAGAGACGACAGAAAACGTGACAAGCAGGCACATGCAAACAAAAAACAACAAACAAAAAAACACCTACTATCTGATGCAACACTCATTTCTGTGAAAATACAATCCAGGCATTAAACTGTCAGATCATTTCAAGCTTATACATTTTGCTGTTTCAGACATTGTAACATGAATTTTGTTTTCCAATCATCCGTCTTAAACAATTCTGGACAATTACAAAAGAAAAACGGGTATGGAGTTTTGGCAAAAATTAAAATAAAGAAAAAGCTAAAATATCCCATTTGTGTAAATAGTGCTGGGAAATATGACGATACATATCGTGGGGACGATATAAAAGTGTGCATCGTGCCATTTCTCTTCTATCGTTTCTAACCTAATTTTATCAATTATTACAGCAAATATGTAATTAAATAACCTGCAACAATAAATTTGATAGAATCATATCTACTTCTATAAAGTAGCCTTTTATGTTTGCACTTTTATTCATGGTTAATGCCTTAAACAGAGTTCTCTTCAACCCTGATGTTTACTTTAGACACTTTATATTGGTTTGCAAACTTTGCACTACAAGGTTACAGATTTCAGAAAGTTGAAAAATAATTTGTGTTTATTTTTTATAGTTTTACAGTTTCCTCTCCGAAACTGTTGTGCACTTTAAAAAAATGTGAAAGCTACTGTACCTCTGTACCTACCTGTTTTTGCTGTACTAAAATGTATGTTTGTCACAGTTCAGCTAAATGTCCTTTCAAAATAAAGTTGAAAAGTAAGCAATGAAATTTTTGTCAAACTTTTCAGAGAATAACTGAAAACATACTTTATTATGGTATATCGTGATATATATCGTTATCGTGATATAAAATAGTCCATATCGTGATATATGATTTTTTTCCATATCGCCCAGCACTATGTGTAAATATTCCTCTGACAATCACAGCATCCTATGTCTTCTGAGCAGAGATGCTCTCCCAGCTGAACATACAGTAAATAGGAAACACACATCTTTCCTCACAGCTGGTGGCGTTGCTCAGCGCGAGGGTAAACGGACGCGGTAATCGTCCTTCATTTGACTGCCGCACCAGCTTGAGTAATCGGGGAAAAGAAGCTTTGGATGGACAGGTAACTAACAAGCTTAAATGGCTGCTATGAATGAAAATCTCAAACTCCTCCGTGTTTGTGGAAGAATCTCAGGAAAGAACTAAATCAGCTCAGCGCTTCGCCAGATACACGTTTATTATTATTATTATTACTATTATTATTAAGCCTTTATTTAACCAGGTCGGTCCCGTTGAGGTACAATGACCTCTTTTCCAAGAGAAGCCTGGCCAAGACAGCAGAGTTTATGGCAGAGTTACTAAACAGAAGCCATTCCTCACTAAAAAAGGCACAAGGGAACCTGCCAAAGTCACACGAATGGCTGTCAAAGGTCGATATTTGGCCTCAATTTTCCGACAGCAAACCAGGCGAGTCCCTGAGAAACCCCACGGCTCTAGTCAGATCCACTACAGGAAAAAGAACGATAACAGCGACGTGTTTTAGGATGTTAGTCAGGATAACGGCAGAGACGGATGCAGAAAATTATAAAGCAACCCTGGGGGGAAATCGCTCCAGATCGCACAGGATGTCGGGCTGGAATGAAGGTCTGACATTTCTGCATGATGTCAGCCCAAGAAAAAACAAAGAACAGGCTTCAGTGACACTGTCAGAGTCCTGGAGTGACCCAAGTCAGTCTGCACCTGAATCCAGTCGAGCACCTCTGGAAACTCTCAAACTCTCCCCATCCGACCATTTTAAGCTGAAGGTTTCTGCCAAGAAGACTAGGAAGGAAAAAACTTCCAGCCTCAAGGCTGCCTCAGATGTCAAACATACTTTAAGGGACCACTAAATTAAGAGTGAATACTTTTTTTTTTTTTTTCCATGTGCAGAACTGCTACATCAGCTTAGTCTTTATTCCAGTTAAATCACATTTTATACTCTCTTATATACTTCATATAAAACCTGAAACTGCTTAAGAATAATTTGAACTTATCTTTAAATGCTAAATAGATACATATTCTAGTTAACCCTTAAAGAGATAATAGAACTCATGGATATTACAGCTCGCAATCTCGGTCATCACAGGTACAGAAAGCAGACTCTAAAGCTAAATTCTGTCCGTGCCGTTGGTTTGTTTGGGTTGCTCGTGTCATTATCTCTCTGTTCGTCAGCAGACACGCTTACCTGCAGCTGCAGAGGCAGAGAAAGGCCCTGCGCTCTGCGGTGGTGCCCCCAGGACCCCCGTCCGAGGCTGTGGAGAGCTGTCACCTCATACTGGGAGCAGAGGCCTGTTCTGGCCACCAGGGGGCCCTCACTCAGCAGCACGTGGTCCCCACATCTATATAAAAACAAAAAATGTTAACTGCTGGATTAATAACAACATTTAAAAGATGCTAGATGAAAAAGGAGATGTAATACAAGGCTAAAAAATGATGAAAGAAACATGAAGGCTCAACAAAAATGTGTCATGTCACCTGTAGAGCATCACTGTGCCTTTGGGACTCTGTGAGGCTTTCTGTTCAACCTCCTCCTTTTTACACCTGAGGGAGATGGAAATAAAGTTGAAAGCAAAGCTCGCTGAGTAGTTAGAGTGCACTAGAAACGGAAAAGGACTGCACAAAGGAAATCAGGTTAAGTGCTTTGACTGTTTATTGGACACAGTTATGATATTCAAGCCTTTGAGCAGCTCTACCTGCTGTGGGAGAAAACCTCTGTTGCCACAGAGGGCGTCACCTCCAAAGGCTCCCAGGCCAGGTCTTGATGGACCAGCTGCAGGGCCCCTCTGGTCAGGGACCGCAACGACTCCTGGAAAGGAACGGACACGTTGGTTTAGTTTAGGGAGTTTCAAACAAACAACGACAACTGTCAGAGTGATTGCAAACCTCAGAGGGGGTCCATGAGTCCAACTGAGGGTCCAGGACCACGTCACAGCAGAAGGCCCCTGAAGTCACTGCGAGAAAACATACAAATAGATATCAAATTAGCTGCACTAAACTGACACCTGGGATCTAATCTCTTCAAATGCACATTGAAAAATACCAACAGCTTGAAATCTAAACTGCAAAATGATACCAGTTTCCCAGAAAAAACAACATCCTGTCATTAACAAAAGTCAGTTTAACGTCCGTCATCAGACCAGACGGACATCAATTAATTTGCTTCCATCTCGTTTCCACCCTGATGTGTGTGTTGTTAGACAGTGCTGCTCTACCTGGAACCTCTGGCGTACGGAGCAGCTCTACAGCGTAGTCATCCTTGAAGGCCGTCTCCAGCACCTGCCCGAGCAGCGCCGCACAGGAACGCCAGTAGGCCTGACGGGGAAGGACAGTTATTACATAGCTTTCTCAATTTTCCTGAAACAACTCATTTAACATAAAAGGCTTTTTTTTTTTCTCTTCGTGGCTGAAATACCTGGTTGACGAGTGTTGGGTCCGTGTCTTTGAACGTGAGCAGAGTGAGAGAGCAGGAGCGGGTGAGGGGCTGATGGAGGTGCCATGGCTCCCCGTCCACCAGCGCCAGCGCCGAGCCGTCCACATGATGCTCTGTCAGATCTGAGGGAAACAGGCTGTAACTATATTTATCAACAGCAACCCTTTTTTTTAATTATATCTTAAAAACACACAGAGCAAATCTTAAAATGAGACTAGGATTCAATGACTGGCCGCTTCACTCACGTCTGGCGCAGCTCAGAGGAGTGGACATTCCTCTGTTCATGATGAGCAGGGTGCCATCCAGTCCCGGGCCCTGCATGGACACCTCTATCTTCTCAATTCGGGGGTACAGAGCTCTTTGCCTGGCTTTTTCTCTGGAGAAGACGGCGTTGCGCTGGGCGCGTACCTCTGCAGGCAGTGGGCTTAAAGCTTCGGCAGTGGATGCGAAGCCTGAGGCGAGCCAGAATACACAAATGCAGTCAGGTGAGAGTTTGAGGAAGCAGAGGATTTTCTACAAGTTATATCTTTGAGGAAATTCCTTCTAAAGTAACAAAAACTTGGACAAGCTTTGAAGTAATCAAAAAAAAAAAACAGAACAAAGCCATATATTGCAACCGAAAGTGACTCAATAACGCTGACTTTTAAACACACTTTAAACATATTACTGTTATAACAATCCCAAGAAGCTTTTTTGTTTGACGGTAATGTCATGTTTCCTGATTATGAATTTAAATAAAAGGCTAACCATTTTTTACTTCTAAAATGTTAAACAATATTATAGAATGAGGTTTTATGGATTTGGCCGTTTTATTTTTTAGAGGTTTGCGGGCACAGTTATTCGTTCTGGATATTACTGGCATTAGTGGCCTTTGTTGACAGAAAATGAGGACATGTTGCAAAGGCTCACACGGGCCTAGAGTCGAACCCGCGACCCCTGTGACGAGGACTTGGAGCCTCTGCCCTAACCACTGCTCCGCCGGGTGGCCCGGAAAACTGATTTATTTAAAGCAGTATGGGATCAATCTGATTTTGAATTGGTGTCTCAATATGTTGATTGCATTTGCATTTTTAGGGAATTTCATCATGGATCAGATTTCATTTCATGATGGATAGGATCAGGAATAAATACATCAAAGGGAAAGTGCTTGGTGGATGTTTTAAGTCAGAGAGGCCAGACTGAGAATGGTTTGGACACGTACAGAGCAGAGATAGTAAATATATCAACAGAAGCAAGACTAAGGAGGAGATTTATGGATGTAGTGAATGAGAAAATGAAGTTAGCTGATGTGAGAGAAGAGGATGTATGTGAAAGGAACAGTAAAAAGGATGGTTACCATCATGTAGGTCAGGAATGAGGTTTTAGAGCTACATGCTTCCCATAAAACTTCAAACTAAAGAAAATAACAGCTAAATTTGTTGCTTTTGTCTTGGTTCCCATAACTAACGCTAATAATAATGATAACAATATATTAAAGCAATACGTCAACATGCCATGAGTGAACAGATATAAATAAATTAATGGTTTATTTTTTATGACTATATGACCTTGGGAACATTGAGACCTACTCAAATGTAGCCTTAATATGCATCTCGAATGGACAGGCTGAAACACCAGTGTGATTACAACTAGAACACATTTAAATCTGATCAGTAAGACCACTTCAGAAATTCACATTTGTCCTGTCCACCTTTAAAAAAAAAAAAAAAAAAAAAAAAAAAAAAAAAAAAAAAAAAAATCATTCTGTGTAACCTCATCTGTCTTCTTCTTCTTTTTTTTTTTTTAGTAAGGCTCAACAAAACAGCTATAAGCACAGGACCAAAATACGTCCTGAAGGTACCGAGTGTCAGCCGTCAGTGCATTGTACACAGTTGCCTTTTGGGAAATGTAGTCTCAATTCGCTTTGACTCAAGTTTTACCTTGACAATTTATGTAATCTTGTTGTATTTCATCACACACTGACTTATTAACAATAGTCAATACTATTTATCGTTATATACTCGTGAAAATGAATGTGTTTTTCTCCTAAGTTACAATAGCTTCGTTGGTATAAGTATCTTTCCCTAAACGGTCATCACCTCCTAGCTTGTTCACTAGCTGTTTGCTATGTCATCTGACAGGTACTTACGGCGCTGGAAGACTTGACACACAGCCCTGGTTGCCATTACGAAGAGTGTTTGTTCGTACACATAAAAGAAACAACTACGAGAGGCAGAGAAAAGAAAACAGACAAATGTGTGCTACAAACGTCTATAGGTGAAGGACGCCATGCATGTTTCGTGTGCAACGCTTATTTAGGTCCGGCGAGGATCAGACGCTAAAGAGTTCCGTGTAGCCCATAATGCCGAAGCTGCGGTTCTACTTTACGGCAGCAGGTGTCGCTGTTGGCGACAGTTTCATTTAGGACTTTGGCAAGAAGAAACCTAATTACTAAATCATCAAGACACTTGAAAAAAAAAAAGAGAAAGCACCATCAAAGGCAGCATTAGCTTTCATTAGTGTTGAAAGACTGATACTGTTATGCTGACTGGAGACAATCCAGACTCACAATCCACAGTTTTTAATGGTCTCTAATGGCATTCAGCATTTCACAAATGCTTCTTGGAATTTTCAGGACCAGAACCAGCAGTAAGTGTTGGCACTAATCGCAGCGACAGAAGCACCAGCCTGGGAACGCAGCAGCTGCAGGACCAAAACATCATAAATCATCTCGACGATGTCCAAGTGAGTGCCAGATTACTGCTTAATGGCAAAGCTGAGAGGCTATTTCACAATATGTACAAATCTAATGACACCTGGAGGTTAGGGCAAAAAGGGAGTAATGAAAAAATAAGCACTCAAATTATTAGACAATAAATCCACACGACACACTTGTGCATAAATTTTTATTATTTTGTTGAAAATAAGTGTTTCTGACATCATACCACTAACATGTCTGATGTGACTTAAGGTAGATGAACTACACACTGACACTGATGCTCACTTCATACAATGTAACAAGGCATTTATATCATCTGTAATGTGAAAAGACGTGTGTCTATACATTTTAATGACTGACTGGTCGACTAATCAGTTAACTGATTGGTACTTTTCTTTGGGTGAGACTGATTGTACTCAATGTCAGTGTGACAGTACAGCTTCATGCACACACCATCCACAGTATGTCAGCATTTGGGATCTTCTGCGTGAATCTCCCCAAAGGTGCGGTTTTCTTTTTAGACATTCATTCATCTTTTCATTCATTCGCAGTTAAGCGGGCCTGCTGTGAAATGACCTTCCAGTGCGACTCCTTCACAGTGGTGTTACGTATCTGTTCAGATACTCGGTGAGTTGTCTTGCACTGTCAAAAATGTCCCCAAAAAGTGCCTAAAAAAAAAAAAAAAAGATACAAGCAGAAGAAAAGAGGCGAAATAACACTGCTGAGTACGATGCCATCCTAACTCGGGCCTATGGCTGCTTGCATTTAGCGCTAGGATCCTCTTTGCTGATGGCTTTGGCACCGTGCCGCTTCTTTTGGGAAACCTGGGAAATTCACACCTGATTTTTTTTTTTTTTTTCATTCAGCAGGATTGTGATGGGTGCTGGAGGTCAAGTGTTGTTATTTTTTTTTCAAGTGAAAGTCCACCCTGTGTCTGAGAGGTGATGAATTCCCCTTAACTTGTTTCGTTTAACCCTGACTCAGTGAGTGATTTCCCTCATTACCCAAAAAAACAAAACAAAAAAAAAAAACCGCCTCTTGTCCATGGAGTAGGCCTCATTTTTTTTAGATACAGAACGCAGGTAGAAATAGTAATAAGAAGAGTGGATTTTCTTGTCCTCTATCTCACTTTAAACTAACATGAATACATTTCCATTCTAATTTCTACTCTCCTCTATCCACCACCCCTCCGTCAGGCGGCTACTGTATGCTGCAGGTGGGGCAGCAGGTCTCTCTGTGGTCGGGCAGAGGGCAGAAGTCCATCTGCCTGACGATCTCGGCGAAGAGCTCATCCACCATCGTCTTGCTCTTGGCGGACGTCTCCATGAAGGGGCAGCCCCAGTCCTCGGCCAGCGCCTGGCCCTCGCTGGGGGACACTTCCCGCTCGTCCTCCAGGTCCACCTTGTTACCCACCAGCACCACGGGCACCTGCTGGTACCTGAAACGGATACAGAAAGTCACATTGGACGTTGTCGTGGTTTAATACCGGAAGGAATATTTGGAATCTCATGAGCTTCATGAGTTCCTGGACAACTTCTACAATATCCATTTGCATGCAAGCTATGCATTTGGTGTCTTCTTATTATTTTTTAAAACCATTAGCTCTCCTCTTTGCACCGTCTCCAACAGAAGGCGAGCATGTCTTAAAAGATCAAAAGCCCAAAAGTGTGTGTGGATGACTATCCCAGTTCTCTTCCCCCTGAGCCATCAATACAAGGAAACCAGGCTGGGGAGAGTAATGGAATAAGTTATTGAATAATTTAATAAAGCTAATGTGCTGCTCTCACATGAACACTGGCTCTTGAAGCAACTACTCCGACTCCATGTTTATGTGATGTACATTAACAATACATTTTAAGAGAAGAGAAGACAAAACAGAATCAACAGTCCTGTGCAACATCAGATTTTGATTTCTCACAGCTGGCATCCACATATGTGGCCCCTTATCATCACACTCCCACCTCCGTGCTTCACTATCAGGGTTCTCCCTCGGCCTGATTAATGTGAAAAACATCGATAGGTGGTGAGTCAAGGACGTTTATTTCAGCTCTCAGCAGACTGGAAGGGTGTTTTCCTTTTCGATTTGGACTCACAGCCTTCATGTCAAGCCTAGAGTACGGGCCCATGTTTTTTAGAACTAGATTAGACTTTCATGACGACTTCAGAGCTTGTATTTTCAGAGTTGACGTTTTAAAGTACCTGTGTTTTTGTGATTCTCGTCAACTTTGAAATAATGCTTTTTTTTGTTGTTCATTCGACCTTTTGCATTGACATTAAGGAGAGACTACATTAAATTTGTCTCGGAGACAAAGAAAATCACAAGGAGCTCCCACATGGTTCTGCAGTTCCCCTCAGCTCTGGAGATTTCCAGCACTTTTGAGTACCATTTTCCTGTTCTTGGCTCATTCTCACCCTCACCTACCAGCTTAATGGCCCCATATTTCCATCGGGGGAGTGTTGCAGACCAAAGCAGACATAAACTTGTTTTTCTCCAGATAAACGTTAAAGACATAACTGCCAAATACGCAAACACTTAATAACTTTGAACCTGAACTGTTAGTGATGCCTTTGCGGTTTGTTTCTGGCACCCTCAAGTGGTCAAAAAAGGAAATTGGGGTGTTTAAATTTTGTGGCAGCAGGATTTCATTGTGTAATTATTACCCTGCTGAATATTTGCGTGTGTTATACTGCAGTGGATTCAAACCTGATGGATTTCATCTCACTTTCGACACCCTGCATGTTTCGCTCTGCAGAATGGCAATTACAGCGGGTATGTATTCTCACAACAGGTCATAGCAGAGACCAGCTAACAGCCTCCACCATCAGTCACTCCTAAGTGCTTTCAAGCCCCACTTATTGATCTGCTGGTGCAATTGAGAAATTAGCCTCTTATCTACAAATTGGTGGCCTGCAGCCACGCTTCTCTGCTGGGAGAAGAGCTGAGGCGTGGAAAAGAGCTGGCAAACATTCGCACTGAGCCGGAGACGGACACGGAAGACATGAGTCTGGAGCCTGCTGAAGAGTGATGCCCCACAAACGTTAAGTGTGCTGTTCAGCTGACCCCCACCCCTCCTCCCTGCGTCTCCCTCGACCTCTATCCCAGAGAAATTCACAAGAGAGAAGGAAAAAAAAAAGAAAAAAAAGAACACAGTTGTTTAAAAAAAACATGCTTTAAAACCATCAGACAGAGAAAGTGCACTCCTAAGCCTCAAATGCCAAAGACTTCCCCCTGCAGCTTGACATTTCTCCCCCACAGCCGTCGCACTGTACAACACACACTCAGAACAGCAGCTGACCTCAGCAGGACGGGCATCTCACACGGCCCGTGTGTTTGGAAAGCTGAAGACTAGAGGGTGTGAAGCGTGAACAAGGAGAGCATCACGCAGACAAACACAATCTGACAGCCTAGCAGGAGAAACTTTATATAGAACTACAAAGACGCAGCCAGCTGAGAGCCGGCTTCTCCAGGCTGAGGTGGGGAGTTTGTATAGAGATTTTTTTTTTTTTTTTTGCAGCTTTACACTACCGCTCTTTCTTCACCGGGATTAGGGGAAGCTGCTCAGTACAGCATGAAGAAACCTTGTTACACAAGCATCTATAGGCTGGTGTCATGTATTATTGAAGGATATGTCAAGTCGGTGCTCGAGGTTAAAGACACAAGTATGTCACAGTTTCACTAGATAAAGTGCTCAGTGTTTCTATCTGCAGTCAAGCTACAGACTGTGACTGAAACCTGATTAATATAATAATTCAGGTGCTGAATAATTTGGGGCCCAATTTGACTTTTCAAATTGCTCAAAAATATTTTCAGTGGGATCTGGTTCTGAACTAACGTCCTTAATATGGGCTCAAATTAGAGTCAGCATGATGGTGAGGAGTAAATAGATTATGCTGTATTTTCTGGACTAGATGTCGTAACAGAGGATTAGTCACATCTGTCAAAAAATATGTCTTGAAGGGTAAAAAAAATATATACAAGTTGCACCAGGAAATAAGAGCGGGTGATAATTACACTGTTGATGAGCTCCTTCCAGTAGCAGCTGTTCAAGGACCCATCTTTGGGCTCATTCCTCCATCTGTGGACTCGTTCCTCCATCTGTGGACTCGTTCCTCCATCTGAGTACTTGTGTCTCCATCTGTGGACTCGTTCCTCCGTCTGTGGATTTGTTCCTCCGTCTGTGGACTCGTTCCTCCATCTGTGGACTCGTTCCTCCATCTGTGGACTCGTTCCTCCGTCTGTGGATTTGTTCCTCCATCTGTGGACTCGTTCCTCCATCTGAGTACTTGTGTCTCCATCTGTGGACTCGTTCCTCCATCTGTGGACTCGTTCCTTCATCTGTGGACTCGTTCCTCCGTCTGTGGATTTGTTCCTCCGTCTGTGGACTCATTCCTCCATCTGTGGACTCGTTCCTCCATCTGTGGACTCGTTCCTCCATCTGTGGACTTGTTCCTCCATCTGAGTACTTGTGTCTCCATCTGTGGACTCGTTCCTCCATCTGTGGACTCGTCCTCCTCTCGTTCCTCCATCTGTGGATCTCGTTCCTCCATCTGTGGATCTGTTCGTTCCTCCATCTGTGGACTCGTTCCTCCATCTGTGGACTCGTTCCTCCATCTGTGGACTCGTTCCTCCATCTGAGTCCACTGTGGTTCCTCCATCTGTGGACTTGTTCCTCCATCTGTGAGTCCATCTGTGTGTCCTCCATCTGTGGACTTGTTCCTCCCCATCTGGGTCTCTCCTCCATCTGTGGTCTAGTTTCCTCCATCTGTGGACTCGTTCCTCCATCTGTGGACTCGTTCCTCCATCTGAGTACTTGTGTCTCCATCTGTGGACTTGTTCCTCCATCTGTGTGGACTCGTCCTCCATCTCCGTCTGTGGATTTGTTCCTCCGTCTGTGGACTCGTTCCTCCATCTGTGGACTCGTTCCTCCATCTGACTCGTTCCTACTTGTGTCCTCCATCTGTGGACTCGTTCCTCCATCTGTGGACTCGTTCCTCCTCCATCTGTGGACTCGTTCCTCCTCCTCTGTGGATTTGTTCCTCCGTCTGTGGACTCGTTCCTCCATCTGTGGACTCGTTCCTCCTCCATCTGTGGACTCGTTCCTCCATCTGTGGATCTGTGTTCCTCCATCTGTGAGTACTTGTCTGTCCTCCATCTGTGGACTCGTTCCTCCATCTGTGGACTCGTTCCTCCGTCTGTGGACTCGTTGGACTCGTTCCTCCGTCTGTGGATTTGTTCCTCCGTCTGTGTGGACTCGTTTCCTCCTCCATCTGTGGACTCGTTCCTCCATCTGTGGACTTCGTTCCTCCATCTGTGGAGTTCCTCCATCTGTGTGTCCTCCATCTGTGGACTTCGTTCCTCCATCTGAGTACTTGTGTCTCCATCTGTGGACTTGTTCCTCCATCTGGGGTCTCCTTACTGTGGTCTAGTTTCTCCATCTGTGGACTCGTTCCTCCATCTGTGGACTCGTTCCTCCGTCTGTGGATTTGTTCCTCCGTCTGTGGACTCGTTCCTCCATCTGTGGACTCGTTCCTCCATCTGTGGACTCGTTCCTCCGTCTGTGGATTTGTTCCTCCGTCTGTGGACTCGTTCCTCCATCTGTGGACTCGTTCCTCCATCTGTGGACTCGTTCCTCCACCTGTGGACTCGTCCCTCAATCTGTGGACTCGTTCCTCCGTCTGTGGACTCACTCCTCCATCTGTGGACTTGTGTCTCCATCTGTGGACTTGTTCCTCCATCTGTGGACTCGTGTCTCCATCTGTGGACTCGCGCCTCCATCTGTGGACTCGTTCCTCCATCTGTGGACTCACTCCTCCATCTGTGGGCTCATTCCTCCATCTGTGGACTTGTGTCTCCATCTGTGGACTTGTTCCTCCATCTGTGGACTCGTTCCTCCATCTGTGGACTCGCTCCTCCATCTGTGGACTCGACTCGTTCCTCCATCTGTGGACTCGCTCCTCCATCTGTGGACTCGTTCCTCCATCTGTGGACTCGTTCCTCCATCTGTGGACTCGTTCCTCCATCTGTGGACTCGCTCCTCCATCTGTGGACTCGTTCCTCCATCTGTGGACTCGTTCCTCCATCTGTGGACTCCTCTGTGGACTCGTTCCTCCATCTGTGGGACTCGTTCTCCATCTGTGTGGATCCTCCGTTTCCTCCATCTGTGGACTCGTTCCTCCATCTGTGGACTCACTCCTCCATCTGTGGACTCGTTCCTCCATCTGTGGACTCGTTCCTCCATCTGTGGACTCGTTCCTCCATCTGTGGACTCGTTCCTCCATCTGTGGACTTTCCTATTTCACCTTTGGACCCTCCTGACTGGACAGCTTGATTTGTGTCCGGCTCCATTTCAGTCCAAAGTTTGGCAGCCCAGATTCTTTTCCAAACGAGCTGCGTACCGTAATACATGCAGGATGAGGTTTGGCATTGTCTTGCTGATCTATGTGTGTCACTTTTCCATTTTCTTTTATATTTTTTTGCGAAACCACTGTACAACAGTGTGACAGTATGAAAAATTATCTATTTGTGTTTATTTTTGTTGTAGAAATTTTGCCTGTGGTTTTCTTTTCACACTACAAACTGCATTTAAAAAAAAAACAGGAAAGACAAAATGGCCAGTGATGCTAAATTATTCCTGATACAGAGTTGGAAGCCATCTCTTATGGGAATTAACGTCACAGTTGGAATATGTTGGGAAAGGCTGGTGGAAACTGCAAGCTGTATAAATATAGAGCTTTTTATTTTTTTTATTTTTTCAAAATGCAGTGGGAGAGCAGCCATTTGGATTTAGTGATTTGACAACAGCAGGTGGCAGATAGAACAAGAAATCACAAGGAAATCAGTGTTTATTTCTAAGATTGTGCTGCAAAAAAAACCTCGTTGAGAATGAAACACAATGTGCTCAGCAGCTGCGCTTGAATTTCCTTAAGTCATCTGCAGTTCGGTTTATGAGGAAACAAAGCGTTTCCACAACGCAGCGTCTGTGAGGCTGTTTTTTTTTCATGCTGTCGGAAAAAATGCGAGCGCGCAACAACAACACAACCCACAACAACAAAAAAAAAAAAAAGATGGCCTCTGCATTTTCCGTTTAGGCCCGAGGTGCAGCTCGTTTACCGGGCTACCTGCTGCGCTAAAGAGCCCCGGTGACTTCACTTACCCACTTTCACAAGCCTCGCAGCACTGGCAAAAAACACGCACGCACATTCCGAGCCAACAGTCGGAGAGCTTCTCCGACATGAAGCCCCCCCCACCCCCCCGCTCCCCGCATCTGCTGTTAATCAATGGCGGGAGCGGTCACGTTGTGCCAACCCCTGTATCTGCGGGGGCCAGGGGCGTCGCACCACCGATGGGCCCTATTGTGCTGTTGGGCCCCCGGAGGGTGTCGCACTCACGGTTCCCCTGGCAAACGTCGGCGCCCTCCTGCACGCGGGGGGGAGAAATCAGGGAAAGAAAAATAAAGAGCAAACATTCCTGCGATAAACAGAAAAACAGAGAAGGCCTGCGCGGCAGATGGTGAAGCGCGTGTGTGCGTTTAACGACGAAACCCCAAGCTTCATTTCCATGTTTAATGGCGCAGGCAAATTCCTCCAGATAATCTCAGTGTATTTACATCCACTGCAAAAACTAATTTGTTTATTCTTTTCCTTATTGCGCAATTTTTCTTCAAATCAAATGACAAAATGCCAAAGTGAGAAAAGTCCTAAATGAGAGTGAAGACACTGAAACATAACGAGTAAAGTCAGAGTTGTAACTGAACATTAATATCAACCGTCTTCAACTGATTTGAAACATTTTATCCCAGTTGATGAACTCTGCAGATACCATTACAGCCCAGTACACATACAGAAGGTATCTTTGGTGGATTCTTGCTATGCATCCTGGGATTGGTCGCTCTGGGTCCCCGCATGTCTGAATGAGAATCACAGCTTATCTGCACTGATTACATGCACATGTATCGGCAGTGGAGTCAAACTCTACCGGTGAAGTAGCTCAGTCAGTCAACTCTCACAATGAAGACTTTAAATGACTTCGTGAGGATGAAACACTTGGGTTTTGGCGTCTAGGCTTGAATCTACGTTAAGAGATACATGGGGCGATTAGCATAGCTCAAACCCAGTCCATAGATTCAGAGCCATCAGGAGATGGGACATTTAAGGTGGTAGTGAGAAATGGCTGGCAGGGAGACATTAGACGGCATGAGACAGATGAGCACCTCCTGCTCCTGAAACAGACCTATAAACAAGATGGAGTAACTGCAATGAACCATGCAGAAGGGTGAAAGTGAGCATAAAACACTGCTGGAGATGTCTACCTGAGCTAGCGCTCAAGGGGTCGCCTTTTTTTGAACAGAAACGCACGTGTCTGCAATGCATTTATGGTATTAGAAACGTTTGAGGAGAAGATCAAAGTCTCATAAAAGTAAATAAATTTTTTCCCAGCACGCATCAAAATTGGGTCGACAGTTGACCGAGTCACAAAAACGTCATAAAACGCTAAAATTCTATATTAAAAAAAGATTTTTTTTTTCAAGTTAAAAAAAAATATTTTTTTTTGTGCAAATTTTAAAAAAATTGTCAGAAAAAAAAATCTTGATAAAAGATCTTAGTGTCAACTTCTAAGAAAAAAAAAAAAGGCACACGTACTTCCTTCAAAGCAGAACAAAGGACGTTTATTCACATTAAAATATCAGTTTCAGTTAAGGCTACCTGAGCACTGTGGAACATGACTGTCAGACCCGTATCAGACCTGCGTCTTTCCCCGATCTTCTCCGTGCTAGCGGCTTCCTCCAGTCATTCAAAAGCAAACTAGACAGGATCACCGCTCCTGTAGCCGCCAGCGGCCATCTTTTCCTTGTCCAAATGAAACAACAGGAACGCAGCCTGAAGGGATAGATGTGTAGCCTTCTTTGCTTTGGAGCTACGTAATGTAGACTGTGCATGATGAGAGCGGTACAACACGGCTGTTTAAAAGGCAGAAAATGGCATAAAATGAGCCGGAAATGGTCTTGTTTGCAAAAAGACCCAAATGCAACACTTTACTGCCACCTGGTGGATAGAAATAGAACCATTTTCATCGTACTCAGGTAGCCTCTATTTATTTAAAGGAACATCCGCATTCGTTTAAGGAGCGTCGTCCAGCTCTAGCGATCATCCGTGCCTGCTACCATTGACAGTAACTTCCTGATCTCAAACAGCTGCGTATCATTTACGGTGCGACGTCTCACGACGACATCGGCTCAGAGCTACAGGAGGAATCACGGCAGAGGCGACGAAGATGCTCAAGAAAGTCACGCCTTATTAGATCCGAATTTTTTTATTTTTCAGGTCCAGAATTAATGCAGTTAGTGGTTCTTATTTTTGTATAGTTACACATTACTTACATACTGGTATTAATATTTTTATTAATAAAATTATTAATGTTGGAAGCATAAATGACATTACCTCTTAGTTTTATATCACACTGTTTTATTGTTGTTCATTGTTTTTACCACATTATTGTTTTGTTTAATGAACCATATGTTCATATCACAGTGTCTTAGATTAATCTTAGTAGTGGTATGTAGCAAACTAGCCCAGCTGTAGCCAGTTAGAAACACGTGGTTGGAAACAGGAGACAGACAAAATGGCATTGTGGGATATGTAGTCTTTCTTCTTTTTTCAGGAAATGCCAGCAGCGAATTGGATCAGAAGATGATGATGTGGCAAAAACGGATTGGGCAGACCAGACCGGCTAATGGGAGAGCCAAGTCTAAACCGCAGCTCGTCCCCATCTAGTGAGGCACATTTTTGTATAAATTGTTGTGTTGTTTAGTTTGTTCTCTCCTTGTTGCTATAGAGACTGCCTCTGCAGGGGGGCATGATATCACATTTATTGCAATTAAACATCTGCGTTTTACTGAGGCAACCAAGAGTCTCCTTTCTAACAAAGAATACGCAGCCAGAATCTTTGAGGAAATGATTTTTTACAGATGAAAGAGATACTTAGAAAATGACAAAGGAAAAGACCAAACAAAAGTAAATTATAGAGGGTGTTGTTAAAGCGACTTAACGTCCACCACCTATAGGGGGAGCCAAAGCGCTAAAGATTGCATCATCCTCTGTGCTGCTTTAAGTTTGACAGTTATCAATTATTATCAATTATTCTAATCTGGCTGTAGATATGTGTGAGACTAGTGTGTTAGGACTGTGACACTTGATCATCAGCGGGGATACAAGGCTTGTGTAGAAAATTAATACGTGAAAAAAAAAAGTAGCAGCTGTCTCTTAACTTTCTGATGACTCAGAACATCCCTAATGGGATCGAGATATAACAATATGTATTTTTCTGCTCCACGGTGGCATCGAGATGTGGCCATGATCAAAACGTGGGAAATTCCGGGGACATCAAAGTGCGCTTTGTCCCCTGAGGGGCTACAAGATACAGTGTGCTGTGCGATAATTAACAAGCCGGGAGCCTCAAAAGGAATCTGGGGGAGGCAAAATAAAAAATCTGCCTTTTCTCTTTCGAGCTGTTGGCGACTTCATAGAGACAGCTCAGAAAAGTGTTTTCAGATATGTGAGCGCCGCTGGACAGCTGCAGTCAGATCTAAACGTGATAAAAGATGGTGCGTGGTGAAAACACTTAAGCAGCCGGAGTGCAGTAAACATGTTAAGTCTGAGCACTTTACTGGCAGCTAATACTTTCAAGCAAGCCGACTGCTTAAACAACTCTCCTTCCTGATAGCAAAAACCCCCTCTCCTCCTAAAAGCCTGGCACCGAGAAGTTGCTTTGTACCTCTCCACCAAAGTGACCCCTGGGAAACGTAGTTTCGGCCTCTCAGCTTCATTCCCAGCCAGCGGTGCGTGACGCTTCACCTCCTGCTGTTAGACACAGCATCAGTGCAGCGTGAAAACGCAGCCCCGCCGCTTTGAACGTCGCCCCCCCCCCCCCCCCCCCCCCCTCCTCCTGGACCGACGCGACAATAAAAGCCTAACAAGTGAGGAGATGATGAGATTGCGGGGAAGGCTACACCCAGATGTTGTTTTCACAGATAACAACTGACGCGGGGGCGCATCTGGCTGGTCGCGGGGATACCTCAGTTATCTCCCTCCTTGCCCACGCTTCCCCCCACCACTCTCATTTATGCGACGGCCTAATGGAGCCCTGATGTCTTCTTGGCCTCCAACCCAACGCAATCCCATTAAGCTCCGGCGAGTGGGCGCGCGCTGCATCCCTGCGCTTTGATTCTGCGGCCTGTTGTCACGGCTGCTGGCTCAGCAACAAGTCCGGGAGGAGGGGGGGGGGGGGGGCAGTTAATGGAGACAGGGGCTAATTGTGTTTACATTCACCTTATCTGCAGTGTTACATTTACAGAGGCGGCCCCCTTCAAAAACGCTGTAAAATATAATAAATAAAGGGATGAAATATTAATGGAGATCCAGCTGAGGACAGCTGCGCTTTGGCGCAGCGGATGGGAGCTGGTTTTAGGGTGGCGGCTGACAGGAGGTGTCGTTTTTACCCGTTATTATATTATTCATTTCAAAGGAAATCCCTCATGTGTTAGCCCCCGCCGTGCAGCGTCAGCTCTGACGCTCACCTGCTTTCTGGCTCACTTGGGTCATTCGGTTCACACAAGAAACGCTATGAGGAGTCGAGAAGCTATGCACCAAAACCATACAGACCAGAATTAGGATTTTCTTTCTTTCTTTCTTTTTTTGGAGTAACAAAAGATGCAGTTTCAATAAATATACAAGACATGGGCTTGTTGCAGTTAAGGAGGGAACACAAGTAATGAGAAAATTAGAGGTGTCGCAAAACCGGTTGAATGAGGTCCTCTAAAAGATCTGGATTTCTTTCTTTCTTTTTTTTTTTTTTCTTTTTTCTTTGAGTGGATGACTCACATTAGAGTGGAGCCCACACTGTAAAAAATAATCGTTAAAAAGAATGTAATTTTCCGGCAGCTGGGGCGCCAGAAAAATACCGTGAAATAACCATAATCAAAATACAGTTTGTAGTTGTAATTTTAATAAGATTTTGCCTTATTTTTTAGATTGTTTTTAACATTTAATTAGAAACATTTTCACATTTTAAAACAATTAGATTACCTAGAAATATGGTAAGTAAATGCTGTATTACGAATAATAATGCTTAAATTTACAGAAATTTGCTATTATTAATTGGTTTCAATGACATTATTTTATGTAAAGAAGTTGTATAATAATTTGTGTTTGATGTAATATAACAGTATATGATACAAAAAATAATATGATCTATGTTTCAAAACATGTACAAAAAACTGTTGATAAACTAGATATTGGGTTTAAATTTGCTACAATTTTAAGGACTGTAGCCTTTGAATTGTAGTCTGCAACACCATGACTAGCAGGACGACTATTTTATCAACTTCCTGTTTTTGCACAGCACAAGTTTTGCCTTACACACTTTATTAAAAAAAAAACTACTTCTGATTCAAACACAGACAGACTTAACTCAGGGTGACACAAATTAACATGTTAAATGTAAGGGGTATGAATCAACAGGGGGTCAAACCAGCATCAGACTTTACATGGCAGCATTAAATCAAATAGCTAACAAATAAACACAGATAAGCACCTAAACAACCAGGGCTGCAAAGGATGCTGGGAAACAACCAAAAAGGACCTGCCAGATCACTAGCAGTTTTACAGTTTATTCCCTTAAATAACAGACAAATATTTGTGAAATTAACAATATATTTGTGAACGTATTTGTGAAATATAATTTGTAAATATATGTATTTTTAATGGGGTTTTTTTTGTAAAAGAACAGAAATATTGTGTGTTTTCACAGTTACAGTGATTTAATGTTATTTTACATTTTACATGTAAAATCACAGTCTATTTTCGTAAATTAAATGGTATTTTAAAATTACAGATAAAAATCTGTAAAATAGACAGTAAAATTCTGTTATATTACTTTTTTTTTTTTTTTTACAGTGCAGTCCTGATCTTTAAAGTGGATGACCCTTCTACACAGACAACAAAAGTATTAATTAATTCACTTCTCAGATCAGGATGTGTCCATTCTTTACACCCCCCCCCCCCCCCTTTCCCACCGCAGTCACAACCCCACAGCCCTGCGCGACTGAAGCAAGCCAAAAAAATACCAATACACCACTGTATCAAAGGGATCACAGATTTTCTTCCAGCCCAGAGATGAGCTCACCGGTTTGATTGAGTCATGAGCTGTTACTGATCAGAACCATTCAAAGTTAAGTCACGTGCGAGCGACCCAGAGGTTTGATATATGGCAGGTTATCTTCAGACGGGCTCCTTATGAAGAACATGTGAGCGGGCCTCAGCTTCTCACGAAGGACGGCGTGAGCGTAGAGGAAGAGGAGGAGTGAGAGGATGGCAGTACGGGACAATTATTTATGGGAATCCAGGGAGTGTTTAGGAATTTAAGTCTTTTATTTCACTATATTTTCAATAAGGGCCCTTCTAAGAATAAAATCAAGATGTTCGAAGGGGACACACTATGACAAAAAATGTAGCTTGATAGCATGCATTTGGTGCCTTTCAAATCAAAAACTCTGAACATGTCACAACCTTGTCACTACCTGTGCCTCCACCTGGATCTAAAACACCTCCAGACCTGTGACATCACAGGCCCAGATCATGTCTACTGCTACCCAGCTTCCCACAGAGCTGCATCTGCACCTCGAAAAATGTGTTTTGCAAAGTAATGACACGTATTTTAAAAGAAACCGGTCTGATTAGAACAGAGCTGCAAAGACGTGGTTGAAGCGGGAGCTGTTGTACTCCATCTCTGGTGCACCAGACGCCCCATTAACACCTCAGGAAATTGTGTCAACCTTTGACCCCCTTTTTGCGTGTCCAGTAACTGTGTCTCACCTCTTCACCCTGATGATCTGATCTCTCATGGGCTTGATGTCCTGAAAACTTTGCTGGTTGACCAGGCTGTAGACCAGGATGAAGCCCTGGCCGTTTCTGATGTAGAGGTCCCTCATGGACGCGAACTGCTCGGTGCCGGCCGTGTCCAGGATCTCCAGCACCGACGGGGACGAGTCCACCTCGATCTCCTTCCGGTAGAAATCTTCGATCGTGGGGTCGTACTTCTCTATGAATGTCCCGGTGACGAACTGGACCGTCAGGGCGGACTTCCCCACCCCGCCGCTGCCCAGCACCACCACCTTATACTCCCTCATAGCCCCGCGGAGCGAGATCCGTCATGCAGAGGAGAAGGTCTTCCGCAGCGGATGGAGGAAACGCATCCCCCCCACCTGGACTCAGACTGCTGCTCTCCTCCGCTTAAATGAGATGCTCTCGCAGTCACGGGCGGCCGGATGGATGCGGGAGCATGCAGCCCTGAGACGCACAAACCTCTACTGGAATATTCCCACGCTATCTCGAAGGGAGACCGTTCCAGTGGCATCCATAATGCAGCAAGGCGGCGGCGGGGTAAAAATATGATTGGCTATTATTAGAAGCATCCACGCGGCACATCTTTTTCCAAAACATAAGGCTAACACTCCATTTCCCTGCTCGGTGGGATGCGATGGAGTTAAAGGCGAAGAGGCGATTTTTTTAGGCTGACGGAGACAGCGGTGCTGGGAATCCACGCCTCTGGAGTCTGCGCATCCTTGCAGCGCGACGAGTTCCTGGAAGATATAGGGGGTGATTAGTGCCCCTGGTGAACGGGCGGGATCACGGGAGGGTGTGGAGAATAATTGAGGATAGAAATGTGGAGGGATACTTGCTAAAACAACAACAATGGCGTGACAAAGTGGATGACGTCATAGTGGGAGACTAGAGCCAGATGTTGGAGGCTGAGAATATGACAGTATTATGTTCTGACATCTTTTTGGAATTAGCTGTAATAAATTAGAACTTAAATCATACATTAAAAAAAAAAGAAGAAAAAAGACAGACCATAATTAAAACAACACATTTAACTAACATATAAAATATATTGCAGGCAAGTTGTTGGCAAGTGTTTGTCAGCGGGAATGGGATGTGTGTGTGTACTTTTTAAATGTTTCTTCTTGTTTCTGGTGGAACAACTCAGTGGCATGAATCTAATGTTGGCAGTGTATTTTTCTTCTAATTAAAAAAAAAAAAAAATCTTGCCAACAACAACAACAGATGTGCATATCAACATTATAGTGTTTCAACAGCGGCCAGTGAAGGAATCAAGATTTTAAATGTTCTTAAGCGCCCTTAAACCCAACAAAGAGCAAGGCTGTTCCAATCTAATACGCTAATGATAATGATTTATAATTTAGTTGTCCTTTTCTGCTAAGTTTTGTTCCATTATCATAGTAAGAGGCCTGCTACACTGTTAAAAAAGAAAGTTGAGTTTTGCAGTAAGTTTTGAATGGTCTCAACGATTTGCAACGTCATTGTCCTAACTCACATTTCATCGTTGTACCAGTTATTTATTTATATTGTTCTGTGAATAGTCACTATTATTAATTCTTAATTGGGCCAATATAAACTTGTTTATTAGCTGAACAGTGTGATTCACAGGACTACCAAAAGCAAATCAACCCAACGATTATTTTTAACTACTGGAATTAATAAATAAATAAATTCATTTTAATAATAAAAGCCTGTGCAGACCGCTGCATAGATTTAAATAAAGCGTTGTTGCTCTGTTACATATGTGAGTAAAAACTGCGACTGAGACGCAAATCTTGAGCATGCAGGCTGGTAACTTAGCTAGTTTAACTAGCATTGTTAATTTAGGTACAAGCCAAATAACCAAGTAGCGAATTTACTGTCGTACATTTGGCAAAGCAGCAAAAGTTTATCATCAAGTCACTCGCTAATATTTAATGTAATACATGTCGATTTGCAGGCAAAATACTTACTTTCACAAGCTTGGTTGAAGGTCTTCATTTGAAATAAACACTCTCTCCATCGAAGATGAGTTGTTGTCAGTTAGAAGAAGCATTTGGACTTGCCCTTGCTGTGCATTCTGGGAAACTTTGTCCAACTTTGTTGTCCAAACAACAAATTACAAATTCAGCTTATTTACAATTACAAATTTAGACACAATGAGGTGCACACGATCGGTCTAATGTGCATTTTCAAATTAAGAACGGCTATTTTAATTATCATGTTCAAACAAATCAGAATACCAGCTCTGCTGAATAGATCGTCGTTTTTTTTTTTTTTTTTTTTTTTACAGTGTACCTGTGTCAAAATTCACATAACTTTGACAGAAAGTGAAAAACAAACAAACGTCTAGGATTTATAAAGAAAAGCATGGAAAAAAAAAACAAAAATATTGTAATTACAAGTAATTAACTATCAAATATCATTGTTTTTATTCTAAAAGATTATGAAAAAAAAAAAACATTTAAAGTGGAGAAAAATGGTTTCCATTACAGAAAGATAAAGGAGCATCTGGACAATGTCACCAAAAAAAAAAAAAAAGAAAACATGTTTCTCCTTCACTCCAGTGAAACACGCCCCATCGTGAACTTTCCAAATCCTCTTCCCCACTCCCTTAACTCCACGTCCACGAACATGGACCCTCCCCCCCCGACTCTGGTTTCTGGAGCCTGATGAACCCCAGTGTTGTGAAGACACAAGCACAAGAACATCAGTGAGCTTTTTAAAATGTTAAAATATCACTTTGAATTTCATTTGAAAGGGATATTTGATTATTTTCTGGAAGCGTAGTCTAGTGGCTGCAGTCTCCCATCGCTATGACACCTCACAGGTCAACAGTGGTGCAGCCAGCTCACAGAGAAGTAGTGATGGAAGATAAAAGAGACCAAATAAGAGTAACTCTACATGACCACAAGGGGGCAGTGTATCACAAGAAAGCTCAGGCTGCGTGCAGCTCTGGAGGGACGAGGTGGTATTACAAGACGCGATGGACCGTCTCCACTCTTTAACACAATATTGTCAGTGGCTTTTTTTTTGTCAACACAGGAGATCTAGACGCCCCCATGTGTGGTCAGAAGTGGTATTGCTACATAAAGTAGCTTTAAAAACCGTCCAGATAGAAAACGTGGATTCAGATAGTTGAACAGCATTGTGTAATTAGAGAGAGATAACTGATAAATGTAAAAAAAAAACAATCAGGATGAGTATGGGACAAAGTAAACACCATCAATCTCCAGGTTTTCTGCTCTGGACTGTGATGAAACACATGCAGTTAGAAAAAAAAAAAAAAAAAACATAATTGAAGCTGGGCTGCCAAAAACAGTGAGCGTTCTCCTCCTGAGTCATCAGCTACAGCCTCCCTGCTTCTCTGAAAATGAGAAGTGGCTGCGGTGAAAGCAGGGACACGTTGCACAAAGCTCATAAAATCACAATTATCACCACCTGTGCTTCACGACTTTCTAAATATGAATTCAATGTCAAACACAGACTCTGGAAAACCACACCAGAAAAAGCAGAGAATCATTTACGGGGTTGTTGAGAATATGAATTTGTTCATATTTAATACATTAGCTCGCTGGAGTTGTGTCTGCATGGGACAGAAAGTCCATTTATTCTCATAAGCCAGAAACAATTGGGCACCTCTGGAGTCAATATATGTGGAGTGTAATTGATTCTGCTTTAATAGTTATATCAGCTGCGATTAGTCGCTGAAGGAGGATCAAAATGCTGGACTCCAGAAGAAGGGAGGCATGAAAGCAAATGAACTTTTATTTAACTGACACTTTATCCGGCTGAAGACGGGACTCCTAAAACAGAGAAGCAAATAAACATAGATCTAGAAAAACAAGATTGGGTTTCAGTGGAGGTAGAAACAATGATCTGACAGAGATGAAAGAAAACCTAAGAAGTATACTGGGGGTTATTATGAGGACGGATGGAACTGAGGTCAGAAACAGAGAACGAGTGGTAAACTGGGAATCTCAGGATCAGAGAACTGGGATGGAGTCAAATAAATCCTGGAAACAAAAACATTCGGCCTGTAGTGAAGGAACAACTTTAAAAATCCGAAGGTGTCATGCGTTGCTACCATAAAACAGCATTTCACAGAATGAACAATTAAAGGCAGGGTAAGGAATTCTACGTGATTTTCTAACCCACAACCTTTTGTCACATACAGGAACTATTTCCTCACCATACATCAGCTGTTCATCTTGTGAGTAATTTGTAAAGAAAAAAAACAACATAAAACAACAACGGGTCATCCAGGGCGCTCCAGCCAATCACAGACAGCGGGAGGGTTTGTGCCAGCGCTCCATCTTTTAATGATGTTTTGTTTTAAATTAGGGATGCACATTTTGGATTTTTTTTTATGACCGGTTAACCGACGCCCAATTAACGATTAATTAACCGTTAACCGATAAGTCCGGGAGGGTTAGCTGCCACGATGTTGCGCGCGTTGTCGTGGACGCATGCGGACACTTCCCCGTGTATACTCTAGAGGCAATGTGTCGCCGTCACTTTTGATTTATACTAGCGCGGTCTCCGCTATGTTATTCCACGCCACAACGCAAGAGCGACAATCACGAACTAGCTAAACTTACTAAACGTATCTCTTGCGTTTTTCCACTTCCTCACCGTCTCGGCCGTATCCAGACCCACATTCATCGCAATCTCCCTCCATGAATTACTAGAATATGTGCTGTCTTTGTAGTGTGGAGAGCCAGAATCGTACAGATGTGGGTACTTCCTCATTTTTTCGATGACGCGCTCTTTTCTAAGCGGATGCAGAATTGACCAATCAGAGGCCTGTTGCACCTGTAAACACGCCCCCATGAGTTGATTGAATTACGTATCTTAAAAACAAAATTGACCGTTAGTATTAATCGGTTAGAGTTACTGTTATCGGTTAGCGGTTAAACGGTTAACCATGTGCATTCCTATTTTAAATATTAAACAGATATGACTTCATCTAGAAAATCTGCCTCTGATTAAATACTTCCACATCAAAACAATAAAAATATGAATCACCTAAGGAAGTGGAAGTGAAGTCACATGACTCATCTTCACAGAGCAATGTTCCAGATGTTCTGGCGAGCCTCTCCAGCTGCGCATTTACAGCGATCCCACGAAAAAAAGGAAATAAAGGTATTAATCAGTTGATTCACAAACGCAGTTAATGTCTTTAAAATGTCCTGGCCCCGTTAGCAGAGATGACTCACCGCTGCTGAGCTGCTCTCCCTCGACGCCTCCTTTTCCTTAACTGGTTAAACGTTCACAGCAGCACAAATTGGCGTCTCCCTCGTACGAACGCTGCCAACGTTTCGTTCTTTGGTTTGGAACATAAAACGTGAGCACGTTCACGTCCAGCACTAACTGTGCTCGTATGTTCGAAGCCCCCCCATCGCTGACCACGTCGGTGGTGTTCAGTTTACGTGAACAGTTTGAGTCAGTCGGGATAAACGTGAACCTTTCATCACACCCAGTATGTTGAATTACCATCCAAGCTGGTCTTTTAAGTCAATTACAGAATAGCATTCCTGAAGTGCCATTAATCACCCCTCATAGCTGGTTTTTTTTTTTTAAACTCCTGCTTCAGGCAACAGGAAATGACACAGAAAATAAATAATACAGAGGAGCTTATTTGTACCAGTCTGAGGCCTTATCATTTCAAAAACTGAACTGAGGGCCCCTCTAACCCCCCCCTAAATGCTAGTGGTACTGAACTCTGCTTATAAGGTCTCATGTTTGTTATCTTTTAGGCCAGTGGGCTTCGGGGACCACCGCTCGGTCCCTCAGAGGGCCGCTCGTCATTTCTTTCACTGAAAATCGTCCGACGTGGAAAAAAAACAGACGGAGCCTGAAAACTCATTTGATTTTATTTATTTCTTTCTTTCAATAGATTTTACACTATCTTGCTGGAACCAAAGAAACATTTGACTATATAAACATAAAATATATGCAAAAAAAAAAAAAAGAATACATTTAAAAGGATTACACTGAAACCATAACTCTAAGGAGGGTGTTCTTGTCAATTTAACTTTGTGTCTTTTGTTGGTAAGTCAGACTGCAACAGCGATGACACAGGCAGCCGTTTCAAACCTGCTGTCTCCGGTGTAGCGCCCCCTGCTGGCTAAAGCTGTGAACTACACGCTCCACCAGTTCCATTGTAAGGCAATGGCACAAAATAAACTTCAAGAGATCCAGGACACCAGAAGTAAAGACCAGTAACTGTTCCGTTCCATCGCAGTCCCCGCTTTTGGCCTTGTGATGCACACATTTAAAACCTTATAAAATGATTTCAAATATAAAGATTCGTATTTAAAATGAAACTCAGAAGGGGTTTGAGAAGAGAGAGAGAGAGCCGTTCAAGTCTCTTTAATAGTAATTTCATAAGAGCTCTTATAACATAAAACCTTAAGCACGATGGACTCAAGATAAGGCAAAGTGTTTCGGATAAGCTGAGTCTGCTCAGTTGACCAACTGCTCAGAAAGTGCTCACATTTCTCTTTTTTTTTTTTTTACCGTCAGTCGATCGTTGCCAACACGTTTCAAGAAACATTACATCTCAAGAGGATTCCGTACACAAGGGTGTCGTGGGTCACCAAATGAGGACGAAATTTTTTTTTTCTTTTCTTTTTTTTTGTACAGACATTTTTTTTTTCCACTAGAAACATTCAGTACGTTATAATTTAATAAGAAAAAAAAAAGAAATCATCGTTTTACCCATGCAACAACACATTCAATTAAAAGTTAATCACCGGTGCTTTTGATGAACAGATCGACTGTACCAACAGGGTGCCGAAACCTCTAAAACAGATCTTTTAAACAAAGTGCAATCCTAAACTCTAGAGATACATACGTCTCAATTAAAAACTCTCAGTGTGGAACTTAAAGGTCCTTTATCAGGGGAAGAGTTGTACATCTGAACTTATTCATTCATAGAATATTTAGTTCTTACATATATAGATTTATATTTATATGTAATCTATATAACATTGATGACTTTTAATCTATAAGTGTTACAGTCACAGCACTATAGAGGCTGTTATTTGCTAATGAAAATATCAGGTCATTGTTATAATCTCAGTGAAGAATAAGAAATGTTCATATCTTCTTTACAATCTACCTTGTGTACAGTGTTCTAGCAAAAAAAAAAACCAAAACAAACAAACAAACAAAAATGAACTTAACAATGTCATTTACAAAAATACCCAACTTTAGTAATTGTAACATTTGGTTGCCACTGCAACAACTTAATCTTGTTATGAAATACTATCAGACTAGAGTGAAAATTACATCTTTTCATCTTCTTTTTTTTTTTTTTAATTTTCTTTACTTTTTTTCTTGTAAAATGTCACCTATACAATAAACTTTTTTTTTTCTCCCAACAACACAAGCAACTCTATGACTATGCTCGATACTGCAACACCGTGATCTTTTTTCTTTCTTTCTTTTTTTTTTTTTTTTTTATCAATGAGAAGGCAAGAAAGATCCAGTAGCTTCCAGTGGGCGGGGCGACTTTTAAGCCGGCCCGCCCCCTCAGACGTGTGCGACTTCTCATTCGCGGACCTGACAGGGTTAGACCTTGAAATGACCAACCGTGCAGAATGTAGCGCAGCTCAATAAATTACATTCATTTTCGAAATAGAATAGTTTACAACTTTTTTTTTTTTTTTTTTGTTTGACTCAAATTTGACCAAAAAAAAAAAAGTGACAGAAGATAAATTACAACAAAATAGGACTTTTTTTTTTTTTTTTTACCACCTTCCACAAATATTACAAACGGGTCATAACGCATGTGAAGACATTCAGAGTGAACGACACCAAAAGGTGAAAAGAGGAGTGAAGTCGCTCTTTGTTTCAATTGTATGATTTGGGGGGGGTGGGGGGGTGGGGGGGATTGTCGATGTCGATAAAGCACCATGAAATTACATTAAAATTTAAAAAGAAAGGGAAGTAAAATTTAGTATCGAGTTAAAACACACTACTGTTGATAAAAACTGAAAATAAGGAAGGAAGGAAGGATTGCTCTGTGAGGTGGAGGTGGTAGAGGGAGGGTGGGGGGGTGGGGGGGGGGGGGGTGTTCATCCACATCAGGGTAGTAGACACGACACAAACTTTAAATAAGCTGGAAAACATTTCTAGAACCGTGAATATAAGCTTTCAAAATAAGAGACACTTTACATACAGGACACAGTTTACAACACGCCGTTTTCCTCGTGTAAACTACTCAAACCGATGTAAGAAACCACGGTACGCCGTGAAAAGTCACCAAACATTCTACAAAGCTTTTTTTTTTTTCTTCTGATTTGTCGTTTCTTTCGTTTGTCTTGTTCTGATGAATTCACAATGTCTTTTCCAAAAAGAAAAAAAAAAAAAAAAAAAAAAAAAAGTCCATGTCGCGTCCGACGGCCGGTGTGTGGTGTTTGTGACTCTTGGTGATCCGCTCTGGATTCATGTTGTTGATGAGCATTTTTAGGCACTTCTACAGTTTTCTAAAATGGAACAGGATTATCGGTGATAGTTGGGTTGGACAGGACAACCGACGGTCACAGATAGCCCTCCAGTCCAAGTTCAAGTCATCTTTTTACTTGACGAATGTCGTCGAATGCACCGTTTGTTGATGTTGTTGTTGTTTTTTTTTCTTCAATTTTTTTTCTTTTTTTTGTTTAGGCTTAGCACTTAAATCCCTAAACCCCTCCCCCCCCTCCCCTCCCAAAAAAAAGCCTCTCCTACAAGGCCCGGTGTTGCCATCTCCTGTTAGTCCTTGTTTCAAGTCGCAGTCTGCCGGCAGACCATCAGTTTCCAGATATGAACACGCATGCACACACTAGCACGCACACACAAGGCTTAGCATGTCTGGAGCGAACCCTCGAGCTTCGCCGAGCCCTTGACACCGACCCCGGCCTTTTGGGCTTTTTTTTCGGCTGTCTGTCAGCACGGGGGGCAAATCTCCTCCTGTCCAGACTGCGTCCGACGTTCCACTACTCCTCCCAGACAAACTGCACCAAGCATCACAACAAATAAAGGGAGAGTGGATTGTTCTTGCAGCGGTAATGGCAAAAAAAAAAAAATAATACGGAGGAGGAAAAGAAGAATTTAGAAGGGTGCTTAAAATGTGGCTCTGATATTCTGGCAGGTTGATTTCATCAACGTCTTCCAAGCGGCAGCTTTGGCATGATGTTTTAGCAGGTGGACCGTTGGCGGGGGGGAAGGGGACGAACGATGGCATCTTTAACAGCCTCTGGGGCATGGTGGTGGTGGGGGGTGTGGGGGGGGGGGCTGTCGCTTTAAGAAAATACGAGCCTGTCGGCTCCGAGGACATTCAACTTTGGAGAGAGAAGAGCAGAGACTGCGAGACAAAAACCCTCCTGAAAGCGCCGAGTGCGGAGGTGTGGCTGTGCATGGGTTTTCTGTGACTCTTCCTGTTTTCCGCTTCAGTGTTACGCGAACCAGAAGTCTGTCTTAGCTGACCAAAGGGATGAACGGTGTGCAGAGGTTTTCAGAATAAATACGCAAGAGGAGGGATCCACGGTATGTCTGGAGAACAGTTGCTTAGATGACCTCTATTGTGTATTTGCTATGTATGTCCTATACATAAGAATATTTTTGACTTTTTCGTGTTAATAGTTTTTTTTCGTTTTGTTGTTTTTTTTTGTTGTTGTTTTTTTGTAGCAATACATACAGTATATATCTGTTTTTTTTTCTGTGTGTTACACCGGCACTGCAGTTCTTACGGTTAAACTGAAGTGTTACACTCTTAGCATGCAGGTTGCTGAACCTCTATGGGGAGGGGAAGGTAGTATTTACAGAGGGGCTGTTTTGGGCTTCCTAGTGCAGCTTCGTGACACTCCATTCCCTTCCCGATGCTTATTTCAGGATGATCTGCAGGACAGAGGATGAGAAACAGAAACAAGAGAGGGAGAAGTTAAAATTCACCTGTAAAAGAAACAAACAAAAAAATGACTCACAAACTAATCTAAGGTACCATATGCAGAATGTAGGATTTTAACTTTTTTAATGACAACATACGGTTGAGTTGATGTCCTGCTGTATTTGTGCTCCTCTGAAGATCTGGGTTTGACTATGTCGGCCTTTTAGGTCTTAGTATGTTTCAAAGAAAGTGTTTGTCAGATGGTTTTAAAGCATCTGAGGCTCCTTTACAGCAACACAGTATGTCTGAAAGCTTTTGCAACTTCCCAAAAACACATTCAGACAGATGTATGGAGGTGTAAAATGAAGCATACGTCAAAGTTATGGTTTGTTCTGATCCAAACCGGCAGATTGGCAGGTGAAGGTGCAGAACAAAAGCCTGGGAGGCACTGACGTGCTTAGGTTGTGGTGGCACTAGGGGTGAGTATTGGCAAGGACCTCGTGATACAATATGCATCACGATAGATATTATCACAATATCGCGATATATTGCGATATTCTACCCAGTTAATATCAAAATCAAAAGTAGAGATGAAAAATCAAGTTGCTGTATATGTTCATCAGATGTTATTGATCATTCAGAGGACAAATTGAGTCAAAACTATTTGCTTCAAAACAACCTATTTGTTGTTTATTATTAGTGTTTTTGCACATTTAAGTGAATGAATGAATTTTTCTATCGCAATATATCGCCAAATCGATTTTTTTTTCACACCCCAAGGTGGCACGTCAGATAAATGTGCAAATGTGCTTCCTTTGAGACATACTGAGACCTTAAAGCAACAGGTGGGTGAAGTTCACCACAACAAAAACAACCCAGACGGGCAGAGGAATAACTGATAGATATTGCCACTTCATATCAATTTTCTGCTTAAGTTGTTGTTGAGTTGTGGTGACGCCACCTGCCTGGTGCTCCATGCAGATAAGAGCAAAAAAGCTTCTGACTAATAGCAAATAGCATTTTCTGGCCACCTCTGTGCCTATTCTCCCCTTAGAAGATAAAAAGTAATCCACCACAAAACAAAGAGACCGAGACAGAAGAAGAGAAAAGGGAGAAAGACAGACTAGTGAGGAGGGAGGGGCGGGCAGGTAGAGGAGCTGCTGGCTGCTGTCGTGTGGAGGGGGGGGGGGGGGTAGCCGCCCTGGCAGCGAGCCAGCGCAGAACAAAGCTGCATGATGCTTGTTAACAGACAATGGACAGAAGCCACTGGTCACATCACGCATCCCAGAAGGTCAGCGCAGAGCGGGATGCGCATGTTCCACAGTGCAGAGTGGGATATAAAATCATTTTAGTGGTACAGACGGGCAAAAGAAGAGTCTGGAGGTCGTGTTTGCCAGAGCGCTGTGCGGTGATGTCAGCAGCCTAGAACGGGTTAGTGAGGTGGCAGATGACGTTGTGAAGTGGATGATACAGAATCATGGCACATTAAATGTAAATTATTGAGGTTACAAGACGTCTGAGTGACCTTGTCCTGTTTTCATTACAGGGCTGTCTCTTATAATAACCTGTGAATCTATTTCAGTCTAAAGCCCGTCTCCCCTTCAGCTCAGCAGGTTTTCACTTGTAGATGAAGCCTGTTATTGCTTTCTTCTGCCACTAGAGGGCGCTGCCACATCACAAACTCCAGCTGGAGTTTAATATATTCTCAGACATGGAATGATGTAATTGGTTCCTGCTTGTCATGCCACATTAACAGTTCAGAGGATTGCGAGGTGACCAGACTCTGAACCTGTCAGCACGTCTAATATCCCGACCACATATGGCCGCGTGTCAGTAATCTGGTTTTATTTTAAAACGGCAATCTCTTTGACTGGAAAAAACATGATATTACTACGGTCAAGTCATTTCTGCATAAATAGTCTTGGCCTAAGATTAAGGTTTCAGAGGCAACGTTTTAATCCAGCAGGGCTAGCCTGGTTCAAACTCAGCACAGTCTGGACCAAAAGCTGTGACCTCACCAGCTTGTGTCCTTCATGACAAAAAAAATAAAAAAATAAATAAAAAAAGAGTCTAGATCTTTATTTGATGACACCACATGACTGGAATGACTGGAGTAAACAAGGCGTGCACTATGTGCAGCGTGACTGATGGTGATATGGGTTTACCGTGTCCTAGCTGCAGGGAGGGGGGAGGAGGAGGGAAAAAAAGAAAGAGTAGGGGACAGACAGAGACAGACAGCGCAGGCTGACGTCAGTGTTTCTCCGGCTCCTTGTCCCACATGCATCTTTAAAGAGCGGCTCTGCTTCCTGCTGCTACTGCTGCTGCATGCCAATTACAGGAAGAGACGGTGACTCACAGGAAGTGTGGACTGCTGGCCCACGAGGAGCAATAAGGCTCCGGGATCGTGGTTAACTGACGACGGAGGGGGGGAATGTGATATTTGTACTTTGCGAAGCCTTATTGCCTTTTACATTTCCGCTTCTATGAAGATAATATTACACTGCATAATATAAAAAAGGTGAGGATCATTTGACAAGCTAAGTTGATTTAAATTCTCCAAAATAAATGGAAAAATACAAAATGAGTCCATATTATTATTTCTAATCAGATTATGATAACGATGTGCATCATTTTGGAAAATAGCTTTCACTAATCTCATATTTTTCTGATGACAGTCATTTCCTAAATTCAAATGCATACGATTTCTAATGCTGTGGATTATTTCTGAATTCCCCCTCTGCAGACAATTCCCGATTGTCTGGCAGTTACAACTCAACATGTGCAGCACATCTCATCTGTTCATCTGCGTGTCCTCAAAGTACCTCTGCACAGATCTACTAGTAAATGATTGCCAGCTGCCTGCGTGAGGCCAGAGAGCCAGCATTGTGCTGAAATTTCCAGGTTTAAAATGGGCCGCACGTGTTTCGCTCTGGCATTCAAACCTGGCCCCCGCTTCCCTGGCTCCGGCTGACGCGTGGCAACAAGAGCGCCGCGGTTCAGAGGCCATTTTTAGACAGCTTCTCTGATCATTTTTCCTGTCTGTCTCACCCTGACAAGCGTAGCCTGGAACTGTTTCCTCCCATGATTTGTTCTCCCTTTTATCCTACATCCAGGAAGAGGGGGGAGAAAAAGGTGAAAGTGGGAGAGATGGAAACAGGAATAGATCCAACATGGCTGCTGATATACACCGGCTACAGGAAGTGTGTGTGTGTGTGTGTTTGCAGAGCACAAAAGCAGTACAGATGAGACCCCTACAGCAGATGGAGAGGCTTATTTGACAACAATAAGAAAAGTTGAAAATAAAACTTAGAACAGAACATGCAAACCGAAAACAGGAAGTGATGCAACGTAACACAACTACTACTTGCAAATGTGGGAGCTCTGAAGAAGCACTTTCTGTGAGCACCTACTGCATTTAAAAAAAAAAAAAAAAAAAAGGTAATGATGCGCTGCACTGGCATCGGTAGCCCCTCTGCTTTAAACTGTCTAGAAAACCCTCACGGGCTTACGTGCCCGTCTAGACATTGGACATGGATGATTAGGCAGAGGCAGGGTGTGGGCTAAAGCTCAACTGCAGGTTATTGCAGCTCACTATTAGAAAAGGCAATACTTATTCAGAGCTCCGGGGACTGATGAAAGAAAGCTTTAAAAGGAGCAAACCTGATTGGCTGGTGCTGTTGCTGCGTAGGGGACACTTGTGGCAGGAGTTGTTGCTGCAGAGACAGTAGCAGGCGTAGCACTGTACATCATTGGGACTTTGTTTTTCAGGGTAGGAAAGGGGAGAGGGGAGCAGGAGGAATGGGGGAGAGGGAAGGAAGTGGTAGCAATGGACAGGTGGGTGGAGCGTTATGGTAACCGTGGCAACAGTTGTGGAGTGCGTTTCGACGGTAACGTTTGTTGTTGTTGTTGTTGTTGTTGTTGTTGATGATGATGATGGTGGTGGTGGTAGTGGCAGATGTGACAGAGAGCCAGCAAGCCATCGTTAGGGTTACACCGGCAGATGGCATGCAACCATTCGCAATGCAAAGCGAGGAGGACAGAAAGAAAAAGAGAGCATGGGAGAAAAAAAAAAAACAAAAAAAAAAACAAAAACAAGAGGAGAGAAGCTGATTACAATCACAAGTAAGGAAATTTGTATGGAAAATCAGTTTGCTGTTTTTCCCAGAGAAGTTAAGGAGCATGAGATAATTATCAATGAATGACTTCCATTTTTTTTTTTGGCTGCAGAAATGCTAATTTAGTACAGCTGCATACAGGTGGCTGCTTACTTAAACATGTCAAAACATGCAGTTCTGTAGTAGTGTGTCAAAAAAAAAAAACTATATCTGGTCATTAATTTACCGTTTGCTAATAATGAACCTGCCGATGAGGTGTTTCAGACATTTCGCAGTTCCAATCCCTTTTAGCAAGGGGAAGCCCCAGTTATGTGTGATTTCTCTGGGAAACTGATTTAAATTTCCTGATCAACACAGCACAGCAAACAGAAGCTATCCTAGAGCTTGAGAACAGATCAGATGATACTAACAATTTAAGCGTAAACAATCATTAGAAAGAAAGTCAGTACGTCGGGAAACAAGAACTCCTTCAGGTGATGCAAAATGCAACAAAGAGTGTTTCATATCTCAGGCTGAATAAATACACACTTTGATCAAAAACAGAGAACAGTAAAACATTTCATGAACAAAGCCAGGACATTTTGTCTCACCTGCAAGGACTGCAGACACTGCCCCCTCTTCCCACATCAAGTCCCCCCACACACAACCCCCCCACCCAAATCAGACTGAGCATGTGAGAGAGCAATGGGAAGGTCAGGACCTACCAAGACTGCTAGCAGGAGTCATGCACAACACTGACCCTGTTGTGATCATGCAGAGAAAGACAGAGAGGGAGAGAGAGGAGGAAATAAATGGGTTAATTAAGGGGAGGGAAAACAACAAGGTTAGACAAGACAAGACAAAAAAAAAAAAAAAGCCCAGCGACTTTCACTCAGCTCAGATACTACTGTTAACAGTGGCGATGTCAGCTAATAAATGAAAGCAGTATACGAGAGCAAGCAGTTATGTATTATGGAAACAGTTCTTATGCAGCTGCAGGTCAAACATAAAGCAAACGTATCTATAGTCTATGTGACACAGTAGCCATGTTTAGCACGTTACAAAGCTGATTCATCATTGGTTCCAAAATCCAACCTTAACATCTGTAGATGTCATGATCGGAAGATTTGAAAAATAATTCACGTATATATGCTTACTACGTAATCATGCAGACTATATTTAAACATATGGATACATATTTCTGGGCAAATGGAAGACAACACTAGCTCAAATTTATAAAAACAATTTAACTTGATTTGACCATGCTAATGCTGTCATATCTTTGAGGATTCTCTGTGGCTATACTACAATACTGCAAAAAAGGTGTGCAATGGCAATATATGCTTTAAAAAAAAAAAGCTCAGGGATACATAATTGAAAAAGTAACAATGTAATTTATAGTTCTACGAACTAGAA
Organism: Hirundichthys speculiger; assembly: GCA_018398805.1. NCBI lineage: Eukaryota > Metazoa > Chordata > Actinopteri > Beloniformes > Exocoetidae > Hirundichthys > Hirundichthys speculiger. Next base: position 1,354,451 of record JAGFBZ010002408.1, on the reverse strand, counting down.
AGAGAATAAAACTGAGGGTTGAGCCAAAGTGCAGCACCATGCAATGTGAGTAACGTGATGTGTACAGGCTTCCATCCAGATCTGAATAAAATCAAGATGGGTAGGTCTGACTGCACCAGACACGTGGCCGCCTGACAAATAGATCATTTCAAGAAACCTCCGATGTGAGATTCTTTTTGCTCGTTTTTGACAAACCCAACCTGTTTAAATTGTCACAGATTAGTAAAAAGAACGACTCGCACCTCCCCACGCGCAGGGAGGGATGATGGGACGTTACGGCTCTCACACCAAGGGAAACTAAAAGTGCAGGTAGCAAGAGGAGCGAGGGACAGGAGTCTTATCCTCATGACTGATGAGTGTGGCTACAGGCTACAACATTAGCTTCAGTTAAACTCATTTAACCAGTAACCTGAAAGCCCCTCAGGCTACTGTTTGTTTCAGTGTGAGAAGACTGACTTATTTTTTTTGTTGTTGGGAAAGAACTGAAGAGAAATATAGGGAGGGATATGACCTTTTTTTTTTTTTTCTTAATTTAAGTTAAAACAGACACTGAAGATGCCTTGGCTGAGAAAAATTAAAAAAAAATAGGCCGACGAGCATGTGGCTTTTTTTATACGCTCAGGGCATCAGACTAGCAGGTGTATCGAGTTGAAGCGGTAATATATCATAGGTTTTGTTGCGCCGATCAAAGGCTGCACTGCCCTTCCAACTGGCAGCGATTGGGTGTTTTTAAGAGCAGGTGGTAAATCAGAGTTTTGGGACTGCGGAGGTTCAAGCATTACTGCACACCTTCCTAACAAAACTCTTTACGTGCGTCACTCACATAAATCAATTCATAAAGGAAATGCCAGACTATCCATGAGGAGACGGTCACGAGAGGATCTCAGTTTAGCCGTGAAACTCTTAAAACGACACATTTGTGAACGGGAGAGGGGGTGCGTGGATCTATCTGTCAGTCTATGCACACATGCATACCAGTCTGCAGCTGCGTGCTGTGCAAGCTCTTACCTGTGGGGAAGAAAGCGGGCTGCTGGAGCTGTGCGTTGGCCAGCGCCTGCTGGTAGTGCAAAACACTGGGGTTGAACAGGGAGCTTGCTCCGTTGTTCTTCTCAAGTGCCGGTCTCTTTGGTAGGGGCTGGAGGACGCCGTGGGGGAACGCCTTGCCACCGGAAAAACGGACACACAACAGAAGCACAGTTGGTTTGACGCGTACACTCATGCAGGTGAACACTAATAGTTTCTAAATCTGTTATCTGTCTACGCACAGCACAATAAGGCAGGTAGGTGAGAAACTACACCGTAGCAAGACAGTCATCAACAACAACATTAAACAAAGTGATAGCTGGAATTATTTTAACATTACATTGTAGTCGTTGAGCTCATTAATGTAAAATACAATCTAGAATGTCCACAGGTGATCATAAATGATTAATATCTATATATCAAAGTGTCTTACAGGGTTTCACAAAAACAAAAGAGCCAAATTAAATTCTGTGAGTGGCTACAGTACAATTAAAGAAGCTACATGCAAAGCAAAAGGTGAAAGGTCAAAGTACCAGGTCTACAGTTGCCTCGAGGGGTCGCTTCATTGCTTTGGCAGTCGACTGAGTCTTTAATTAGCAGGCAGCGAGCACATGATGGCAGTGGGCCAATGGGATTCAAGCGTATTAACATACAGGTAACAGCAAGCAGAGGTGCATCATGGGGGACAGCATTGCATTGTGGATAGGTGAGAAGGAAAAAAACAAAAACAAAAATAATCTGAATGCAAGTATACCACATACAAAACAATAGGCATGCACATAAACAAAAAATTGTTTTGTTTACTTTAAAGAAACATTGCTACTTTTTGAATTAGTACAAAAGCAAAAAAAAAAAAGGAGAAAAATAAAAGCATCTACATTAACTTTTGGTTAAAAAAGCAAGATTCTATGATGTACTTCAAAACTGCTGCGAAAGCATTTAGTAGTAACATCCACTATATCTGAACATGTGAGCCAAATTCTTTCCTTCTTTTTTTTTTATATATGTACAAAACAAAAAGCAATCAGGTAAATACAACTGAATAAAGCCATAAATGCTGAGCTGAGTTTTGGAGCTAAAAAAAAAAAAAAACTACAGCCCTGCACACTCTGCACAGAGGTTCTCCTCACTTAACCTATTTAATGACAAGGTTTTGTGCCTGAGAATATATTTCAAACACGCGCAGCAGATTGGGATGTGAGTGAGCTCAGGCCAAAGCCCTTTGTTCAACTCTGCCCTCACAACTGACAAAAAGACCTGGACGCATACGTGTGTGTGCAGATTTAAAACCGGAGATTAGTGCAATTACAAGTAAGGCTGCCTTCGCTGTGGCAGCTGCCATAACAATGCTAACAAAAAGTAGCTTAACACAATCACATTCTCTGAAATGCTGTTAGCTCGCATCTAGTGAGAAATTCTCCAAGGAAATCTGCATCATGAGGGCATGTACCTTGTTAGTGTAATCAATGAAGCCGGGAAAGCGACACAAGTTATAGCGTAATAACAGAATGTGGAGCCCTGTTTATTATCACATTTCTCCGAAATACTTTATTGAAGCTCAACCTAACTGAACCACGCAATAATAAATATGTCATTTCAAGTGACTGCCTTCGTTAATTCCTTAAAAAATGTCTTAAATGTGATGCCACTGCAGGGAAGGAAAAAAAAAAATGAAATGGATGTGATGAGCACTGCAGTTAAAGGGTCCATGCACAAGCCTCTTGCTTTATGTATGTGGATTTTCTTACAGTATGTAATAGTATTTACGCTATTAAAAATACAACAATGCATTGCTGATGTGAAAACACTTAAACATTATGGTTAGTTAAAATGGAAGACGGTCTATTAAAGTGACATGAAAAGCAAAGATAAATGCATTCGACTTGCAATGGGAAATAAGATTACAGCACGGCAAGCAACACATAATGTGACACAGTAAAACAACATAATCTCAGTAATACGATCTTCTTACTCTAAGTGTATCAGTTAATGTGTAACCTTATCTATCGTACACTTTATCCTACTTGCTTAAGATAAAAAAAAAAAAAGAAAAAAGAAAAAAGTGAATTATGGATAATGATATTACCTATTTGCAGCAGTGCATCAGTACAGGTTTTATGGGTCTCTGCTTCAACAAAAGTGCCTCAGCTTAGGCTAAGAGCTAAAAGGAAATTGGATTAAAGGTGCTGACTAAACAACGTATTGTCTCAGGTTAACTCTCCTCACCTCTAGCAGAGATCGCAACTACTGAAGGTAATTAAGGAATTGGGTCATAATATTGATAAACTGTGTAGAAGGAACACGGGAGTGCAAACCAGGGGACACTGAGGAGAAAACACTAGCAACAAACACAAAATCTTCCAACATGACAGAGCATAATGACCCTGAGGGGAAAAAAAATCATTGACGAGATCTACCTTTTGATAAAAAAGCACTGTTACGTCAGCAGGAGGCTGTCGTGCCCTGGGCTCTCATGTACATTTTTACTTCCTGCGCTTTGATTCTGCATGTTTTCTATGAAGACGACTAACCTGCCTTATCATCCACACTGTGGGTTTAAAGAGGAAGGAGAGGGACAGCAAGCAGCAATGGAGCCAGCCAATGAGAGGTATGTGCAACGCGTAAAGCATGCCCATGCCATGGAGGAAAAAAAAAAAAAAAAAGAGTCAGTCAGCACACTGGCGCGACGCAAGGTGTGCGGGAGCGGTAGCCAAAGGACAAATTCAGAAGAGGCCACTCGGAGCTTGGAGGGAGGAGTGGGGGGGGCGGGGAGCAGCTACAACCAGACGCCAAACCCCTCTCCCTGTCTGTCTGAATTTCCACCTGACTGTCTACCTGTCTATCTGCCTTCTCCTCAGCTTGTTGGTGGGATTTTTCAAACTAAATGCACAGGAGGGTAACCCCCCCCCCACCCCCCGATGCTACATCCTCATCCATCCCACATTCAATTTGCACTGATCTGCAGAGAACCGCACTTATCATTGAGAGCAGTGGTGCGGGATGGGGAGTAGGGGGTGGGGGTGGGGCATTGTTTCTGTATGAACCAAGGGCATTGGAAAATAAAAGGGGACTGCGGTGAGATAATAACAGTTTGTTCTTGCAGCGTTCGGGTCTCACTAAACCCCGTTTTTTTTTTTTTTTGTACGCAGCTGTACCTGTTTGGGACGGCTGCTGCTGCTGCGGCTGAGTAGAGCAATGGAATCCGCTGGAATAAACCAGTCGTGCCCGGCACGTTTTTGTAACAGTAATAAAGCAGTGCTCCACATTTTATGTCGGTGGAAATTTTGAAACATCGTGAAAGTCCAGATAATTTATAATAGTGCACACTGAGTCAGCCTGTTTATCCAGCTGGAGATCAACTAGCAAAACTTTTGCTCACACCTCAAATAAATAAAACTAAGAGAAGAAAAATAAAATCAACAAAGGAATAATAAAACCAACAGAAATGACTTGTTAAAAAAAACAGGAAGCATTCCTATAATGTATCGCATGTGTTCAATTATATATTATTCTCCTCGACATTCAAGAGTCTCTGATCTTCTATTTGAGCCGATTGTACTTTGTGTAAAGATTATCTAAGTTGAACAGTTTTGTACCAGAATCCCTTATATAAAGGCACTTTAATTAAGACTTTGACTAATACTGTAAATAATATGTTTAAATATAATCTGCAATAATCACATATTCATTCGATGCACAAATACTATGGAAAAACAGAAAAAGCTAAGACTTTATGGAAGTCCTTGGAAGGAACACTGCACATACGGGCTTTAAAATCATCATTTTTGTCCCCTTTTCAGGCCCTACAAGCTCTAAACAGGCAGACACCAGAAACTACATCACTAAAATGCAAAGTGTGTGAGTGAGTGTCTCCTGCTCTGCCTTTGTGTTGGAATGATCTACAGTAGATGGTCTGCGGTGTGGTGCTCTCACCATGGCTGCAGCTGTGGCGGCAGCTTGCGCGGCCACAGCCGTTTGGTTGGCCTGGTGCTGGGCGGCCTTAATCTTGGCCTGCAGGTGGGCCGGAGGGTGGAAGTACTTGCACTTCTCGCGAGAGCAGCGGCTCTTGATGTAGTCCATGCAGACGGTGACTGTGTTGTCGCTGGTGTCGATCATGGGGCTGTCGCTCGGGTGAGCGAAGCGGCAGTCGGTCTCGCCGCGGGCGCAGTTGCCCCGCTGGAACTCGCGGCAAACCTGGAGAGCAGGAGAGTCGGGGCGCAGACATGCGAGCGCGTGCAGATGTGGACAGACGGAACGACAGATGTATGTATGCACAAAGGGAAAACAAAGAAATGCAGAGAGAGATACACGAACTGTGAATGCTTTCGTTTTCAGGACGTGTCAGGAAACATATTTTAATGTACTGCCACGCTCACACAGATGATTAAAAACAACATATCTTATTACAACATTCAGTTTTAAAACATTCATGAATGTATTTAAAACATACATTCAATCGTATGTTTACAAAAGACTGTTTTTGCTGCGCTGTATTAAAATTTAAACTCATGATTACAGAATCCCAGAACCGGTCGATGCTCAAGCTCCTCAGTGGACTGGCTGCAATCGCGGGGCGATCTGGGATGTTCACACGTACACAACCACCTGAACATGGCACGAAATCACACCTACATGTTTACGAAAGAACTCGCATGTGCGCACCGTTGCATACATGTGATGCCTTTGTGTAGGAGTGGATACGTGCCTCAGAGGGATACTGTTTAATTAGAACCAGCTCCATTCAGTTGCTAAGTGATAGCACTCCTGCAGAAAAACACATACAGGCACACACCTACGCATCACCTCCAGGTCTGAGGAAGATTATTGTTTATCTTGATAAATATAATGGAGAAAAAAAGAAGAAAAAAAAAGCTCCTGTTCATGCTGTCTTGCTCAATAACTTAGCTATTCTCAGAGTTGTTTACCAGGTGGGCAGATGGAGACAGCTGAAGCAGTTTTAAGTGTCCCAGTTTGACGGTGGCTGTCTAGCAACTACCAGTTTCTCTTGAGCAAATTCCAAGTTAAACTGCTGAAATCACGGTATCTCATGTTTTTGCACGTCTCTGACACAAGCCTGAACTGTTTCTGTAATGTATAACACAATCACGTTACTCAACTTATCCTCAAGGATAATGACGTGAAGAACTATCAGGTAAGGAGCCGGATAACGACGTCTAGATGAACAACGACTTATCTTACAGTTTTAAGCCCCAGATGAACGGATATTTCTGTCAGGAATAAAACTTAGATATTTGATGGTGTAAAAGAGCCACTGCACTTGGCCTTTTCTGAATAAAAGAAACATGATATGAGAGTTAATCCTTTTAACACTACTTTAACGTTCTGCAGAGATCTTTTTACAAGCATGAATTGCTTTTTTGGGCTTCTTCCAAGGCAATTTTATTTTAAAATTCAACAAAGTAATATCACTTGCTTGCGTTTGTACAGAAATGTGTGGAAAACTGGTCTTGAACTCTTGGGCACGGCCATTTGTATTACAAGTGGCTGTCTTTCATGAGGACATTAAAAGTTAAAGATTCAATCTAAATCATAGGTTAAAGGTGCGTTTTAATGAGGCAGAGGATTTCCACTCATCTTTATTCTATTTGTTGCTCCTGTGCCTTCTGTGGCAAAAGCATATTTTCTTCAACAGTGTATGGCAAATGCTTTCTGACGGCGAACGTGAATTTTTGGAACGACTGAATCTAAAAATGCACATATTACCCGTGGGTTGTTTTGTAAACACTCTGGAAGAAACTCAAACTACAATCACAGATGCTACTATAATTATAATTCACAACCTGAGAGTGACTATTAGCTCTGTTTAAGCTTCCACGCATCTTTCTTTTTTTTTTGTGTGTGTGTGTGTGGGGGGGCTTTGATTGGGTGGGTCACCTCCAGCTTGTCGGTACGCAGAAGCTTCTGGTTGGAGGAAGAGCCGGCGGTCACAGTGACGGGCGGGCTGCCGGGGACAATGACAGGAGTACTGGGCAGGATGTCCGTGGGAACCAGGCCCATGCTGTGGGACATGGGAGTCAGGTAGGGGGCGTAACTCAAACCTGCGCTGGAACCCAGGCCCTGGCTCACTGGAAATGTCTGCTGTGGATGCAGAAAAAGAGATTTATATTAAGAAAAACATGCAGACTGAAGGCACAAGAGACAGAAAAATGGGGGAGAAGTTAGAGAAGAGAAGACACCAGAGACAAATGAACAAAGGGACAGAGCTGTGGAAAGAGGTGGTCGAGACAGATGAGAGGAGGGGTGGGGGTAGTGTGACAGGTAGACACAGAGCTGGGGGAACCGAGAAGAGGCTTGTAAAAGGAAAAGTGAGAAACATCAGAGGATGATTTTGACCTCTGTGTGTCATGGAAAGGTTTTGCCGAGCATGCATGTTCTGTTTTAGTTACGCCTTGCTTTACATTGATGCAGTCAATCACATTCACAATTGGCAGCTGCCCAGTCAAGCGCAGTCTACCACCGACTGCTGAGCAACTCCTCAGAGCACCTTGGAAGTTTTTATTCCTTTGCACAAGGGCGCCACAACAATAATAATTGCAGGAACAAATTTATGATCTTTCTCGCCTCTAATGACAAAGCGAGCCAAGTGGTTAGATAACAGAGAAGCTAATCAAACTCCATAAAAATGAACTTGGCTCGACTTGACATGATTCGTTGTGAAAATACTTTCAAGCTGCTGTCATAATGAAGGCTAACTTCGGTCTGAACTAATCCCTCTGCACCGGCGCGTTCCCGAAAACCAGCATGAAAACACCGTCTGTGCAGGCGAACGTGACCTTGCGAAATATTTTCGTTAGAATGATGCAACATGACGGGTATGTTTTGACAGGGCCGGTAGTGAAGCAACACTAACCACAGGCTGCATGGTGGTGCCGGGGATCATGAACTGCATCTGCTGAGCCAACATGGTGGCTGCCGTCTTCTGCTGGATCAGGTTATTTCGCCCGTTGATTTCCAACTGGGTCTTCAGGTGAGCAGGTGGATGAAGGTATTTGCAGTTCTCTCGCGTGCAACGACCCTGAACGGGGGAAAAACAAAAGTTGATGGAGAGAAACATGTCAGAGAAAGAGAGAGATAAATGTGGTTGTTGCCAGTTTCCACCTATATATGGGGGTGGGTCAGAAATATAGAAGGGAAGTTGTGCTTATTCACTTAATTCTGTTCTAAAAAGGAATATTTTTAACTAAAGATGATCACCGTTTACTGATGTGTTGACTGTGCTAGATCTGCGTCATGCATCACAAAAACAGTTCCAAACCATTGATTAGAACAGACGTGAAAATGAAGATAGCAATGACAGACAAAGGTTAAGCCTCTTGTTGTAGCAAATCTATCTATCAAGATGGAGCCGATGAAGCTTTCTGACAAATCATATCTTACTCTCAGTGGAAATGCAAATGCAGGGCTAGCAGGGTCAGACTTTCAAAAACCCTGGTGGATGAAGGCAATTACACTGTCAACCCGGAGCCTAATGGCAAACACAGCGATCCAATATGGATCCTCTTTGCAGTGCTTACTGCTTGGAAAGTGGGTGGAACAAAGGAGCGAGGTCAGGAGGGAGCAGCAAAGAGAAAGGTGGATTGTGGGGAAGTGAAGTGAATGTGAATGTGAAGGAAGTAAAAGATGTAGGCAAAATGGACAGCTAGGAATTAATGTGGAGGAGAACAGAGAGATCACAGGGAAACAACAAGAAGACAGAGGAGAGGACATGACATGGCCGGCGTGACATGGAAGGTTTTAGTTAGTGTGAGGGAGGGCACAGAGAAATGAAGATAAATTAGAGTCAGTCTAGCGTAGAGGGGGTCTGCTGCTTTGTCTAAATACTCTTCAACTTCACGACACAGACAAGACTCGGCACAGTATCCTGATTAGCGATATCACTTGCATCACAATCTCTGTAATTTCCTCTTGTAAGGGAAATATGACAGGTCTGCCTTCTGTCCGCGCCGTGATTGGTAATGACTGAGTTTAATTACTCAAGTGCTGCACTCGTGCGCCCAGTTTAAGCCCAGAATAAATCAGAGAAAAATGCAACAAGCCATGTACAGGATATGTCTCATGCAATGTGGCAGTCTGCAATGATCAGTAACACGCCTGACAGGGGTTCCAGCTGAGTGGGTCACTGATTGGTCAAAGTGGTATTGAACCAAAAGCACCAACATAAAGTAGAGTGAGAGATACGTCGATAAAAGATGAAGATCTAAACAGACATCTAGTCATAATTTGAATTAAAATTCCAATGCAAATGTGGTCATTGTAATTCTTTGAAGCTGCAGTTTTCTTTCTGATATTCATTTTTTTTTCATAGTTCCAAGGTCCCGACTCCTGAATGAATCTAAATGTTATTTCACTCTTATTAAATATGTTTTAAAGGCATTAACATATTGCTGTATTGATGATTAATAATACCCTGATGTTTCAACTGAGTATGAGCTCTATTAGCAGGAAGCGGAAAAGAAAAAAAATCAATATAACAACATATTATTCTTACTGGCAGCACGCATGTCTGGAACATATCCCAGGGGTGAAGAAACAAATGAACAAAAGAAGTAATATGGATTACTTCTGTTAACACAATGGCTTGAAAGTTCAGGGTGTCACAACAGAGACTGGACGCCGATGCTCAACCTACACAGAAACACTGAGAGCTTTGTTCCTCTTTCACATTGGGTGAGCAAGCAGACCGAAAAACCTTCAGTCAAGCACAGCTCAATGTAGAAACCTGGTTCTGAGTGTAAACAAGAAATACTCTTCCGCTCTTAGCAGAAGGAAAACTCATAAAACCTGGCTGTCCTGCTCTTCTGGACTCACATGAAAGATGTCTCATAGAGAATTATTGTTACGATTACTTTTCGTACATGAGAGCTCAGAGGATTTATGCATCGGAATAAAAATAAATAAAAATAAACCCGGTCTTTTGCCAGGTCTCAAAATGAAGTAAGTGCAACTTTAGATTCCATATTATAATGTACGTATCTTCATGTATTTTACTAAACCTCATTTAAAATGCAATAAACAGCGCCTGGACAGCTAAGTACTGCTTTAAGCTCTGCAAATTAAATGCACTTGACCGATTCATCATCAGAAAGTGTGAGCAGATCTATACAAGCAAAGGTTTTTGCATTTTGCTGAGAGAGGCTGTTTTTGTTATTTTCTATTAGTCCGGGGACGATTATAAGGTCATGTCGCAAGAAATTTGGAATCCATCATTCTCCAAAAGATTTTCACAAGGGGAAAATATTCAACACAAATGTTTATCTTCCCAGGAATGGATGTCCCGGCAACTTTGCTTCAACGTCCGTGCAATGCTCATGGGAAATGCAAAAAAACTAAGAGCTCCATCTCAGACGCTACAGAATGTTAAATGTTAAACTGGAAAAAGACTGAACGAGCACAGCTTGTTTATAAGAGTTACCAAAGGCTCTTTTCTCTAAAGAGAACATGGCAGCACATTTTAAGTTTGCAAAGTTGCGAAAGAACGAACCACAAGACTGGTAAGACCAACGCGGAGATGACTGGCCATGCACAGCACAAGGCATGGTGAAAACCAAACGATCAAGTGGTGTCACAGTAGTGGAGGGGGAGTGATTTAGTCCTGTTTTACAACCACAGGAGTCAATGTGGCTTCAGTCAATGACTATTTCATTTCAGTTTGATTACTAAAGACTGTAATTTGATAAACTGCACATCCTTTATTTCCCTATGTCTTTTATTTCACCCCTGGAATAATGTACCATTAAAACAAAAACTAGCAGGCGCTCTAACTTCTCCTTTAGTTTCTGTGCGTTCCCATGAGGAGCGGATGCTTTTCTCAGAGGGTATGCAGATTTTTCACATTTATACCTATTCCGGAGTTTAATAAGACAACATCAAACACAAGTTTGCTGGCGTTATGATACCATATACTGTTGTTTTTTGTTCCTAAATTTACAAAAGCCTCAAGTACAGCTTCTTATTTTTAGTACCATTTGTTCTCAACTCCACTCAGTTCCACAAAGACTTCAACAGGACCTTATATTGTGATAAATGTGTCTACATATCTACACGGATTCAATGACGATCAACGAAGACTACATGTCTTTATATCACTATTGCTTACAGCGTCATAACCTTGGTTAGATTAAATTTGCTGTTTAGATGACAGTTTCTTATTCAGATTAATATCAGTGTGTTGTTTTCCACGTAGATGCGCCATGAACTCTTCTACAGTCAAATGTGAGGCCATCTGTCCTACAACAATAGCTTGGCTGAAACTGGGTCATGCAGCAAGACAATGATCACGAGCAAACCAGGAAATATACAACAGAACAGCTGAAGAAAATAAGCGTGGATCAAAATTCTTCCACAATGACACAAGAGACCGATAATGTCATCCAGAAAATAATGCTTTATGTTATTGCTGCTAAGGCAGTTCTGTAAGCTCGGTTTTTCACATACTGCTTCTGCATTCTAGTTTAGTTTTTGTCATTTGTCTTTATTTTTTTTCAATTACATTTTGATAAGTAAATCCTCAGAGCTGAAAGAGGATGTATTCTCTTCTTTCACAGGACTGGACATATGACTACAGATGACAGCTTTACTACTACCTGCCCATGTGCAGCTTTGTAATAAGAGTCACAAGCTGGCCGATACTGACCTCCACAACCTGGTGTGACAGCAGCAATGAGCCTCTGATACTCCCTCACTCCTCCTTCACGCTTCAAACGCACAAAATCGCACCTACCCACACATGTGCATACTAAATCATTTGGTCACAACAAGCATCCCACACACACACACACAGGCAGAGGAATTTATTGTGTACTGACACAGACGATGTTGTGTAGAAACACACGTACACGGCGTTGGTTTGGCCTCATCCAGACCAAAGGAGATGTATCGGCGCTTAACCTTGCAACCAAAAAACCTCACAGGTGGGGGGGAAATAATTGGAACTCTTTCCACGGCCCCCATCAGAAACGCCAACAGATACGTGCGTCTGTTATGCATGCGTGTTATGTGTACCCGTGGCCACGAGAAATGATGCGTAGGCAGGTGTAACTGTGCAGGAGAAACTGTGCAGGCGGGTGTGATTCTGCGTGTGAGAAAGGGAGCTGGTGCTGAAGCTGAGCTCTGGACAGCATCCCAGACTGAGTCTGCGGGGAAGCGCAGTATCACCATTGCGCCCTATAGCGGTCATATACACCGAAGGACATAAGTAACAGCGCGAAAAAAAACAAACGCCGCAGGATCGTCACTATGCACTCTGTCAGTCAGGTGGACTTTTTGTTTCACTTTCTGTTCATTTAAGCCTAGAGAGTGAGAAACGCTACCTGTAATTGCTCATCATTACCTCCCATTTAAAGGGATGAGTTAGATGGTGGTAAAGCTACTTGAGGGGAGTGGTTTGAAACACCTGCGTGCTGTCTGAGCAAGTGCTGGACACACACTCGAAAAAAAAAATACTACTTTCCTCCTGTCAGTCTTGCTTAAGAGCCTTTTTTTAACTGATGTATTCTTAATCTGTTCCAGCACTGTCCTCAGTATTTGCATTAATTAGTTTTTGTCTAGTTTCAAGGTAGAAAAAGTATTTTAAAAAAGTAAGCATTACTACTTTAATGGAAACTGTGACACTATAAAAATATAATGAGGAAGGACACAATGCTTTTATTTATTATTTTCTGTGATTATAGCTACTTTAAATATTCAAATATGCTATGTTTTAATTATATCCACCAATAACCAAAGATCTTTAAAATTTTCTGCATTATCAAATCTACATGACTTAGCATTGATAAATAAGCAATTTTGCTAATTAAATCTCTTCCTAATAAATTGTAATACATTTTAAATCAGTAATTAGATTGAAATGAGGGACGGATGGAATAATAGAGTTTATGAATCACATCTTTAAATGAATGTCTGCAGTGGGGGAAGTGTTTTGGTGCCAGCATCCAGGCTGTGAGCAGCTTTTATTAGGATGAATGGGAACCATCTTGGTTCAATGGATCAATGAAAATAGTACAATAAAGCCAGGATCAACAGGTATGTTTAAGATGATGAAACATGATCCAAGAGAGAGTTAATACCACACCGGAGTTTGTGCAATTATGAAACATTATTTTCTAGCAATGGACATTTATCACTGCAAAAATAATGATCAAGTATAGTACAGTTAGGGGTGTGAAAAAAAATCGATTTGGCAATATATTGCGATTTTCAGCCACCCAATATAATATCGATTTTTCAGCTCCTAATATCAATTTTTTAGGAAAATTCATGTATTCATGTATTAGATGCATTGCGAATACTTAAATGTGCAAAAACACTAATAATAAACAATAAATAGGTTGTTTTGAAGCAACTAGTTTTGACTCAATTTGTCCTCTGAATGATCAATATCATCTGAATGATCAATATCATCTGATGAACATATACAGCAACTTGATTTTTCATCTCTACTTTTAATTTTGATATTAACTGGGTAGAATATCACAATATATTGTGATATCGTGATAATATCGTCCTTGCCACTACTCACCCCTAAGTACAGTGGGACTACACTCGCATGACTTCTTTCTTTTTGATTAAATCCTAATTACAGCGCCACGACCCTTAATTTAAATATATAAGAGTCACACTACATAGTTGTATCTTTTTGTGGGTCCAGTCTGCATTTTGGGATTTAAAGCACATAAGATGAGGTATGCTTTGAGGAGAGGCTGCGCTGCATCACATGAAAAAGCGAAGCGCTTATGGCTCATGATTTTAAGCACCCAAGGGGTTCACCGACACAATGATGACGGTGCTAAAAGGCGACGTGCATGACCGATGACAATGCCGTGCCATCATCTGGTTTCAGACCTCCATTCTTTTGGGAGGGTGGCAAACACAATTGCACAAACGCCCACACGGAGTGACACACACGCGGAGCGAGTGCACCGTGCCTTCTGTCTAAGCCACCCACTCGGAGCGGAGCAGAAAACCATTCATCGAGGGGCTGTCTATGAAAAGGATCTTTGAGAGCGCCGCGGCACCTCTGCGGTTCACGCGCCAGCCGCCACAGCTACACAGAGAAACGGCACCTCTCACCAGAGTCGCTACCCCCGATGTTTCTTAATGTGAGCGCCGTGTTTGCTCCTGTGTGATCCCCGCTTTACTTTAGACTGGATGATAATTTCTTTGCATCTCAGAGGAAAGCAAACAGAGGATGGAGAGGTCACAGAAAGATTATGTTCCGTTACTTTCTGACATAGAGGCTTTGTTTAAGAGCTTAAAATAAGATATGATTCCAGGCACACTCGTGAAATCCCCCATTTATCACCGACAAAACAACAAATACTGTTTGCTACGTTGTCATTAGGGGTGAGTATTGGCAAGGACCTCACAATACAATATGTATTGTGATACTTGGGTCACGATACGATATTATCATGATATTATCACAATATATTGCGATATTCTACCCAGTTAATATCTAAATTAAAAGTAGAGATGAAAAATCAAGTTACTGTAATATGTTCATCAGAATGATATTGATCATTCAGAGGACATATTGAGTCAAAACTATTTGCTTCAAAACAACCTATTTATTGTTTATTTTTAGTGTTTTTGCACATTTAAGTGAATGAATGAATTTTCCTAAAAAAATCGATATTAGGAGCTGAAAAATCGGTATTAAAAATCGGCCGAATATCGCGATATATCGCCAAATAGATTTTTTTCACACCCTTAGTTGTCATAGAGTTGTATTGTGTGAATAAAAGTGTGTCTTACATTATCTAAATTAACTATTTGTGGAGCTCCATTCAGGCAGGAAAAAAAAACCTATGTGTTTGTTTTTAACACGATAAAAGAAGAGATACTTTTGTAACTTTTTCCAGTGGCTGCTGTTGCAAATGATGATCTTGAGACATCTCCTGGGAGCTATGAAACTGTAATGGGCGGTGGCGCCCAGTGGCGCAGTGGTTAGGGCAGGCCGCCCATGCACAGAGCCTCCAAGTCCTGCATGTCCTCCCTGCTCTCTCTCTGCCCTCCTTCACTATCAATAAAGGCCACTAGTGCCAAAAAATTTAAATAAAAAAAGAAATTGTAATGAGTGACTATCCTGCTATTGTCTGATAGTCCTCAAGTGTGCTTAATGATAATAATAATAAAAAAACAAATTTCATATTAATTTGCATTGACTCATATCTTTGAAAACAAGGATACTCTGAGCATGCTCCAAATCAGATGTGGGCACATGATGCTCATTTGACCGACTGTTAGATAAGAAAATAAGGCAAATATTTACTGCAGAGACACACTGGCAGGAGAAGACAAAAAACCCAATTCACCCCGAACACAGCGACAGAGTGCTGAGGAGGGCACAATAACTCATCTGACCCAGCGTGTCATAGTTAGAACAGCACTGAGATTAATCACACTGATGTTTGGATTTGTCTGTGACAACTGGGCCTGAGCTCTGCAGGAAGCAAGTGACAAGAACTTAGAAATCGACAATCTACAAAATTATCTTCTATACTGGCTTTTTCTGACGATGCGTTCAGTATCAGGAGTCTCGCCGTCTTTCCGCAATCAACGATTGGAGTTTTAAGGATTAATGTTTACCCAGTGATAACCAGGAACAGACAGGAAAACCAGTGACTATCTTGTGAGTCAGCCGTGTCCCATGAGCGCCTGATATGGTGCCAGTATGAGATCAACTGCTCCACCAAGGCAAGAAATACAACAAGGGAGTTTTAATGCTGCTTGTTTTTAATTTAGTTTGTCTCTTTGTCAGTAAAGATTACTGAAAAACTACCCAGCTGAATTTCATAGAACGACTAAACACCGGAGAGCTCGATTCTGCAGAATGTAAATAAACTCAAAGTGAGCACCGGCCCCAAAGATTCATTTATCTACTTGCACATCTTCATCCGTGGTTTGAAGCACCCCCCACTCCACCTCCTTCATTAGCCTAACTGAATGGTCAGAGTGATGACTGTTGTGTGTCTGTGGGTGGCACAGACACAGAAGGCCAGTCTTCAACCCGCTCTGAAGAATAGCGCTTCAGTTGTGGGCCCCTCCGTTCATCACTGTAACATTTGCATTTTGCCCTCAATGGGCGCTCTATCCTGAGGCCCGATGGAGACACAGAGCGCCTGCCTATAGGCCGCGGCCGACAGATGAGCTGCAAATGTCCCTGGTAAAGGGTTTATATTTCGCTTTTAACAGGAATGCTGGGCCCCTGGTGCTTATGCGGGATGGGTGGACACGAAATGAGTTACTGCTTTTCATTCCCTAATCAACACTTCAATCTGCGAAACAATATTGAAACATTAGGTAGCGCCTTGGGACTCTAGAGATGTGTGTGTGTGTTCATGCAAATCTACATTAATCGCCCATTTTCTTTTTGCGGCACAGAGAAGCCAGATTGGTTTTCATATCTTTGTCCTCATGATATCTTTTTCAGGACAGCGCAGTACTCGGTGACATGATCAATGGTGGTGTGACTGGCAGTAACGGCAGACTGCGAGCTGGAAAGAACAATCACGGCGGAAGATAATGGAGACGAGAGCGGGGTCAGCACAAAACAGGCCGTGGCTAAGTAACGTTTGATTGCATCACCAGGACCGAGACGCAGTGGCACACTTCAGATCACAAATATGGGACAATGACTAACTACGTTGTTAATCAACCGCAACACAGATCGCGCCGATTCTGGCAAGCAACAGATGCGCAGAGAAAAAAACAACGTACTTTATATTCCCCAAATGGGACGGTAAAATAAACAGCAGGATATCGGCTGGTACGTCCCAAAGCATCTGCTTTTCTGTGGCTGTATCCATCAGAGTCTTCTTCCGCCGGTTTATCCGATTGTACTGCAAAGCGTGAAAGAGGTGGGCCTCTGTCAGAAACCGACACAAATTTTTCTGACATAAAACCTGTGATATATGTAATCCACTTACAGCATAGCTGACAAACCTTATGTATGACGACTGACCAGTGAAGAAAGGAGGTCAGTCTTTCTTCTTCCTTCTTAATATTCTCCCGTATCTTTCTTTGTATTCTATCCCAGTGTTTTACCCCTGAAGTGTGCCATTTGTGTCAATCTCACTAGGTCATCTTCATATTTAAGATACAGGGACAATTCATGTCTTACGGCTGTGTTTGATCTTCTGCTGAAAGACATTTGTATTTGCTGCTATAAATATCCAAACAGGAGCATGGTTTAGGGCAGCAGCAGATAGAGGAAGTGGGCCCCCCTCTTTATCATTCTTAGTTTGAAGCCAAAACTCTTTTTTTTTTTTTACGAGCCTGTCGCTGAAAAGGAAAAAAAAAAATCATTACGTCTGCCCTTGTTGCTCTCCTTTCTCAGTTTACCACAAGAGCCTTCTTTCAGGGACACTAACAGATAGTTGTGGGTCAGCCTGTAACAGCTCAGGAGGAAACAACTTTTGAAAAAAGAAAACAAAAAGGAAAAAAAAGCCCGGCTATGAAATGCCACCACTCCAGTGCTCAGAGGACCGAAAAAAGGGCAGGCCCAGTGATCCCAGCACCCGGTTAAGTTGTGAGGCGCTGGATGCACATAGACAGGGGTTTCCTTTATCCTCATGGCCAGAAAGTGCTTCCTCTTAAGGATCTTGTTTTGTTTTTGGACTCTAATGGATTGGTTAGAGCTAATGGTTCTGTTTGAAGCGCTGAGGCCCCAGGACAGCAGGAAACACAGAAAATCCATTTTGAAATGATAGCCAAAAGCTTTTTGCTTACATTTCGGTTGGTAATGGAGATGAAGGATCAATGCTCAACAGTGGGTAAGCGCTAGTCATTTAAATGTAAAACTGTATTGAAAGCCCTGCTACAGGGTCCTTTTCAGCTCTAATTATATTGCGACCAGGTATATTTGTCTAACTACATGACAATTAAATATAATTAGAGGAAATACAAACAAGGAAATGGCACATAATGGACCAGTAGAGTTAAAAACATTTACCGGTATTTTTTCCATCTCTAAAACACACACGTATACATACGGCAGACACGCAACGCAGACACACATAAGACTGTGTTGCCTCAGCAGTAATTAAGTGCCTTTGTTTCACCAGCTGTAATCCCACAGATGAAGGAGTGGTACTGCTGCTGACACGTCCGAGATTACCCAAGGATTGAGAGGAGGAGAGCGCTACGAAGAGATACACCCAGAGACGGGAGAATGGGATCGAGGTGCAATAAGGTATTCAGCTTTGTTCAAGCTTGTTGGATCTGGGAAGCCTGGAAATCGTGAAAATCTTTCATCCACAGGGTTCAAAAGTAAACACTCCCACATACATCTGAGATGCATAGTGAAGGCAGTCGGTGCTGATCAAGTATCTCAAGCGACGGAAAGCATCCAGTTATTTTGTTTGAAATGGCACCATTTGAACGTCTCCTCTTCCTTCCTTAGATCACATTGTTTCCTCGTAGGTCTGTGTGGTAACGTCTCAGAATAGAAGCAGAATGTTGCACATCAGCTGAAAATCACATGCTTGTGTTATCATCAGACGGCACTGGCACTCCAAGATTGGTGATCTGCTAACTCAAACTGAAGGTCAGGTAGTTTTTGGAAATGGTTAAAAAAAAAAAAAGGTGTTCGCCTGAAATTAGGGATGGGAATCGAGAACCGGTTCCTGTAGAGAACCCGTTCGGTGTGTTTCAATTCCATGGAATTGTTTGGCAGTTTATCTAGCGATTCTCTTATCGATTCCAGCCAGCACGAATCTCACGTAATTTACGCAAGTTACGCACAGTCAGTTCCGGAAAGCACTTACGTGATTAAGTTACAGCAGAGTCCCAATTGGCAGCACAGCGACGGATGCGCTGGTATGGCCATCTCAAAAGACTCCCTCCTGAACACCCCACTCACGCTATCCTCCACTTTGACCCCGAATCTGCCGGCTGGAAACGCCCCTGTGGATGGACGCTGTTGGACGCTGATTTGCTCTACGCATGGCGTCACCCCCGCCGCCGAGCAAGAGACCCGATGATGATGATGATGATGATGATGATGATTATTAAGTTATGTTGGTTTAGCACACACGTTGGAGTTGTAAACAACAATGGCGCCAACCAGGTTCCAACACTCCAAAGTTTGGCTTCACTTCACAAAGAAATATAGTAACTTGCAGTCATTGTAAAGTGGAGATAACAGCGTCGGGAAGGAACACGACTAACATGCAGAAACATTTGCGCACACAACATGCGATAACGAGTGTCGTGTTTTTGACGCGCTTCGGACTGATGGATCTCAACCCAGCAGCAGCGGCAGTAGCTATGTCACTATTTATGTGGTTCTTTGTAAAACACACTATAACATTAACGCTGTGCTATTAAACGAATGCCTTCTGCATTACATTTAGAAGATGACCGTGACGAGAGAGAGAGTTTGGCTCAAAGGCTGGAAGACATGCTTATTTTTCTGCACAAGAATTGTTCATTGTTCATAGTATTTGCAGATTTGTACTATGAACTGTTCCATTGTATTTGATAGTATTTTTTTTTCTTTATTATTATTTTTGAGTGCTTAGTGAGCTCATATATCCTTTTAAAAGGGAGATTTTTTTCATTTCTATTAGGAAAAATCTGTTAGTAAAATGTTACACATTCTTGTGTATTTGCACAGTTACATGTTACAACAGTTAACACGTTATCTAGGCTTTGGGCCTCTTTTGACCTCGCTGTTGAGTTTGTAAGGTCGTGACTTCTAAGTAAAAAAAAACTGATGCTAATAAAACTGTTAGTTCTCCTTTTTTCCCAAATTAGAATCGATAAAGAATCGAATCGTTAAACAGTATCGATAATGGAATCGGAAAAATCTGATCAATTCCCATCCCTACTTGAAACACAAGCGACAAATTAAAGAATGAAAACAGTATGTGAATGTTACTCAAATGGCCACAATACTTTTGCTTTAAAACCATGGCTGACTGCAGTGGAGAAAAAAACCAGAGACTTCATTAGCTTAAATGAAATCATCTGGGCGAGTGCATCAAAGACGTCTGGAGATCATAGACAATAATCATTAAGAGCAACAACATATATTAGTGGAGAATGTGAGGAAAAAATTTAGCTAAAGGATTTCGATGATGCTCTCATGTAATCATGCTGCAGGAAAAAGGGTTTAAAAGTACCAGCTGCAAATGAGCGCTAATGACACTCAGGCTACGGCTGAGGTTAACTAGCCATGCTCAATATGACTGTGATTATCTTAACCGTCTTTTGAGGAGGCAACGTTCAAAGTGTGGCTGCAGTGACACTGCTGTGAGGCACCTGCAAAGCCCTGCTCCCTGCTGCTAATCCAGCTGGAGGCTGGAGCCCTGCTTCAGTTAATCTGATCATCTGTGACCTGCTGAGACATGAAACCCACCCTCCAGAGCTCATTTAATCTGTGCACACAAACAGGCATCAACGGCAGCACATTGAGGGACACGGGCATGAAGCTGGGAGGTACTGCACACGCGTCAGCGCTTAGCATGTGCTCACTCACAGACGGCATTTTTCCAGTGGAGCAACCGTCTTCCCTTTCCCACACGGACACACCTTTATGACTACACACTAACTGAAGAAAAGCTCAGTTATGTGATCCCCACCTCTCAGACTGCTGATAGATGAGTCACAGCTATAAGGCCGGTGCTTTAATGCTGCTTTCAACGAGCTGACTTTTCCCTAAGAAGCTAAATCTCGTCAGGTCCGCAGTGATATGACAACAGTTTTACAGCCAACAGGCAACATCAAATACCCATAACGATTTCATAGAAATAGGTTACACGATGTACATGCCCCAGTTTGGAAGCAACTGTGTCACGGCCCCATGAGGAAACAGCAAGAAAAGGCCATTTTTCCCCTCCCAATTCCTCATTTTACGTTTGCTACCAGATTCTGATCACTCTTCAGCGATCAGCACTGAAACTACTCCACAGTGGTATGCAACCTTCGCCACGTTAATGAGAGAAAATAAACAATGTAAGAAAAAAATAAAACTAAAAAAATAAGAACACTCGGCTACATCTTCAGTCCCTGCTGAGACTATCGACAGCATGTCAGAGCGTGTTGAAGAGTTGTGTAAATCCATACAACAGATAAAGGAGGATAATGAGATGGAAGGGAGAGAGCAGATCTATTCATCAAAGCCTCTTTCTAACACACTCAGCAGATAGGGGCAGAAATGTTGCATGGCTGCTTACTCTCAAGTTCTGAGATTAAAGCTTTGGTAGTTGCAAAAAAAAAATGAAGATGCATTGGATTTTTTTTCTAATGTATTTCAAATTACTGAAGCTCTGGAGAGTCCAGTTACTACACTAAAGCGCTACAGACAATCATGCTCTTCGATTGTTTCTCATAGCTTCATAAACGCATGATGCATTTGCATTTCAGTATAAATCAGATGGAGAGAGAAGATGGAAACTATTCCTGCTAAATTGTGCAAATGACCGGGCAATTTGGTTTTGATAAGCACAGCCAAAGGGGAATAGGGTGCAGCAGTGCCTGGATCAGCGTGTTGTTATTGGCCGCGGTGATGAGGCCTCAGAGGCCTCAGCGAGCTCTTGTGAGCTGAAGACTCTAATCCCGCGCGGAGATGATGAAAACAGTCCTCATAAGGTCGAGAACATCAAGGAACAGAGAGCCGAACGAGTGTTTACGCTTGGTTAAAGTAATAGGTGCCCTATTAAAAGAAAGTGAGATCAATAAACCAGGGTACAGTGACTCAGGCTTTATCTTACGGTCAGATGCCGGTAAACATATTGATCACACTCTCCAGCCATGTCATCATCGTGCTATTTTTTTCCTGCTTTGTCTGAGGCAAGCTTTGGATTGTGGAGTGAATGAGTCAAAAAGAGAGCAAGAGGCAGAGAGAAGTCAATTAAAGCTGTAAAAAAAATAAGTGTGTATAAAATAAGAGTGTAACGATTTGTCATGACAATTCTTTCCATCGCCTTCTTGGTCACCCAACATGGGTTCAACACGCTGCCATGTTGCACGCGGCCAATTAGTGTTCCCCCCACCTGTCACCATGGGTCACTGGTGACGGCATCTGCTGGGTGTGAAATTGGTCATCTCACTTTTCGTCCATGAACTTTGCATGCCAACCCTCCCTCCGAGCTGCCCTCCCGCCTCTTGCGCTGTAACGGCCTTAAGCTGACCTTTCCAGTACGGCCCACCCAGCGAGGTTGCTGTAAACGGGAAGAGTGTCCTCCAAATAATTCCCCCTGGTTTGGACCGCATCCAGTACCATGAATGTTTTTCAGGCACCAAATGATCTTCAGTAGTCCCGCCGGCACATTCCCAGTCACGAACGAACGTGTTGCTGTTAGGAAACATGCTCTAAACGACGAAAATGAGCCATTTGTGGTAATAAACAGTATTTTTCGACTCAAAATAGATTTTGGCTCCTATTCTGTAAATTCACTGCAAGATTCACGAAAGAAAAGGCATCAAGAGAGCGATTTAGCACAGGGTGTTAACTAGGCAGCATTAAGCTTTCCAATGGGTGCCCAGGAGCACTTCCACAGACTCCAAGACTTTCATCTAGACAAGCTTTATCAAATTATCCTAATTTGTAGTAAGTCTAGTGTAGCCTATTAAGCTTGATGTTTGAGAGAAAGGTTAAATTGGCCTGGAGTGACTCATCTACTACCTGGCACCACTGACTAGAGGAACCAGTAATGTTTTGAGCGATCTCGTGGCTATTTTACACAAGGGTGCATATGAGCGTTAACTTTATCTCATCGCTGACTCAATCCTGACCCTCAGGGCGCTGAGAAAAATGATTGCCTCTTTAATATGCATTTGAGGGCATATATATATTTAAAATCTAATGATCGGAAACAGAGACAAGAAACTGTGGCCCCATTGTCATTTTTTTTCAAAATGACAGAGCAATTCCGGCTCCCCGCCCTTTGTTAGGATCGGAGGCTTGCGTGCCATCAGGTCTTCACGGTTTAACGGGAGAAATTATTGCAGCACTGTCAATTCCAGCAATAGCGTCTTCACGGGGGACTGGGATGTCATGGTGGGCCTGGCTTACAAGTGGCTGTGTGACACAGACCTGCAGTCATTTAGACAAAGAAAGTGCAGGGAGCCCATTCTGCTGTTGGGCCCCTGAAGATTGCATTTCTGTTGCCTCATTAGGTGAAGCCAATTAAGAAGATCTCTGTCTCATTATAAAGGCTTGGCCCCTGGGAGACATCTGGGGCTGTCTATCTGACTGTTTGCAGCTCCTGAGGTGTGTTTGTGCGTGTCACTTTATGTGCGTCTACAACCTGAGGGTGGCTGGCTGGGAATTGGGGAGCATCTTTAGCTTTTGTGTCTTTGTGAGTTTGTCAATTTTCTAATAAGCAAAGAATGATGGAAGCCTGGGGGAAAGAGTCAGCAGATTTTCTGTGCAACAGTTAATTTTGATGTTATAAAACCAGTCACATTAAATACCATATGCTTTGGTATACTGGCACGCAGAGAACATAGTGTGGCTAGCAGTGGGGGGTTGCTGGCCTTTCCAGAAAAAAAACAGAGGCAGCTGGAATCACTAATTTTCTGAACATTATTTACACTTAAAAACCAAAAAGATGCATGCGCACAAATGTTTCTTTCAGACAACCTGAATCTGGCTCTGAGTGATGATCAAACTACGCATCAATAATTAATAAGACCGGTACTAAAAGGTCAAGCCTCCTGCCTGACTCGCCATAGATCTGCCTTCATCTTTACTGCAGAGATGCTCACAACAGCAACGACTACTGCAGCAGTAAGGGAATTTGGGTCCAGCTGGCTTTGAAATCGTCAAATGTGAGGATGGAATTGATTCTGCAGCACTGATTCAAGCTGCTGTTGTGTACAGAAAAAAAAAAAGGGGGGGGGGGAGTCAGAGAATCGAGTACTTTATCAGCACTGTGGGCAGCGAAGAGCGATGGAAAACGAGGATGACTCAGAGGTAGTGGGTGGACTTAGACCAGGTGAGACACTGGTACAGCAGATGGGCAGCTTTACAGTCTTTCCATCATGTTGCAGGCAGCTCATAGGGTGAAGAACACCTACTATTCAATCTGATACTCAACTACAGTAGTACCAAGCAATGGTTTTTTTTTTTTTTATTTCATAGGGGTTCAAGTTTATAAATGTAACTCAATTACATGATATAACAAAGGTTGCATATTAGCAAAGTGGTAAAAAGAGTAGGCAGGCTGTTCTGTATGACTGCTGCAGCGCCTGAGCGATGTATGTAAAGTTAAGAGTTTAAAGGAGTACAAAAATGAAACTGGTGTATTTTTGAATATAGCAGAACAGTTACTTCAAAACGGAGTCGAACATTCACGCTCTATAATGCAATACAGACCTCTTCCTACTTTAGACTGAAAATTGTCATCATCGGTGCATTAAATATGCTTAAATGTTGTCAGGCTCTGTGTTTTATTTTTGGTTTGGCTGCCCACATAAACAGGCAAAATGGCTCACCAAATTTCTTCCACTGGAGGACAAGCAAACAGACTCTGCAGTGTGGAATTACTGCAGCTCTGCATTTTATTGTATTTGTTGAATATCTTAAAAGGGTCATGTGATTTTTTTTTTTTTTTTTTTGTAACTGAAAGCATGAATTTGGGGTGTTTGAAGTAACAACCAGATAAAATACTTTGATCTAACTCGACTGTCCCTCTGTGAGTACCGAAGTCTGAAAATATATCAGTGAGTGATATTACGCACCCAGATCAAAGTAGGTTTAGCCAACCTCTCCGTCTTTATCTCCATTTGCTGGACCTCTAAAGGGGAGCTGTACCTCAGTACCGATGAACAGAGCTAAAAGGAGCTAGTTGAAAAGAGAGCTTTTGTACTGCACCTTTGTGGTATTTTGATCAAACCATGTCAAAGGTCGAGACATTTCATTAAAATCTCAGGACATTGTGCCAACATTTGGGAAAAGAACAAATAATAACGATATGCCTCCATCAAGATTTACTGTCTAAAACTGGCTTGATCCAGTTTTTCAGCTACACCCATAAAGAGTAACTAAACGTTGAGATCACAACACACAGAACCCGTGGCTACGCACTGACTCTGACACATTTTGACTGATGTACATGTGGGTCAAAGTGCTGGCCTAATTAAAATACCATCTTGCGTTTCAACTTGAACGGCGGGAGTGAAAGAATTAACTGCTTAGCTCGGTTTATGCGGTGAAACGAGAGAATTCTGCATCGCAGGCAGACGGAAAAGGACAAGAAGGGTTAAAAAAAAGAGGTGTATCATAGTAGACAAAGATGGATGGCAAATACTATTACCACACTAAATCATCAGCACATGATGTCTGACTGACGAAAAACCACTAACTGTGACAAAGCTGAGAAATACAACTTTCTACATGACTCACGTGCATCTATTATAAATCATGTCACTGATCTAATGAGTTAAATTTTTTTGGTTGACCCAAGTTTTTTTTTTCTTTTTCCTCTCAGTCCACCCAGTACTTCCAACTAACTGATTCATGAGACAGTGAACTCATAATTTCCCTTGTCTCTTAATTCTTCTTGTTTTTTTTTTTCTTTTTTTTTTTTCAGCTGAGATAGATTACGACTGCGGAGGTATAGGGGGTGAAATCATGTGGATCAAATGAATTTTGGCATGGCTTACACTGGCAAGAAACTGAGTGTGAACGCATGTGGCTGCGTACGAGGAGGACTGTTTAAGGAACGGCAGCAGTTGGGGTCTCTTAGGGGCTCATCAAAGCATGCCGCATCCACCGCAGCCTCACATTAGGCTCAAGTCAGTGCCTCATTGTGTCTGTGTGAATGACCCCGGGGGAACACCGGCTACTGGTGCGCTGCATGCATTCCCCTCCACATGTTTGCTCTGCCCAGGGTGTGGCCCAGTTCGAAAGGATTACGCCGAGGAATGTGGCCGAGCCCATATTTTAAAACAAGGGGGCTGCGGCCATGGGCATTAAGTTCACGTTCAATGAAGCATCCCAAGGATCCCAAAAAAAAAAAAAAAGAAACTGCACATGTGGGGGGGTTATAGTCAAGTGAGAGGAATCTCTAAACTTAAAAAATGTATCTGGCATAGACAGGCATTAAGCTTCCCGGTCTGGTTTCTGTCTGGACTAGTGCGTCTGAAGCTACAGCTTAAGGTTGTAGGCACAGTCCTTGTGAATCTTAATATGAGTCTTTGATAACAGCTTTAAAAATATTGCTCTGTACCCCTGCTTCGTCGAGCCTGTTACTTGCCAACAATAAAGCCCTTATACCGCAGTTATTTGTTTTTCTCTGTGGTTGAATCACTTACTAACATTTTCCCTTCTGCCCGGGTCCTCTAACTTCTTTATTTACTCATTTAAGTCATCACAACCCCCCCAACTCCTTCTCTTCTTGAAGCAGAGGCCAGATTAGGAGGGTGCATCGCCCCCAAAGGGGCCTTACACCGAGCTTGAGATACAAATGAGGAAACGCACCTGAAAGCGCCTTCCATTGTTTCTCCTGCTCCGCCGCTTTCTTTCTGACATCTGCAACTAAACGAAACATGATCATGCAGGGATGCGGCAGACTATCCCCCCACTCCGTCGACTATAGGCGCTCAGTCAGGCGTGGTAGTCACCTGGCCAAATACGACTGGCACAAAATATGGGGGCGAGAAAATCTGACCTGCCGTGTCAAGGTTGCTTTGGAAAGAAGACACCTTTATGGCTCTGTCAAAACTTTCTCAGGTATTTAAGTGTAACATATGCCAAAGCACTGAAGAAAAAAAAAGATTTTTGATTTCTTTGTAAGCTGCTTATTCTGTCTTCTTGCCTCAGTTTATTTTAAAGCTTCATTTGTGATAGCTCATGATAAAAAAAATAAAAAAAAGGATTTACTATTCTGTCACCAGTCAGAAGCATCACTAAAGGGAATGAACTGGAGAATAGAGATGAGTATCAACAAATGGCTAATGTCTCCCCTGACATCTTCATATGACAGGCTTAACTGCTTTTACTACATTAAGGTAAGTATTCTCACTTATTCCCTGCAGCCCATCTCCACTCATCCCACAGCTACCGCTCATGGTTTCCATGGTCACAACTCAACAAGTATCAAAGAGCTTAAAGGAAACGGCTGCCAAAAATGACCATATGGCTTTGTTTGATTAGCCAAAGGCAATATGTCCACATTCAAATGATCTGAGTCAGCAACATGTATGGAGGTAATCTAACGCTGACTGTTATCAATATGCATCTTTATGAGATACTTTAATGACATACTGTGCCTGGCAGCCAGCACATCTGCCTGAACATGTTTGATTTGCATGTCATTTTCTTAATGCAAACGGCTAAAATTGTCGAACAAAGTCACAGTAAATTCAAACTACTATTAGGAATCTTGGATTTGGAGCTGAACTTTAAGGGTCTTGCCACCTCGTAGAAAATCAGAAAGACACTGTTTTAAAAAATTCCTCACTGATTCTTTTATTGCTGAGGAAACTACTTTTTCCGTCACTCTTAAGTGGAAATGATTGATACCTCTTATGTGGCATCTCACCCCAACAAACTAAATACGAATGCAACTTTAGTTGGACAGAGAAGAAGCAGCTTCTTCTGTATTGAGAAATGACAAACGTATCATAGGGTTTTTCTAAAAACCCTAAAGTGTAAAGCAGGGGACAGAAATAATCCCTGGGACACGACACTGTGGAAATACTGAGAGAAGTGTGGTGTCAGGATGCTTCCAGCTTTAAGGCTGCAAATGGAGGAGCGAACCAAGCAGTGATGATTCCTCAAAAATCATTTTGTCCATGCAAAGCACTGACGGAAAATGCAAAACCAGCTTCCCCCTCTGATGAATGAAGAACCGTTTGGTTGTTTCAAATCGCTCCGCTCGCTCTCTACTTTCATCTATCTCGGTCAAATGTCATGACTTCACTAACTGCTGCAGATCTAGATTATTAGAAATCTGAAAACATACATACTAGAAAACATACATACGAACGCCGATACAAGAGCGATAGCTGGATAATGCCCTTGAAAGTATTTTGCACACGGCACATAACCTTTAGTATTTTCTATATAAGACACTTATGTCTTATATACATAGCAGTGTCCCCATTGCATTGTGTTTGAAGTTAATTACAACTTGTAAAAGCTGCGTTGCAAAAGTCGATTGCCAAGAGACTGCTGTATTTTATACATCAAACCGTAAAGGGGTTATGCAGCTTTTTGTGGAACCAAAATAAACTTTGGTGTGAAGATAATTTATGAAGATTGAAACATAATCCATATTATAGTGCAATAAGGTGTTTTAGCAACTCAGCCAGAAAACAATCCAGCCTCTCAAACTCCACTGAGTTGGCATGCATGCACGCCGCTGCCAGAGTTACAGAGTTACACCCTCTGGTCTTCTTCCTCTCGAGCGTTGCTTTTCAAATGTTTATTAAAAGAGCCCCCTGTGATCACTGGCCAAGTTACACCTGGCAGG
The DNA here is from genome assembly GCA_018398805.1 of Hirundichthys speculiger. Taxonomy (NCBI): domain Eukaryota; kingdom Metazoa; phylum Chordata; class Actinopteri; order Beloniformes; family Exocoetidae; genus Hirundichthys; species Hirundichthys speculiger. The sequence goes on along the minus strand of JAGFBZ010002408.1, from coordinate 1,325,982 downwards.
ACACAGCCCTGGCATGATAACCCTGTCAGACGAGAAGACCCAGGAAGAGGATATGGGCGTAATGGGGGTGAAAATCAGCCCGCCGTGGAGTGAAACACATTTCCTAATGCATAATAAAGCATTCATTCTCTTAGCCATCACGAGGATCGTCTTTGCGAGAGAGAGGGAGGGGAGTTGGAGTTAAAGATACAGAGAATCCTGTATGCTCCGTCAAGAGAGGGTCAGGGGGAACGAGGGAGAAAGTCAAATTGTGTCTCTTTGTCAATATGATAAACAAGTTAGCTGACTCATAGGCATCCTGAGGGAGTCCTATAGGACTCCAGGAGAAATCCTAGATTGACAATACAAGAAATTCATCTGCAGGATTTAATGAAAGAAGCAATTATTCCTGTTTTCCAGGACCGTTGTATAATGCAAAGAAACAGATGAAAAAGGGACAACTGACACATCTATCATCAACTACCTTTTAGCAAGCTCAAAGCATGGAGAGGTATTTTCAGCTCTCAAATTAGTGTGTTGGCATCCAATACATGACAAATATATGAAATACTGACACGTTGACATGAAAAAGTGACTAAAATCCTTTTTATCAAAAAAGTGCTTTCCCATTAATCTTTGTCAAACTTGTAAGAGTCTCACTTAGGAGACGTGTAAAAGGCCTGAGAGGTTTCTCTATCCACTTATCTGTTTCATACATGTGTATCTGCGGGTAGGAGAGCAGCTTCCTGACATCAAAAAGAGCGCTTGTGTTTGTCATTTGAGGTGGAAGAAAAAGAAAAAGTCATCGAGAAACTCCTGTCTTTGTGCCCTTTTCTTTTAGCAATGATTAATGAAACTGTAGTGCATCTACACATCTACTCAAAGTGCTTAATTTACAGTCGCTGCTGGTTTTTTTTCGTTATGATGCACAGTCAAGCGCGGCTGAAATGTATTCGGTTTGTGGGGTATGTCTGCAGTCCACACAGATTCTTTTGAACGTGGCCAGATAATCCATGACTGGGAGCACGGAGGGGTCATTACTGCTGAGTCTCTGCTGCACACGAACCAGTCCAGCCGATGGAAGGAGGACCAGAGGAAGGTGTCCATATATTACATCAGGATGATTGCACCATTTTGTTTTTTAAAAAGTGTTGCTGAGAGGGGCTGAAACGCTGCCATGTTGATACACAGGAGGATAACAACCTCATTTTCCTGTAGTGTCGGGAGTAGAACGATTACCCCTCTGGTCACTGTGGTCAATTATCTCTTAGGAAGACACAGCAGCCGCATAGTCTATAACACGGAGAGCAGATAATGTTTTGTTTTCATCTAATCATCAAGAATGCTTCTAATGAGAGGTAATAATATAAAAACTTTATGTGATGACGAGAAAGAATTCGTCATGGTTGTAAGCCTCTTTCATGCTGACAGAGAACAGGGGCTGTAGGATACATAACATAAAGCCTTTCTCGCCAATTACAGAAACCGCAGATAACTATCTTGAGGAAATATTGTATGCAAAAGATTATCCTTTATCTTTATACACAAAGCTACAATTGACAAGTCACAGAATCCTTGGAGCTTATATGGGAACTGAACTTGTGCAAAGACGTTATCAAATGCGGCTCTAGTATGATGCTCATGTCTCCCAGCTAGAGATACCAAGTCGCAGTTAAATTTTTTAATTTGCAGAGGTTCTTTGTGAGCTCTACCCTTCTTTGGTGCAGCAACAAATCAATTCTGATCAGAGTCACCTGTTTGATTATTAAACTACGGCAGCATAACAGCTCGCACACTGCCAACAGAAGAATGTCACGACGGCGGACTACAGGCCGTAACTTGATTAAGTCTTCAAAGATAACAGTTACGAGCACAATAAAAGACTTTTTTTTTACAGTGTCAAATAAATAACTCATCAAAAGCAAGTTGTAACAAATAGGGTCTCTAAAACTCTGCTCACAATTAAATACTGTCGCAAAATTTAAAGGGTAAATTCCCTGTTTTATGAGTGTTGTGGCTAAGATAGGCAGTAGTTTTAGGCCAACAGAAATACACACTAAAAATAATATATATACACATTTATATAATAAAAACATAAATACCATGTAATATTAATCACAAGTCATGCAGGCCTAACAGGGACAAAATGGCCTTCAGTGTGCTTCAGATTTGTGACCAGCTCCCTAAAGATTCAGTCAACATCATATTTAAATGTCTTTTTTCACCCATTTCTTTGGAACTAATATAATATATTCACATACTTTTTAGAAGGATGGAGGTCTTTCTAAAAGTTGGGAGGGTGGCAATGTATTCTAACTAGATGTAAATCAAAGGTATGGGTGCTGACCTGGTACACAACTTTCAAAGATGTGTAATATAATCTACACACTTTGAACTATTGCATATTTAAAATGCCACCACAAAAGACAAACTCCACAGTGTTTTTTTTCTGTGTGTTCTGTTCTAGTTTCTTTGCCTATTTATCACTGTCACATTTTTTTTTTCGTTCCCAACTCACAGCTTGAAAAATAATAGGGTGCTCTCAGATGCAGCTAGCGTGGGGGATAGTGTGAACCGACCTTGTTATAATAATTTGGCTGACTCTAAATTTTCCTGTGTTGAAGTAATTCATGACTTTTATCGGTGTGAGGAACAAACTGTGCAATGAACACATAAAATACAAAGATGCATAATGATAATGTAACTCCTGGTAAGGGAGGGTCAAGAGATAAAAAACAGACCTTTAATTAAGAAATTCATACTTCACTCTATGAATTGAAGTATGAATTTATGAATTTAAAGAAACTTTATGGAAGTTATTGATCTCAAAACCTGTAGTAAAATGTCATGTAGTGTGTACGGTCCCTGCCCTCAATTTAATAAACACAAAATTGCATATATCTTGAAGATGTATGTCTTCTTGAAAATCAGCTCTGGAAAAAAGCTCTGGAACGACTCAAGGTGAGGAGATTTTCGCCTGGAAGTGCTGATGATGGACAAGGCATGGTGACATTAGGAGAACTTACCGTACGAAACACCAAACACACACACCGTGGTGGCAGTGAACATGACAACAGACCTCTCTGACCTTTAGCATAGGTCAATATAGTCTGCTAACTGCAGCACAGCACGGAGACCTGACACACATGCTAATTTGAGCAGACAACCTACACCCACCGACCATTAGGAGTCATAAAACTGCTATATCTCACATATTTTACATTGGCACTGCAGGGGTACAGTGTAATCCAGTTGCTTATATAGGTTTTACTTAATTTGCCACGGCTAGAAGAATTAAACTAACAAGCAGAAGCCAGGGTTTCTCAGAAACTGCACATACGCAGATGTCCTTACCTTTAATGAGTCAAAACAGGCGATCACCCTCCCATTCTCCACCTGGCAGCTTTTGGGTGGATGGGCAAATTTGCATTCTTCGTCGCTGCGTGAACAGGTCCCCCTCTGAAACTGCCGGCACACTTCCAGGGTCAGCCATTTCGTGTCCCGTATCGAGGCTATGTTTAGAGCCATGTCAAGAGCGATGGCTGTGGAGCTATGGAGGAGCGGAGCCGCTTGATTTAAGGAGGAGGCTATCCTCTGTGGAGGTGCGTCGTGGTGTTTCAGTAGAAAAGTAAAAATGAAAAAAAAAATAAATAAATAAAAGAAAAGAAAACTCACAACAGCTAAAACTGAGGGGGCATGTAGCTATAAATAATCTGCCTCAGGTCAGTGGATGAGGTTTGTCCTTGCAGACAGTGAAGGAGAGGTAATGGACTGACAAAGTCTCTGTGACCTGAACATGGAATTGCACAGTTCGCGCTATTGTGGAGTTTGTCAGTCAAAAAGCTAATTGTTCATCAATCAGTGAGTCTCAGGTGCAGACCTCTGACAAGGCAGAGGAGCATGCCTGGAGACGGCCTGTGTCAGTCCTCAAAATGTCCTCTTTATGAGTGATGATATATTTTCAGGGGTGGCTTTTGGGAAGCAAAAGTGGTCCTATTTTGAGGTACGATGGCACAGTTTAGGACAACACGAAGCTTGAGGCTTTCTATATTCAGCTTCAAGTCTTCAGTTCGTACTCTCGCTAAGCTTTGGCACCTTAGCCAGGACTACGGCAGCTTCGCCGTTTAATTTGGGTTTCCTCACACGGAGAGCAAGCGAGGACGAACTTAAAGTCAGGGGAGCCTGCAGCTGAGCTCTGTCCTGTCACGTCTGCGGGGAGAAAAAGCTGGAGCTCTTCGGAAACACTCGCGGATCTTCAAGTAGAGATGCTGTCTCACAAGGCACTTTCTGTCACTGATCTGAAATGGGTAGGCCAAAAAAAAAAAAAAAAAGAGACAAGAAACAAACAGTGAGCTTTTTTTTTTTTCCACGATGAAAAAAATAGCTTATTTATAATGAGGAGCAACAATTTATCTGGCAGGTTTAAACAGACATTTAAAGTGTTTGTTTATGCATGTCAATCTGAAATTTAAGTGGTTTACTGCCCCAGAGGGGTGCTCGCTCTAAAGAGTACAAGGCTGATGAACCATAGGAAAGGCAGCTGTGATGTTATTCAGAAACCACTTGAGTTTAAGTCCCTCATTCAGTACTCTGTGCTTTTGCATGACGTGCCCACTGGCTTTCCGATATATTGCATACCAAGCAGCGAATGGCAAGAGCCACTGTGGCGATGAGGCAGTAGATGAGAGCATGGAGTCAAAGTACAGATAGAAAAAACAAAAAAAAAGCCCCAGGGTTGAGTCTGCCCTGTAGAGCCACACATGGAGGGACCGTTCAGCCAATAGAAAACCGCGCAGCGCAGCACTATTCCAGGCAGTCGTCCAACGACCAGAGAGGGACCGAGACAGATGCATATACCGGTATCAGACGCGATTATGACGCTGCCCACTGTTCCGCAACATTCGCTGGTCTCACACCACCCAAATTAGTTGCTGGCTCGTTGACAGCGGCCTGTCAATTTACATTCATGTGGGGAATGTTTGTATGTCCTGCAAAGGCGCTGGTCCATGTGTTAGTATGGTTGTTTAGAGGAGAGCAGGGAGACAACTGTTAAAGCAACAATCTGAGTGAGGCGACCTTTAGCTTGGAAGTATGAAATGTATTACTAGGCTACTGCGCAGGGAGCTTGTTTCTTGGCACATCTGGAAATGTTTTCCTGGTAACCAGGGGCGGGAGAAGGGGCTGGGGACACGAGACTGAGGGAGGAGAAAGAGAAGGGTTGTTAAATCCAGAGGTCTGGTTAAAAGATTATCCTTTCAGAGTCCTATGCATATAAACAACATCTACAGTAAACCAAGGGGACCAGGAGTAAACTAAAAAAAAAAAATCTTGGACAACCTCTCTAGGCTTAAACAAGCTCCACTTCTTAATGACGGCAAGTTGTGACTTGTTTGGAGGTTTGTGAAACCTTTAGTGTTTTCTATGTTTGAAAATATTATCTAAAACCCTAATCAGCAGATAAAGAGATCCCATTTAAACAAGCAGATGGAAACATTATGCAAGTTTTTCTTAATTAGTGGTAGAATATGTGAGTGGCAAAGGTTTCTGTCGCGTTAATGTTCATGAGTCCATCTTCAAGAGCACACTGGTGTGAATAGCTGGGCTGCAAGGCAAAAGTCACCGCTTAAACTGCCAAAAACAACATTGCTGCTGGTCCGCAGTTTGCTAAAGATCACACGGGAATGAACGAACAATCCCATAAAGCTGACATTCAGAAATGATCAGTGGTTATCATAAATGTTCAGCTGCAGTTATTGCTACACAAGCTAAGCACACGTGACAATGAGATACAGATATTTCCTGTAATATCTAAACATTTTTCCCAAAGAAATAGACAAAAAAAAAAAGAAAATAAAAAAACCCAAGTCTTGCCAAGAAATATGATGTTTTGTTTCACATTCATAAAAAGATTTGAATAGAGGTTCATAAACTTCTGAGTACCACTGTAGTCTTCTGTTTCGAGAAGGAGAGATCACGTTGGTTTCTCTTAGATTATTAGTGGAAGAAAGATTCCCCTTGAGATCATCATAAACCCTATGCCATTCTAACCCTATACATTCAGACCATTGTCTAGCTAATCATATTGTCCCACTTTAGTGCTGATCATGTGAAATGAGATCAGAAGCTTCCTCGCCTGATCGTACTGACGGCCAGGCACCACTCTCCAAGGCAAGATTTAATTTCACATCATGTCCCCAGAGAGAGAGGCAATCGCTGCAGAAGAGACAGTCAGGTAAGAATCATGTCAGATCTGACCTTAAACAATTAATCCCTCCTTATTTTTAGAAGCCATAAGAAGTCTGTGATCAACCTAACCTACTTTGACAGTGTGTGAAGTGACAACGTTACCAGATGTCTGGTAAATGACTACCCTGAAACGATGGCGCAATTCGGCTCAAACAACTGGGGGAGACACAGTTATCAGCCTATTTTTACATATTATATGTTTATGGAGAAAAAATTACAGATTAAAAAAGCTCGCAGAAGGAGGTGAGTGCTGGCTGGGGTCAGCTGAACAGTTCACATTGAGACTTAACAGGCAATATTCAAGCAATCTTGGCCACTAATGATATTCAAAATAAAAGGTGAGGAGTGAAGATGAAGAGTGTCCATATGTCAGTGGTAGTCTGATTAAAGAAAAATAAAAACATGCAGGAGCATGATTACTGTATATTTGTGTAGAATAGTTGGGAAATGTATGCAACTCCCAAGCAGATTCTGGTGATTATTTTTGGTACTGTGATGCAAGAAAATCTGTTTAAAAGCAAGACTTGAATCACTATAAATAAATAAATAAATAAATTTACATGTACCTTAGTAGTCTGTCAGATGAATGTACTTTAATGAGATAAAACTGCCACAGCACACTATACAACCGAGCCCTCTTCATTTCTGAAACACTCCAAAGCCCATGCTGGAACGCAAACTATCATCCCGGGGGCAAAACTATTACCTTTGCCATATAATTATATCCCCTCCCAAGAGGTATGAGAAATTCAAACACATAGTGGAAGAAAACTGCTTTGCAATAATGACTATTTTGAAAAAGTGGCTGAAGTCAGAGGTGGTGCATGCAGTTTTAGTACAGGCTGATTCAACATTACTGGACGCTGTCACACCTACATGCAGTTTACGCTTAGTTTACGCTGGGCTTAGTAGTCACACTTTAAGGATAAAGCTGTGTATAAAATAACAGGAGAACAGATGGTACGTCGATAGGAAACAACCACACACACGTTTTGACTACAGCTTTAATGCAGAGGGTGTCTTATCAAGCCCTAAATCCTTTTAATGCCATCTCAAGGTAAAATTTGCAGGAAAGTTCATTCAGCCCTTAGAGAGCCTCGAGGCTGACCCAGTCTTTGTTTCTGCAGCTCTGGATGTTTTCAGGGACAGATACTTTTGCATTCTATGCGAATAAAGCACATTTGAGGAACTGTTACAATAATCTGCTCCTTGCAACAGACAATTATATCTGTCATACCTGAAGGCCAGGTTGGGTGAATATAATTGACTATTTGGTCTGCAGTGGGTGAGGAAAATTGTTATTGTGATAGCATCACCCACTTACTATCAGATAGACAAGATCGCATTTTAAATAAAACTTAAGAAGCCAAATCCTGAGCATGATGCAAGAGGACTTTGTCCTTTCAGTCATGCAAAAAAAAAAAAATGGACAGATAGGATGACCTGATGAAATAGGATAGAGATGTGAAGAAAAGCATCACAGTACTAGACTTTATGGATTACTGACGCTTACGAAGGCCAGCTGGCAGAAGCATTATCTTCCTCAGTCTGCTTAATTGAATGAGAGTCAGCGGGCCTGGGGTGTCTCGAGTGAAAGTCATTGGCTTGACCTCTGAATACCACGTATGTAACCCATTAGTCTGGTATCTGTGCACTCTGGCTGTGTGGCGCAGTTTATCTTTGCTGCTTGTATTTGCTCAGCAGAGATGATAAGCTACCTGGTTTCTGTCAGTTGTGCGCCTGTGACGTTCGCCGCCGCGGCCAGGTGTCTCCATTAAAATTAAGGGGGGAAAAAAAAAAACACAAATGACTGCCGAGAGGCAGGCGCGCGAGCAGTGTTCCTGAGGGGCCGCATTTCCATTTATTACCATTTTATTCTGGTAAACCACAGTTGTTTGGCCATTTGCATGGCCAAGAGGAACGAGTGGTCAATGTTTTTCAAGGCTGCGGAGAGAGGGCCTCATTGTGAGAGGGGAACTAGGAAAACATTCAGTTTCCATAGAATGATGGAAAATGAGCGAGCTGCGCAGTTAAACGCTTTATCAAAATGTTCTCTGTCCCTAACAAACCCGACCACAGCTTACAGAATGACATCACCAGCTCGCCCACTTACAAACGGCTCCTTTGCACCTTCCAGAAAGGATCAGAGCAGGGCTGTAACCTATAGCCTAATCAGTATTTAATACAATGGAAGCTGTTATGCTAATGAAATTGTCTTTGGCATAAGCTACAGATACTTGGGTTCAATATTATCAAGTACCATTAGCGATAAGGATGGGTGAGTGAGCTCAGCAGAGGCTATACCGGGACTAAGCTACTGTTGAGAGGCAACACAAGAAGCATTTCACAGAGTCAGCAGGTAGGTGTGCCCCATATCATAATAGCCTTAGCTAAACCGCAGTGACCCGAATAGCCCAGCTCATGATATAGGAGTGGACTTTCCTCAACAGTGGCCCGTTTTGTAACGCCGCGTTTTAATGCGCACTTTATTTATCGATAAAACAAAGCAAGAGAGATTTTCGGGATATTTGACTGATATCATTCTCTGCACTCACTCAGTAAATGGATTTGTTTTTTCTGTCTAAGTGTTCTTCTCTGCTGTCTGATTAGCCACAGATTCAAGCAAGTCATCACCTAATTATAGTGCACTTGTCTTTGAGAGGTGCAGTAGTGCTGTTCAGATAAATATGATGATAAAAGAACAGGCCCAGCCAAATGAATGAATGTCTGTAGTGATAACTGGAGGCTACTGTACCTACTTCAGCTGTGACTGACACATATGCATCCTGTATCCAAAAATAGAAACCATCTGATTCGGCGGACACTTCTGCACATTAAAGTACCAAGAATAATAATGTTCAGTCTTAAAATCAGTTTTTGACGCTACTTTACTTGAAAACATTTGAGAAAACTCCCCACTTCTGCAAGGGAGCGATCACTGAACTACTTTCAGGCAGAGGAGGTCTGTAAAATCTATGAAAAAAGGAAGTCCTTTTAATGAGAGGATCAATTTACAGATACGGGATTTCGAGCTAACAAAGTATCAAGTGAGGACTGTGTGCTTTTCTGTGATTTAGCCCTGTCTATTTTCAACAGGAAGGGCTAGACTAATGTTCCATTTTAAGAAAACACCCACTTCCCCTTGATCTACGGCCAGACGTATGACACCACTTTGGCCTTTTCCATGCCGCCGATGATGTCCACGGCCTGACCGCAGCACGGCCAGCTAAATCTAGACAGACAGCAGAAAGCTAGGGACATGTCAACTATGCCACACCTAACTCAAAAGGCTAATTATGATGTGAGCCTTATTAGTACCGTGACGTTCCAGCTCATTCAAGCCATCTGCTATTTATGTCTATGCACATACTGAGGGCCAAAAAATCGGATCCCGTTCTGTACAAACAGCCGTTGCTTATAACTGGAACGCTGTTCAAGAGTTTCAAGGAAAAACTTTGTAAAAACCACACAGGACAAGCAGGGACAGGGGACACGACATAGGAAGCTTTTAACTGGACAGTGACAAATATGTAGCTCATGTGGCAAAAAAGGAACTCGTGACATTCGTACTGAGGAAGGAGCAAGGCAACTGCTGTTATAATACCGCTCCCCAAGGAGATGAAAGAGAAAGTGTATCGCAGGACTTAAAACTGCGGTGGAGACAGCTACCGCATGGCTGCGAGCTCCCGACGCGCCTGTACGTTTATCCCACTCTCCCTATTCCTTCTCCTTGTTTTCTGCCTTACACTCTTTTCTTTCACACAGATGAAAGATTCCCTCAAGTCCCTCCCCACCCAGACTGGTATGCAGCACACTGCAGCAAAAATTCCACCAAAAAAAAAATCTGTAAAAAAAAAATAAAAAATTAACCAATCAATATGACAGTTCTCTCCCACCTTGTTTTACTGGGTCCAGCTCTGCTTTGTGCCTCTGTCTTGGAAGCCCCCCGATGCTTCACTGCGGCTCTCCCTTCAGCCTCAGCAAGTGGCGTTAATGACCATGTGAACTGTTGTCATTCCTCACGAGTTGCCGAGTGCTGCAGCCAGAGGTCCATGCCTAGACAGGGATTTTCTCTCAAAGTCTCTCTCGGTCACAGAGCAAGCGAGCGAGGCAGGCGGGCAGGCAGGAAGCAGAAGAGTGTCTACTCAAACTATTTGGCTGAAACACTTCCAGCCACCCCCCCCCCTCCACGCCACACACACACACACCTCCCAACACACAGCCCTAAAGCCAGCCCCTTCCTGCCCACCAGCCTTTGGCAAGGACCTGCCCCTTAACAGCTCCAGCCAATAAAACAGCAGCTCCTTTGAATCTCAGCTTTCCCTGCCACTTTATTGGAAGGGAGTAGACGACTGATGTGGCAGACACTGCGCTTACAGTAACAGCCCCTGAATACTGATATGAAAAGGTATTTCCCCAATTTCATGCCCCGCTCAGGTAGCTGTTATAACATTTATCTTTGCATAGATTCAAATCAACGTCAAGGAATCCAGAACAGTGAGAGGCAACATGAGAAAGCGACAAGCAAAGTGTTCCTGCAGCTGCATATTGAAGATCAGCACTGTCCTTGTCTATGTTCTATCATCTCATTTAACACCATCCCCCCCAGGAAACAGGAGCACTACACCTCCTCCCCCTCCGGCTTCTCCTCCACCTCCTCACAGCATCCGTCCTCTAAATTCATCCACCCCACCATCCAGACATCCCTCTCCTCCCCTTTCCCCTGTCCTCTCCTCACTTCTCGTCATCCTTCACCTGTATGTATTCCACGTTTTTGTAAGCTCAATTTCAATACAATTCTTTAGATTACTGGACCAGAAAATTACACAGGAGTGAACACGTCTGTTATTGTCATTGCATCAGAATTTATTTGTAAAAAAAAAAAAAAAAAAAGAAACAGGGATTTGGGGAGGTCTTGGTCTGTCTTCCTCCTCCCCGCCCATCCCCTCTCCACCACCCAGCTGATGACATGCTGCCTGGCACCATATGAGCCGTGAAACCGAAAGCGTCACAGAACTGATGAGTCAGAGATCCACCTTCATGACTTTTCGATCCAGATTCAATAGAACAGCTGTACCGCTTGTCTCTCTGCCTCCCTCCCTGCCTCAGTCTCATACAAAGGTTGTGAATGACACTGCAGCCTGGGTGTTTCGTTGACATCAATGAGGATAAACATGCTTTGCAGTCCAACGATAAACAAACCTATTTGCCGTCTGATTATAATCCAGCGCGACACTTGCAAAGCATCTGGTAAATATTTTGGGGGAGATGAGGGTTGGAGCGGTTAATCCCTCTCTCTACCGTGGAAAAGCATCTAGCTCGGCAAATAACATTGTGACATCATCTCAGGGATCAGGGCACCTGTAGGGAAATAACACAGACAGGCACTCTGCTATTACATGAAGCGTGGACGGGGAGGCGGGGAACATCAGGCTTTTGTCAAAAGCAGAAGTGTCACCTTACACCAACGGTGAAAGTATTCCCACTACCACACTTCATCATGGGCATAGAGCTCCTAGGAATGCTCCAGGATTGACAACAATTAAAAAAAGACCGGTATGACAAGTCCAAAAAAAAAAAAAGATGAATGTTATTGATCCAGAGAAATCACCGCTGATAAATTAATTTGATCAGTCTGCAATTAGCATCTTATAAATCACATTAGTGAATAACTGTCAATGACTGTGCCTCCTGTTGCTATTTTCCACAGGCGGACCCCAGAAGCCTACCTTCTAAATAGATTTGTTCGACAGGAAAGCAAACAAAAGCCGGGCAGACAAACAAGTAGAGCTACTTCCTTCCCACATGGTATCCCCTCCCCTCTTATTATCCCTGTCCCGTTTGACCCAAAACAGCTCGGCGAACTCACACACAGCCAGATTTAGGATTCTGTAGCCCAAAGCGGCTTCATTTTCCAAATATATGCACGGGATAAATACAAGAAAAAATGATTAAGAATGGGTTAAAACTGTGTTTAATAAATCCTCATGAACAGACAACTAAACAAAAAAAAACAAAAACATATATAAGTATATGTTATAATCAAATATCAAGCAGCTTGTGCTCAACTTGTGCTTCTTTCCGCTTGGAGCCAAGTTCACATGAAAATTGAGAATAAATAATTGCTTAATGGATGCGAATTTAAATGCTGCCCCGAGGCTTTGTTCGAAGAGTTACTCACATGCTTGTTTGAGCATTTGTGGCATTAGTGAAAAAGAAAAATCCTATATTTTTGATTAGAGGAAGACATTTTCTAGTGCTGTAGAGCGTTATTTTCCACTCAAGAGCACAACTGCTATAATAGCCTTAATGAAAACAATATATTCCAGGGAAATGACTAACCAGCATCCAATTTACCTTGACATATTCATAGTCATTAGAAAATAAAGCTTTCTGTCTGTCCCACTGCACTTCCATCTGCATAATACTTTGCAATTTAGAGGGACCAATTATTGTGCATGACCCAAGCAGTAAGCCTGATCAAAACTCATTAACCTTTCCCAGGTGTAAAGGCTCTTCCTTTAGAAATCTGGAGTAGATTAAAATGTTCCTCCACTTATGTCATATTAAAGCTGCTTTAGTTGTTCTTTTAATTACTAATTAAATATATTAATCAATTAACTGGGGAAAAATTTTACTTTTTTTTTTTTTTTTTTACACTTAGCTCATTGAACAGATGATTCATGACAACTATGCCTTTATAAAGGCACACACCTTCTTATTAGAGAATACCATCAGTAATGAGTTGTTTGTTTTTTTGCCAAGCCTTTTCCATAATAAGTTTCATCAGGTTGAGCCACCTAACAAGCTGCTCCCAGACAGCAAATATAAATTTGCATACGTTGCTGTACATCTGTTTTAATCAAAACGCTTTCACTTGTTTCCATTAGCTGTCTGGACCGGTGACTGGAGCTAGCACAGCAAAGCAGCCAATCACGAATCAAGTTTCAGGTTCCTGGAGTAGCTTTATTAGTACCTCTTTTTGTTTTTGAGTTTTCTCCATTTACTATCATGTCATTCCAAGTGTGTAAACAAAGCACCAGAGCAAAGGGTGAGCTAAGCTAACTACCTGCACAGCTTACCTGATGACGACCCTGTCACATCCAGCTGCACTTCAGCCACCGACGCTTCTCCGGAGCGCTGTCTCGGTTGGAACCGGACCCGCACTTCGGCACAGGACGGCGCGAAACGGTCTTCGACGAACAGTTGCCGCTATTTCTTTTTCAGCAGCGAACTTAAACGCTTTCCAGGTGATGTTTTTTTCCTGAAGTGCTGTTACTCCCCCCTACCCGCTAGCTCGCTAACTACTTTTAAGGCTAAGGTAGGAAGCAACAAGCGATTTTGACAGTTCAAGGAAATGCTGACTGCGCGTCACTGGGGGGTTATTACAACGGTCTAAACATTAATAGCGCGGATATTCCCAATTATTTTACCCATGTTAAGCTGTAACAAAACTAAAAAGTACTTATAATTTTAACTTAATGTTACATACTGTCAACATTGACGTGGAAACCGACTCCTGTTAAATTTAAACGAGCATGTCCACCCTGTAATAAATGTGGTACAGCCCGAAGAAAGCAAGGGTAGGGGTGGGGTTGAGGGGTTGCCTGTTGCCTAGGAAACAACATTGAATCTCCCAGGGGGAGAAGATGTGGCCACTGATTTATGAACCAGTGGCCGTCTGTCTGTCAAAGTAGTCTGCAATCATCAAAATGAAAACATTGAAGACATCTGATGAAATATATTGCAGTTTATTCTGATAGATACAGTATTACAGATAACGGTGGGCACATTTAGCTGTTTATCATCTTAGAAGTAGAAATGTTATTTTAAACATACATTTATTTTGTTGATCATGAGCAAGGGAGATTTCACTATGATTTAGCATAAAGTACTTCCCTCAAGTTTTAACATAAATCACTTTTGCATTAAAGATTAGTTCAAGGCTATAAATGTGCTGTTTTGGGATGTATTGATTTGTCATATATTGCGTTTATTTCAAATCCACCAAAATAAATCTCTTTAGTTAGATTTCTTTTTCATTAATCACTGACTCAACATAAGTGCATCATCGCCATTTGATATTTTTGCAGGGGCGCCTGCCCGTCCTTAGCACTTTGCAGCCTAATTGCATACAGCTCGATGCCTTTTTGTCAGCGTGTGACACACAGAGACTCGTTGTCAGCAAGGAGCGCGACGAGGCAACAAGGAGCAAGTCACAAATATCCCTGGAATGAGCAGAGAGGCACAATTTTAGCCCCACTGACTGCTGCCCATGCCATGTGCTGCCTATTGAGCGCATGAACAATGAACATAGCCATGGCAGACTGCTCTGTCAGGGCCAAGGCCTGCTTCAGTGGAATGCTATTGGAAATAAAGGCATCACAGTTTGTCAGTTTTGTCAGGATGCAAAACTTTAGCAATATCAGGGATAAATATGTTAGAGACAATTTTATGAAAATTTTTGAAGCAGATAAATGAATGAGCAAAATTTACAATACATCAGTTTAACCTCATTACATTACAAAATAACAAAAGCTCATATTTTCTAATGATAATTTTCAGGTAGACGAACCATAATTTTGCAAAGGGAGCTAAGAAATGTTCCACCAGCGTTCTTGCTTTAATGTTTGCATTTATTAAAGAAAAAATAAAAAAGGAAAAGCGTAATTGACACTTAACAGCAATAATACAGAGAAAAATAATATTTTCAAGACGTCAGCAACTATGAAAAACTGCTCCCAGAGGTCAAAGTCAATCCTGCAAGGTCTGACACATTGATCCCCACGAAGAGGAGGTATTTGTAAAAACGCTGCGGCCGGCATGCTTCTTTGAAAGTCCCTGAACACCCACGCACTAGGCAAACAAACACGTACACACTCGGCAAACAAGCAGAAGACATGGAAAAATATGGTTGAAGATGCAAGTACGCCTATTTAAGAAGAGATGTTCTTTATTCTAGTCATTTAAAATTAACTTTAAGGATGAAAATGAGATAGTATAATTTTTTCCCCCCTTTTCCTGTGAGCTATTTAATTGCAGGCTTTGATTTCAGAATGAACAGTGGGCATATTTTGGATATCTATTTGGGAACTTCTCTGAAGAGACAGAGGGCAGCATGCTAAAGGACAGACAGCTCCATTCAGATTCACAACAACTCTTTCAAGAAATCGGTTTTCACACGAAACAAATATCTCATCTCAGTTTCAGAGATGAAAACTGTATCTGAGGCTGATCACTGGGTAGCATGAATATATAGACAAGACCTTTGCAGGAAATGAATTTCAAACATGCACATTTATGTAAAGAGAAATGAACCAAAGCGGGTGCCTCTGTATGTGTGTGTGTGTATGTGTGTGTGTGCGTTGCGCTCATTAATGGGTTTTGACTGTTCATATTTGTTGCGGTAGCAGTCTGTGGAGTGGACCTCAGGAGCAACTGAGGAGGCGTCAGGCAGAAAAACAACCGCAGCATCTGCAGGACACCAGTGTTAGTTTCTCTGAAGCAGAGAATAAAGAGAACACAGTAGGAAACGCTTTGCCCCTGCAGACAGAAAACAGTAAACAGACACTCAGTTGGGGCAAATGCATGATGCACACACACACACACACACACACACACACAAGAGGGCCAAAGCTCTGACTTTGAGGTCTTTTTGCTTGCACACATGGAGGACTACAAACTGAGCACAAAGCTCTTTTGTCAAGGACAGTATTGATCTTGGAAATCTCTGTACTC
Source organism: Hirundichthys speculiger (assembly GCA_018398805.1). Classification (NCBI taxonomy): domain Eukaryota; kingdom Metazoa; phylum Chordata; class Actinopteri; order Beloniformes; family Exocoetidae; genus Hirundichthys; species Hirundichthys speculiger. The sequence continues at coordinate 1,310,019 of JAGFBZ010002408.1, read as the reverse complement.
TAAATCAGAACACACCTGATTATGAAAGCTTTTAACCTAAATGCTTAATGCAGCGCAGGTTTAATGGAAACAGCTTATGTCTGACACAAACTGTGTGCATGCGTGTGTTTGTTTGTGTTTGTGCGAACCTCTCGCTGAGGTTCAGTCGGTCTGATTGATTGTAGGGAGATCACCTGGGCATTTCGTTCCCACTATGATTTTGATGGGCATTTAACTAATCACAAGGCGGACTGAGTAATGACGGATTGAAGAAGGGTCCGTTGCCATTAGGCAAAATGAACCCCAAATGCGTTCACTCTGTCGTGGAGAGACTGTTCAAAATGCTGGGAGGAACCATTTTGAGGCAGACTCACATGAGAAAAGACTTGTTATGCATTATCATAAATCATGCTCTGCAGCTGTTTGTTCATTTTGCTTCGTCCAGTCCTCGAGGACTCATTTCACCGTATAGAGTAATATACTGTGAATCATAAGGGCACACTAAAATGATTATTACTCTACAACGAATGCAAGATACTTTACTCTAATAAACAGTAAATCATTTACATTTTCGGGGCTATTTTTCCTGCCAACTTTCTAATCACGAACAGATTTAGATTAATCTATAAATTCTGCTTGTAACCATATAGTTTAAAGTAATGGAAAAGGTTAAGGCAAAGTGGTATTATGTCACTCCCTTGTAAACTTATACACCTATACATGAGTAAAATAAAGAAGCAAATGTTGTCTTGGCATTGCCATGCACAATACATATATAGTAGAGTGGCAGTATATATGTATATATATATATATACATATATATTCACTTTCTTGTTCATTTTAATACCTGGTACCACTAAACGTCATCATGTGACTAAAACAGACAGAAAAGAAAAGACTGAATTCATAAAAGCAGTATTTTTGGCAGTACAACGCCATAGCTATTGATGTAAAAACTTAAGTGATTTAGGTTATAATCAAGAAAACCATGGAAAATGGTAAGATATCAGCTCTTAAATAAAACTCTTATGAGCAATCTTTGTGGTTATCGTTATGTTTGTCCAAACAAATGTACCTTTAGTTGTACCAGGCATTAAAATGAACAAGAAACTGAAGAAAACAAGGGTGGTCAAATAATTTTTTCCATGACTGTGTAGATATTATATATATATATATATATATATATATATATATATATATATATATATATATAGATATATATATATATATATATATATATATATATATATATATATATATATATATATATATATATATATATATATATATATATATCATATCATGTTGGCCCAAACTGGCCCATAGTCCAGGTCTAGACCACCGCCCTGAGCCTTTAGGGGGGGGGTGCTGAAAACGTCAGGGCTGAGAGGGGGGCGCTCAGTCACAAATGAGGGGTGCCACGCCTTGAGAACGCTATTTTCAACTTCTGTGGTTTGCCAAGGTTTTTTTTTATAGTGTAAATCTACTTAAGTTTCAATAAAATGTTGTGCTCAGATTTCCTTTCAAAGAATAAAGCTGCTGTCTCAGACAGACTCTGGGTTTTGGTCTCAGACAGGCTGTCTGAGACCAAAACCCCGAGTCTGCTGCTTCCATGTCCTGGTAAAATCTCTTTTTCTCTCTACGTCACAACCAGACCAGCCGAGCGGGATCGGTCGCCATAGTAACGCCCATAAACACACAGCAGCAGAGAAACCCGTTTCCAACACATTTGGCAGGGTTCATTCAGCAACCAATGAAAACAAATACAATCAAGACTACGTAATCACATTTAATCACAAACATTTATAGTACAATCAAAAATGGCGGAAAACAAGAAAAAGTGCCGGCAGTACAATGCTAATTACGTAAATTATAGATTTATTCCATCACCGAGCAACGTACATCTGCCGATGTGCTGCTATGTGAGCATGTGTTCTCCAAGAAAGCCATGATGCCGTCGCGATTACAGGAGCATCTTTCTAAAAAACATCCAGACAAGCTATCTAAAGACTCGGCTTACTTCCAGTCACTGAGGGATTAGCAACTAACAATTAAATCATTTTCTGCAGTTGGCAAAGGTAGGCTTCAATTATATTATTATAAAGGCCTGTTTACACACACATAAATGTGTAGCTAATTATTAAATTTTTATAGTAGCCTAGAGGTCTGTCTAGGCTGTCTGTTCTTCGATGAGGTGCTTTCAGTAAATCCTCCTCCTCCGCGGCTTCTGTCCTTCTCCTGAATCAGCGCAAAAATTTCCCTAGCGCGCATTACGTCATACTACGTACTACGTACGGGGAACTCCAAGGTGGGAAAAAAATGTTCATTGTTGTTCACGTGTTGGATGAGCTTACAGACAGAGATTTGCTGCTCTACACTGGCCACTTAAGTATTATACTTACTTATAATATAATACTACTACTACTACCACTAATAATAATAATAATAATAATAATAATAATAATAATAATAGTATTATTTCCATGTAATTTCCATTATTTCTATTTCCACAAATTAAAATCCATGCTTACAAGGACACGTACTTTTTTTTTTTTTTTTGTTCAAAAAAGGTTGAGAACCACTGGTATAGACTTTTCTATTGTCATTACACATCTATGCCACTAGATAGAGCCGCACCGAAGTAACCAGTAAGAATGGAGCATCACAGTGACCATGCCAGCAGGATCTGATGTAAAATGAAGGAATCACGTGACTGACTTGAGGCAAAGAGGTTTGAAGTTTTGTTGTACTCCAGAATTTGTTTTTTACAGACTGAATTATTAATGTTGTTCTTGAAACTGAATATAACTCGACTTTAATGGCTATCCTGATATTGACATTATTAATGGAGTTATCGAACGACATGGTTGTTGCTTATTCACTGAGTCATAGTCTCAGATTTTCAGAGAATAAAGTTTATAAAATAGTACTATTCCTTGATCTTAAATAAGATGAAAACCTGACACGTACCTTACCTTAAGTATGGTACCATACCTTCTAAAAAAGATGAAATCATTTAAATGTTTAACAATACAGCAGAATGTTATCTCTGTGTGATTTTTTTTCTATAGTAATTGTACATTAAAAAGTTTTTTGCACATCAGTCATTTAGGACAACATTGGATCATTCAGAGATCCTCACAGAACTTCTGGAGTTTGCTTCACTGAAAGTAAAGGGGACGAATAATATTGCACACCCCACTTTTCAGTTTTTTTATTTGTTAAAAAAGTTTAAAATATCTAATAAATTCCGTTCCACTTCACAATTGTGTCCCACTTGTTGTTGATTCTTGACAAAAAATTGAAATTTTATATCTTTATGCTTGAAGCCTGAAATGTGGCAAATGGTTGAAAAGTTCAAGGGGGCCGAATACTTTCGCAAGGCACTCTATGATATATATATATATATATATATATATATATATATATATATATATATATATATATATTTTTTTCTTTTTTTCTTAAAGCCATTCTATGCAGAAATAACAATACTTCTTTTGACAAAAAGGGGGCAGCATATCACAAGAAAGTTCATGAATCAGTCCCTGGAGTTAGACATAATGAAGTGCACCTCTTGTGGGACAAAGTGGTATTACAAGCCACGCCGGCTCTTCCCACTCTTTATCATAGTATTGTGAGTAGATCATTTGACATCACAGCAGATCTGTAGTCCCCCATGTGGTCAGAAGTGGTATTGCTCCATGTGGCTTTGGATGGCTCACATTCTGACTTGTAATGGCTGGTCAAAGACATGTAAGAAAAACACATTTTCACTCCTTCCACTCATGTGCAATAAATCCTTTTGTCATCTCTGTCTTTGAAATTGGTAGTTTGCTTGAATGCCTGAGATATAAAGCCATGTCTCTTGACATCATGTTTTTTATTTCTATTTTATTTTTCCTCCCCCACACAGCTCTCATGTTTTTGGTGTATGACAATTTAACGGAGGAAATGCAGTAATGGACGGTGGTATTTCAGGAGAGAAAACACAATGGCAGTAATTGTGAGCGATGAAAATCTTGAAATGTCAGGAGACAATGCGATATCACCATGACAACCCAGCTGTTGTCTTGTCAAGGTTGCCGCGCGTGCCGCGTGGCAACAAAACGAGACCCTGACCGTTTCTTTTTCTATCAGGGATGATTGCAATAATTCATCCGCTTTCCTCGACCCATTGTTCCCCCGTGAAACCAAATTGACCCGTTCCCCGAAATTGCTCGTCTCAAAAAAATCGATGAGGCACCGCTAGCTTCCTCCTATCGCTGTCCAAAGTGCTTCCAAATACAGTAGAGGAATTTATATTATTCATGAGCCCCAAGTTCACACAAGGCCATTGAGTCGGCCCAGACTCCTTAATGGCTGACCCTCCCCTCATCGCAGTCAAACTGGCCCTGTCATCCCTACTTGGCAAGTCACTCAGCCAAAAGGATTGAGGCTCCTTTGAAATATTCAATAAGGCATTACAGATCAGAAAGAAGCCAGCTAATTATGCTCACACACATGCACATGCCGCCTCTCTTTTCCTCAAAGCCTCATAAACAGAGCGAAACTGGAGGAAGAAATAAGGTATTTTGCAGCTTTAAAAGCCGTAATGATGTTGGGATACTTGTGAATGAGAAGGGAGTATATATCTTGTAGTGACTATGTCGTCTGAGACTGGGGGGGCAAAAAGGGGACAAAAGAAAAAAAAGTGTATTTGTGTTTCCCTCTGTGTAAGAGACGATAATAACCTTTCTCAAGGCGACCCATCGGGCTGAAATATTGATGCTTGTGCTGCAACGCTGCCGCAGCAGGTTGCAGGAGACGCTTTAATGCCTCAAAGACGAGCAGATGCAGATGTCAGAGATTCTGCATCAAACGCTCCCCTCCTCCCTCCCACCTCTGTCTGGCCCAAGTTCTCTTAATCCACACTTCCCGCTTAAACTAAAGAATCTTTTGATGAGCGATTGCTGTGATTAATTAATTGTGCTTTCCCAGTCGCAAAAGCGAGACTCTTACAGTTCATACATATATAATGCAGAATACAACACAGTCATATCAAAGAGATCCATTATTGCAGATTTCTGGCAGCTTTGAATCCGGTCAAGGAAATTAGCATTGAACTCGAGGGCAGCTTTTAACAAGGGGGCATCTTTCAATATTTCCTACATTTTTGAAAAAGTAATTCATTCATTTTGGACTCGGAGCCAGCTCTGCTTGTTCCTTCTACTCGCCGCTCCTGAAAGAAGCACAAATGACTTTGCGAAATCTGATTCCGCATATATAATCGAATAAAATAATGATGCTCCAGATGCGTTTCAGTGTGACCCGTCTGCTGTTTTATCTTGTCATCAAACGTAGGATGTGTCATTACACAGACCTGGTTTGGATTAAATCAGACAGCTCTGAGGAGTATTGAATTGTTTGTAATCGCTTGTGTGCGGTGTAATTAAGTAAATGAGGCATCATCTGTCCAAATAAGATCTCATTTTTTGGCTTAAACTTCTGAAGTGTTTTCGGGATTTTAGACTGAAGAAGAATTCGGGAATTAGTCAAAACATATTTCCAATAAGCTTAATAATCGATGTCCCTTTTTGTTTTTTTTTTAAAAAAAAATCATATATAAATCAGGTAATGATTAACATAATGGGTGAATTCCAATTCCTCCCTTAACCATCAATCTTAACCCTCAATCTCAAAAAATGTGCTTAGAAAGTCAAGTTGAGGGACGAGTTTGAGGGCTGCATCGCCCTCAATATTGAGATTCTCCGGCACCACCCTTGGAAGTAAGGGCTACCCAGAAGGCATTGCGCATTTTCGTCAATACGTCTTCGAAAAAGAATGGCGCCGAAAAAAGCTAGCTACAAATTTACATATTTTCGGAGTTGATAAAGATATAAATATTACGAAACTATCTTACTGTCTTTGTTACATATATTTATATTATCTTATTCCTCTTCTACGGCTTCTTCTTCTCTTTCTTCTTCGTCGTTGTCATTTTCTTGACAGACTGGACGTAGCTTTGGCGTAAGGCCGCCCCCCACAGTCTGAAAACATAACTGCACTCAAGGGGTGTCCCATTTCTAAATCACAAGATGGCCCTTACTTTGGAGGGCCAAGATTGAGGGTTAAGGGAGGAATTGGAATTGGCCCAATGACTCTGAAAAAGTTTTAGACTTTTCTACATTTTTTTTTTTGGATGGAAAGTGTATTGAAATGCGGATATCAGAGGATAAAAAAGAGTCATCTTGACATGTTTTCCACACGTCCTTCTGGTCGGTGCATCGAGGATACACTGAAACATTCATTCTGCTGCTAAATGAATCAAGTACGCGTTAATTCCTGCGTAATTATTGATTCCTGAGCAGCATCAATCAGAGCCTCCTTCAACTACAGCATCTATTATATTACAGTAACCATGGTGATTTATTTTCTGTGATTTACAGTGGAAATTTATTTATGGATGGGAGTGGGCGGAGGTTCACTGACTGTATGCGTCCGCGTGAACGTGCGTGTGCACGGATAGCATGCCAGGGGCCGAATCAATTAGATATCTTGGCAGTGCATGTTTATTCCGCACACACACTTGCTTCGGCCTCTGAGGCCACGGTTTTGTCTAACTTTAATCCTGGTAACAAATGCAGCGGTCACATATAGCCTGCCCACGTTCAGTATCAAACATGCCGTCAGCCAATAATATAGTTGCTATTTTCAGACATTTAATTAAAAAGGAAAGATCCTGCCGGCTCTGGGCCAGTGAAACTGAAATGTTTATCTATAGATGGACATCTGTGGAGTAAAAATAGGTCTGATTCAGTCATTATTCTGAAATGTCTCAGTAACACAGAAGCTGCCATCAGCTGAAGTTTTTCCCTCTCCAATAATGGCTTGACTGCGCCATCTAGTGGACATCCTGTTGTCAGCATCAACAGTGACTGGAGGCCGGCAGAGCACTCACAGACAGTGGTGTGTTTTTTTTTTTTTTTTAGAGTGAGAGGAAAATGTTCTGCCATCAGTGCACCCACATCTGAAGAGCTTTCCAGGAGGAAAGTGTCGCCTCTCTCACATGGATCGTTTGGAATATGTTTGCCTCGACGTTTACAAATTTATTCGGACATTTGCGAACGCATGAGACACGGCGAGACAAAAACATTTGTGGTCTATAAGAGCAACACTCAGCAACACTGATGAGTTTAACAGCTCTATAAAGCTTATATGTCAGAGGTTTGGAGGACTCTTAAGTGATTTTTACATTTACCTAACTTTTATCAATTTCTTCTTTGAAGTTTTCTTGTGACATAGAAGAGCCATTCCAAACTTTAGAATACCAAGGCCCAATTTGAAATGGGAAAAATCTTCACGGCCCACCCAAACCTTTAATTACAACTGTGATCAACATACAGGACTAGAAGCTGTCTTCCGATAATGTAAGGGGTCAACAAATAAGGTGACACTTGTTATATGAAGTTAAGATTTCAGTAAAAATAAGACTTAACTGGCTTATTTTAGTACTTCTTACATGTTTTTTAAACCATGTCATGAATATTTTACAGTAGTTAAAAACCTATTTTAAAAAGACTGAAAATTTAAAACGTATTTGTTGAATTTTAACGACCTCTCATGGCCCACCTGCAGTATGACGATGGCCCACCAGGGGGGCCGCGGCCCACACTTTGGGACTCACTGACATAGAGCGTAAATGTGTCCTCCGGCCCTCTTCACAGTCTGATCTAACATACTTTATTGGGACCTGAGACTGATTCTGCCAGAGGTAGGTCAACGGCAAGAGGAGTCTCTGAACCTTAACTTTAACCATGTGATGACCTGGACGCGATGACCTTCGGCTGTTTTCTAACTCCCCGACTAGAAAACAGTGGGTGTGAGCGCTACCAAACCCTGCATTGTGTGAACCCCAAGTTAAGGGCGTGGTAGGAGGACGGCGTATCATATTGCCTCGTGCGATACCCTGAGTGTAATTCCCCTCGTCCAGTGATGTGGATGAAAGGAGGCATGGCAAGACCTCAGCTCAGACAAGGGCTCCGGACTTAATCCGACACAGGTGGGAGGACAGCCCCGAAGCAACCAGGAAGGGAGGGACAACCCATGAGAACCGGCGTCATACTGTCAAGGCAGACAGTATGATGCCAAATACTTCATTTAATTTGTTAATATACATCCAGTCCTACGTTTCAGGCCTTCCAAACAAAAGTAGGGACAGTATAGTTTTTACCACCATGTGGTGTTGTTCTTCCATCTCAAAATACTCAAGAGATGTTCTGTATTTGAAGATACAAGGCAATGAAGCCATCCATCCATCTATCCATCCATCCATCCATCCCATCCACTAACTCCAGCTTTTCCAGGATGATACCAAGGATGTGGTCTCTCCAGATGGTCCTGGATCTGCTTGGAGGTCTTCTCCCAACTGGACCTGAGAGGCTTACAGGAAGCATCCTAACCAGGTGCCCGGAACCACCTCATACTGGCTCCCCTCTCCGCGCAGAGGAGCAGCTTGTATCCGTGATCTCAATTCTCATGGAACGTTTGTAATGAAGCATTTCAGGAATTTTTTTTGTCCGATTTTGTTTTCCTGCAAACATGACTTAAACAGCACTACAAGCCCATAATGGTTTTTTTTTCTTTGTTTCAAAATTGTCCTCACATTCACTCTGTTCTTCTTCAGCCTTTGTAATATGTGTTGAATTTGTGAAAATGCAAAACACTTTTGCAATGTCTTGTCCAAATAAAAATGAATATAGATAATAAATACCTAGGCTACATATAAACATACATAGTTAGTGATGTAAACTACAAGAACATTCCTTGAAAATGTCAGAATACAGGCTGGAAACTGATGTTGCTGTAAAATCTCATTGTACTTTTTCGTTAACGCTTCTATCACAGGAGTGAAAATGACCTTTAAAACGAGCACTTAACATTTAGAGAAAACGGTGCCAATTTCTTCCAAAAAAAAAGACCCGGGACACTAATTCATCTGCATGTTGCGCCCGAGGACAAAGTTCACATAAGGCTTCTTTTTTTTGTTCATTTCCATTTTACTTAAAACCCAGCATTTCTTAAGTAGCATTCCTCTATATAGCATGGGCAATTTTTTCAAATTAGATTAAATTAAATCAAATTAAATTGGCAGAACTAATACAGTTCGGATTATTGCTGTAAATAAACGTACATTGCTCTTTTCACAGATTTGATGTGAATCAGAAAAGTTTCACTGACTGCAGATACACTGAGGACCAGTTAAGACTACATATATTTCTTTTAAGTATCCTGGTTATGCAGGGAAAAAAAAAAGAAACAGTTTGAAGCCACTTTCTACCTGACAAAGTTTGGACATAACAAACAAAACCAGTGGTAGAGAAAAAACCTTTTGTGTGTCTCCGTTATTTAGACGTACTTAAAACCCCGTGACCTTTCTGACTCACGAAAAACCGCCGGGACCTCAGTAAAAATAAGAGGTTTTAAACCTTTTAAGAGAAACTGCATCAGATGTCACCCAATCAAACTGAACACAAGGACAAAAAAAAAAAAAGAAAAAATATTACAAGCTACTGTTCTGAGCAACTGACAACTGTTGATGCTTTGAGCAGCCGGAGAGTTTAGCTAACATTTCGACTTCCCGAAAACTTCTGAAGAGAAGTTAGTGCAGCTGGACGTTGTGGGAACGTTGCCAGTTCCTTAACTTTTCTCAGCCCTGATGTTAAAGAAAGCAAAGACGCAAAGACCACACACAACTGTGATCTTAACATGTTGTGGAGCAACAACCACTGATGTGGTTTCGGCCCATCAAATACAGCGTGCGCTCAAGCTGATATGAATTTTATGAGGTTTGACTGGTTTCAGATGGTATAAATGTGCTCGTATGGCCCCGAGCAGCTCTTTTGGTATCGAAATTCTCCCTGATTTTCAAGCTGTGACCGCTACTTCACACAATCCCTCTTCAGACTAAAGTACCCCATAAGACGGCTGTGAAACCATCTGAAGCTCAGCTCTGACGGTCAAAGTGTAAAAGACATAAACAACAGCTGCCCCATAAAGAATCTATACAGCAACGACACCGCCGCCGATCCATTCCCTGTAATGTTCTCTATCACTGACTGGCACCGGAGAGCAGAACAGTTAATGGAAAAGCACATCAGAAAGCACAGAATCAGAGCAGATTGTGGAGGATAACGACATATTATCGCTGACATTTCACGGGAAAATTGCAGTCCCAAAAATATTCAACTCGAGGGAAAGAGAGTGCTTTTCTGCAGCTTTTTATGAGGAAAAAAAAAAAGATGGATGCATTTGAGCTGTGAGACTGCAGCATTGATGGAAATGTATGAAAGTATATATGCACGCAAAACTACCACTGCACAAGTTAAAAAAAAAAGGTTCAAAGAGACCTTATCTGTGTGAGCAAACACAGATCTCTTTTGGCTGCAGATGGCAATGTTGCTCTGCAGCTGTGCTCTCCTTTTCTGAGCTTTTCTCTTTTTTTTGTGGCTTCCTTTGTTCTTTAGACTAATGGAAAAATGAGAGTAGGAACTTCATGGAGAGACACATCATCAAAGCTTAGTCTGATTATTCCAGACAAAGTGGCGGTGGCCTGTGTAGAATACAAATGACGTTAACTCAGTAAGTGAGAGATGCACGATGTGCTTCTGTTGCATTAACGTTTAAGTCACGCATCCGCACGCTTGTTAGGATATTTCGTGTCCACGGCAGCTACAGGTGTAAAAAAAAAAAAGAGGTACATTCGTGAGATAGAGGGAAAGTTGATGGTAAAGAGCTGAGTTATGGCAAATATATCTTACAAACAGGTTTAAAGGATGGAAAATCCTCTGTTTTTTTTTTCCCTCCCCCCCCACTTCACCTGGAAAATTCTGCTTGCGTTGCTGAAAATATATAGGCCCAGTGCAGGGGATAAGCCGGAAAGAGGGATCATGTATGGATGCTGAGGCAGGACACACGCGTCTCACGCTCATGGAGGGAAATGACTCTCTGGGGAGGCGAAAACCAGGAGGATGGATTGGAGAAGAAAAACAGGATTCTGTCTCTGTATGAGGCGAAGGCAAAACAAAATAGAGGTGCTGACAGCTTCCTCCATCCGAACCCCGGTGGGAGCGCTTATCCAGTTTTGCGTCGCGAGATAAGGCGGGGATTTATTTATTCAGGTTGATAGCTCCGAGCATTCTTTGAATGATAAAGAAGTGTGCTTGGATGTTGTGTGTTCTTCCCCCTTTTTAGCGTGCCAGTCAGGATTAAAGGTCATAGTCTGCAGGACAAATATGCGTATATTGGGATCTATAAATGAGAGTTGTGAGTTTCTCACTTTTCTTATCCCCTTTGTCTGTAGCCTTGTTCCTACTTTCTGCACCTGAGAGCCGCGATCAAACGCTGTTGAGCACATTACCATTAAATCGCGGTGTAAGTAAGCCCACATCAAACACCGAGGCAGGAATATTTTTCATCCATTGTCCTCTTGGAAAAAGAAGGAAAAAAAAAACCCCCACATCTGAAGGAGAAATAAACGGAAAGGGAGTCTTTTGTTGTGGTAATCCTCCTGGTGGTTAAAAGGAAGGTGTTAAGTTCGCTATTGGATGGATGTGATGTTATTTCAATCAGAAAAGACATCCGTTCAGCTGTAAGTCACATCTGTGTTAACTTCCCTGGTGCAGATGCTTCCCAGCATGACGATTTTTATGCTCAGACGGCGGGTGTTTGGTCTGGAGAGGTTCTGCGCGGCGCTGTTGGCGATGACCTCCAAGGAGAACTTCAATGTCGTTTCGAGAGCTGCCATATTTATGCAAAGCAATACAAGCAAAAGTTTAAGGAAGGTTTTCAGTAAACTTACTTGACGCTTGGATGCTAAAATTTACAGATGGTTCCTGTTTGTTTCTTTATCTTTACGATGAACTTGTGACTGCGTCTCATAGCAGAGCTAGCATAGCAAAGCTAAGTAGAGGCCCAGTCAAGGGGGCTGATTTTAACAATCCCGCCGTGATACGGTAAATGCACGCAAGAACAATTTGTAAAACGAATCCCCCATGTCTCTTCATGTATCTTCTCACGTTAGAGCCCAGCTGAATTTTGAGGCTGTGTCCATATAAATAGCATCCGTGGAAGCTAATGTCAGTGACAACAGTTCACTGCAAATACAAGTAAAAACCAGCTTTTGTAAATTTGTTTATTTCTGCTGCAAACATCAACATATTTGTTACTGCAAATACTACCCTTACGGGTTTAAATAGTCTGGATTAATTTTGAGAACATAATTTCTGCGAAACTTGAACAATGCGCCGGTGATTCAGTGTGATGACATCTCTCAGCGCCTACTTCCTGTTGGCCCGTCTTTCAGTCCAGCGACTCCCACGATGCATTCATTCAGTTTATTCTGAGCCGTCCTCTCACAATTCAGTAAAACTCAATTGTCCCACATTTAGTTGAGGAAAAAAATAAATTAAAAAAAAAAAAGGGTTCTGGAAACCACACAAAGCTCTCTCCGTCAACACCACAGGTGGCCACCAGAGACCCTTAGAACTTGGATGAAAAACAAATCACACAATAGACAGCGGAGATCAGAGGGAGCGAGGAAGCCTCCGTAAGGGATGTTTGGGACGCTTTATAGGGATGGGGTGAAGGTGTGGCTCCGCGGGTCAGGCCGATGCTTTCCTCCATCCTCCTCTGGGAGGGACCCCAGGGTCTGTTACAACAGGAAGAGACTCAAGGTCAAAGCACAGGCCTATTGTCTTCCTGCCTGTGTGACAGACGCCTGTCTATCTTACTTTGGTATCTGTGTGAGACACACACCCATCCACACCTCAGCGTATATGATGGGGGAAAAAAAAAAAAAACACATGGCCATGTACACTTTAAGGAAAACGTGGGAAACATACAGTACATTCAGGACTGAACAAAAAAACAACGATTTAACGACTTTACACATTAGTGCTGGCGATATCTATGAACACATCTGCACAGAGAGTTATTGTGTGGGCAGCAACGAGCTTCCGTGTCGTCCTCTTTTCCTCAGCAGAGCTGGAGAAGCTTCCAAACTGAAGACGTACAACATGCTGTGAGGAGGATGTGCTGTGTTATCCATCGTGTTAAACAAACTGCGTAACATCTAGGAGCTTCGGGGCAGTCTCCTGGTCCAGATCCTGCCTTCTTTATCAGTTTATTTAGCTTCTCTGAGTCACTGGCTTTGATGCTGCTCCTGCTCCCCGACAGATGACGGCAAAGAAGATGCACTCTCCACCACAGACTTGTACATCATGTTGTTGTGAACACCTAAGGACCCCAAGCGTCCTCAAGAAGCAGAATCTGCTCTGTCCCTTCCCTTAGATCAGGGGTGTCAGACTCATTTTCACTCAGGGCCACATCAGCATCATGGTGGCCCTCGAAGGGCCAGATTGACAGCATGAATGCAATGTAAATCAAAATAAATTAAACTACATCTTATTATAAATGTTAAATAATGGTTTCTGTATCTATTATGTATTCAAGTTTCAAATATTTAAGTCATTATTATATTAAACTCAGGGTTTGTGGTTGTAGGAGTATCCATTACCTTGGTTTTAGAAGCGGTTCTTTGTTTTTCTTGCAGGCTAAATTTAGCATACTTAGCTCCGTGTTTGCTGTCAAAATGCCTACGTAGATTAAACTCTTTCACGACTGACACACGTGACACAAAAGTTATACTTTTGTGCATCAATTTTTCTTTTCTTGGACATGTTGGGGTTAGTTATTAAAAGGTTTTTTTTTTTAAAGCCCATCAGTTCTGAAAAATCGTCTTGCTCATAGCTGCCATTATCGTTGTGGGTAATGACGAAATGCATGATGGGAGATGTAGTTTATTGTCATTATGTGCTTTAAAGTGGTGTAAGCTTGTTTTAAGTTTTAAAATATTAGTTTAAAATTTAAGCCAATAATGTCCAAGCTCTCGATGGTCACATAAATTGACGTGACGGGCCACATTTGGCCCACGGGCCTTGTGTTTGACACCTGTGCCTTAGATAATGTCAGTGTTGGATTTCCTGTCCTGTCTGTTTTCCAGGTTTATGTCTGGGTACCTGTAATCCACCTCTATCGGATCATTAACGCCTCTTAGAGTCAGGCATCACAAGGCGACAATCCAACAAATGCAGCATGAAGGAGTCTGCATCTTTCAAGAGTGACTGATCTTTAAGCATTGCGATACTCTGTGACATATATCTGAGAACTCCGCTTAATCAACCTGCTAAATTCACAAAGATGGGTTCGTTTCACCTGAAGAAAAGGGCAAGGCTTTAATCAACTGCTTGCTGATTTAGCTGCATGTTAGATGGGGGTAAATGTGTAACAACTAGGAATTAAAATAAAAAGAAAAAAACCCATTCCACTTCACACCGCATAGTCTGATTGTTACTCATTAGACTTTTAGATATGTTCAAGCATAAACAGCTGCTGGAGTTGCAGTTTCACAGGCAGGAAAGATCTCATTTGACTGAAAGGCATGAGGGACACTTCCAGACAAGCAGACAGGGCTGCAGCCCTGCAGCCACTGTCACTCCTCAGTCTATTATCTCAGCTCTATAAAGCCTTCGGGGGCGCAACTTCATAGGCATTTCCTCCCCGTGAAAGACACACACACACACGCAGCCCCTTTGATAAGATAAGCGGCAGAAAATAAAGACGCGGCAAAGTGAAGCCCCTTTTAACTTCTGCAGTCAAACAAACCCGAATGTCTATTTTAGCAGATAAGGTCGGCAGGCAGACGGGCCCCACCCTTAAAACCGCAGAGACACACACTTGTCCCTTTGTGCCCTGATAAAGGGAGACCAGTGGATGTAATCAGCATAATATTGATAGTCTTAATGAGAAAGGCTCTGAGTCACTGAAGCCATTAGTTGGTATAAAAGAGGCTTAATTGTTTTGTGTGTGTGCATGTGCGTGCGTGTTTGCGTGTTCTGCGGCGCACACATGTTCTTGGGCTAAGATCAGGCTAATTAAATCCATTTCCTTAGTTAGTAACTTTTTTTCTCTCTTAATTAAGAGGGTTAATGATGGCCTGCATGGATGAGGCATGCATGCTTCCACGGAGCAGAGCCGGATGCACTTGTGCAGGTTTGTATTTTTTAAAATTTTGAGGAATGATGAATATTTTAAGTCAGCATCTCTCGTAAATTATGCAGTCCCTGCCTTGAAATTCGAAAAGCACAGAGTGATACAACACAATCTTTTTGATAATGGACTCCCTACGCCTGTCTTGGTTCAAAAAAAGAAAAAAAAGAAAGCACATAAACCCCCCTCTCCAGTTGAAAGTAACACTGGTTTTCTTGTCTCCAGGAGGAATCCACATGTAGCAACTTCCCCGTCAAAAGCACCAACAACAGATCTGGTGTTAATTCAGATTTCTGTCATCACCAGCAGCGAGTGGCAACAGAAGATGTCTGCAGCACGGCAATGGTGTGGAACAATATTCCCCAGCACGCTCCATCTGCGGCAGTGATATCATTATGGCTGCCAGACACGAGTGGACTCTCCCCGCTTGCCGGACACACACCATTACTTTTGATGGTTCAGGTGCGTGCACGAGAGCCAAAGTGCACGTATACGCTCTGAGGGCGAGTGTGGTTGGGCCCGCGCCCTCTTAGGGTCACGCATCCTGCCCGTGAAAATGGCTGATTCAGGAGTCTTTGCCCTCTTTTTGCTTGTCAGTCGGAGCCCATGCTGCTGCAGCCGTTAGACATCTGTGGGCAGGCGGCTTTCTCCAGGATGATGATGATGATGATGATGATGATGACTCTCTGCGGGCAGAACAAGACATTAACACCTTTTACACGCTGCTGACTTCTCTTAAAGCCGCAGGCGAGTTTATTTTTTTATGGAGGAAAAACAGTCCGGGTGGCCTCTGAACGTTTGCTCACGCCTGCTAAATTAAAAAAAGAAAATACGCAAAAACTGAGCAGAAAACAGTGGAATAACTGAGGCTCATAGTTACTGACCCTTTGCGGAAGCTCTTCCTGTGACGATATACCGTAAATGTTTCAAATGTAACCTGGTGTCTGCTCAACAGCTTTGCTGTTATACAGGATCAATATTTCCATAAAAAAAACACATTAGCGTAAATAACTTTGTATTGGGAAAGGGGATACTCGTATTGATAAATCCACAAATACATCAGCTCTTCAAACGACTTTAGCACTCCAGTCTTGTTTCTGCATTACTTTATTTTTGTTTTTCTACTTGTCTCATTGTGTTAATGCCACACAAATCTTGGGGGCGGGTGGGGGGGGGGGGGGTATCTGGGGGGGGGGGGGGGGGGGTATCTGGGTGCTCTCGGGGTGCACTGTGTGTGTGGGTGTGAATATGCAGATTGAAGTATATGTAGTATGTACTGTAGTGTGTACTATAGTATATACTACAATATATGTGGTGTGTACTGTAGTATATACTATAGTATATATTATAGTATGTACTGTAGCGTGAATGTGTGTGTATCAATATGTATGTAGGTAAATGTCTATGTCTATCTGGATATGAAATTACAACAAAAATTTAGGATAAGGCCTCAAAAACCGGATACATTTTTAGGGTAATCATGGAACATTGGAGAAGGGGTAGGATTAAATAAGTTTTACTTCTTCCTACCCCTTTTCAGACATGTTAAACCAGATATGTGTTTTGCATATTGGATATGTATATGTATGTATATAGATCGGTGTGTATACATTGGGTATACATTTTCTTTTTTGGGGGGAATATGTCCATTTAATATTTAGATTTATTTACAAGAGGTTCTATATGTTTCTAAATTATGGTTATGCACGTGTCAGTGTATATTGATTTATGCATTATATATTTATTTTCAGATACATAGATTCATGATAGTGTTAAAATTGTCTATGCTTTAAAAGATTGTTTTGACATGTCTGGAATGAATCAATAAAAAGAAAAAAAAAAAAAAAATCTTCAGAGCTCGTCAGGAGCCACACTTTCTTCAGCTTTAGAAATAATTTGGACAGTTATTTCATCTGAAGTTCCAGAAACCTAATACTCTCTCTGGCATCATCACGTTATATTGAACCCACCTGCTTCGCCCTCGTATTGAGTCGGTTTAACATTCAGATTCATCAGCGTTAGACATCTGCGTCATCTGTGCGCGTAAGGATAAGTGTCATTGCCCTCAGGTGGTCAAAAGCCGTCATTTGTCTTTGAATTGTCATATTTCCCCCCCCACGCGGATGGGACTAATCCTTGTAAAAACCTGCATCCATTGGACGGCGCTTGCTGAAAACGTCTCCTCCTCATAGCCTCAATGATTCTTTTACGGTGGGGAGGCTTTTGGTTCGCCTCCATCACCGCGCCTTCGCACGCCAGTTTGTCACACACCCCGCTGATGCTTCATTAGGTATGGCTTTTTATTAGCTTCTGGTGTACCGAGGATTGGGGGGGGGGGGTCCAGCCCCGCTCCTGCAGTAAAGCAGCATGGCCGTCAGCTGCGGCACACAGGAACAAACACCCCATTAAACCAAGGCCTTCACATATTACTGTAATAAAAGCTCCTGCTCTCCCCTTCATGGGCTTTTTAATTATGTCTATTCGTCTTCCTGGGCTAGTGAGCAACAGTTCATGATGAGACCCATTTCGTGAATACTCCTCTACTAGCAGAGAGCTGCAGGGGGGGTGAAATAGAAGCAAACTGAAGACAAAAAAAAAAAGGCCTGAATGTAAAAATGTGAGACCGGTGCGGTGCTTTGTGCAGAGCCAGACGCGACGCTTTTCATTTCAGGGGCCGTCTATATTCTAGATTATAAAAACGGAGAAATCTCATATGGCTCGTGAACTGCGCGACGGCGCGTATTGAATTATCTCAGAACGATCTCAGGGCAGTGGAAAGACTTGCCGCGGGTTCCTGAAAATATTAAACCACACAAATCACTCATGCATGTATTCAGCACTTAAGTTCATTTTACACTTTTAATGTCAGGAGTTTTGCATTGAAATCGTGGGCGCCGAGAAGGTCAAACCCTCGCACGACCTTCCATTTAAAGATGTTTTAGACACGTTGATGCACATTATTGAAATCGTTGCCATGTACAGTAATTTATGCACATTTTACAGTCGGCTTCAAAAAGTGTTAATCCCTGCCTAATGCAGAAGGAAAGGTCACTGGTTGACGGAGCAATATAGTGCCTCCAATTTGCATCCATTTAAGCGCAAACCGCTTTCGCTGCCTTTAATACTTATCCTGGTGCACACTGGATGCGGTTTGAAGGGAAATGTGTTCATTTATCTTGAAGTATTTGCGTAGTTAACACCTCGATTATCTGTGGTAACCAATTTCAGTCTTACTGCATCAGCTTGGTTGAAACAAAACACTCAACTGCTCAAGAGAAAGGAAAAAAAAAGCTCGGTTATAAATGTTTTATTGCCTTAAATCAGGTAGAAACAGAATGTACGGCGGGCTCGCGGTGCCGACTGTAAATTACAGCGCACATGAAAACCAACACCGCAGCCAGCACCGCACCTGCTCCACACAGCAGGGCCGTTGATGAATACGAGGCTGAGGGGAGGGGAGGGTGAAATGAAAAAAAAAAAGACAAACATTATTGCCTGCAGAAGTTAGAATTAGCAATTAAGATGCCAGCAGAAATAAATATGGACGCGTCCCTTACCGGCGCGCGTCTCCTCCGGCGCCTGGAGCCGAGGAACGGGCTCTGGAGGAGGTTCTGCCACCTCAGTCAGCTCCTCCACCAGGATGGGGCCCAGGGCTGCGGTCCCCTCCCATGACAGAGCTGCAGAGGGACACACAAAGTTCTCATACCCATGCGGTTTCCTGCGCGACTCCTCTGGGTGCCGTCTGCGACTACAGCAGAACCAAAATACCTTCGTGCAATATAATTTTAATACATACTGTAAATGTTTTTTCCTAATGGCACTGATGAGTATAAAGCCTCCCCGTGGATGCGTGTCATGTGCTTAGGAGCCGTCCCATTGTGTCATGTAGTATCGCTCCTGTAAACATACCAACATCTGCTGCAGGGCTTCTCTTCTGTCTCTGCCCACTGCAGCTGCTCTCACAGCAACTGCACACGTTGTTGTCTCCACCTGATGCCACCCATCTGTCCAGAGTTGAGACGGGGTTTGTTAGAAAAAGGCGGTCGAGTCACGGTTGTCCAGGAGGAGAGAAAAATAAATAATTAGGGGTGCACGATAACTATCAGGAAATTATGACATCATCCCGATAACTATGTTATCGGGGCTATCGAACGTCGGCATAATCAGAAAAACAATTTCTCAATATGGAAAAATCAAGAATACCCCCTCATGCCAGAAAACAACTCGTTAACTCGGTCATAATTTTGGTAGTTGCTGACTTGAATTCATATTCGCAGTATTTTCCCACATGTTACACATAAAAAAAAGAAAAAAATAGAAAAGGCTAAAAGAACGACTAGCAAACGGGGGAACGTCGGAATTTACGTTACACCTTGAATGCAGCCTGCAGCACAGCGTACTGATCACAACAAACATGGCGGCGTGGAACTTCATTAAAGTTTCAGAAAAAGATAGTTTGGTGGTTATTTGTAACGAATCCTCCGAGCGAATTCTACGAGGAGGGAAGCATAATCTTTAATACATAAAACCCGATCGGCCACCTACAATAACAATCGCTTCCATGGAGTTTTGAAATCACGCTAACGTGAGCTAACGGAAGCAAATGCTAACGCAGCAGCAGTCTCTCCTCCCCTCCCTCAATCCTCTCATCTAAAGCTTCCATGAGATTAAAAAACAAAAGCTACTGAATCTCATTTACTTTAAAGGTATTAATTTAAATGGAACTACAAGCAAAATCCTTTAAATGTTAGTCTTTTTCAGTTTGTAATTCTGATGCATGTATTTCCATCAGTTCAAGGAGCCTTTAATTTTTTATATCAGTCAGTAATGCACCTTATTTAAGTTAATGTGAGATATCAAATAGGTTTGTTTGAGAGCTTTAAGAAAATGTTTGAGAGGCTTGCCAATAGTTTTTCACTGGGAAAAATAAATATCTGTTCATTTAAAAAGTCAAAACTATTTTTGATTTTGTTCATAGTATTGATGTAATGATCTTAGGTATATGTGTGTGTTATCGGTTATCGGTTTTAAAAAAAACAGTTATCGTGCATCCCTAAAGATAACCATACTTTAAATTGACACGTGTGCATGTTACCAACCTTCTGGCCTCAGTCAAGAATGAACAGGCTTTGCTTTGCGAGTCAACAGGAACAACGGCCTTTGTCGCTTTCAGATGGCAGGTGATATAGAGCTGTAAGAAAATTAAGACGTATTGAAATTGCACATACGGCAGGGAGTTATTTCAAGGCTGTGCAAAGATAACTCGCACTGTCTGTACTTACTGAATTCCTGTCATCTCCGTGGAACTTAAAGGTTTTCAGCTGGAAGTGGAGTTTATCCTCCCGGCCTCTCTGCATGAAGTAAGACTGGGATCCCGTCAGCTTAGCATCAGTTAAACACCTTAAGGTGGCAAAACACAAGCACGGGACTGACACTTATAAAACACACTCGTTCAACTTCTTACGTGCTGACTTCTTCAGGAAAAAAAGAAAACTTCTTGGCAGTTTGTGTCTCATTGAAGTGCGCCGGTTCACAGCTTCTCACCCGTGGTTGGTAATGAAGGGGTATCTGGGTTTAGAGTTGGGGTCGGGGTTCACGGTGGCCACACAGCTGTCCACAAACACCCTCAGAGGAACGTGGTGACCCTGGAGGACCGAGGCCTCGATGTACATCACGTCACTCAGGAAGTAAACATTGGAAGACCGCTCCGTCTGCCAGTCCTCTAATCAAATACGCGAGGAAAGATGGAAGCAGAATAGTGAGGCTGGGACTGTGAATCTGATTAGACGAGAAGAGGACGATGCCCACGGGAGATGCTTGGTCAGGGCAGCAGCAGAGAATGGGATATAGATACAGTAACGAATGAGAGGAAAAGAAGGCAGTAAACAAATTACAAGTATATCAGCATCATTAACCTGGGTCAGAAATACAGATGAGGGTCTGCGTCTGCAAAATGCAGTTTAAAAACTTTAAATTTCCTTCTGAAACTCTAAACAGCACATGCACTTTCACGGTAAGTAAATCAGAGGAGACGGAGCGAAGCTCTCCGAGACCAACAACAGTTGAGTGCAATTACTATCTGCACTGCAAGAACTTGGAATTAATTAGACGCCATAATCAGCTGTATATTGATCGCTTCATTTGTGCGGGCGACCCCGGCGGGTCAGCTGCAGCATGCAAGGCCTGTAATTTCAGCTAATAACCGCGCAGCAAAAAGTTTCTCTTGGTCGTCAAGTCCCCGTTTAGCATCTCTCAACGATTGCAGCAACGTCCGCCGTCCCCCTGAGTGATTGTAATTATAGTCGGCGTCATTGGGTAAATTAGCCAGACCTCTAGGTGGAAATCAGAAGCCGCCCCCCCCCCCCCTAAATGCAGACAACAGCTCAGAGTTTGTCACTTTGTGACCTGATCCCACCTGTCATGAGGCACAGGGAGAAGCGCAGCTGCTGTTTTGCTTGCATGTCGGAGGCGAACGTCTTCCAGGTCGGCCTCATGGCGTCGCTGCTCACGTAGTGCCTCCTGTGAAGATAATTACAAGGATGGGAACTTGAGCGAAGAGAGGCTCATCAGGGAAGGAAATTATTTCGCTCACAAGCAAAGTCAAGAGCCGGGGTTTGAAGGGGATGACTAATCTCTCAAATGCACAGCCATCAAAGTCGTCATTTATCCCACATTAATGTGAAAAATCCTGCACGTGACTTCAACTGTCATGAGACCAAAGTATTAAATTGTGTTAATTAAGGCAGGGCTCAACATCCATTGACTAAGAGTTTTAACAGATATGTTCTCGTTCAGCCAGCTGAGTAGTGTTGTGAGGTCAAAAGGATGCAGTCTGCAGCGTTCACCGCTTTCTGATTCGTCAACAGCCGACACCTCTCAGTAAATCCTCCCGCACAGTCGGCCTGGTAGATTTTCTTCATCTAGCCGGCTGAACACATCAGTTTTGTTGCTCTTGCATAAAAGTTTGGGGGGGGGGAATTCCTCACCAGCATGTCTGGCTCCACGCCCCCACTTTGTCCCAGATACGACATGCTGTTCCGCGTTGTTATGAGGAATTCTTACCTTATACATAATTATAAGTTCAAAAAAAAAAAAAAGCCTTGCATACTACACCGTGGAAGAATTCATTTCAGGACTTCATCCAAGTATTTCATAAGACAGTGGTTCTCAAACTTTTAATGCCGCGTACCACCTGAGAAACTATTGATCTCTCCGAGTACCACCATGATGACCAATTTTAAAATATAGCCATATATGCCTTCTCAATTAGCTTTAAACACACAAGAGAGATGTTTATTCCTTATTGTGGTTATTTATTGTTACCTGAATTTTCATTTGAAACGTATTTATAATGCATTGTCATGCATTGACAAGTCATGACGTTCCCCCGCGTACCACCAGAGAGCACTCGCGTACCACTGGTGGTACGCGTACCACAGTTTGCGCACCACTCTCATAAGATTTATGCAGATCAGTCATGTTCTTCCATATACTAAAAGCAGCAGTGGACTTTCATGCGTTGGAGAACTTCCAGCCATGTGTGATGATGTCACAGACCCAGACAAAGGGAACCAGCATTGGCCGGTCTTGTGTTAACATATACACGGACACTGTGCTCATTTTAAAAGAGGAAGTGATCAGCTTTTCGTTTGCATTTCTTCGTCAGCGCCACTTCAGTTGATTTTATTGTGAACAAGGCTTGATATGAGACTAGATTTTCAAGCCGATACCATTCAGACGTTGGAATGTCATGACCATGAACCACGAGCACATGCAGATGCAAAATCGGTGTCTGTGTGTACTTTCGTGCTAACATGGTGGGTAATTTCGTTTTTACCTTTGATAGTGGCACTGGACTTCCACCTCAGCAGGGCTGGTCTTCAAAATACGGGTGTTGTTAATGGGCGTTGGAGAGTACGTCAGACAAAATGAGTAGATGAGAACCTCCTCGGTCATCTGAAAACAAATAAAACGCACAGTTCAGTTGCAGGTGACTTCAGGTGCTCGACAGTAGATGGATGCAAGGGCGACGCCCACCATCGCTGTGCTGCTGCAGCCGTGTAGCTCCGTCTGGAACAAGAGGATGTGGTCAACAACCTCCACTGCTGCACAGCCTCCTAAGGTCAAATCACTGGGACGGATCAGCTGACCATTTCCTAAGATTAGAGAGGAAAAAGGTACAATTTAAGATCATTACTTTAGACCCTCCCCTCCTTCCCTTTGGTCAATAAACAGCAAGCTGCAGCACAAATAAAAGGTTTCTTAATGTGCTGCTGTAACACAAAATGGACAAGCTAGATTCTCCTCAAAGTAAAGAAATAAAGAGGAAACATAATATTGATTGCTAAAACCTTAGTCTGTGCCATTTGCAGTAATCTGAACCGTGTCCCATCCCCAATCTATTCAATTTTCCAGTTCAGGCCTCTAATCCAGCCCTTTTTTTTATACATTAAAAGCAGGAGGCATCGCAATGGACCTGTTCTGCTGCCAGCGCAGACAAAAAGGAACACAACTGATCAATTCAAACGTCTAATGGGCAGCCATTACCCAGGAAGTTCTGTTTGACCGCCACGGTGATCTTTTCTTCGCCACAGTGCACCGACACGCTCTCAGCTGGCACAGGCACCCGCTGCTCAAACCTCACCAGCACCTGAAACATCAGAACGAAAGAGGGTGGAATCAAAAAGAGAAAGTCAAAAAAAGAAAAAAAAATTGTTAAACCACCTTTGATTCCTTCTTGACAGGCAGGCTCAGTTCTGAGCCCTGGTCCACTAATTTTAACATCTCCTGAGCAGTTTGCCTGGGCTCCTGCCGCTCAGAGGTCAGCAGCCTGGGCTGCACCCCCGGGGACCTTCCGGAAGTCTCCATCTGCTCCTCAACAGACTGGACTGGTTTTTCTCGGACGGCGTGGACGGACGGGTCCCTGAGATAGAAGGTCCTGAGGCGGACGGTGGTCGGGGAGCGGACCGGATGCTTTAGCTCCGTCCGGTTTGACTGATGACCCGCTGCCTGCTCTGAGCTTGTCGTCACCTGGCCCAGTGGGATTTGGTGGAGAGTCTCATTGGTGCTAAAAATCGACCTGTTCTGTGCTGCAGAGCAAAAGTTTCCACCAAAGAGGAGAAGCACAAATCCCAAGAAAACAGCCACCCTGAACCCCATTACAGCGTCTCACACAAAAACCTGGGTTTTTGGTGTTTTCAGAGAGTCCTGCCGGCCTTGTCTCTGAACCAAAAGTGAGATACGGGAACTTTGTGCTGGCTCCACCTTCTTCTAATGACCTGATTGGATTCCAGCTGGTGGAATTCAGACTGTGAAGCTTTTTTTTTCTCTTTTTTTTCCCCTCACCCAAAAAAAGAAAAAAAAAAGTCCAGATTGTGTGCTTGGCCTCACACAGCAAGGGTCAAAAGCACAGACGACAGGTTTTTAACATTCATAATAGCTGTTTGTTTTTCCTGGAGCGAGAAAAGTGAGAAAAGGGGGAAAATGTTTTGCATTCCTTACGTGTTAAAAGGACAAACACTAAAAGAATCTGCGTCCCGTCCACTTGTCGTGACAGTAATGAGCAGAGACTTCCAGAAACAGAAACAAGCCCGGGCCCTAACAGTGAGAGGCTGTTCACCGCCCCCGTGAGACGGGTCGCCCAGCCCTCTAGAGGAGTTTGAACCCCCTCTCTTGTTTTTCTCTCTCTCCGTGCAGTCCTTGAATGTCAAGGTGACGCGGTCAGCTGTCTGCCGGGTTCAACAGAAGTCACTCATAAAGCTGAGATTTATGACCGTTTTGCAGAGAGACTTCACAAAGGGCCAGATATGAGCGTATGAGTGCAAGCGTGCTGTTTTCTGTTCCACTTGTTATCAAGATCGTGATGGTGAGGCATCGTTCAAGTTGTTTAATTTTAAATTCCTCTGAGATTTATTTGAAGAAAAAAAAGGGGGTTTGCTGAAACTACTATACATCATTAATATGTTAAGCGTGCTTGTTCTGGCACCGCACTTACGCTAAGCTCATAGATGCAAGAAACAATATTTTTTTTCAAAAAAAGTCCTGACATTCCAGCCAGTGAATAACCTGGACAGTGGAAAGTGATGTATGTACTGTTGTGTGGTGTTTTAAATATCTGTCTGGTGTTATTCTGTTTCTTTAAACTCTTGAACCTCCAGTGGAAGGGAAAGCTGTGCGATCTTGTATTTATATCAGCAATCCAGTCCCACGACAAGAACACCAGGACATTTTTCCCAGGACGTTCCTTCACACATCAATCACATTTTGCCACGTAGAAATAACTGAATATCCTCAGAAGCGCCGGGACAGATCACATCTGCGGCGTCGCTCCTGAGGTCATCAGGTGTTACGCTCCCTCAGGTGAGCCAGCCAGGGTTGATCTGACCCCTGACCTGCGTCCACGGCTCGCTCCTTCAGACAGAATAAAACAGCAACATCAATATTGACCTACTGCTTGTTTATTATTTTCTCTTTTAGTCGTCAGCGCGGAGGATTTCCACATACTGAACCACTTGGGGGTGTATTCATCAGACTGCAGTTTCTTTTATGGAGGGTTGGCTCACATTTGCAGATTTAGTTTTCTCCTTAATTACTGAGTGAGTTTAGGGGCTCAAAAAAGGCGACTTTGAATTGTCATCACTTTGTTGATGCAATATATTAGCACCAAAAAAAAAAAAGATTCTAAATGTTAACTAGAATGTGAATGTAAACTCATGCAGAATCCATCCTTTAATAGAAATCTTATTTTTGTTTCTTTTTTCTTCTAAATCGAAAGTTGTTTTTTCCTCCAAATCAGCTAATTTTCTTTTTCTTTTCATTTTTGTAAATTCCCTTTTTAAGAGCGATATCCATAAAAAAAAAGAAAAAAAATCATATATCACAGTAGGTCAAAGGTTAGGAGGTTTTTGTAGGCATTTTTACCTCCGCCAAGGAGGTTACGTTTTTGCTATTGTCTGTCTGTCTGTGTTCAAGATAACTCAAAAAGTTATGGATGGATTTTGATGAAATTGTCAGAAATGTGAAAAGGAAGAACTGAATTCATTTTGGGTGTGATCCGGAAGAAATCCTGGATTCTGGACCACTTTCAAATTTTCGATAACATTGCGGCCTATGAGGCCGAAAATTTTGTTTCTCAATATCTCCGTTAATTATTGCACAAAACTCATGAAATTTCACTCAGGGATTGACAATGGGAACCTCTATCAAATTTCAAAGGCTGATCCAGATCTGATCCAGAACACGGATTTTATCGCAATCTGTAAATAGCTATATGGGGTAATTGTTGCACTTGGCGGAGGTCTGCGCTCTCCGAATGCTTTTCTAGTTTTGTAATAAGCGGCGGAAATTAGTTTTCTCCGCAGGGTGGCTGGACTCTCCCTTAGAGATAGGGTGAGAAGTTCAGTCATTCGGGAGAGACTCAGAGTAGAGCCGCTGCTCCTTCACATCAAGAGGAGCCAGTTGAGGTGGTTCGGGTATCTGGTTCAGATGCTCCCCGGACGCCTCCCTGGAGAGGTGTTTCAGGCATGTCCAACTTGGAGAAAACCACGGGACAGACCCAGGACCCGCTGGAGAGATTATGGGCCCGATCTTGCACCTCCCATTACCCAATACCCAAAACCCATTACCTGCAAATCACAGATTTAGGAGCCGAAATGCAATCTTCCACCTCCCAATACCCAAAACCCATTTTGCCGTCTCCCTTAAGCACATTGTGGGCGCGGCAATGGGCGTGTCACTAGCGCTTTCCACGAATTCGGTATCTTGCGGTACCTGTACTTCGCAGATTTTGGGTATTGGGTAATGGGTGGTGTGACCACCCATTACCCAATACCCAAAATCTGCGAGACACCAGTACCGCAAGATACCGAGTTTGTGGAAAGCGCAACTGGCATGTCGGCGCGTAAAAGAGCGCGTCCAAATCCTGTCATTGCGCGTCCACCCAGTCACATGTGGACTGCACAACCGGCTCTACCTCTCGATTATGCATCACTGTATTACTTTCATACTTTTTTCTTTTAAGGGCAGATGATGTCTGTACAGCTGTGACATGATCTCATTCAGATGTTTGCTGTGGAGGAAACGAGGAGATCACAGAACTCTGTTGTGAAAAAAGCACCGCTCCCAGCAACTATGCGTCTTGGCGCAGCTGTGCGTCTTTGCGCAGGGGATATGTTCAAGATAACTCAAAAAGTTATGGATGGATTTTGATGACATTTTCAGGAGTTGTCAGAAATATGAAAAGGAAGAACTGATTTTATTTTGGGTGTGATCCGGAAGAAATCCTGGATTCTGGATCACTTTCAAATTTTCGATAACATTGCGCTGTTTAGTTGTTTCTTGAACCCTAAAGCAACCACAAACTGCTGTGCTTGGCGGAGGTCTGCGCTCTCCGATTGCTTTTCTAGTTAATAAATGCTTTCCTGGAAGCTCACCGGCTCTATTTTCTGAGCAGTTTGTTGGAACTTCTTGGAGTACAAAAGAAATGATTAAATCATTTGCTCCACATTAGTTAAAGCTAGTTATGTATATATCAGTGCAGAGGAGGAGGAGGAAAAAAGAGGAGGAAGCTCTACAGCACAGTCCCAGACCAGCTGTCCATGAGAGCTGCTCTGATCTGGGTGAAAAGACGTTCCATGGCAGTTTGCAGGTACTGCAACCTGCTCTTAAAGGTAATGGCTACTGACGCACTGATTGGTTAAACAGGTGGAACGCCCTAACCACTCCCATGCATAATGTGTGCATGACATCGTGGATTTCGCAGGTGAGATCGTGGGTTTTGGGAGGTGGAAGATTGCGTTCTTCGTGGGGGAACGCCCCTCCCAATACCTTTTATCCCTTAATAGCAGGTTTTGGAGGTTTGGCGCAAGATCGGGCCCTATGTCTCTTTGCTGGCCTGGGAACGCCTCTGGGTTCTCCCAGAGGAGCTGGTGGAAGCGGCCGGGGGGAGGGAGGTCTGGACCTGTTTGCTGAAGCTGCTGCCCCTGCGACCCGACTCCAAACCAAGCGGGAGCTGATGGATGGATTTTGTTTTTGGCTTCATAAACTTGCTCAGAAACTTAAATGAAAACTTTTACATTTGAAACAAGCGTGTCAGAGTGGCTATAAGTTAATAAATGATGACCTTGTCCGTCTTCCACCAGAGAAAGGACCAAAGTAGAAATAAAAAAAGAGATGAGAACCCATCCATGGTATGCTATGGGATGGGATGCTTTACCTTCTAGAGGAGTCCGGTTGCTGTTTCCTGAAGCTCAGACTTTTGTGACGACTGCATGTAAGACTTTCCTCTCGTGACGATTAAAACCTTGTTTGTGCGCCAGCTCTACACTTGGGACCGCCGCTCTAAACCTGCCCGCAGCTCCTTTGATGTCTGCTGGGATGTTTGTTCTGCCTTTTTGTCTAGCAGATATGCAGATTTAACTGAAACTACAGAGGACATTGTGTAGTCTTCCACTTTCAGCCTTCACGTCCACAGTTATGCTTAACTGCAGTTTTAGACACCTTCTTATAACCTGCTCTGCATCAGTTAAATTCCTTTCCATCTTCTCCCTTGCAAGAGGGACCAAAAAACTGTACAACAAAGTTTGAACGATGAGACACTTCAGAGATCGTCATCCAGAAATAGACTCCATTTTCAAACATCGGCATCAGAGGATTTCTGGAAAACGGCAGAGAATTAGGTCCATACTTCCTCTGCAGTTTCTGTTCACACATGTGCTTCACAGCAGGAGGCTCTCTGCTGGAGACGCAGACTCACAGCTGGATCTGGTGCGAAGACGCCATCAGCTACCCTTTGTCTTTCCCGTGTGCAAGCAAATGTGAGGAGTTGGATCAATAGATTACACTGCGAGACAGGTTTGATGAACTGCACGAGGACCGTGTTGCTTCTTGACTTGTGTCGACAAGTCATTCAGAGGTGCTATAAAGAATGTAAATATTTGATTTTAGAGGTTCGCTCACTGCTGGACCTGGGCCACCCATGTGGGCAGTCATGAACGCCGTTCAGCGGCCTCTCAAATTAAATCTTTCATGGCGCCGCCATCACCGGGCCAGAGCTGCCGACAGGAGTCCCGCTTCTGCTCTCCGGTGGAGCTGGAGGTCCGCTTCATGATGCAAACTGCCAAGTGCAAGAGCCGATCTTGTGACATCGCAGTCAGCGACAAGTCGCCACTGCAAAAGTCTGACCAAACTGCAGATGGGATGAAGCATGAGGGCCTGAGGGGATCAGAACTTTCTAAAGCAGACATTCCCAAACTTCAGAATACCAAGGCCCAATTTGAAATGTGAAAAAATCTCCGCAGCCCACCGAAACTTTTAATCACAACTGTGGTCAACATACAGGACAAGGAACCATGATCCGATATTAATGTAAGGGGTCAACAAATAAGGTGACACTTGTTAAATCAAGTTACGATGACATTGGAATAACACTTAAGTGGTTTGTTTTATTACTTCTTAATGTTTTTTTTAATCGTGTCATGAATATTTTACAGTAATTAAAACATATTTAAAAAATATCGAGGATTTAAAACACATTTGTTTAATTTTAATGACCTCTCACGGCCCACCTGCAGTACCTCGACGGCCCACCAGGGGGCCGCGGCCCATACTTTGGGAATCACCGTTCTAAAGAAAACATTAATGTAAAATAATACTCGATGAGTCTGTTTAGTGCGTTTGCTTCTTTTTACCTAGAAAACACTCGATGCTAAAAACCTTTTCGTCACGTGCTATTCCCAGCCGTGCTCGAGGAACCTTTCCTGTAAGAACATAACGTATCGTCAATAAGATCTGATATAAAAGAACCTCTATTTTAAGGGCTAAACGAGTTTAAATTTCTTCCCCTTGATGCAGACGCACTAATCCGGGCTGACCTCAGGAATACATTATAGCGTTTGCTCTCTTGTCAGGATCTCCCTGCAGACTCCACAACAGAAAGGCTGCTGCTATTGTCAGGAACCGGCTTTTATCTTCTGCTGATCAGCGGAAAAACAAAGAGAGGTGTGTGTATGTGTGTAACGCTGGTTCGGGGAAGGGGGGGCTGGATTGAAATCAGTCCACTCCTGCCAGTCAGACCCCCCTCTCCTGGCCGATCTCTAACTTGGTTAGCTGCCCCTAATTTGGCCCCTGGAGGGCCCTAATGTGCTCCCCTTTGGTCGGGGGGGTCTGAAAAGGACCTGGAAGGCTTGGCCTCTTTCCCACATGGACACACTGCAGCCAGTCCCATCAGTTTGTGTCCGTTAATCCTGATGTATTTTTAGACAACTGCAGATTGACGCAGGTGAGCAGACAGAGACTCCATTTTGACCACAAACAAACACACACACACGCTGCGCTTTGTGAAGCTTGCGCATCTCCCAATTCCGCCAGATGGGAAATCGTCAAGCCGTGATGGCACACCGGCTACACAGATGCTCGATGACAGTCACGCACACACAAAAAAACACACACGTGTCCCTCGTCACATTTTGCTGACAGCACAAAGTCACGGGAAACAGCTCGAGTGGGCCCGAGCGGCACTGCACCATACGGATTATGGTTATGGAGGCTCATTAAAAACATGTAGTGGGAGATGGATTAGCCATAGCCTGCTGTTGCGGCGGGCGAGCGGCGTCCAAGATCAGTGGATTTCCAAGCGGTTTGTCAGAACTCCCGTGGTGGTGAATGGATTTGCGTGGGGTCTGGAGACACTTCTGGGGGATATTTTGCTTTCCAGCATGTACTGCCAACTGCTTTTAGACACTGGGTTTAGTTATCGTGGCGCTACTCGAGACTATATTAGTGGCATCTGACGTGCGGGTGAGGAAAAGGACAGAAGCAGGAAAGTAAGTGAGAGCAAGAAGAGAAAGTGAGAGGGCTTAGAGTCACAGTATGTCGTGGAGAGAGACGCCGCAACGGGGTAGGCATACTAGGCAATTGCCTAGGGCCCCAAGCTGAAAGGGGCCTTAGGACAGTGCGTTGACATTGGTCCTGTTGTCAATTACAAAATGACTGAACTGCTTTAGACACTGCAACGACGATATGTTGGAAACCTCCCCTTGTAGGGCCCCCACTAGCTGCCTAGTGTGTTAAGGGACTCTTGAGACATGGCCAATATTGACCCATATCAATGACAGAACCTTTAACCTCGATAGACACTGCAGCGACATGTTTGGAACCCCCCTAATGGGGCCCCGACTGCCCGTGGCCAGCTTTCTTCAGTACTTCGAAACTCAAAATGAAGCGACCTTATGGGTCAAGACACGCAAAAAGAAAAAGAAAAAAAAAACAAAGATGAAGAAAATAGAAAACAGTAAAGTGGTAAGTTCAAATGTGTATAATCTGACATTATTATAAAAAAAAAAAAAAAAAGTTGTGTTGCCACTTTCTCCCAGTCTGTAGTCTCAGGAAGCACAACTGCACATGACATGTTTACTGCACCTTAGCGTAGCCTATATAAACAGTAATTAACAGTAAGATCTCGATAGAACGTGGTGTGAGACTTCTTTGGACATAGAAGACAACACCACTTCATTTGCACAAGCCAAGGCCCGCAAAGAAAAGTTTTAAAAACAATTTCCACCAAGATGTGGATATGGAGCCAAATAGCACTGACAATGTTTTTTTTTTTTATTTGCTTGATTGTGTTTTTGTCAAACTTTGCACATTTCAGTTTTGTTTGTTATGTTATATTGTATTTTAAGTTTTCTTACATTATTGTGTACCTTTGTTATTTAAAATAATAGATTTCTGAATTGAATGATCTTTTTTGGTGATTTTGGGCTGGGAGGGCCCCCATGCTCACTCTTGCCTAGGGCCACCAAGGTGACTAGAAACGCCCCTGGTGGAGAGGGGGGGAGGAAAGTGAAAACAAAGGAAGGGAAGATGAAAAATATGGTCGGGGTCAGTGAACCTCGGGTGCTCGGCCCGGCCCGGTGGGAGCAACATGAAATAACAGCACGCCGGGCTCTGATTCGCAACCCATCAGCGGCCTCAACCGACACCTCCCCGCACGCTCCTGCTTTTTCATGCCATACACACCAGGCGAGTTCAGAACCGGGGGGGGGGGGGAACGCGCGCAGAGAGCTAATGGACTGTTATTAAAGACATGCATCACACCGCGTCACCTAGCGGCCACACACAAAGCAGCGCGCGAGCATCTGCACATTCCTCCCGCGCGCGCTGCCAGGGTAATGGTTTCCCAGCATTGCAATAACAGCTGATGTATCATTTAGCAGAAAGCTTCAGCGACACGGCGAGCAGCAGCGGCGGCAGCAACGCAGACTCCCTGAAAAAGCGGATGCTTCCACGCTGCCCACACTCCGCACAAGGCTGACCTCATTTTATCTCAACATCTATGACATTTCTCATGACGGGATCGTTGTCTCATGAAATAGCCTTTCAGTGGCCTTTGTCTTGCTTTAAAGGTCCTCCGCGCAGGTTGATTGACAGACGTCTTCACCCTCGCGCAGGGGAACAATGCAGTGGCAGGAGAATGAGAAGCTGACCTTTCGCCTCCTCTGGGCTCATCATGGACTCCTGAGTTTCTCTCAGGGGAGACACTTTTCATTTTTCCTCTTTTCTGATCCAATTCGCGTGCTTTGGAAGGTCCAGTCTGATGATATTTAGCTGTTTGTTGGCACTAGTGGGGCCTCGGGAACTTTCTTCAAGTGTTGTACAGTAGTCTCAGACCTGAAGACAGTTCCCTAAGTCATCATCTTTGACCGACCTTATCTGCAGTCCATCAGTCCTTCTCAGTTCTTAATTATATGGATATTTTCTGTATTCTAGCATTTCTCGTCACGTGGCCTGACTCCACATCTTCAGCACACAATAAGCATCTCGCAGACCACCAACACGCTGCGATTTACCTCATCCAGAAACGGACAGTTTCAAGGGAGGTGGACGATTTATTACTTTGGGGGGAACTTTAGAACGAAACCGTGAAGTCACTCATCTGTAAAGTGGAGTCCACTCTCTGGTGACGTGGCTTTACTAAACAGGTGTGAGCAGGAGGCCGTCGCAGGGAACAACCACCGTCAAAACACTGGTTCCTCCGCTGTGTTTTACAAGGTGTTTCTGTTTCCTTTTTGGGCATTCTCTTTGCCTCCTCCGAACTAACCGATTTATTCTGTTTAGAATACATTCTCTGGAATAAAATAAAACCAGGAGTGGCGAACGACTGTCCGGGAAATCAGAGAAAAGAAAACTGAAAACAGCCACTGAGAGAAAGCAGAACAGAGGGAGTGCACAAGACACAGATGTGAGCAGTCAGGAGCCAAACCAGAAGACACAGAGCTTCAAAATAAAACACAAGAGTATAAAACCTAGAGATGTGTAAGGTATTATTCTACTTTCCATACTTCCCTCACTGTGCTTTGTACCCTGCTTTGATTTCACCATTGTGAGGAACAAACAGGAAACAGTAGAAAACGTCCACTGGGCTCTCCTGGTATCCTGGTCGGGTGACCTTAAGCACAGGTGAGTCTGGCGCAGAATCAGATTATGTGATTTTTATTTAATTATATGAGCAGTTCTGCTGTTCCTCCCCCCAAACATGATGAATTAATGATTCTTGGTATATGAGGTGGCTTCATGATTAGCACTGTTGCCTCACAGCACAGCACGAACCTCTGCAGGGGCCTTCCTGTGTGGAGTTGGCATGTTCTCCCCGTGCTTACGCGGGTTTCCTCCGGGTACAGTCCAAAAACATGCATGTCAGGTTAATTGCTGGTTCTAAATTGCCCATAGGAGTGATTGTGAGTGTGCGTGGTTGTTTGGCTACATGAGGCCCTGTGATGGACTGGTGACCTGTCCAGGTTGTACCACTGCCTTTCACCTGAAGAGAGCTGGCTCCAACAGATCTCCGTGACCCTGCAGAGGATTAAACAGGTATAGATAATGGATGGATGTATATGAGGTAGCTTCACAACTCAGATGTACACTAATAACTTCAGTAATAGCTTCATCATGCTTTGAATGAGCGCTGCCCATCACCTCTGGCTCCCGACCTCCGTTTACAACTCGCCGTAAAACACCTGCTGGGCCACAACACGTATGAATCATCCCTCTACACGGTTTCTAAATGCACAGAATAACAGGAGGCGAATCTCATGGCAGCATTTACATAACATATGGTGGGCGCTTTTAACAATAGTGACACAAGATCGTGGGTGGCCCCTCAGAGAATCAAACACTAGCGGCATTAACGGTGTAAGGACTGCACTCCACTCATAACCTCCTCGACACTGTTTTATTCCTGTGTTTATATCCCCACTGGCTGAACGCTTCAAATAATCGCCGTGACTCAGGCTTCTTTTGTGGGAAACAGACATAAATGGTATGTTTGTGGGAATGAGCGGAACAGAAAAAGCTGCCTTCCTTACATGGGAGGATAACAGGCAAAAAAAAAAAAAAAAATTCCCCCCAGCTCTTCTTCTGTCTCGCAAATCTTTCTCAGTTATGCTGCAATTCAAGCCTTTTGTTTAATAAACAATTTGTCAGTGATGTATCGAGCGCCGGCTCTAACTTGATTGTCTGTGAAATGTGTTGCAGAGGTGCTCCCTGCTCCCCGTCTCTCTGTCTGCACAGCCGGCAGTGATACTCTACCCCTGCCTTTCCCCTGCAGGTGTGTGTTGGCGTGCTCGCCGCGTGTGCGTCCCAGCCCGCGCGCCTGCGCGTGAACCGGGATGGGGATGGGAGAGCAATCCTTAAGGGTTTGCAATTACATCTAAACAGCATAATCAGACATGACGGATGGCCGCTCCTTTTTGGTGCAACGTCTAGACCTCAGCTCTGGCGGTGCAACAAGGTTATAAAAGAGTTGGAATTATGAAAGATTTAATCATTCTCCCTTGCTCCCTTTTTTTTCTCTGTTTAAGCTCCCTCAGGTGAACCGACCACCATTTAAACAATTTTGTTACAGACAAATTGCCTGGTTTTCTGGGTAAAATGGGTTGAATTACATCAATCTGTCATTTTACAGCAAACAAGGGTGCATATGAGAGCTGAACATTTTGTGCTTTAATCCCTTTTCCTCCCCTCTCAACAAGGGGAATCTTCTTTTGCAAACATAAAAGATAAAAACAGAATAAATGTGTCTCTTATATGCTTGAGAGAAGCAATACTGGGATGAAATGAACACATTTGCTGTATTCATGTCTTGTAATCGCTTGTGCGGCTTGTTTTCATCAATAGGTGGCACTGTGGGACCAAAAGTTCATCAGGACACGAGAGACAACAAACCACAAGCAAAACCCAGAACACACAAGATGGGTGGTAAACGGAGTGTCGCTCTGGCTCTTAAACATCTCACCCATATATAAGGGCTCTTCATATCCCCAGCATCAGCCTTGCAAATGAAGATACTGCAGATGCAAAACCGATCCATTTAAGATCTGAGGTAAGAGAAGAAATGGACGGAGTAATTGGGGAATTTCAGTCTGACAACTTCCAACAAGGTGCCTGCAATTACCGGTGACAGTCGCATCCTTTGACTCACCAGGTGCTTAAATATAAATGCGAGAATTTACAATGTAAGACAGTTGATTATGCTAAAAACACATTCACGCGTGACAGCAAACGTGCTAAACACTTGATATCGTGGGCTCGCAGACAGAACATGTCGGCGCCGTCAACGAGCTGAGCGGTAAATAAAAAGAGGGGAGAAGAGAAGCGTTGTCAGATGTACTTCTTAATTATCCAGATGGCCTAAAAAAAGAAAAAAAAAAACAAAAAAAAAACCAGGAGACATCGGTGAGAGAAACAGCGGGTAAAGCGAAGACAACAGTATGCCAGATGGAGAGAACAGTCATCTCTAACAGTGAATGAGGTCAAACAGGAGCTGTTGTCACTCGCATTGTCACGAGTCGAGACGACAGGAAGGAGAGGTGTTTGGGATAAGAAACACCCTCACTGTTGTGCTTCCTTGCTTCCTGTCAGGCGAATCTTTGATTGTGCTTGTCGGTTTTGGCAGAGTGACATCACCAAGGCGGAAGCGCCTGGCTCTCCTGTGAGAGATAATCCCAGAAGCTGGCCACGAATAAAAAAAAAAAAAAAAAAAACCTCCCCGTCTCTCTCATGATCCCCCGTCCTCCTTCGTCTCCTCCCTGCCTTTCTGCTCGGCTGATCAGGCGAAGCTGTCGTTTGGAGGCATCATACGGAAAAACAAGCAAATAAAAAAAACAGACATGATCCCTGGTGTCCTTGCTGAAGCTAGCTGTCAAGGCGTGGAAGAGGAGTGGAGCGAAGAGAAGAGGCTGATTCGCATCCCCTCGTGACTCCTGGTGCACCTGGTCGCACCTCACTGTCCTGTAATTCAATAGCGGCATGACATCACGCACCATGTGATCGGCCATGGTTACACTTCCGGTTTTAGCGTCAGGGGTGTTTTTCACTCACAGTTCCTTCAGTTATTTCCATTTTAGCATCTTTATTGTATCTTACTTAGTTTGGCGATTGTCACTGGTGCCTGTGGTGGCGAGCATGGCTTACCAACAGGGCTTGACACTGACACCGGCCAACCGGCCAAATGCTGCTAAAATTTGGCTGTGGCTAGTAACAATTTCTGTCTCACAAGCAACTTTGGCTGGTAACTTATTCTTTGATATGACACATCACAATAGTTGTGCCAATTGTTTGTATTTAAAATGTAAATACAAGAATATTGTGAAGAAGAAAAAACTCTGACAGCAAAACTGTGGCTAGCATAAAGACTAAATGGCTAATGACTGAGGAAAAACACTTGCCACAGTGGCTGGTGAGCAAATAAGTTAGCATCAAGCCCTGCTTACCAATGTCAGGATGAGTTGAAGCCAGAGGCTTTAGCGAGGTATAAAGCAAAATTGGACATAGTCGGCCTAGATTTGCATCTATACAAGTACACGGCCGATTCTTG
The DNA here is from genome assembly GCA_018398805.1 of Hirundichthys speculiger. NCBI lineage: Eukaryota > Metazoa > Chordata > Actinopteri > Beloniformes > Exocoetidae > Hirundichthys > Hirundichthys speculiger. The sequence goes on along the minus strand of JAGFBZ010002408.1, from coordinate 1,273,082 downwards.
CACGAATAACCCCAAACAATGGCTTCATTTGGGGTACAGTTTAAGTTAAGTTAAGCCATTTTCTTCTTCTTTCAGGCTGAGTAGCCTTGCTAGGAATCATATAAAATGACAAATGTGACTGGCGAGCAACATTGTTGGTGCAGTTGAACACACAACAGGTCTTCACCATCTTTCCCGCTATCGTGAACTGCACAAATCTTTTAGATATCACCATAAAAACACGATGAAATCATACAAAACTGGCACACATGTAAAATGCATCGGCTTCGCTAGCAATAGTGAGCGTTTGTTTTCCCCCTTGTGGTGGCGAGCATGGCTTACCAACAGGGCTTGACACTGACACCGGCCAAATGCTGCTAAAATTTGGCTGGTTGCTATCTGGTTGCTATGGCCTGCGCATGCCTTGGATGTGTTCAGTGGTCCGGATGTCCGTGGTCGAGAATGAGCTTTAACCCAGCCTCGGAAGCTGCCATGGACACTTCCTGAGTGCCGTCCTGTCCGTGTTCATCACGAGGCTTTGATCAGATCTATAACTTTACAGGCACGACTGTCATCCACCTTATTTACCCACCACAGGGACGCTGAGGACTCCTGCGAGGCAGCGTGCACACGGGGAAGATGCAGCCTCATTTCCTCATCTAATTGTTGGTGTATTTCTACCGTCGTGGCCTCGGGCGGTTGCGACCACGCTCAAAAGCATCTCCACTTCTTGCCCCCCCCCTCCCTTGTTCTTACCAAGTGTTGCTCTGACATTTGCCGCATTTGTCTTTAGGTTCCTTCAGCTTTAAAAAACCAGCGGCTCCCCCTCTGCAGACAGTCATTAAAATGCAAACACCCACACCAATATGATCATTGAAAACATGGCAGAAACAAACGACTTCATGAAATAGCCGCCGGCAGTGAAATCAGTCTTGCCCTAATGTCGGCGGCTCGCGGCGCTGACAGTGAAAAACAGAGCGGAGAGGAAAAGTAGTTTCACACCCTTCGTCTCTCCCGATGACATTCGGAGAGATATTTACCTTGTAAAGATCTTGACATTTTGCTGTGTGCTCTAATAACAGTCTGAAATATGAATAGCGGCGCAGAGAGTGGAGAAGGAGGCCTGCAGAGCTTTTGTTAACAGGTATTGATTGATGCCGAGGTGGGAGGAAGGAAGGAGCTGGGCCACAGGACGCCACGGGAGCTGCTTTTTACTGATCATCTGTTAACCTTGTCAAAAAAAAAAAAAGAAAAAACAAATCTCACCCGCCACCTTGTACTGGCTGGGAGCATTGTTGGTGGTCATCGGCAGGAGCTGTGATTTTCTTATCAAAGCGGAAAATCCCGCCTTAAGCGTGATTCATGTATCAGTCCGTGGTGGTAGATGGCTCAGTCAATACTTGGATGCAGCCGTGGTGACACTGTTGCTGTGAGACAGGGGCAACTGAGAACCTTTGACAAAAGACCAATGGCTCTCTTATCTTCACAGGTCGAGTCATTTAAAGGCCATTTGATTCGTTAACAACGCGGGACTCATTACTGCAGTAATAAAATGTGATTTCCTATGCTTACAAAAGATCTCCATATTGACGCAATGATTCTTGTTCTGCAATTATCCCCCATGGGTGCTTGTTTTTGTGCTGCGGTGATTGAGTGTGCACATTGCTGATAGATTTCAGTGATGGGAATCTGTTCTACAAAACAAAACAAAATGGCAAAATATTGCTGGTGAAACAAACTAAATGCAACTGGTTTCGAGGTGAGTTTGTCTGAGGGTTAGCTTAACAACTATTCCTGCACATCTGATCAAATTATTCATTTGTTTGGTTACGCAGACATGCAGGATGGAGCCTCAAACAGAGAAAATACAAACTTAAAAAGCAGTCTTTTGCTTGTTTTAATTCAGTTTTCAACACAAAGGGCTGAAGACAAAGCGTAGCTTACACTCAGCTAACGTTTGAGATGGGAGGTCCCGTTGCGGAAGGCCGGAGGGTGGGATGATTGACTGCAGGCTCCCATCATAATTTCGCTTGGAAAGATCCTGAAATGATTCCCAGATTGGCCTCCTTTAGCTGAGCCTGGGACCTGCAGTCAATCATCCCTGCCAGCCCTTCTGTGAGGGGGGGCCACAGCTGGCCTGGGATGGTGTTCCAGTGAGACCTCCACTCGCACTGAGCTCAGCCACGGAGCTCCACCGTGGGACCTCCCATTGTACCAAGGCTTATTTCGTTTAGTCTGTAAATATTCTGCAATGCTATTTTTTTCAGCTACAAAGTGACAAGTGAACATTACTTGTGAGTCAAACCTATATCAGATCTATATGAAATTGTGAGTCCCAACACTATCGCAACTCTCTGAGATGTGAAAAATAGTCGGCTAACATGCGTAGTTACATAGCTAATATGCGTAGTTATGGAAAATGGTTATCTCCTTCAGCTGAGCCTGGGGCCTGCAGTCAATGATGGGACCTCCCATCATACCAAGGCTTATTTCGTTCCAGACGACGTTTTAGTAGTGACACTTGAAAAGAGGATGTTTAATAATAGTAAGTAATATGAAGTATCACCCTGGGTTCGTAGAAGCTAAGCCAGCTAAGCTAAAAGACAGTTGACTGGTTCCGCCTCTTTTTAACATGGCGCTGCGCAGTTCAGGCAAAGCCTGGACAGGCCGTCGAGTTATATGTACAGTTTATGATCAAAACACATAAGACTTATAGAAAAATTCTCTTGCATTCTCGCTGCTGTTCAACACTGAGGCAGGCTACGCTCTAACTTCAGTTTAGTCTGTAAATATTCTGCAATGTTAGTTTGTTTCAGCTATGAACAGTGACAAGTGAACATTACTTGTAAATCAAACCTATATCAGATTTATATAAGTCCGAACACTCTCGCAACTCTCTGAGATGTGGACAACAGTCGGCTATAACATGCGTAGTTACGTAGCTAACATACGTAGTTACGGAAAATGGTTATCTATCAATGAAGTTGCAGTTAACATGTAAGTGGAAGAATCCCTGTTCAACGGCCAAAACACTGATATAATTTTATCCAACAGCTGTTAAGCCATTTAAAGCAAGTACAGTTATTTTACCTGACTTTTTGGCCATTTTCAAAATTGCATACTATGGATTCTACGCTGTATACTGTACATACTGCATACTGTATACTGTATACTGCGTTGCTACACACTATGGCACTGTAAAGGTAATGAACCTATGCTATGTGTGGAAGTAAGCGATAGCATGGAGCACTGCTGTATGCCAAGCTTGTTTAAGTCGTACATGACTGCACAAACTTGCAAAACAGTTTGCAAGCTGAATGTTGGCGCATTTTAAATTCAGCAAACTCAGGCCTGAGTTTAAATACTTTTAGAATCTGCAGGTAGAAATTTAAATTCCCGATTCAGCGGAGCTTAAAATTAAAAGTGCATTTTGTTTGAGCACCCGGAGGTGTTTTTCGACTTGCTCCAGAACACCAGCGGGTTCAAGCTAAGCTAGGAAACACCGCAGCCCAACTGTAAGAGCTGACCTTTATGACGGCTGTGATAAAGAGGAACCTCGGGGAAATGAAAATGAGCGCATACATTACTGCACTTTATTCAAAACCACCAGAAACTTACAATGGGCGCATGCATTAATACATTTTATTTTAATGATGTGTAATTTGTTGCACACAGCGGTGCTGGATAATTTCTCCTTCCATGGTACTAAAAACCAGTTTAAGGCAATTAGAAGAGATTGTTTTTAATGGAAGATAAATGTCTTACTGCAGGCTGCAGTTGAATCAATACTTTACTACAGTTTGAAACGGTGCTGCATCATTTGCTGAAATTGCTACCATTGATTGGGTGTTATCAGTCATTTAAATTCAATTTCAAATGACTGTAAGGAAGGATGGAAATCAGGCTGGGACATTTCTCTGTTTGACATTGTATTGCTTTTCTCCCCTGAAGGATATTGAAGAGGAGCAACAGAAAAACAATGTAGATTTTCCGCCTGAAGCAATGCTGAATAAATTCAAGTAATGAGAGCGCTTCAATTTTGGTTCATTGACTGTCTTGTACTGACTATGAGGCTTTTTTTTTCACTTGTTTTCTCCTATCAGGTTTAATTTGCTCTTGTGGCAGAAAGCATCAATCGAACAATATATACACAGTTTATTATTTGTCGGCGGTTTTAGCACTCAGGGGTAGAACCTGCAAGATGGGGACGGCCGGATGTAAGGTCAAACACACACGTCAAACATTGTAATAATGAACTTGAATCATGCCATTAAACACCCACACGTGGTTAACTCTCAAGCACTTATTGATTTTTTTTTGTTTAATTCTATTTTTTATTTTCATTTTGGCAAGAACAAGTTGTTCCTCCTCTTCCAGCTGAATGACCTGCCGCACTCATCCTTTCAGCGCTGATGGAAGTCTTCAGATCTGTTCTCTCCTAGGGCCTTAGCTAGCGAGAAAATCGGATAAAAAAAAGAGAAAAAGTGCTGATTCAGTCCTTGGCAGTAACGTTGCATTCATTCCAGGATCACCTGGAGGGCAGCAAGTCTTCCCACATTACTGATGAAGTAATCAGGCGCAGCACTGACTGTTTCACCGGTGTCTCAGCAACACTTTGAACCTGGATCTCTAATGAAATGCTCATTCTTGTACCATTTGCACTCCCAAAAAGACCATAAAGAAGCAGGTTAGCCCCAAACTCCTCCTTCGTTGGATATGCATTTAGTTAAAGAGGACATGCAGTGTTAATTTCCTAAAAAATCTCTATATATATTCTATGCACTTGAGTGTATATGTAAGCATTTGAGTATTCTGACATAACACAATCTTGTCACTTTGTTTGGGGCTTGCCTTGGTTTGATAATATGTCCGTCAATGAGTCGTGTAGATTTGCAGGCTCATGCAACTGACCCAGACTCAGATGAGAGTCATTTTTTCCAGCTTCTACATCTTTAGCTCCGCCTAGTTTCACATCACAATTCATTTTCTGTACCCTGGAAGTTCTCTTGCCCACACATAAAGGTCGTTTTATCCGTCATAGCTGTGAACCCTACGCCATCTGTCGCATCAGTGCGGACCAGCAAGAAATGTGACTGGTAGATTTGTTCTTCTTTGTCTTTCGAATTTGCCGCCGCTACTCCTTCTTCGACGTTTTCCAGTCTGGTAGAATGCTAGTTTGCGGCAATGTCTTTAAAAACGACTGATTTATCAGCGGCAGCTAATGTAGCTTACGTAATTACAGAGCGACGCAAGAATAAACGCTGGAGACGGCGAAGGGGCATAAATGAGCTTTAAGTGCCGGAAGCGTTGTTGCCCAATCAATCGAGCTTTGGTGAACTGGACTGTCGTGTTGCTGCGGTCAAAAGTTGGGGCATTTCAGACTTTTTGTGCTTCACCGCAAGCATCAGCTGATCAAACTTGTGTAGCGAGCAAGAGGAAACTTGATTGACTGCTTACGCTGTGACGATGGAAGGTCAGAAACACCCAGGGTCAGGTGTAGCTGCAGGGCCGCTGGTACCACAGATCTCAAAACAGGCAATCGTTCGTTGCAAAGGGAGGTGGAACAGAGTTGAATGGTTGACTCCGCCCCCTTAAACCAGCTGCTGTTGAGGAAAACTGTTAAGACACAGCTGTTGTACTCCATCTCTGTGGCCCTTTGACCCAAGCCTCTCACAGGAATTTCATGAGGGAAAAATTATGGAAACAATGTAAAGATATTTTAAAAAGAACATAGCATATCTCCTTCATAAGGGTGCAGTTTGGTGTCTGTAAAATGAGCACGTGCCAGGAAAGAGTGTGGCATGCTTCGGGGAATTTTCTGGATGTAACCCTAGTTTGACGGCTCATGACTAATTGTTTTTTCAGTGAGAACGACAGAAACCTCAGAAATCTACATGCTCATGCTTCAAACTGCATTGAACACTCGTTTTCTTTTTTTTTTTTTTTCCTAATTTTCATGTCAAAATGTCAGCTTGGATCACCAGTTCCAGTCCCAGCAGGGCCACAAAGTCAAACTTCAGTATTCGTGGTTCATAAAAAACAATGAAATGATAAAGAAATGCTTATTTAGAGGCAGGAAGCTGGTTGTGGAGAAGGCCAGTTTCAGGACGTCAGGTAGGTGTTTGGATTTTTTTTCAGTAAAAAAAAGAAAACCCAGCTGGCTTTGCTAGCAGTTTTTGTCGTGCTACAAAAACAACTGCTGGTTTTTGATGTTTGCAGCCTCTACATACACTCCACCACCACCCGGGGCCTCGCACCAGAGACAGCCCGCCGCAGCATTTTTCTTTTTTTTTTTTTTTTTTTTTTGGCCCCGTGTACTCTCGCTTTCCGTCCTTGCGTTAGATCGTATTCAGGCTCCGACGTGTACCGACGGATTTGAGGAGCTGCCAGTGGAAAATGATATCACCTGGCAGGTTTTCAGCTCGGTTTCAAGACTTCAACGCCGGCGAGACGCTGGGGCGGCGCTAGCACAGAAAGGCTCCCAGAAAGCCTGCCAATCGAAAGAAAAGGGGCCTTCATGGAGGAATCTTTGAAGCCTTGCTTTTGACTGAGGAACTACATGAATAGGCAGTATAGGAGATTTTCTTGAGAAGTTATTTGTCAGGACTCGTCCAAAGATGCTAACATAAAACCCCAATCAATCAATTTATCGCAGGCTTTTAGCTGTGTGATTTATTTATTTTTTTATATTTTCATGCATAATTCTACAAAAGACTACATGGAGATGTCTCTCAGTTCACCTATATATTAATTGCACCTGTCTGTGCGTCTCATGGAAATAAGGTGTGTGCGTGAGGGCGTGTTTGCGCGCGTGCAGGATGAGTGCCGCTGTGACAGCCTGATTTACAGGCCACTGGTGTGTTTAATGGAGCTGATGAAGCAATGATCGCTCATCCAGCCCTTTCTCTCTCCCTCTACCCTTTCTGCCCGGGCCTGATACCGCCAGCCGCCTCTCCGCCGCACAAATATATGATGCAAGGAGGTGGTCACACACACGCACACACCCCAAAGTCTATCCACCCACGCACAAATCCCACTTTATAGGGGATAATCCAATGACAGCCAATTTGCTGGAGGGATATACTTTTTTATTTCATTCTTTATTTATCCATCGCTTCTGCTTTTACAAGGCAATTTGTTAGGTGGCCAGCTGGAGAAGGGAAGTATTAACCTAGACTTCCATTACCATGACATCCCACATCTCCTCTTCTACAACCCCCCCGCCCCCCATCCCCTGCAACCCCTCACCAGCTCATCCTTTTAAGATTAAGCTGCTTCGCCTCCAAAAAAAAGGGGGTCCGGCGTAATCATGAAAGTGTCACATTTTAGTTGAGAGAAAAAGAAAGAGTGACTTCAGGGTCATTGTAAAAAAAAATTTCACTGTTACTTATATTCCTTTTTTTTTTTTTGGCTTTTGCTCTATACCTCTGCCACCAGACCTCTTTATTTGCCTCTGTTTTCCCAACACGCGCTCTTGTCTTTTCTTCTCTCCCATCTGCATTGCTCTTTTTGATTTTTGTCCCCGCTTTGTCTCTCCACCTCCTCTTCCTCTTTCTCTTCCTCTCCTCTCCAGCCTTGTTATGCCTCCGCCTCCTCTCTCTGTGACAGTGGTTCAATAAGCGGCGCCTCCAGAGTGGTCTTGCTCAGTCAGTGGCCAATTACCCAGTCACACTGGCCGTCCTCCGGGACAGACAGGATTAGCAGGATCTGTCGTCTGCCCGGCCACACACACACACACACACACACATGAACACACACACGTACGTAGTCAGCCTTGGACACCTGTCACTTAGAAATGGACAGCCAACCTGTGGGTTCCTTTTTTTGGCTCAGTCTCAGCCATCTTTTTCTCCAATGGGCAATTTGACAGGTCAGTGAAGAGAGGCGCAGGCAGAGGTGGGGGTGCGCCGCATCAAATGCATAAAAGCGTAGTTCAAGCTCCAGCGGAGCAGGTGGTTTGGCAGCGGCGCGGCACCGAGAGGTGATTGCCCACCAGGTGGACCTTTTTGCTGAAGGGCTGCTAGCGCAGGATACATTAGATTTGCAAGCTGATGACCACGGCAGAGCGGCCAGGGAAGAGCACCAACAGGAAGTTGCTCGCCGCTTCCCTCCCGCGGCCTCGGCCGCCTCCTCGTTGTAAGCGGTTGTGGCCGGCGAGGAATTATGAATTAATTATTTGAAGATGCACATTTATCGACTATGTCCTTTGACATTTTCTTTCTACCAGATTACCTGTGCAGCAACCGACGGTCTCTTCACGTGCGCTCACACTGTGAGCTTTTAAATGCCATCTTATGCCTGAAAAACCACCTGAAGGAATCTTTTATTGATTAAATCCTCGCCCAGCAACGATGAATAAAACACTGTGGTGGCAGCAACCTTGCTAAATAATAGGTATGAACTTGGGGTTTTAAAAACATTTTTTTTCTTCTTCTTTGGGTTTAATATCTGATCAAAAGAGCAGTGACAAAAGTACCTTATATAGAATACTAGAACTTCCTTTTCAGATGCTCTCCGTTCAGGGTCACCACAGTGGTGCGATCTGCATGACTGATTAGGCATGAGTTTCAAGATGGACGCCTTTCCCGGTGTGCAGCTGGGATTGAACCTGACCTCCCACATGATAGATGAAAGCATTACCTCGAAGCCATCACAGGGAGTTTTTATTGAAAACTAGAGTGATGCATAAAAGCATCACTCTAGTTTTCAATAAAACTAGAGTGATGCATAAAAGCATTTTCTGATCACCCAGACAGAAGTATTATGCTACATGTGTGGACCAACCATTACAACTCAGTGTTAGGTTTAGGCACACAATTGACATGCTTAGGTTTGGGAAATTCCATGTTATAATTGACCTTTCGGTAAGCACCGCCCCCTCCCTAGTTACTGTTTCAAGGTTGGACAATCTTCATCGGAAATATAGCGAATTAACACAGTCCTTAACGCAGGGGCAGCAAGATTGTCCGACCTAGAAACAGTAAGGAGCGGAGCTTACTGAAGAGTCAAATGCTATTATACCAGAGCGCTGAAATAGACGTTACTGCTATACTTCAATACTGTGAGAAGCACAAATGACAAATCTTATTCTTTTGTCTTGTATTGGAGTGAATGAAGAATATCAAATATACACACTGAACGAAAAAAGGAAAATTGATGTCATGCGTGGTGTCCGACCGCAGGGGGCCTGTCATTGAAACTTCAACGATAAAGCACAATTTAAGAACAAAAAAAACAACCCTGAAATGTTAACATTGTTGTGATTAATGCAAACAGATGGATGGATTTGAGTGAACTTTTGTAGATTTAACAGTCTGCGTTGTTCACCTGAGATCAAAACTCCTCAGATACTCATCTGATGCCATCTGTTGGCAGCAGGTCCGATCCACAAAGACCCATCCTCACAACTCACACAGCCCAAAGGGCTCTATTGGATCTATAATGTAGGAGTTTTTTTTTTTTACCTGCCATTATCATTGATTGGATTTAATGATATAATCTTAGTTGATGATATTTGCTTGGGGGTCATGCTCTGGGTCTCTGTAAAGCGCCTAGAGACAATTGTCATTGTAACAGACGCTATATAAATAAAATTGAATTGAATTGAATTGAATAATGTCCCAGTACCAGACCCTCCGTGACACCTTTAGGTTATCTTTCCCAGCACCCTGATGGGTCAGAACCATTTTGGCAGGAACAACCTCATCACAGTTAGGTGGATGGTCACTATATTTCAAGTTTCATTAATTTGTTTAATTCATTTATTATTGGTTTATTTGGTGGTATACATGTCGATTCTACTTTCAGTCTCTTGAAACAATTGAGACGATCAAGACAAGCGGAATCAACCAGTAACAAACGACTGAAATGGATCCGAAGGGCTTACGCAACATATTGTACCCCAGCATCTACAATTATGTTTTTAATGACAGAAACGCCTGAACTTCGGTAGGAACTGAAGACCACCAAGTCTCCGGAGGCTTACAATCAATTTAGTGTGCGACTGTGTGAGGGATCTGGGCGACGTTTGATCAGCTTGTTGTGACATTACGTAAATATTATCTAAGTGTCTTCTTGAAGGCCGACATGGAAAAAGGGGCGAAACTCAAAAACGTATTTATTCATCCCCTCATTCATTTCCGATCTGATTGACTTAAAGGAAGACAGTTATCAGTTATCTCCATGGATGATGCCTCTCTGTTTCAGGAGAGCATAAGGCATCTTTTAAAATCATTCTGCATTTTTATTGGCACAATATCGGAGCAGTTTGGCACAGGCCCATTTTTCAGCACAGATACGATCGCGGTGCGCGGCATGAGCGAGAGTTTTAGCCAGAGCTCACACATTATTCACGGGCCTAAAGCGTCCCAAAAATAACACTTGTGTGATCATTTCACTGTTTTGCTTCCAGCAGGGGAACCGCTGCCAGACCGGCTTGTGCCTTAACCCCCTCGGCCCGCACGGATTCGCCACGGGGAAAGCACACGGCGTACAACCAGGCTCTGCTCACACCCACTGAGCTTCACTGCGATTTCCAGTCAAGACCCTGAACTTTCCAGAGATGAGAAACAAAGAAAGAAAAAAATCGGGCTGAATTCCACATACGTGTAATCATCTCCAAGAGTTTTCCATACTGGCGGCCATGTGTGTTGTACGTTCGCCTCCTGGGTTTTATGTTTCACAGTCCTCCTGGAGACATGCAGCACGTACAGAATCTTGTTTTTTTTTTTTTCTTACTATGAGATGAAATTGCGGAGTATTTTCACACCAGAGGCAAAAACCTGTTAAGCACTTCCAGACGCCCAGAAAACTGTTTGCTGCTGCAAACATGGCTTCTGACTTCTTGGCTCCCCTGAGGTCAAAGCCAGATTTTCCCCCGGATCTGTGAAAGCGCTGCTTTGGTTCCAGCGGTTTTTGGACTGTCAGCACCTTCTGTATTTGCCGAGGGACATAAATGATGACAACAGCTCGATCTCGCCAACAGCGTGAGGGAGGGAATGATGGGAGGAGGAGTGAGGCTGAATGCTGTGAAGACATTTTGACAGGAGGACGTATCTGACTTCATTTCCTCTTGTCCATCAAGCAGATCTTAGTGTTTGAAACAACCACATATGCTCCTTCACGGGTTCTTTTTTTTTTTTTTTGAAGTGTTTTTATGCTTTAATGTTCAAAGTCACTCTCAGTGTAGCACACTGTGTCACCTTATGTTTTCGGCTCATGTCTCTTTAAGGTTAATCTGACGACTCAAATGTAGAAGAGAACAATCGAGAGGTCTTTATTTAGGTATGTTACGATCCTTTGTGTAACCAGGTGAGCTCTAAAAGTATCTCTTTTACAAGGGAGACCTGGTCCTCCAAGGGCCACATACAGACAAACAACCACACACACTCACACCTCTGGGACAATTTAGAGTCACCAGATGATCTGACATAAATGGTTTTGGAGTACTGTACTGGATTCGTTTGTTTAGTCAAGTTTCGTTAAGATGCATTTGTGTTGCATAACAGTGTTGTTCAAGTTCCTTTAAGCCAGGGGGGTCCAAACTTGGTCCTCGAGGGCCGCTTCCTGCATGTTTGAGATGTTTTCCAAGGCACAACACACCTGGTTTAGTTGAGTGGATCACCAGCCAGCTTGTCATCCAGGTCTGCACACAAGTCTGTTAATGACCCATTCATTTAACATCAATCAGATGTGCTGAAGCTAGAAAACATCTAAGACAGTGATTCCCAAAATGTGGGTCGCGGCCCCTTGGTGGGCCATCTTGGTACTGCAGGTAGGCCGTGAGAGGTCAAAAAAAAAAAAAAAGAAATATTCCAGGCCTTTATAAATGAATTCTGAAGATATTTTATAGATCTCACTTTGTACTTTTAAAAAAAAAAAAGATGTCTATTTAAACCTGTATATCAGTGATTCCCAAAATGTTGGCCGTCTTGGATACTGCAGGTAGGCCGTGAGAGGTCAAAAAAAAAAAAAAAAAAAAAGAAATATTCCAGGCCTTTATAAATGAATTTGAAGATATTTTAGAACTCAGTTTGTACTTTTTTTTTTTTTTTTTTAAAGACGTGGCTATTTAAACCTGTATAATCAGTGAATCCCAAAATGTGGGCCGTCTTGGTACTGCAGGTAGGCCATGAGAGAAAAAAAAAAGTTTTAAATCCTTTTTTTTTTTTTTTATGTTTTTGATTACTGTAAAATATTTGAGATGATTAAAAAAAAATATTTAGAAGTAATAAACCAATTGAGTGTTATTCTCTTGTCAAATTATTGTTCAATAATTTGTCTGTAAATTGAACACTCTATATTATCTATATTCATCCCTACACCTACCAGTTGTATATTATTATAGTCTATATCATGCTAAATTATCCAATAGCAATGCCTTACTACTGCCCTTAATGTTCATTCTGTATATCATAATGTATATTCTGTATATACTGCACTTTTGGTCTTGCACTTCCTATTAGATACAAAACTGCATTTCGTTACCCTGTAATTATATATGTAATGACAATAAAGTTGAATCTAATCTAATCTAATCTAATCTTAACACGTAGTTTGTTGACCCTTCTCATTAATATCAGAACGTGGCTTCTCTTGAGTGTTGATCACAGCTGTAACTGGGTCGGCCGCAGAGGTTTTCCACATTTCAAATTGGGCCGTGGTCTGATCTAAGACAGGCAGGACAGCGGGTCTCCAGAACCGAGTTTGGACACCCCTGCTTTAAACAAATCAGCAGTTAAGAAATTAATTTTTTGAGAGCTTCTCTCCTTATGAATGTCTCACTTTTCTCTCTCTAAAACCTCTGCAGGACACCACGCAAATCCTTCATTCAGAGCAAGCAGAGTTCTAACTTTATTCCCTATCTAAAAAAAGCATTTTCCTTTGGTTATTAAAAACTCTCACAAAGACAGGTTCAGTTCTATATGAGTGTTTCATGGACTCCAAATTAGGTTTCATTTCTGTTTTGGTTTGTTTTGAAGTTATTCTTGGGTTCTCTTGAGTAACACCACATGGCTGGCTGTTGGCCACACGCAAGCCTGGTCCTGCTGCACCGAAGCCCATATTCCATCTTTCACACAATCTCAGGTACCACCGGGAGGGTCTCAGAAGTGAAGCGCCACCAGATCCTCCATGCCACGCTTGTGTCTGACTACCTGCCAGGGGTTGATTTGACCCACGTCTTCAGGGACGGTTGCTTCTGGGACGCTTTAGTTGACGTTCTCACCTGCTCCAGGTGGGACCCAGGGGGTGACCCATTCAAGGCAAGGACAAAAAACCCAGCGCTACAAGCGAGATTTCTGGGGATATTTATGAAATAGACCTGCAACCCTACAAACCCTTCCCACGGACAAAAAGCTACATGTGGAAATGAGAAATTCAAAAATCACATCTTGATGCATTAACGCTGCGCTGGGTGTAGGTCTTGTTATATTCCATCCATCTGTGTTGGATATCATAAATGTTCCCTCTGTGACAGAATAGGTCTCTCTGCATCAAAGAAACAAAGATTTTAATATGAAAAAGCTGCGGGATGTGTCTTCTTCTTCTTTTTTTTTTTTTTGCCCTCCCAGAAAGAAGCGACCCACATGTCTGACTCGCTTGCTAACAATCCTCCGAAGATTCTCCCCTCGTCTCTCAGCCTGTTCACTGACATGGCGGGAAATGAGGCTGGAAATGATCTGAGGAAGTGCTGGATTTCTCCCTCTATTTTAAAATCCCTCCGTAGGCCCTTTTGAACTCGCTTCGCGTCCAAGGCCGGCTTATCCAGCCACTTCAAAGACGTTGGGGACCGCCTGTTACATCAGGGCTGCGGTGACCATTCACGCGCTCAGTCCACGAGTGGAAACGGGAGGAAAGTCCTCTAATCTCAGTCCCGCAGAGAGAGAATTTTCAAGTTAGGCCTGCCATTTCCCTTCTCCGGTTAGAGGGGAAAAAGAGCATACTTGTGTGGTTTTCAGCAGGTAAGTGGCACCCTGCCTTTTGTCACCTCAAGGATCCTTTAAAGAACTCTTACAAATATAATTCTTTTTTCATTTCTTTTATCACTTCAAGGCTAGGTGGCATTGAGTTTCAACTCAAGCTTGTTTTCTCTAGTTTTAAGAAGCTTTTTTCTCTCAAAACATGTCTATCCTTAAAGTCTGAGAGCGTTACACATCTGTCTTTTTTTTTGTCACAACTTCATTGCCAATCTCAGATCTGCACAATGCCTGAGAGAAGAGCGACAGACAGAGTGATGGGATCAATATTAGCCATATCTATAATTAAGGGACTTAAAGAATCCTTCTGTTGGTCCCCTCTTTAAAATCTCTCTTTCAATGTGTGGGAAAAAAAAAAAAACAACAGACATATCTGACAGCCTCTCAGCTAAAATCAGTTCATTGTGCTGGGGGGGGGGGATAACATGAAAATAGCAGTGTTCTTTTACAGCAGCAAATGGGAACCAAACAACCTGAAAATCACCATCATTCTCCAGCTCTCCTCCTGAAAAGCTCCTTTTGATATCGACTGAATCAAAGAGCCGTCTCTGAGTAATTAAGTGAATTATGGCTCGGCAGAATTGTAGACTTGGTTGAGAAGCTGCGCTGTATGGATTCCTCGCTAATTACAGAGGAGAGCCCGGGCAGAAATAGCTCTTCCTTTCATCCGCAACCTTGGCGTAGTCCGTAGCCCATGAAGCAGCTGTAAGCCTGGACTTAACCCCGCCATTGACCTGAGAGCCTAAAAGACCCGGCCTGGAGTTTATTTCCATGCTTTTTACGCTTTCAGTCCATCCATATTTATACTCCTGCTTGGGAAAAAGGGTACTTTGGATTTAGAGAGATGGGAAAAAGGAGAGGAAGGATGTAGAATATAATTGAATTAATGGGGATAAATGGGCCTGACGTAAGGTGTAGCCTTGGACCGTATTCTGTACAAGACTATCAGAATCATTAAAGCTGCTTTTATGCTCCATCAGAAGAATAGTTTTGGAGAATTTCATGTGCTTACATGTTTAAGACCTTGGATGCGTTTTTGTGCGTTTGCATTTTTCAAAACGATTTGGGTTTCTTCCATAACCCATAAGCTTTCACGTTCCCAGCGATGTAATACTGGCTGAAACAGTATTTAATCATTATTATTTCCTATAAAACTCCAGAATGATCCCATTAGTAGCCCTTGATCCAAAAATCTGCTGTGGGCTTTCAACAGAAAGGTCAGGTTGCATTGCGTTCTCGTTCACTTGTAACCCCTCCTTGTGTTTTCTGTGTAACACATCGAAAAAAAAGGAGCTCAAACTGACGTTATTTGCAAAATCCTCAAACATTATATCATGCATCAAAAAACAAAAATTAAACCATATGCAAATGTGACTCGACACAAAGGCATGACTTCTTGGCATTAAATGGAGCTTTTCCCTCAGAATCAGGCTTCATGTAAATCACTTCGCCCACTCAAAAAAAAAACCCAGGCACCAATCAAATAGTATGGTCTCCATAGAAACTGCTCTCCCAAATCAAACGGCGTAGCAGCTAGCTGTTCGGCTGCTGCCGCATGGCGTCTGTCAAACCGCACAGTCATTACCTGCGGCCCCCGTCTCTTTGTATCGCAGGCAATCACATCCTATTCACAGTCGGCGGAAAGCAGGGGCGCCTTTTCTTTCCCAGATAGCGATCGAGTCCTGATTCTTTATTTTACTTTAACAGAGACCCAGCGTGGAGCTTTCCAGCGACAAACCCAGACCACTTTCTTCTCCCCCCGTCATTGATCGCGCTCCCTTCACCCACGCCGAGCGCCTGCCTGGCCACAGAAACAGGTCCGGGCTGGTCAAGTGAATAACAACTTCAGTCATGCAATCCTGCGCTGCAGCAAGTCTGCTCGGTAATGACGGAAGAGACGGACTCATCAGCCAAAAAAGATTCCTCTCCTACAGTGTGGGGGAGGATTCAAATTGGGGGCACTCGGGTTAGAAAAGAGTTTCGTCGCTTTATAGCGTGCTGGGCTTAAGGAACTTGAAAGTAATTTCTCAACTCCCTGATCCTGTCGTCTGAATCAGGAGTTCCAACAACACCTGTTAAAAAAAAAGGTGATTGAACTCAGCTTTTTTTTTTTTCCTGTGACACATTTTTCTCACGTGTCATTTTTTTCCCTCGTTGAAATGTTCCTTGTACCCCATTTTCAGCTGCCAGCGAGTCTGCGTCGATGGGATGGGAACATCTTGTGGACGCTCAAACCTATTTCGACCCAGTTCTGTATGCAAATCAAAGTTGGATCAATTTGGGATTGTCTGATGAACTAATTATGCAGTAATTGTTCTGGTCTAGACCAGTGATCCATTGCATGAGAGGGAGTCTTTGTGTCTTCTCCGTGCTGATTTAGAATGATAATTAGGTTTTTTGATTGGCACTAGGGCAATTTTGATCTCTCTTTTTCTCTTTGCCCCTCCTTTTCCACGTCGCTTCCCGTCTAACCCACCTCCTATTCATCCTCCACTGAAAGCCACGGACGAACTCATCTTGCGAGTAAAACTGTACGCTAAAAACCTTTAAACAGGTTGCTCGGGGTTAAGTGAAAAGGCTGGACTGTTATGCATTTGCAATTACTGCATTTGCATAACTTGATTGAGTCTGTTTGGTCGATGGATTGTCATTAGTTCTTCCATCACCGCCGCCGCAGTCGGGGAAGTCTCGCCGCGACGGACCCGGGTCCATCCAGAAACCTTTCGCGCCTTTGCGCGCCCCCGAACGCAACAGAGCGGCGCCACGTGCTTCCCTCCCGCTCTCCTCTGGTGACTGAACCCCATTGTGTCCTTCCGTACGAGCTCAGTCGCCATCGCCAGGATTCGCCGCAATTTGACGAGGGTCACGGAGCAGCGGCGGCGCGCGGTCGCGTCCCTTTGAAGCCGGGTCAGCCAAAACAGACGCCTGACCCTGCTCAAAAGGTAGTGATACCCCGTAATGAGGTGGTGCTATTACAGTAAAGCCTTTCTCAACTTTCTGACTCTTTGACCTTTGACCTTTGGGGCCACAACCAATTGGCTGACCTCTCCAGCTTCTAATAAAGTCCAGGATGTTAAACTGATATGGGCAGATGAACTTTTTGACTTGGCCTAAAGGGTAATTCTGTAAAAAACAATATATATGACCTTTTTTTTTTTTTTAATGAGCAGATTAAGACGGTCTGCATTGATGGGATTTTATTTCGAATGAAAAAAAGAACAGAGCCGCCGCCCACCTACAAGTAGAAAAAGAAAAGGAAGAAAAATCTTTGGAAGCAGAGCTCGTAATTTAAAACAGCTGCCTTCACAGAATCATTAATTTGATATAGTAATACATTTACATTCATTAGCTCTGTGAACGCCATTCATGCATAGAGAAGTACGCCGACACCATGACTGCACAAAAATATTTCTTAATGTGGATGTTTGTATTATTTCCCTACATAAAGCTCTAAATATTTCCAGGAAGTGACTGGCAGGTGAACCAGTTCAGCGGCCGGACTCTTTCAACACGGAGCCATCCTGCTTCCTAATTAAACCCTTCCCCGCCGAAGACGACATCCACATGGCAGGAAATGTTGCTCCGCTGCGACAGATGGATGTTGTTCAGCGTGAATGGTCCTTAAATGAGAGGAACTTGGAGCAATATGCGGGTTGTCAAAGAAAAATCAAACATTTATGTTTAGTTTGACTTTTATTATGAAATATGAGATGTTTTCCTGGCAGCCTTCTTTTGTATGTTGATATGCATCCATTTTTTTTTTTTGCATTTCACACCTGCAACACCTTCCATGGAAATTGGTAACGGTATAGTTTTTACTGCTTTGTAACGTCGCCATTTCTTCTCAAATCCCTCAAGTTGCTCTGCGAAGGAGAATGTCAAGCGACAAAACATTTTG
This sequence comes from Hirundichthys speculiger, assembly GCA_018398805.1. NCBI lineage: Eukaryota > Metazoa > Chordata > Actinopteri > Beloniformes > Exocoetidae > Hirundichthys > Hirundichthys speculiger. The sequence continues at coordinate 1,255,229 of JAGFBZ010002408.1, read as the reverse complement.
GATGTTATTTTCTACCATTATTCGTGCAAACATGTCATAAGGGGTTCAAGAGTAAGGGGTAAACGTCATCGTGTTTGTTGTTTTGAAACTCTCCCCAGGTTGAGACTGTAGGCAGACAGAAAAAAATAAAAAATAATGGATATTCCTGTAAAAGATGTGGTCTGAAAGGCAGCATATTGCTCTTAAATCTCAACGTACCTTTCTGCATAAATGCTGTAAAGAGGTATTGTCTCACCTGCCTTGACTCACATATGAGCTTTAGCTCCTCCCATTCCTAATCAATATGACGTGGCTCCACCCTTTGCAGCTGGAACAGCTTCAACTCTTCTGGGAAGGCTGTCCACAAGGTTTAGGAGTGTGTTTATGGGGATTTTTGTCCATTGATCCAGAAGAACATTTGTGAGGTCAAACACTGACGTTGGACCAGAAGGTCTGGTTCTCAGTCTCTGCTCTAATTCATCCCAAAGGTCTTCTATCAGGTTGAGGTCAGGACTCTGTGCAAACCAGTCAAGTTCATCCACACCAGACTCTTCCATCCATGTCTTTATGGACCTTGCTTTGTGTACTGGTGCACAGTCATGTTGGAAGAGGAAGGGACCAGCTCCAAACTGGTCCCACAAAGTTGGGAACATGAAATTGTCCAAAATGTCTTGGTCTGCTGAAGCATTCAGAGTTCCTTTCACTGGAACTAAGGCGCCAAGCCCAGCTCCTGAAAAACAACTCCACATCATAATCCCCCGTCCACCAAACTTTACACTTGGATCAATGCAGTCAGACCAGTACCGTTCTCCTGGCAACCACCAAACCCAGACTCTTCCATCAGATTGCCAGATGGAGAAGCGTGATTCATCACTCCAGAAAACGTTCCTCCACTGCTCTAGAGTCCAGTGGTTGCTGCTTTACACCACTGGATCTGATGCTTTGCATTGTTCTTAGTGATGTCTGGCTTGGATGCAGCTGCTCCACCATGGAAACCCATTCATGAAGCTCTCTGCTCTGTTGTTGAGCTAATCTGAAGGCCACGTGAAGTTTGGAGGTCTGTAGTGATTGACTCTGCAGAAAGTTGGCGACTGCCTCAGCCTCCTCTGACCCGCTCCATCAGTTTACCTGTCCTACCACTTCATGGCTGAGTTGCTGTCGTTCCCAAACACTTCCATTTCCTTATAATCCAGCTGACAGTTGACTGTGGAATATTTAGCAGCGAGGAAATTTCACGACTGGATTTGTTGCACAGGTGTCATCCTATCACAGTTCCATGCTGGAATTCACTGAGCTCCTGAGAGAGACCCATTATTTCACTAATGTTTCTAGAAACAGTCTGCATGCCTCGGTGCTTAATTTTATACACCTGTGGCCATGGAAGTGATTGATAATTTGGATGGGCGACCAAATACTTTTGGCCATATAGTGAACCTATCACTGATAGTGGTTGCAGGTCAGTATAATTGGCTCTTTTTGTCTTCTTCCTAAAGAAAATCAAAAATCAAAAAAGTAATACACTTTTTTAATTTCAACATTCACTTTTATATGCTTTTTTTGTTGCTTTTTTATCTACAGAAAGTAAAATTTGATACTAATAACAATGGAAATAACACATTTGTAGCCTGTGTCTTCTGCAAACACAAACAGCTACTGTTAGCTAGCGGCGAAGACGAAACGCAGGAAAAAAGCAACATTAACAGGATGACATTATTGGGACGTTTATGATAAGTCAAGAAAAAGGTGCCGTTTTCGAGCCATTAAACCATTTAGACGCGTAGCTTCTCCGTCCTGTGGACTCTCTCCTGCCTTCACTTCCATTTACCCCGTAGCTACTTAACCCCCCCACTTCACTTCACCTTTTCCAGCCATCGCTTCTGCCTAGTTTGCCTTTGTTGCAAATGCAGCTCCATAATTGTCCAAATCGATGTTCGGCAGCCTCTCCTGCTGTGATTAGTCAGAAAATGTAGTTATGTTGTCATGGTTTCCAAGCAGAACATTTCCAAAGGAAGATCTCCTGGAAATCCTTTCTGACTGGCATGGCATAATGAACTTCCATTAAAGCAACTTTTTTGGTCTCGGAGCAGGTTTTAATTGCTCGGTGACTGTCTCTGACAGAAGGAAGCGGGGAAACAAAATGAGAGGAAAATGCAGAGAGAACAAGCGAAGGGGTGAAAGAATGAGTGAGAAACAGGGTTTATGTGCCAGAGTGCTAATTTGATCCATTAGGGGATGTGTGTGTGCGTTAGAGAGAGGAGGGGTGTGGTGGCGTGATGTGCTACCTGCCTGCTGAATATAAAGTCTCATTCTCACCCATCAATGAGGGTGCAGAGGGTGAGAGTCATGTCTTGTCACACTCAGGCTTCAGTTTAGAAAAATCTAATTAGTCTAATTAGGTGCGTGTAACAGTCAAAGATGGAACGACTTCTCCTTTGTGGCTTCCTTGCAGAGAAAAGTGAGAAAACATGCTTCCCCTTCAAAAACAGTGTGAAAATGCACGCAGATGGATCGGTGGAACCGACAAATCCACATCCCACTTGCGACTGCGATCACATGTGGCCTGAACTCTTCCTTAAGCCCCTGCTCTCTGACTGAGTGACTCACTCTGGTTTCTTGCCAGTGGAGCTGCTTCGACAGCAGATGATTAACAAAACACTCATTCGCTCGCATGACGAGATGCACCGAGTCAGCCAAAGTTTTATTTTTTTTTGGTCATAGCACATACAAGCGCAGATGTTTTCTGGCCTTGAACTGATTTTAAAAAGCATTTAAATGGAGTATTTTTGTGAGAATCGAGCAACTGCTACCATTTTGTCTGTAATTTCAAGTGCTTAACAACTCATCTGGATTTTCAGGTTGAACGAGAAGTTCAGACTCTTGTTTATGTTTTGTTTTCTTTTGAAAAAAATCTTTGCTTGTGTTTAAAACAGAATCCCAATTGATTTTTCTCAATTATCTTTTGTTTTATTCAAATCTCTGTAGAGTAAAACATGCAAGTAACACATGCAAATAGTCATGACATTAAAGGCAGGATAAGCAATTCTTCATGTTTTTTTTTCTAATCTATATCTAGATATACATTTGGTGAATATCAACCACCTGCTGCCCAGTGGATATATTTCTAAAAAAGGACTTCAGAGATGTATCCCTTGGGTTATAAGATAGAGCATATCTGCTGGCTACATTGATCATCCCCTGGTATATATGGTGGCAAAGCCTCCCTCAGGCCTCGTATATATGAAGTGAATGCAGCCCTGTGACATTTCCTCTTGATTTATATGCTTCAGTTTTAAAGTCTTGAGTTTGGCATTTGGCTGTTGATGACATTTAGACGCGAGGAAGAAGGTGGAGGGTCGACGATGTAATGGACAACTTAATGCAACCTAATGTACTGTCATTATTTTTGAAAAAAGTTCACTTATATTTTTTTTTATTTTTATTTTTAAGGCGTTCTGTTGGAGCCTGAGATGTTCTGGAGACAAACAAAAAAAAAAAATCAGTGATGTTTTATGGCTTCAACAATAAATAGTCAATGGTCTGCCTCTATAGTTTTCTTATCGTACATACTGTGGATATCTGAGTAGAAATGCAGAATCTGTACACCGAATATTCACCATGTTGGTTTAAAGGATGGAAGAAGACCAGCTCTTCCGTAAAACGTAATGGCTTCTCTTTACCGAACCCGCAATCTTCAGAAAAACTCCAAAGGGAAGGGGACTCCCGGCGGTGCTTCACAAAGCTCCTCTAAGCTCCGGAGAACAATATGAATCTCTATGTGCCTACAGATCACGACGCCTGACGACATCTACTTTGGAGTCAATCACTGTGATTATTCCAAGCAACAATTTGAGCAACTTTGGCAGCGCTTGTAATTTTCCAGGCAAAAACGCATTTAGCCGCTGGATTGGAGCTTTATTTATCTTTCAGCAGCTGTGCACAAAGGAAACGCAATCTCGGCGCGTGAATATTATACCCGCCGCCTGACGTGAAAGTCCTCGCGCTGAATGAAAGTTTTAGTGATTGAAAACGCAATTTTCCTGTCCCGCTCGCTGCACACACTCGACCGAAAAGTGAGGGGGCAGGCGTTTTTGTGAGAAATCGCCTGATACTGATTCTGGGGGTCTGTAATTGTGAGCAGCGCAGCAGGAAGTGAAGCAAGCCTCAGCTATTGACCAGCCTCAGCCTCACACTGAGCTAAAATACAGGGGTGGTGGCACTGCCGCTGAGAGTATGTCAATTTTGCTCTTTAGAAAAGGGGCACTGCTTGAAGAGTGAAAGCAAATCAACTTGGCTATCGACCCAGACAAGCCGGGCCTGTAAATTGCACTCGGAGAGATGAACAAAACAACTAAAACCATCACTGGACTGTTATTGATGACGAACACTTTAGCTAGCATGCCTCACTTTCAAACAAGGGAAAGAAAAAAAAAACATAAAAAGCTTCATAGATTGTTCAAGAGATAACCGTGTAGTTGTGACAAAGTTTCAGGCCCAAAAGATGACAGTAAACCTGAGCTTTTTGGATTCTGCTGTGTAAAACAAAGGCTCCAAAACTCTCCGCTGCCAATGACTGGCAGGGTGAAATTTACGCAAAAATGAAGCGTGGCGCCGCCGTCAAACAGGTCTTGTTTTCAGGTTGGAACGAGCTTCTGCTGTGGCTTCTACTCAGCGTTGCCAGGTGTACGATAATTATCGTATTTGTACGATAATTTGGACCTCTGTACGATGTACGATCAATAATCCAAAAAAAATGCCAAATGTACGATAATTTGACTATTTCAAATTATTACCTGCCTCAACTGTTTGCTGGAGAGTGTGTTTTTTTTTGTGAACCTTGAAGGCATCTGTTCCCATGTGACATGTTTCCAGCCAATCGCACTCTGCTGAGCGTGAAATACGAGTGTTTGGGCCAATTCCAATTCCTCCCTTAACCCCGAATCTCAACCCTCGTCCTTAACCCTCAGTCATTGGCCCTCAATCTTGGCACTCCATCTTGTGACTTAGAAATGGGACAGCCCTTGAGTGCAGTTACGTCTTCAGACTGTGGGGGGCGGCCAAAGCTACGTCCAGACTGTCAAGAAAACGACAACGATGAAGAAGAAGGAGAAGAAGACGTAGAAGAAGAATAAGATAATATGAATATATGTAACGAAGACAGTAAGATAGTTTCGTAACATGTATATCTTTATTAATTACGAAAATACGTAAATTTGTAGCTAGCTTTTTTCGGCGCCATTCTTTTCGAAGACGTATTGACGAAAATACGCAATGCCTTCTGGGTAGCCCTCAAACTTGTCCCTCAACTTGACTTTCTAAGAATCGGGAAAGCACTTGCACTTCACGGGAGCGCGCATTTTTGAGATTGAGGGTTGAGATTGAGGGTTAAGGGAGGAATTGGAATTCACCCTTTGTCTCAGAACAACGAGCATGATAGGCTGAGTGGTCAGCTGCGCCCGCCGCACGAGACGCTCACAGTCAGGACCATATCAGGAAGTCGAGCGAGCGAGATTTAAATAGACTTTAAGCAGAAAAAAAATTAGTCTCCAAAATTGCCTCCAGGCCTCATAATTTGGCTCTTAGTTCCCGCCTCTCATTTGTTTTTGGGGGACACGTTAGTCTAACGCAACTGTAAGTTGAGGCTGATGTGGTGCCGTTAACCCACTCACGAAGCTGTGAGTGCCTGTGGGACGGCTATTTATCATGAGTAATTATACTTGACGATAGCGCATCATTGGGCTTGTTATTTTGGTTATGACAGATGTACGATAATTTCCCTCAAAATACGATAATTTTGAGTCTCTGGTACGATAATCCTACATTTCCCACCTGGCAACGCTGCTTCTACTGAAGCGGGCCGAGTTTTGCATCTGCATGTTGCAGCACGGCGGCGCCCGTCTGACTGTCACGTGTGGCCACTCTGTCACGGCAGCTGCAAAAAGGGAACGAAGTAAATGCTTGCATTGTTCTTGTTACGGGAAGCACAGACAGAAAAGCTTCTCCATTCTGCAACTCAGGAAGTACACTGGACGGTGCGTTTATCCGCGTAGACCGCGTACGCGCGTCCATCTGTATTATATCACACAAAACCATAAACTTCACTTGGAGAGCTGCAGCGACGGCAGTGGTGATAGCTCCAGGCTCAAGTTCATGCTCAGTTTAACTCTTGAGGTGGGGGGGACAAAACATAGAAGAAAAAAAAAACCCACAAAACAAAACAAGCTCTTTCTGTTTTTAGCTTCACGAAATAAAAAAGTAACAGCACATTAACATTTAAAGGCAGATTTATTTTTAATGTCTTTCCGCTACTGGGATTTCGTTTTACTTCAGAAATCGTTTAAATATGTAATATGCAAATTCTGCCCGGGAGCATGCAAAAGTTTGCATCCAACTCAGAGAAATGACCGGTTTGGAGCCACTTTGACTGGTTTCGGGGCAATGGCGTCCTCCAAGCTTGTAAACTTTCAACTTAAAATCACTAATTTCCACCTTTAAGCTTTCACTGTAGCAGGGACGAGGTGAAATAGGTGATTTTATTTCTTTTTTTTTTTTTTAACCCAGAAAGAAAAACAGTGAGTGTGGAGACTTAACCAGAGAGTCCTCTGGCAAAGCTTTTCATGTGTCAGTGCGCGGCAGGCTGTCAGCCTTGAACAAATAAAGCTTTAGAGAACGGGACAGGCCGTTTTTGTATCTTCTGCCAGATAAGAGAGCAGCAGTTTTATCTCTCATTTCTCCACCTCTCACTCTCAGCTTCTAACAATGCGGGCTGGAAACGCACATATTCCACTGCTGATTGAATATGACTGCCGTCAGCAGTGGAACATGTGTGTTTTTTAAGCGCTGGCGGCAGTGCAGTTGGCCTGACTGATGAGTCAGCAGCTGAGGGAACTTACCCAGCATCGTTCGCTCTCAGGAGCTCTGAAAACAGTCGCTGTACTATAATTACGCTCTCCTCTAAAAATCAAAGCATTGTGGGATTTGCTAATTAGAGATCATTGTCTTTCTTTCTCTTTTTCCATTTGCTTTCTGACCTCTCGCCCCCGTTCGCTGAGGAGTGACACGAAACAAGAGGCAAAAGGAGACCATCACCCTCTTTCCTGTTGTTATTTTGAGTGAATTACAGTGGAAGTGGAAATGATTGTTTTTCCCAATTATGAATCTGATAAGGAGGGAAATCACAGAGAGCAAAACCAAACAATGCGAGGGAGTGAGGCGCAAGAGCAGCCGTTAACACCCATAAAGGCGATTTCATGACACGCCTAATGACTTAAACTGACCGAGAGAGTTAGCATTCGTGATAAATGAGAAAAGTTGGGAGTGGGTACAACATGTAGACAGTTCACTTCCTGTAATATGTGTTGTTATCCTGTAAAAATAGGACAAAATATATGTACATGTTAATAAAGTGTCCAGGCAGACACACGGTTTTTATGCAGGCCGGTAAACCAGCATCAACCACGACCTCAGGAAGATCCCCAACAAAAACAGTGGAACTTTGGATGGGAATAATACATGGCAGACCTGTGCTGAGAGGGCTCGATGTTTTTATGGTTTCATTAAAGAGGAGAACACTGCTGGAGGGATCAATCATATTTTTCCAAAAGAAATTCCATCACTGGGTCTAAAATCTCCCGTGGGTGAGCTGACGCCAAAGCATACAATTCACTTCTTTTTTCCACACCCCAGTCATTTAACTTCACTGACTTACATTTGAAAAAGTCTCTTGACACAAATGTCTAATAAGTATTGCTATATAATATAGGGCAATGTGTACAGTAATATAGGGCGTAATGAGGAATATTAAAATCTGATCACACATTTCTGCTTCATGGTTTAAATCATTCAAATGTTTAATGAACAGGGCTCTTTATTTAGCTTGTGTCCAGCTGCAATGTGATTGTAATTTGATTTATTAACACCAATATTACAAATATCAAACCTGCAGGTAAAGCTAATTGCTAAAACACAGGCAGGTAATCAAAACAATGAGGGAAAAAAAGAGAAAAATGTGACAAAATAAAGAATTTAGCAGTCAGGTGAAATTACTCATTAAAAGGGGGCGTGTCGGGGAGTGTAGTTTTCTCTCCTGAGTGTCAGAGTCGCTGTGATTTCTTCCGGGTTCCTGTCCCACCGTTTTTGTTTGGGTGTTTCACCGGACAGCTCAACATGACATAAACTCGCCTTCCGCAGCCATAATTCAACTTTCCCCGGAGTTTTATTTTTATTTCATGACGGCTTTGACGCGAATAAGATGTTCTGTTACACTCGTTTAACTCGGTGACGTCGGAAAAGCAACGTAACCGTGAATCCTTCCCCCGACCCGAGACACCTGTTGCTCCAGTTTCGACGGCAGGTGTCAGGTAGGGGAGCAGCTCCAGAGGCGCGTGAAACTTGGGATTAGTTTCTTTGAATATTTCCGGTAAACGTTTTTTGAAGTCGTAGCTTGACATGAAAGTGACGGTAACTTTCGGAGACACCGCGGTGGTGGTTCCCTGCAAAGGTGGATGGACTGTCCGGGATTTAGTGGAACAAGCCGCGCGGAGGTACCGCAGGATTCTGGCGCAGGTAAAACCATCAACCCCAGTTTAATAACTTCCTTTTCAGTTTCACTAAAGTCAGTGTTTTTGTGCGCATACAACACCTAGTTTCATTCCAGTCATTCTTCACATTTTGTAACAGACAGCGACCATACCTTGAGTCACGTGACCAGCTACGTTTGCAATAATATTCATAAGCCCGGAGCTGACGTCAGACGTCAACCTGACTGGCTCTGGAAACGGGGATTTGCCGAAACGTGAATAATTTATTCATAAAACTGAAAGGGTTTTAGTTCATTACACTTGTTCATTATCTGATAATGTTAGAAAAGACAATTAAAAGCATCAAGGAGATATAAAAATTAACAAACCTAATTCTCCTTCACAGTAAATGTCTCATGTTATTAAATTAATCTTTTGTTTTATTAGTAGGAAACTGACCCCTTGTATGAACTATTTCATTTCATGGGTCTTTTTTTAATGTCTTTGGAAAAAAAAAATCTTATACTGTTAAAAAGCCTATTTATTTCCCTTTTTTAATGGTGCTACATTTGTCTGTTATATAGATAGCACAGCTGTTTTGAATTTTATGAATAATATTTGCTGCTTTTATATACAAGTCATTAGATAACCTGCAAGTTGCAGATAATTACTTGGTGAGTCATGCAGTGTGCAGAAACGCTCCCTAAGGTGAACACCGGTTCAGAGAGTAAAGAGGTTCCTGCTATCGGTGCTGGGCTTGGACCTGCTGAAGCTCACGGTGCCCAAGGACTGTGTAGGTGGGAGAGGACTGAGAACTTAACGTCGCTCCACCTGTCTGGTGCCTCATCCGTGCACTCTCGATGCAAAATGTGAACGCTCGCTGCATGAAAATGTAGCACTGCAATTATTTTGTAACAGCAGAAGGTATACTTAGCATGTTAAAGTGCAACTGATTCTCTCTGAGTAAATGTGAACAGGATGGGGATGCCTGTTGCTTTTTTATTTAGAAAGTTTATCAAATTGTGATTGTGTTTGTACTAATGGCAGTGAGGTGAGTTGACCAAAATAAATGAATGGGAAAAAAAAATCTAGTTGTTTCAGTCAGGTGTGTCGGAGCAGGTGAAGACCATCCGAAAGACCATATGAGACCATACTGTCTCCATTTATATTATAAGAAGTAGGGATGCACGATAACTATCGGGCCGATAATAGGAAATTATGACGCTATCATGACGAATAGCCCCGATAACATATATATTTTTGTCAACACGGCAGTGCCTCGCTCCCTCTGAGCCTTGAATGACCGGCAGTGAATGTTATGTTCAAGTGACGTCGGCATAATCAGAAAAACGAGTTCTCAGTTAGAAAAATCAAGAATACCCCCTCATGCCAGAAAACAGCTTGTTAACTCGGTCATCATTTTGGTAGTTGCTGACTTTAATTGATATTTGCAGTATTTTCCCACATGTTACACATAAAAAATAGAAAAAGCTGAAAGATGACGAGCAAACGAGGGAATGGAGGAATTTACGTTACACCTTGAATGCAGCATTGCGGAACAGTGCGCTGATAAAAACAAACCAACATGGCGGCGATGGTGTAGAACTTTGTTAAAGTTTCAGAGGAAGATAGTTCGCTGGTTATTTGTGACAAATGCTTCAAGTGAAGGAGGGAAAAATAGCACAGTACATTATGACCTGTGCATTACTTTTTATTGTCATTGAGGAATGCAGTTTTTTCAGTTTGTAATTCTGATGCATGTGTTTCCATCAGTTCAAAGAGCCTTTATTTTTTTTTTATATCAGTAAGTAATGCAGCTTATTTATGTTGATGTGAGATATCAAATAGGTTTGTTTGATAGCTTTATGAAAATGTTTGAGAAGCTTGCCAATAGTTTTTTATTGTAAAACATAAATATCTGTTCATTTAAAGAGTCAAAACAGTTTTTGGTTTTGTTCATAATATTGATGTAATGATCTTAGGTATATGTGTGTGTTATCGGTATCGGCCTTTTGGAGCTGAAAGTTATCGGTTATCGGATTGTTTTAAAAAAAACAGTTATCGTGCATCACTAATATGAAGCCTTTTTTAATTCGAGCTTGATGAGCCGTTGTATGAACAATACGATGACAATCTGCAATAAGATCAGAGGGAGCTGTTTTCCTGTGACTTCTCTTTTCCTGAAGGACTTTCCAAATACGTTCACACACACGCACGCACACACACACACACAGATACAAGCCATCCCCTCTCTGCCCTGTATTGTTGCAATCACTTGAACATTAATCATTCTGCCGAGCTGACCTTTTCATTAATCAGCAGCTCACGTGCGCGCTGTTCCCACATGATAACGAGCTCATGCGTGTCTCCACGAGGACGTGAGTGTTGCTGGCCGCAGCCGTCGCTGTCCACCGCTACAATAGCCCCCCCCCGTTTAAGCCCCGGTATCTCAGCGGACAGGTGGAAGTTTGCTATTTGATGTCCTCAGTGTGCCCAGAGTCGGGGAGGTGCGCGGTGTACATGAGGCTTTGTCCTGTGAGTGATTGGGGATTAGGATTGGTGACAGGCCCTGGTCTTATCGGTTGGCTGCCCACCCCCCCACCCCCCCCCTCCCTCCCTCCCTCCCTCCCTCAGGCTGCCTTTTGGGACGTGCAAGACCTCGGAAGCATGGATGAAGGGAATGATTGGGTGGCTGGATGGCTCGATGGATGGCTTCCCCTCAGAGGATGTGGACACACAAACACTCGGATGGTCACACACACACGGACAAAGCTCATCTCATTCAGCGATCCCCTGAGGTGACGTCTGTGGGCTCTACCTGTGGCCACAGCCGTACCCACCTGTCCTACCGGTGCCTGTTGATTCTCATTGTCTCAGCTTCACACGCTGCGTTTGGCTTCGTGCGACTACGTGATTAGAGCGCACCCGGGCCTTGATTGCTTTTTCACAGAGCATGTTAATTAGGAGCCGATGTGAGGCACTGACTCAGCACTCTCGGTCCGGCTCTTAATAGAGGCGGATCGCCACGAGGACGGTCCGGCTCTGTAGCTGCCAGAAGGGCTGAACATATCTGACCTGATGAGCTGGCTGCTTCTGCCAGCAGAATCCACTTAGCACCCGCATTAACTGCACATTTCTGCGCTCACCAGCCGCACTGCTGACATCGGAGACAGTGTCAAAAAGTTTAATCACTGACTGGGTGTGTGTTTATGTGCAGGTTGAGCTGGGTTCTGAGAAGACTCGCTTTACATTCGCAGCAATAGCATGGAGACCTCGCTAATTAGCAGTTCATTTCAATGTGATCTCATCTGCAACTCTGCTGAATAAGGAAAATTACAGCTTATAGCAGTGTGAGCTTTAATATATGTATAAACTGTCAGGACAAAAAAAAAAAAAAAAACATATATGAAAGCACTTTGCCTTCCCTCCCATATAAGGAGGAGGGAGAGGAGCTGCCCAAAGTGGGTTGGTAAAGTATGTACCTCAGAGATCAGCTATGCAGCGTGCATTTTTAAAGCTTATTGTCATCGTTCCAACCGGCTATTCCTCTTCCTCAGCATGTTTGTGACTTTGGATTTTAGACCTCTCTTTATGTCATGTCTGTGTTCGTGGATATGTGTTAAATCACACTGCCAGAGTTGTGTTTTGGAAATCAGCCAAAGGGCCCAACATCGTTACAGGACAGGTGACTGGTGACATTAAAAGCAGACGCCATCCCTTGACTGTTGTCAGTTTCAAACAACGTTTTTTAAGCGAAGAGTCACTCTTCCTGGTTTCAGTTGGGGTTTTTTGATGCAGCTTCTGATGGAGGAAATGGATTTCATGAGGTCTTAATCAAATGTTTGTGCCAGGCTTTGGTCAAAATACATGCAGCACAACGGCTCCCTTTTCAACCACTTCTTTGCAGCTCTGTTCGTAGTGGTTGGTTTCAGAAGGTGGGTCCACTGCACCTTCTTCCTCCGAGGGCTGTGGTTCTTTTTGATACCCGTCATACAGGCTTGTGCAGCCCACTTGAGGAATACAGCAGATCCAGCGAGATGAGCAGTTTGGCTGCAATAAAAATGGAGAGCTTGATGATTCTACTCTGATTAGGGTTGATGTTGTCACGTGTTACCCTGCTGAGCCTGAGGTTTGTGATAGTTTTTCCCTGTCTGTTAGCAAAAATCTACAATGCTGTTAGTTGACTGAATTTGTTGGAGAGATGGAGCCTGAGTAAAATAAGAATCTAAATTAGAGTTAATGTGTGCAAAACACAGCACATGTGTTGATGGAGGATTCTCCAAGTGCTTTGAGCTCATGTTAATACAGCAGATCAAATGGATCCTGGTCAAAAAAGGCTTATAACGAGGGGGGTCAAACTCAATTGCACAGGGGGCCAAAATTCAAAACACGCTTCAGGTCGCAGGGCCTGAACAGGTTAAACTTTTATTGAACACACTAAAACGAAATGTTTTTGGAGCATAAATATGAATAAAAGCAGACAGAAATATTTTTCTGTAATAAACCTAAACCCTAAATAACTTATATTTAATATTTTCCTCTCCATAAAAATATCTGATGTATGATGCAGTGATGTGTTGTTAACTCACCAGGACAGTTCTCTCCTGCATCTTTACTCGCATCCTTCCCACTAGTTCACTTTTTTACTGCACATAGCCGCTGCTCCATCAGTTGTAAGTCCAATAAGTTTGTCCCAGGGCAGTTTCATGTCTGTTATACTTTCACTTACGTTTTCAAAAATGTCTTTTCCGTGCATCGATTTCATGTCCATTACTACTTCTGTTACGCGCAAATCGGAGTCCACTCCGCGGATGAAGCTTGAAACTACTGAACCACTGAAGCGTTGCATTTTGGGATCTGTAGTTCTGTGCAGTATTGTTTTAATCAGCGCTTCATATCAACGGGCTATTAACAATAATGTAAAATGATCTCGCGGGCCGGATTTGGCCCGCGGGCCTTGAGTTTGACACATGTGGCTTATAAGAAAGTGCTACCACAGCACGATACTAATTAAATCGAATTGTATATTAATATAATATTATGTATACACGATATACACACATTTCCATTGTTTAATTTGGCCACCTATTACAGTTTTGATAACTACCAAATTGTTTCTATTTCTGACCGTCCTCCTCCATTAAAAGAACAAGGTCTTCACTGCTTTCCTCTCGGTTCATCTCACTGGAATTGATGGAATCTGACTTGAAGACAGCTCCTCATTGGCATGTTCACTAAAGACTCTCTTCTTTTGCCACAGCTAAACCCACACCATGCTCATGCAGCTTTGTAATGACACATTCTTCTGAGGATCAAAGTGTGAAATACCCCCCCCCACCCCCTCTTCCGCCTCCTCCCCCTCCAACTTCACCACCACCTCTCAGAATTTAGCTCCGCTAATCACCCCGGAGCTTCGCTGCTCTCGAGCGGCGCTGCGTTTGCTCACCAGAGTGTGTGGCGGAGGGAGAGGAAGGAGAGATATCACTTTAAATGATGGGGGACTTAGCGGTGTAATTTGCAGGGAATTTACTCTTCTAACTGTCAAGATAATTCTCCTCTGCTGTTGACTGACTCCCAGCTCCTTTTGTTATTTATTTCAAGGGAAGAGTGGAGGAATTACCTTTTACGAAGAAGACCTGGGCCACACACGGGCAATTTAGAGTCACCGATTCACCTAACATGCGTCCATTCAACAATGAGGAACTTCAGAATATCTTATCTTTACGGGCCCCTTTCCTCCCTTCAAGTTATTTTCCCTCTAAAGTGTCAAACATATTGGTGATTGGAGAGGAGAGCGCGTTTCTCAGGCCTTCACATATACCAGGCGCACTTATTTTCTGCTGCGGAGGAGACGCTAATTAACGGCTAAATCCCTCTAACTGCAGAAATCACGCTCGTATATATCTTCTGTGCATTCTGGATGTGATGTCATCCCATAAGAGTTAATTAGCATTCTTTCCTTCTTAGACACTACCGTCACATCCACACACACTCTCCCCTGTAAATAAATAGTCGTGAGAAGCCTGAGGAATGCAGGCAGCTGGTCTGGTTGGACCGGATTTTCTTGTAGGTGTAAATGCCTCCTGCTAATACCTCTGCAGAAGTTCTACTCCGCGCTCATGTTCATTATCCCTAATCTCCATGTGCTACCGTTTTTACAACTATTTAAAAACACAATTTTCTATTTTTAACGTTGATGTATTCCTCGTCTCAGCTTGTTTTAATGTGCTACGTGCATTTTTAAATCTTATCCCGACTAAAAAGACTCGAGCACAAAAAGTGCTAGGTGTAAATTAATGCAGAATATATTACAATTTAAACTGCCAGGCCATATCTGAAGGCTTAAAAAGTTAACTTTTAAGGTGATTTCCTACTCTTGGTGGGAGAAATAAGCAGAAACCCGAAGAGAAAGCTCTTTTCTGAAATCTCTGGAATCTGTTAAGACATGAAAGTGTTCTGGATCGGTGCGAGTCTTTTGGAAATGTCAGAATCCAGGTTGCAAATTAATACTGAGAAAGTGGGACACAAACCAGGCATTTATTCATGTGCCTGGTGTACTAGAAAGCAATATGAAATACTGCTATTGCATGTGAAATTAAAGCTACCTGGAACTGTTTTTTTTTCTGTTACTGTTGTTTTTTTTGCTCTTTTTGAATTTCTGATTGACTGCTCTTAAACGTTGATCAATCCATTGCAGGTCTGTTCGCGCGGGGCATTATGTCATCACATTGTGCGAAAGCTGCAGGGTTCTGGTGCGCCGAATGCAGCTGGACGCTCTGCTTGTTTTGTCTCTGAGGCCTGGCATTGATATTTCTGTCATTTCTGAAGAAGGGGCTGCTTCTGGCTTCATTGAACTCCCAGGCTCTCTCAGCCGTTTGTTTTAAGAGAATGGACTTGGCCCGTTGGAAAAGGCCGATAACCTCCTTCTCGCGCCCTGTAATTTGCATTCGGGTCCAGCCAGGCAGGGAGGAGTTCATTCACAATGGGGCTCGATGATACAGCAGAAGCCACTAACTGGGTGTCAGCCAAAGTCATTGTAACCTCCGCGGCTCACAGCCAGCAGTTTAGCTGGGAGCGCAGTCTTGTGTCGTTCCGCTCGCTGCTCTGAAGAGTTCCTAAAAGCTCATTTTTATGCTCCACGCAGTGTTTTCTAGCAATAAGGCTCATCAATTTAATCTCTCACTCTACAAGTTAGAAAACAAAAGACAAACATCTCTTCAAAACACCTCGACAAAACCCCAAAAGTTGGAATCGTTTTGCCTGTTTTTTGCGTTTAGGGTTTACGTGTCGTCGCAAGTTGTCCACAAATGCACCAGAACAGACAAAAAGGGGAAGATGCCATTGTTCATGTACTTCTCTGTTGATTTTTTTTATTTTATTGTGTACACAGCACACAGATGTCAGATTGCGACTCAGTCAGAAGCACTTGTTCGTGAATGAGGCGCAGGGCTGTGCAGTTCCTTCTGGGTGTGGTGTGTTTACTCTGATTTCTTGATGCCGCTGGTGAAACTGGTGAGGAATGTGCCCACCACCTCCCACAGAGCAGCAACAAGTTCTTATCGTTCTTGCATTCATTTGTACAAACTGTATGTTGGGAATGGCGTGTTGTGCACATTTAGCACAATGCCTAAATGTTTCTGAGAGAAAGCAAAGCAGAAAAGAGATTAAGGACTGTGGGAAAACGTCGTCTCTCTCATAGAGTTCAGTCCTGTCCTGAACATGCAAATTATTTTCCTACTTTAGTTTATATTGAAGCAATTACTAGTAAAGTCAACGCATTTTCTTTTCCATTTCCTGTTTTTATCTTCTCTGTCGGATTAGTTTTGGTCACTTAAACCTCCTTGGTTAAGTTTAGGCATTTAAAGCTACTTGGTTTGTTTAAATGTATGGTTTTTGTTTTTGTTGACAGGCGATTGCAACTTTTGCGCAATGATGCGGCGTTATGGTAAATGGACTGCACTTATGTAACGCTTTATCCACACCATCAAGGTGCCCTCAAAGCAGTTTAAAATGGCCTCTCATTCACCCATTCACACTCACATTCATACACCAGTGGGCGGCTGCTACCATACATGGCGCTGCCAGACCCACTGGGGGCAAGTTAGGGTTCAGTGTCTTCAGTGCCCAAGGACATTTTGGCATTTGGACAGTTGGAGCCGGGATCGAACCGCCAACCTTCCAGTGACTGGACGACCCGCTAGAGAGAGCCGTAGAGCCTAAGAGTTGCACAAACTCTTCAGAGATGCCATTTTCCACATTCTCCAGAGACGTTTCTTTTCCGCTGCTCTTTGCTAAAATTGTGTTGGAATCAAGTGAGGTGACGTACTGGACGAGATCTGTTTTTTGAAATTATTGTCGGGTTTTTGGCTGCTTTGGGTAGTTCTCATGCTAGAATCCCCCCCTTTTGCACGGCAGTATCTTCGTACATTTGCTGCAGACATTCATGGTACAACTTTTGAGCAGTTTCACGCTGTGTCATCGTGCTCCGACCCCTGTGCTTTTAAACTGTGGATTCCTGTTTCTTCACTGGTACTTTTCAGGTATCCGAGACCCCATGTGAGTCAAACAAATGTATCTTGGTGTCATCCGACCAGTGACTTTGCTCCCTGTATCCATTTGGATCATTTTTGTCCCAGAGTTGATTCTTTGAAATAGCAAAAATGAGGTCTTGGTAGAATCTGCAAGCACAGAGTGTCCTTTTTATTATAGCTGTTCTCAGTTTAGTTGTAAAGGATTCAGAGATGAAGGAGCTATTCAATTAAACATGAACCATTTTTCTTTTTTTTTTTTTATGTAGATGTTTTAATGTATTATGTTGCTAAAGCCATGTTGCTCCTGTGTGTGCAGCATGGAGAGATCACGGTGAAGATTCACCACTTGGAGTACGCTGAAGGAGGCATCCTGGACATGGACGACCTGCTGACCGATCTAGTCGAAGACAGAGACAAGGTGAGCGCAGGCCGAATGGACCTTGGGATGTTTTGTTTTATGCATTTCACATAACCTGGATGGCATCTTTATAAAGAGCCGCGTCCCAAATGAGGACAGTGGAACTCAGCGATATGAACTGTTCGGAGTGATAATGAGTTGTTTCTGAATTGCTTTTGCCTGCAGCAAAGAATCTGTCTTTCTGGTTACCTTGCAAAGGGTTCTCAGGAGTTTAACCCTGAAGATACAATCTTTTTTTTTTTCCTTTTTGCTGCTTTGGACTGGTGCCATTTCTAGTCACCCTTGGACGCAACTTCTTTAACAAAGCAAAACAACTTATTTGCAGAAGGGAAGTTCTGCTAACAGATTCAGAAATGTCTGCACACACGCATACAGTGGCCTAATTTTCAGAAAAGCATACGTTTCCGGCCCCCACCCCCACACTAATTTCCTATAATGCATTCCTAAGATGTGCTAATAAACTGCCCAGAATCCATATTCATAAGCCCCAGGTCCAGACAAATGATGAATTACCAACACTTAGTCAGCAAGAAGCCAAATGAAATGGAAATGAAATGTTCAGCCCGTCCTGTGGCACACAATCATCGCTAGTGTTTTAAGCTCGGTGAACAGAAGTGCGGGTTTTTTTTTTTTTTCATTTGTGCGAATGTATGCGCGCTCGCTCTTATGTGGGATTGTATGTATGTAGGACTGCTAGCTTGGCGAATTACTCTGAAAAAGGGGGACAGGACTAAATAATAGATGCGTATACTCGGTGGAAATCTTCAGTTGTGGGGAAAGTGTGTGAAATAACAGAACAGACGCTTCTTTTTCTGCAATGATGGAATTATAATCACAAAATCTGCGCCTTGATCGTGCCATCGAGGTGGCAGTTAGAGATTTTAATGATTTATATTCCAGCCTAAACCAGTCTTTTTTCTTCTCAGAGTGATCATGAACTGTCGTAGCTCTGATCCTGCTCGTTTGGTCATTGTCTCACCAGCACGTTAACCTGATGTCTCCTTTTCTAGCCGCATTGCTTTCTTCCTTTTCTTTTTTTTTTTTTTGATTACAGGCTCTGCTGAACAAATGCTTCACCAGAACCTGCACTGTGCAGGATCCGTCCTATTTACCTTTGATTCTTTACTCTCCCGGCTTTCACTCAACTCTCTAAGCACTCCCCCCCCCTTTTCATCTCACTTCTCATTTTATCCTTTTGTTTTTGCTGCTGATGAAAAGATAGCAGGTGGAATAGGACGTGCGTGCGTGATCTCCACAACGTGCCTGTCATTCGATTTATCTCCGGGCTACCAAACAGCGTCGGCTCTCATAGATTAATGAGCTGCGCCTGGTATTCTTGATTAGTCTGACTTCCTTTTGTTTGTCTACATTTTTATTACCTCGCCTCAGCCGACAAATTCCATCTTTAGTGCTTTTCTTTCTCGTTGGCGTTATTGTGGCCGACGCTGTTCCACCATCAATCATGCAGGAGTGGTCCCATTGTGAGGGTCCTCCACGGCACAGCATGTGCCCTGTGTTAGCCGCGAATGCTAATGAGAGATAATGGTTAGCTATTTGTACGCCTAGTGGTTAGCTTCGCCGCCAGTCCAGACCTCTTTATCTGGGCAAACCCCTGACTATTATTCAGCACGCACGCACGCACAAAACACACACACACACATCGCAGCTGTCCCCGGCATCTGCGCTGAAACTCTGGCGAGCGTTGTAGCGTAGCATGTCGGCGCGTATGGAAGCAGCGCCACTGGTGGTTGATGAGGGCGGAGACGAAGGGGCGCCTGTGATTTGATTACAGCTCTGCGCCCCCCCCCCCCCCCCCCCCCCCCCCCCCCGCATCTGTGACATGCGGACACAGGCGCACACACACCAACGCGCGCACATGCTCCCATTCGTTAGCCCCCCGTCTCGGAAACACGGGCCACCAGCCTCCTCATGAATATTAATATCAATCTGATGAATGTGGAGAAGGCCGCGGCTTGTTGGTTTAGGTGTGACCGCATGTTCACAGCACACACAGAAGAGCTCAGCATAAAGAGACCTCTCTAGGTCACCGCTGAGTAGATTACACTTTTTAATTTTTTTTTCTTCTTTGATGCACAAGTCTGGGTGCTATATGGGCTAGTATGCCCTGCAGGCCCATCAGGTACCCCCACTGCTCTGCACCGGACGTCTGATGGGGTTGAACACATGACTCCATGCGTTTGCTTCTTTCAGCCAGGTGCTGATTCTGCAGGAAAGCAGATCATTTATGTTTTTCATTTGAGTTTTAAGATCATTTATGATGTCATAGAAGGCAGAAGAAGGCTCCAACTCCATGTTAATGTGTGGATAAGATATCAAAAAGCAGATGGTTGCACACGGTCCGCAACAAAAGGGCCAAACAGGTGAAGTGAAACTGTACCAGGTACCAGGTCTTCACCATTGCAGCGATCAATGACTGATGCAGAGGAGTGCAAATGTTAAAGGCCTGAAAAACTCCTCTCTGAAGTCTGCACTGACAGAAAAGTCAGGAAAAAAATCAATTCTAAAAACCAAAAAAAAACGTGTCCCATTCCTTTAAAGACAGGTGGTCAAAGTTGAATGTTTTTACAGTCATGTGAAAGAGGAAGTAACTCCCAGCGTTCGTACATCAGGAAATAACATGCAGCTGAACTTAAATGTTTTACAAACATTTGACAGAGTTTTTATCAGCAATAATAAAGTGTCACCTGTTCCTTACCAGGTTGTAAGATGATCTTAATAGAAACCTGATATGAAGAGCGCATGACGAGGTCTCACACCATGTCATAAATACGAACTGAAATGCTCAAGAATGTTGGAAAACTAAGTCTGCTAAAAAAATTAGACTTTACAGGCCTCAGTTTACTTGTTAAATGCTACTTTCATGTTAGAAAAACGCTGCACAAGATTGGCGTGTGTTAATGTGCACGTTCCACCGCAGGGTTGGCGGGAGGAAGCCGCTCCTCCATGAAGTTCTCTGTTGACCAAATCGCTCTACAGTCAAATGTGAGGAGATCTGTTGACTGAAATCGGGTCAAACATTATACCAGGAACGTTGATCCCAAACACAGCAAGTCTGCAACAGAATGCCTAAAGAAGAAAAATGAAGGTTAGGATAGCCCAGTTGAAGTTCAGACCTCAGACTGACAGTTGTGCATAACAAATACCCTCAAACCTCAACAAACTGAAGAACCTCATTAAAAAAAAAAAGGGCCAAAACGTGTCCACAAATGGACAGCTTCTACATTTTATTTGTTTTTTGTTAAACGCATAATAACATAGTGTAATATGTCAGATGCTGTTCGTCTGAGGTTGAACTGACACTATTTTAATGATTTTTTTTTTCTTTTATGTGAAACATCAGGAGGGAAAGCGTGTGCCTTTTTTCACATGACTGTTCATGAGTGCGCATCCTCTCTTGTTATGCCGATCTCTGGAAAGGGGATTAAATTCAGGGAGCATAACATCTCCTCATAAGCGGAGTGTCACTCCTCGTTCCACGCACGCACACGCACACACGCGCGCGCACACACGTGCACGTAAATCCACACAGACCTTTTTTTCCAGGAGAAAAACATCAGGAAAAAAAAAAAGAAGAAAGAAATCAACCCTCCATCCTAAGCAGGCACATAAAAAAATCTAATTTCATGGAAAATTTAATGGGGGAAGAAAAAAATTGAATTATTTCCTCCATCTCTCTTTAATTAGCCCTTTTAATCACTGAGCCTACAAGGCATTCCTGAACCTGCAGTGCTCCTCACTGGAAGCTGTAATGCAAATGTAAGGGTGCACATCGGCGCCGATCCCCCTCCGAAATGTCAACCGTTTGATTACGGGACCGTTTCCCATCATCCATCTCTTCCGCCTGCTTGTCACAATGCAAGAAAAATGACTCGGTCACATTGAAAAAGATCGTTGGGTGTGTGGCCAGGAAGTTTTAAAGGCAAAATATTATCTAAGTGAATAACGACGAAGGTTTGGTATCTTTAGGATTCTATCGATATCTTTCTTTTGATGATTTATCAGTCCTGTTCTATAAATACTTAATTTATGAGTGTTTTGGAGGCCTACTCTGTCAGAAATTTAAATATATTTAACATATATATGGCATACATTAATCCAATCTCAACCTTCACACTAAGATTTAGAAAAATGCTTTTGATTTTATTTCCAGCAGCTCGGAGCGAACTCTGTAAATCATGTCAGGAGATTTGCCCAGAAGTCATTTATTCCATGTCAAATGTCAGCCGTGCCTGACGGACGACAGTAAGGCTTTACCTAAAACGTGCTAAAAGTTTTAGTGAATAGGACGTGATTGCGAGGCACGCGGGCGCTGATTAGCCTTTGATGCTCGCCGACGTCTCGCCTCCTCACCCCTTTTTCCCCTCAGTCACCGCCGCGGCGAGCTTCATTTGACTGGCATCTGAATAGTCCCCATAATGCTGCTCGCTACGTGAATGGCCGGTGATGAACACGGGCGTGAAGTTCAAGTGGGCTTAAAATAAAATTTAAAAAAGAAAAAGCCATGATGTGAATGCCAACCTAATCAAAGGCCTTAACCCGCTTTACGTTGGATGTAGAGCGGGCGACGCAAGATCTGTCTCATACTTTTGAGTATTAATGTAAAAAAAGAGAAATCTCATCATCAGTAATTGTATTGTAAGAGTTGCCATTGTGCTATACATTTGTGAGTTCGTCTTCTAGCTTTTCCTTCAGTCGTGCTAAAAAACAAAAGTGGGATATATGTTCCTTGTGGATGTTGGTGTATGGTGCCATGTTCAGATGTCGAGTGAAGAAACGATATATCGTCTGAAGTTGGATTATTTGTGTGATTAGCTGCAGATCAGATCGGACTGGAGCGGCTTTCCTGATGGGACTGGGTCACTTGAACTGATTTGATCATATCTCATCAGCCTCGACCTTGATGCAGACCCCCCCCAGCACCTCCTCCTCCCGCCATCTGAGCACCGTGGCAGCTCTTCATCTGATTATATTCAATTAACAATACCTCCTTCACTCACGCTCGCACACAAACTTTCACCAGAGCTGGTTTCCTGTAATTACAGTGAGGGGGCTCGGTGGAGGGCTTAAAACTGTTATTCATTTAACGGCTAGCGTGTTGATTTTTCTCGTACAGTTACACTTTGGATTTTTTAATTTCTTCACGTGATCCGTCGCCCCGCGTTTTGACTTTGAACAATGGCGCCCCTCCAAAGCGATTTGTCAGTTCAGTGAAGCAAAGGGAGGCGTTCAGTCAGGAGAGGGCCAGTTACAGTTTTCTTTGTATAAATCTGCGTGACCCATCCAGAGCGCGCGAAGCCATCGCTCCCTCAGATCTCGCTCCTCGGCGCCTCTCCCCCTGCGAAGCGCTGACACGCTGCGCTGCCCTCTGTGTCAAAATCACGCTGCCCATTAGCTCCTAATGGAGCGAGACGGTCAGACTGCGACCTGACCTTCCTGTGCCTGCTGGGGTCTGGCAGGAGGAACCCGAGGGGGCGGACCGGGTCAGGAACTGCACACATTGCATGTTGGGAGTCACTAATGACACATGAATGTAAGTAATGTGTACAGTTTTGTGTTCAGGCTATCGCAGCAGACATTGATGCTTAATGCTGACAATTTGACTTGATGTATGAATTTAGGACGCAACATTTAGATTTAGCTGCAATGGTGTTGTTCTGAGGCCGCAGCTTTTACTGTCTTCTGTCAGTATTGACTTATCCAGTTGTCTGTGATTTTTGGCACCGCAGCCTGCTGAGGAGCAAATTGCATCCAGCTAATGATCTATTATAGATCAACGTGTTTACAGCAAAGCTGCTCCCTGACCTTCTCAGCCTCAAGCCATCTGTTTCCTACATGCCTCAGAGCAGCATCTACTATATATATGTGTGTTTGTGAACGTGAGGGAGGTATGCTTTCCCTGAGCTCAACTCTGTCCAAATGATAATCACTCGAATCAGGGGAAAGTCACACTTCAGGGTGTGTGGGTGAACAATGGTGTGCCGCAGTGTGTACTGTCTCAACAACTGGAGGATAAATGCTCGCAAATATCGGATCCAGCCAATTTGGGTTAAATATTTAACGATTCGTGCGGCGTGAATCATTTAATAATATGCAGCTGAGACGACACATGCGTCCATTGTTTTGCACACAAACGCACTTTAATTCAAAAACCACACGCACTGTTGCTGTTATCATTCAATTTTCCCAGTCTCTCAGCCTCATCACATAGCTGATTGGTCTAATGAATGGAGCTCTGTGGACGGTAATGTGTCTGAATAGGCCTCTTGCATTATTAGCGTGCCTACATCTGCTGCAGGAAGGGGCATCTGGAAAGGAAAAGCGTTTACTTAGTTTGCATTAAAGCTGAATCTGTTGTCTTCTCTCAGAGAGCCGACTCTCCTCACAGTAAAAATACAGTTGAGCTCTGGTCTGTGAGAGGTTGCACAGGCGACACAGATATTTTTCGGGAAAAATACTGGAAAATGCTGAAACCATTAAGCTTAGGGGTGCACAATAACTATCAGGTCGATAACAGAAAATTATGACATCATCCTGATAAGTCCGATATCATGACGAATAGCCCCGATAACAAATATATTTTTGTCAACATGGCAGTGCCTCTCTCCCTCTAAACCTTGAATGACCGGCAGTTAATGTTATGTTCAAGTGACGTCGGCATAATCAGAAAAATGACTTCTCAATAAGGAAAATCATGAATACCCCCTCATGCCAGAAAACAACTTGTTAACTTGGTCATAGTTTTGGTAGTTGCTGACTTGAATTGATATTCGCAGTATTCTTCCACATGTTACAAAAAAAAAGAAAAAAATAGAAAAGGCTGAAAGAAGGACTAGCAAACGAGGGAATGTGGCAATTTACGTTAGACCTTGAATGCAGCATTGCAGCACAGCTTGCTGATTACAACAAACATGGCTGCAGTTGTATGGAACTTCATTAAAGTTTCAGAAGAAGATAGTTCACTGGTTATTTGTGACGAATCCTCCAAGCGAATTCCACGAGGAGGGAAGCACAAGCTTTAATACGTAAAACCTGATCAGCCACCTAAAACATAACGTTCGCTTCCATGGAGTTTTGAAATCTTGCTAACTTGAGCTAACGCTAACGTGAGCAAGCCAGCAAGTCTCCCCTGCCCTCCCTTCCCGTCTCCCTCATCTAAAGCTTCCATGAGATAAGAAAAAAAAAACTGAACCTCATTTACTTGAATTAAAAGTATTAATTTAAATGGAACCACAAGCTAAAATCCTTTAAATGTAAATCTTTTTTCAGTTTGTAATCCTGATGCATGCATTTCCATCAGTTCAAGGAGCCTTTATTTTTTATTATAACAGTCAGTAATGCACCTTATTTAAGTTGATGTGAGATATCAAATAGGTTTGTTTGATAGCTTTAAGAAAATGTTGAGAGGCTTGCCAATAGTTTTTCATTGGAAAAAAATAAATATCAGTTCATTTAAAGAGTCAAAACTATTTTTGATTTTGTTCATAGTATTGATGTAATGATCTTAGGTATGTGTGTGTTTTCAGTTATCGGTATCGGCCTTTAGGAGCTGAAAGTTATCGGTATCAGTTTTAAAAAAACAGTTATTGTGCATCCCTAATTAAGCTATAACTTATATGTTATATATAGTAATTTCTTTAACAATTAAAATAATGAAGTAGTGATTTTGATGTAGATCATCACAATATTTATTAATTTTCTTTCTTTTTTTAAAAAAAGAAATTGCTCATCTTTGTTTGATCTCTCCCTGTGGGATTAAGTGAGTGATGAGTTTTAAAGTGATAAGGTATAAAGTTTTGTGTTGCATCAGATTTAGTTTATTGTTTTGTTGAGGTTGGACAAAGTGATTTGTAGATTTTCAGCATCAGCTGTGCGTTGGGATTTTCTGTCTCCTCGTACCCATATTAGGATGGATGGGACTGTCAGCTGGCATGCTGTGAATCTTCGATATATTCCATATAACACAGTGCAAACCTGACTCTCCCCTCCAGGCTATAATGTTAAATCGATAAGTATCTAATAAGGCATGTTGGAAGGAACACGCATGTTGATGGGTGTAAGAGAAAAACTGCAGGTGAAGTGCTTTTTTCCCTCCTCTCCCGAACACCTTCAGGCTATGAAGTGATGTTGGCTCTCCATGGCAACCACAAGTACCAAATGTCAGCGATGATTGGTTCATATATCTATATCAGTGAGCTGAGCTGGGGGAAGAAAAAAAATCTCTAAAGAAGTAGTCTGAGATATAATGCAGGGACGAGTAGCGCTTTCAGGTATTTGAGTTGCCCAGAAATCACGGGTCAGTTTTTGTTTATAAGCATCACTGAGGAGCTTTGCACGGACGAGCACAGAGAAAGAGATGTATTGTATGAAATTCTAATGACGAAAGAAGGCAGATGGAGAGAAGGAGGAGGGAGGAGTAGCCTATGGAGGATAGAGCCACAGGTGAGAGGGCGGCAGCCTCGCAGCTCTGAGTTAATCACTCCTTCCATTTCTCTCTGATCCCGAGAGGAAGGAAGGAGGGGAGGGTGGGAGGATGAGGAGCGGAGGCAGGGTGGAGCAGCTGGTCATACGACGGCCAGGGGGAAAAGAAATCTTATTATAAGGGTCTGGCTTTGACTTTTAGGGAAGAGAGTTGGAACACGTGTGATTTTATTTCAGCGTTTCGCCTCCATATGTGGGACCCCGAGTCGTACGTATTTATGTATACTTACGACTTCCAGCGCGCAGTGGGACTACTTGCTCTGATGTGTGTCAGCGGGTGAAGGTGTGAATGCGTGTGTCATGTCCACAGATGTGAAACGGGACCAGTGTAACCGACGCCGATGTGCTCGCACTGCTGGAATGATTAACGAGCTGGTCCGATATTTGCGTTGCCGACCTGAGAAATACGAGTCCCGGAGCTCCCTCGTCTCCCACATCCTTGGCTTGTTTGCTCCCTTGTTGCCGTCACCCCCCCCCCACACCTCCTTCCCTTCATCCTGCCCCCTTTCGCCTTTTGGGCACGTGTGATTTATGAAGAGTTTGCCCTCTCCCTTTATGAGTGTGCATAAATAATAACGTGGCCTGTCACTGTGCACAGCCACCACCGCAGTACTTCAGCTGGTGTCTCACTTTGTGGAGACGTGTGTTTATTGGGGGGTTTCTGCTTTCAGTTAGCCCACACATGCTTCATCACTGGCTGATGCGACAGATGTGTGTGCGCGCGGACACACAGAGAGGTCTCAACTGTTTTCAGTGCCATCCAAAGCCTTTTGTAATAGTTTGCCTAAAGATTTAGGCAAGTTTGCAGTTTAATGCTGCACTCCTCTTTTAAACACGAATACCACGATATGTTGCCTCAAAGTGCCTTTTCTCGTGGACATTTCAGATGATAAGACTTGTGAGAATGTGATAAAGCAACTAACACTTGAACGAATTAAAGAGCGGTTCCAGCTCATACTTATTATTTTAAAAATGCAAATACACATGGTGAAATAAGTCAGATGTTTGCTAGAAGAAGCAGAGCGTTTTAGATGATTCATACTCACCAGCCTCACTAGTTTGTACGTAATCCGGTCGGCTGCGCACCATGCAGGACGCCAACAACTGCAGAGCGTCTGGAAGAAATCCCAGAAAGGTGGTCCACTTCTGGAAAACTTTCAGGATCGGCCCACATCATATTATGCATTACATCCCATAATGCATCGGGCCACCATCTTCAGAAGCTGGTCACAGCGGCTACATGATTGGCTTCCAGATGTGGTGTAGCCTAATTGCGTTCAAGGTGGCTCTTCATGCTAATGATGACTGGTGCGTTGGTATGCGGCGTATATACGGTGTATAGTACGGATTATACTGTTTCAAAGTTGTTGTAGAGTTCAGTCAGAACTCTTAATGAACCCCAGAATCCAGGTCTTTGTGTTTATATTTTTTAAATATCGCTCTGATCTCTATTTCTTCTGCTGATTCTTATCTTTGTTTTTCAGTGTAACAAGTCAATGTACGAATCGTTCTCTCTAGGGTCCTGATTATACAGTTGTAAAAATATTTGCATACTTTTCTAAATAATAATTAACATAAGACATTTCACAACTAGCTTAAATACTTTGTAGTTGCAGACTGACCTCCCATGAGTGCTTGCTGCAATAGTTTTCTACAGACACATGAGGTTTCAGTATCAGGACCTTCAGGATTGTTTTTTTTTTTTTTCCATTTTTTTCTGTCTTTTAATCATGTGTGAAAATGATTCAGTTCAACCATAGTTTTTTGATTTTGAAGTCAGATTATGTAATATTTCCTAATACTACCATTAAAAACCTTCTAGCTTAACTTTTTTTTCCCCCTTTCTCCAGCTTGTCAAGCTGACAGCTGTTTGACATTGATTTATCACTCCAGTAACATCATTAGATCGGTGATGTGTGTTCATGTCATGACTGCGAGCCTCTTAAAGACGGTGTGAGTGTGATAATTGGAGCACGTGATGATCACGTGAAAATTTGTCCTGGCCGATAAAACGCAAGGGCGTCTTTGGTGTTTGACAAATAAAATCAAAATAAGTGGTGATGTAACTCCATAAATAACTGCTCTGATTAAACTGACAAGATACATCCTGCTCAGATGGTCTCATTCAGGAAGCGGCACGCTGGTCCTCAGCAACATGATGACCGAATCATCGAAAACTTCCCTCCATCTTCCACATGTGCTTCCCAGATGTGCATAAGTGAAGGCATGAATTTTTTATTTATGTTGAGCATATCAGTGCGGGATCATCTGGAAGATGAATTGCAAACATAATGAAATAGGCAAGGTTGTTGGAGTAGCGTGTCAATGTCATATCATATAAACAACTGCAGGAGTTGATGCTACACTCTGAAAAGGGTGATGACTGAGGATAGTAATTGTTGCTGCTCAGCAGTCCAGTCGTCGTCGTCGTCTGATACTGCTCTTTACAATGCGCCAGGCATTTTCAGCGGGACACAGGTTTGGACCGCAGGCAGGCAC
The DNA here is from genome assembly GCA_018398805.1 of Hirundichthys speculiger. Taxonomy (NCBI): domain Eukaryota; kingdom Metazoa; phylum Chordata; class Actinopteri; order Beloniformes; family Exocoetidae; genus Hirundichthys; species Hirundichthys speculiger. The sequence goes on along the minus strand of JAGFBZ010002408.1, from coordinate 1,226,787 downwards.
GTCAAGCACACACACTCCGTCTATGAAGCTGCGCTCTTTTAAGCTGTGCAGAAAGAGATCTGTCCTGCTGGAAGCCTGCAACAACCTCAGGCCTTCTGGAAAGACGAGACAGCCTTGATGTCTTTAGAAAACTCCGGTATGTGCTTGTGCATCGGCGGCGCCTCCTCATGTATGCAATTCCCCCGTGCACCGGGCGTGCACGTACCCATCGGTTGAGAGTCGCTGAAACCTTTCATGGTAATATGTGGTGTCTGTTTTTGAAAGAACAAAGTCCTTCATTTAAAGTCCTGTATTTAGCGTTACATTTGATTTGAAACTCTGTTTGACATTGAGATATTTTTTTTGACGATCTCTGATGTAGCACAACACAAAGTCGTGAAATCATACAATATACAAGCAACACTGCTACTTGTATACTATAAAAACCTAAAGTAATTTCTAACCCTTTTTATTTATGTCGATTAAGGTACTAGGGATGTAACGGTTACTGGTATTACAGTAAAGCGGGGTAAAATTTTGCGCGATAACAATTACTGTTTATATTTGACTTCATCTCATTATTGCGGTCAATTACCGGAATATGTAATATCAGCCTCATTCAAGTCTGAGAGCGACTTGTTACTGTGTTTTGCGTGAATTTGTAGCTTGTAACATCGGCATCATAACGTAAGCATGGCGGAAAGAGGTGATAGCATGCAGGACATTGAAAATGACATCGAAAAATGACCAGAACGATGTTCCTCTAATGCAGTTAAAATATTTATTTATTCCATTAACTGATCCGACAACCATAACGCCGGCAGTTAGCGCCACAGCGGTCAAAAACCTTTTGCCCTTCTGGGTCAAACACCTAACCAATAACAGGCAGCTACCTTTATACCTGACCCTCAGGTAACAACACAGCGACACCCACAGACACACAGAGTGAACTACAATTCATAACAACAAATTTGGCTCCTATACAACTGTTTCTTGATTTGCACATTTATACGTATTTAAGGTTCAGCTTAAAGTCAAACGTTTATTTCATTTGAACTTGCACTATAATTTTTGTTCCTGATAATTGTTTGCATATTTTGACCTACTGTGGTTGTTAAAGTGTTCATTTAAATTTGCACCAGACAAATAAGCTTTTCTGTGCCAGTTGTTTCTTCGTTTAATGTGAAAGTTTCATTTTGATAGAATTTTGGCTTCTGATGTTTCAATATGACAAGAAAATCACAAGATTTTGTGAAATTATTATGTTTTTTTTTAGACATTTGTACAGCAATTAAGAATATCGCGATAATATTGTAAACCGTGATAATTTGGTCACTATAATCGAGATATCAAATTTTCCATATCGTTACATTCCTATAAGGTACAAACTAACAAGTAAGAGTTTTAAGATTCGTAGCATTTGATGGAACTTCCCAACTTTCCTGGAAATTTGTAAAAATGAGTCTTTTTTAAATATAAAAGAAACATAGAAGAAATATAGTTAATGGAAATACAAGGGAATAGTTTAAATCTCACCAATAATGGTGCATCGTACAACCAAAAATCCAGCAGCGGAGGTCCAGGACTGTTAAAGTTAGAATCAGCCATCTCCTCAAACTCCTCAAACTCCAGAAACTGGTCTCCTCATATTCCAGACATTTGCAGAAGAGAAATGGGCACGGCTCAGCAGTGAACATCACCCTGCTCCATCTCTTTATGAGATGTGTTGCTGCCGTTACTGTCAAAATGAGCTAATGTTTTCCGTGAAATGGTAAAATGTCTGTTTCAACATCTGATATAATAAAATACGGCTTTATGCGATCTGTATTGTAATTTTAGGCTGTATAATGCAAATGCTAGTCACATAAGCTGGACTAATGGTGTCTTTTAGACATTTTCTGTCCTCCAGACTGAAAGAAGGAATGTTATGTAGGAAAAATGCTCTGAAATCTTACATTTGGGTTAGTCTAAGTAAAAAAAAAAAAAATGGGGACATTTTAAAGGCACATACTCTTTTTCAAAAACTGTCACCATTTCTTGAGGTCTTAATTTGAATTGTCTGTCCATGTTTTGGTCAAGATGCAGCACAGATGCGATACAGGAGTTCCCTTTCTAACCGTGTCTTTCCACTTCTGTTCATCGCAGCTGGTTTATGGGTGTGTCATTTTGCCGCTGCACGAGGTGTGCCTCTTTTGACATCGACCACATGGAGATCTGTAGACTCTTGACGGGCTTAAATAAACGGCGAACATGTCTGGTTGTTTACCTGTGAATTTTTCCAATTCAAAAGCCCCGCGCACAAAAGAAGCAGTAAATCCGTCTTAAGACTGTCGAGATTTTCTTTGAATATCTGTGGGAACTGGTTTCACTGAACTGGGAATGCACTTTGGTGTGTTGGTGTTTACGTCATTTTGTCAGTCATCAAAGCAACTTCAGGTGTAAATGTAAAATTACCAGTTGGTTTATTGAAATGCGAGCAACTCCTGAAACAAAAAGGAGGACAGAGACATTTAGAGGCTGAGGCGGTGATGTGTCTATAAAATTCATTATTTCTAAGTATTTTCTCACCACAGCCTTCACAGTTCTGAGTATGCATTTGCTTGTGTGCTTCAGTTTGTGAGTGGAGGAACTGCATGTCCTTTTTGGCTCCCTCTGTACCTTTGTGGTTGCTTCTCTAATCTTATGTACTGCCAGTACTTGCAAGTGTGTGTGTGTGTGTGTTTGCAGGCCCAGAGCCAGGTGTGTGGGTTTCTGACAAGTAATCCCCACATCTGCTATGTGTGCTGTATAGATTCAGGCTGGAATAGCTGCAGGATTATCCCTGCTCTCTCCGGTAATGCAACCAATTTTCTACTTGTTTAAATAACAGAGGCCAAACATTCCACTGATGGCCCCTATGGTCTCTGAGAAATGTGTGTGCGTGTGCTTTTATTGAACATGGATTTGATAATGGTGTATTTGGGTATGTTTGCATTGCCCTCCTTGCGTGCTACACTGAGTAGATGCTATATTCGATGCCGTTTAAGGAGAAGACCTACGCTTTAAACGCATAAACATGTCAGATGAATAGGTCTGTAATCCTGTCTTTTACTGGCCAATCATATCGCACATCACGAGGGGAAGTGGTGCTTTTCGAAATCTAGACACTGCAACCATATATGTATATTTTTGCGCCGTGTCTTTAAATTGTGCAGCAGAGTTCAAGAGTGAAAGATGTAAATATCTTCACCGTTTCTTTTATAGGCTTGTATGTTCTATGAAAAACGAGAAGAGCAAGACTCGGTCCACGTAACAAGGCTGGATGCACAGATGTGCCGATGGATCTCCAGCAACATCTAATTGTTGTACTGAAAAGATGGAAATGACGTTACAGTTCAGTGCATCCATCGTCACTGTAAAAGGAGTGCAGCTGAACACTGGATTCATGGATCACATTTGATTGTATAATTAGAAGTTAATTCATAGACATGTGTTACAAACTTTTCTGCCAAGATTCTGGCTGCGCATTCCTTGTTGGAAAGGAGACTCTTATACAATTAGTTAATTTATACAAAAATGTGTGTCACTAGATGGGGAGGAGCTGCGGTCTAGTCTTGGCTCTCCCATTGGCCGGTCTGGTCCTCCGTTCGTTTGTCCAATCCGTTGTCGCCACATCATCATCTTCTGATCCAATCCGCTCTTGGCATTTCCTGAAAAAGAAGAAAGACTACATATCCCACTCGGCCATTTTGTTTACCTGGCCAGGTCTTTTGTTTCCAAACACGTGTTTTTAACTGGCTACAGCTGGGTGAAGACAAAACATACACTAAGACCAACCTAAGACACTGATATGGGCATATGATTCATAAAAAAAAACAATAATGTGGCCAAAACAATGAACAACAATAAAACTGTGTGATATAAACTAAGAGGTAATGTTATTAATGCTTCCTACACCACATTTTTAATAATGGTATTGATAACAATTTCAATACCAATATGTAGCTATTGTGTAACTGTACAAAAATAAGAACCACTAAGTGCACTAGTTCTGGACCTGAAAAGTTCAGAAAATTCTGACCTAACACAACATACATGCTCTTGGACACATTTTTACTGATAAATTGTGTAATAAAAGAACTAACAATTTATTCTGCAGAAATGCCAGATCAGTGTTTGGTTTTAACATGGGGCTCAATATTAAGAGATTTGTTTATTGTGTCTGATTAAGAGAAGTAGCTTTACTTCATATTGTTTATTTTTTGTTTTTTTCCATCAAAATTTAGTTTTTTTGCAAAATAGTTAATCAGGCATCCACTTCAGACAGAAACAAATAGAAAAATATTGCATCAAGTTGATTTTAAGCTGCTTAAAATATATAGTTCTAGTTGATAAAAAATAAATTACAAAATAAATGTGCCATGCTTTAAAAGGTTTCATGAATCTGAGTCAGAAAATGACTGTAATGGCAATTTAGTTAAGGTTGAAATCATTTTATTCACTTTGCTTTTGATTCACAGTGCTGCAGAGACCTTTGACTGGTAACTAGAATATTCAGGTTTGATATTTAAAACCTGGGCAGCAGAAAATAATTGAGAGGCACTCCTCTAATATAACTTTGTAATTTAACCCAACATGTCAACATTCAATGACAGTCCATACTGCATAGCAAAAAGCTGCAACATTAAAGGCAGAGCAAGGGATTTTATGCGATTTCTAATATAAAAAACCCATTTTGTCGTGTTCACTGAAAACTTCCTAACTGTCCTTTAAGTGGCTCTGTCCAGAAAAAGTCTTCACACACATCCCTGGTTTCGCAAACTGGAAACAGAGTGGCAACAACCTTTCCCCTAAACCATGACAAACGCTCCAACCAATCACTAACAAGGGGAGGGTTCGTGCCCGTGCTTGTGCACATGAATTACAGCTAGTCCTGTTTCGTTGCTGTTGTATTTCATATGTCATCAGATGTGATGTCATCTAGAAATCTCTTACCTTACCTTTTAATTCAGAATTATTTCTCGTGCGGTCGTCAATCTCAGCCATGTGTCATCGGTCTGACCAGCCACCCTCTGTTTTCTGACGAAGGCGAGAACAACAGTGTTCACGACCCTGTTTCGAGCACTTTCAGTGGTAGAAGAGGTTCAGCATGTAAACTCGGAGCAGCAGCTCTCCTGTGGAGTCAGACAGAAACACCTGTAGACACCTGCTTCTTTGAGATGCTCTGACACAGTTTTCTCGCCCTTTATTTTCTCTCTTCTGACATGCCATCTTCACCTGTTCCTCTGTGTTTCTGACCGTTTGACAAGTGTCTTCGTAACTGTGTAATCAGCGCCGTTTCTCCCTTCGTCTGTCAGCGGTTCTGAAGCTACGGCTGATGAGAGCGTGTGCAGCAGCAGCTGCAGCAGCTGTGCTCTCGACATCACCGCTTTTCACACTAAACACCACACAAATTACAATTACCTGCGAGTCTGTTTGAAAAGTACAAATAACCGCCAATGCCCCATTTCTCAGTCGCCACCGATTTCAGATATGATGTCACAGACATCAAGAGCCAAATTTTTACCGGGTCAGACGGTGCACGAGCGCTGTCATTATTCATCATGTTGGAGCACATTTCTCTACGCATCTTTTTCCCGCTCCCCATCGAGCAGCATCTCATTCGTACATGCTCTCAGGAGTTTTCACACCTTTTCGCAGCTTGAAATTCACAGTTTGGAGCTATATGGAGAAACTGTTTGTTTCGGCGCATTGTTCTATCAGATCCTTAGAGCTATAATGCGATAACAAATAGGTACAATGAGTCATGTCATCAGCAACTGCAGCTTTCATTTTCAGCAGTCCAATCAGGACGTATTAGAGGCAACTGAAATAGTCTTTGTAAACCTGTAGTTTAGCGAGGAATGCTAGCTTGTGTGTGTGAGGGATGATTGGGTTACCATACTACTGTCAGTATGCTGCGCTCCCCTCCTGAATTATGCATGTCTCGTTCAAAGAAAGAATGAAGAATAGTTTGAGAGGGAGAAAACGGAGGAGCGGGGGGGGCAGTCGTAAGATAAATGACAACAGCACAAAAGCATCTCAATAGACGGGCGCCACACACACACACGCACACACACTCCCAGAAACACACAGCACTGCTCGACAGCGATGAGAGAAGGGAAGAAAAATGGGTTGATTAGTACCAGCGGATGAAATAGGGAAGTGTGCATGTTTGTTTGTGAGATTGCGTGCGTGTGTGTGTTGGTGGTGCTTATGTAAAGGTTAGAGGATACCAGCATGCAGTAGCACTTGACTCAAACAAGGGGGCACTGTTAATCCTCTCACAGCGACGGGCTGTGCACACGTTTAGATTGTGTTAATGTCTCCTCTAAAGCATTTATGTTCTTGTGATGCGTCTTTATAAATATCAGTTACGTGCGGACATGCCTGGTTACATATCCACCAATGAGCCGTAAAATTATGGCCACCCACATAACGCGGAGCAGGTCCTCCTCACGTTGGCAAAACAGGTCTGACGAGCCAAAGAGTGTGGCAGTGTGTGGATACTGGGATGTTAGAAATGTTCTGTGGTTTCTGTGGTTTGGGCTCGCTTCTCAGAGATGCTGTGAGATTCGTCACGGAGGAGTTTAGGCGTCAGGTGATCAGTTCAAGTCATTCCTAAGCAGCTTTCAGAGGGTCCACTGTTATCTTGTTGGGGGGAGCTGCTACTGTCGGGGAGTGCTGTTGCCGTGTGGACGTTGGATTCAGTCTGCAAAAATATTTAGACCTCAATGCCAAGGTGCAGGTTTTGGTTTTGTTGTCTAGTGGGTTTTAATCTTACAGCTGCTCCTCTGTGCTCCACACAGGACTTTCTGTATTTGATGCATTCGTTCCTAGAAAGCACGCCATTAATGAAAAGTATCTTCTGCTCCAACTGTGAGCTGCAGTGTGTAAACTTCATCTGCCGTGCACAATGAGCGGATTTCACATCCTGGCTGCCGTTTATGACCGTGATTCATGGAAGCGCAGTTAAGGAACAGCTCATGCAAATTAAATCTTAGTGTCGGTAATCATAACAATTTGTCTCGTAGTCTCACCGAGCACAGTTAAAGAGCCTGTTGGTTTGAAGAGGGTCATGGGCCGGGCTTGGCCACTGTGCAATCACAGCCTCGGAGCTGGTGGTGTCCCACATCTCTTCATGGGAACTGCAGTTGTCGTTAAACTGAGGCTTCACGTCACCCTGCTGCCTGAAAATAGCAGTTTTAAAGAGAACTCAAGCCCCCCCCCACCACCACCACTAAATCAAATATACATGTTTTGCCTGTGGCTTCAAGTACGATTTATCTGTCTGGACGGTTTTGGTTTGAGTTTGGGCGTTTTGGTGATATCATCTGGAGAGATGTCTGCCCTTTCTCTGATCTAATGGAACGGGATGGCGTTCAGCTTGTGGGACTGCAAATGTAAAGAAGAGAAAAAACACATTTGATACGAAAAAAAAAAAAAAAAGGACAGTGGTCTGAACTTTATTGGCTCATAATGAAAATGATTTAGGAATAGCTTTCGTCCGAATGAAATACAGCCTTTTAATAGTGTAATCTGACTGCCTGAGGTTTAAAAGAAAGCAATAAAAAATTGTCAAACTTCTAATGGAAACTAGTAGTAAAAATTACTGAAGGCTTTTGGATGTCCATATTCAGTTGTATAATAAATTATATCATTCATGCTGTTCTGCTTATTTCAGGTGCCTTCTCAGCCTAGTTTTTGGAAAAAGTTTCTAGCTTCTTGAATTGATATCGATGTGGATGGAGGTTAGCAGAGTTAGTTTCAGGACCCACCTTTTTTTTTTTTGTTTTTTGGTATGTGTTGCCAACTGCATCAGTCTGCTGCAGTTCTGTGTTGATTGTGCAACAGGTTTTAATGTTCACGACTGTCCTACACTGGAGCCAAAGAGGAAGTTAATAACCGTTGACAGCTGACCACGATGTTATTACCTGCAGCCTTTGTCTTAAAAATGATGAAAGCTTCCTTTTTTTTCATGTGATGGCATCAAGAGAACAACACAGACTCGTAAACCTTCCTCCCAAAACATCTGAATGCTGAAAAACTGCTAAATAAACTAATGAGCGAAATTCATTTTCTTGTGCGACTTTAAATTTAGCCCAGATTTGTCCGGTTAGACTGATTCAAGCAGGTGCAGGAAAATCACAGTTGTTAAGAAAAAGTGACTGACTTTCAAACTTTAATGGTAGTTTGATAGAAAAAAGTCTCAGGAAAGCCTGATTGTGTTTGTGTGTGATCACAATCCTTTACACTATTTTCTTGCTTTACTCTCCAGTTATTATTCTCTGTTTTCTGTTTTCCTCCCAAGGCTCCCAAGGTGTTCTTGGTAAGATAGTTTAATTTACTTCTTCTTTCAGCAAAGACCAGTCATGCTATGGGATGAAAAGGTATAATGAAATAAGAATAAACCAACGTCTTAATGTAATTAGTGCCGGTATGGTTTGTTGTTTCTCTTTTAATCTAAAAGTGTACGACGCATTATATTTCAATATCCTATAACTCTGCCCTGAGGCGGCACGTACAGGGAGAAATTACCGAGATGAACTATTTATTTTTATGCATACTTCATGCGCCGTACTGAACGTGCCGTTCGTGCATGTGTTGGTTAATCGCTTTGGCCTTGCGACGCGCACGCACACACGTCTCAGCTATTCTGGTCACGTTGGAAAGACATGCAGTGTCACGATGGAGAGAAGATCATATCGTGGACGGCATAAACGCGTGGTTGAGCTGCTTGTATTTGGTGCAGGGTGTCCGTGCATGTTTCTGTGTGTGTGTGTGTGTGTGTGTGTTATGGAAATTAGACAAAGAGGTCACATTATTCAGCAGCAGTTGACATGCAGCCTCCCCAAGTCCATATCAATATCCCCCCGTGGACGCAGTGGGGAAAATAAGGCAGTTTGTTTCGTGGAATACTAATCACAGCCAGAGAGGAGCTGTGTGTTTATGTGTTAAGAAAACACACCCGTGCAAGGTGGTGATTCACACAAGCACAGAAGGGTCCTCCAAGAGATGACGCTGGTGCTGTATTTAAAAAGGACAGAATTTCCAACCTCACTGTGATTTTTGGAGAAGTTTATTGTTGTAGCCTTTTACATGATTAACAGACTGTTTTGTGTGGATTTTCTGGCAGGTTGACTGCAACTTTAGACAGAAATTATGGAATTACCTCACAATCATTTAGGTGATGGAAGATATCTCAAGCTGTGTGCGTGGACGACTGGGACTGAGGCTTGTAGTGTGTTGGAACTAGATGCAATTATTCTGACTGCTTTGGATTCGAGCTCAAGCTTGGCAGAAGGACCTGTTTGCTCATTTAATAGAATCAATGTTGCCATCAGCATTTTAACATGCTGGCACACTTTCTGACCTCAGTTTGACTTTCACCAGCACCTGCACTTTCTCATTCCTGGCTCCTCACACACACCGATGCTGTTCAGGAGTGTTTTAATCATAGGAGCTCTTTTGTGTGTGTGTGTGTGTGTGTGTGTGTGTGTGTGTGTGATCATCATCTTGGTCTGTTTGGAGCAAGAAACCACCAGATTTGTTTGGATCTGCTAAGTTGGATCTTCAGGTAATATGAGCAGAGTGACTTTGGATGCTTTTTCAAATGGGATCCGAAGAAGTTTTAGAGACTGAGCCTAGTGGACATCTGTGGAACTGCAGTTGAGAGCTTTTCCCTGCACATTAACTTTTCATGTAGAATCTGTGCATTTACCAGATTTTAGAAGTAGAGCTGAAGGGTTTTATAGATTCTGAGATAGCGAGTATCGATTTTTCAGGCACGGGTATTGATATTCTAAGTTTCTTTCAAAACCTCCATGTCCCACCTTTAAAAGCTTTTAACCTGATAAACCATGACCCCCTTTTTTAGCAAAACGCCTAAAAATGACATACCCAAATTAAAATGATTGTAACTTCTAAACTGTTCTGTCCACATGGATGCATTAAAGTGTTCCATAAAGAAGACACTCAGTAGTTTCTTATAAAACTGTCAGGAACACTATAGGTGATACAGAGACAGAGTAATGGAACTCTGAAGTCAGTAAAAAATTTAAAATTTTGTTCCGCCTGAAATAAAAAATGACTTTCAGGATGAATAATAGTCTGAATATTCATCTGAAATAGTGAATGACAGTATGAGGCTGTAGGCACACTATAACTGAACATGTGTTTCAAATTTGAAGAAAATAGCACAACATATGACCATTTTACAGTGGTCTTTTCATTAAAAAATCTAGGCGCAGCTCCAAAAAGGCCTTTGAAGACTCCAAATGAACACATGGTAACCAAAATGATATTCTGAGACAATAGGTACTTTTTCCTTTACATTTTGGTATTTTTCATCAGTTTGAGCTAAAATAGTCATAAATTTGCCATTTTTAAATTTACAACTAGTTTTTGGTATTACCATAAATCACATACTAACATACATAACTGTGTAAAAACCACCAATTCATAATATATTTGATGACTACAAATATATATGACTACATGTGGAGCATATATACTTTTTAAAATATATGTTACAGTTAAGGTTTTGAGGTTATGAGGGCTCAATTGCATGAATGTCAAGCAGGGAGGAGGCAGGAATAATGTTCACTGTCTGAAGAGTCCTCAAAAATCTTCTCCAGTGCCTCCTGGACACTAAAACGTGTTTTTGACTTACTTTTAGCCATTTAACCGTGAAGTAAGTTATCTTATCTTACGCGAGTTATCTTGCTGCTTGCACTGCTGAGCGCTCTGCGTAAATGCGCATAGGCACAACTGGAGGAGCGCACCGTTACGCGCAGGCATAAAACGGCTCAGATAGAGTCGAATTACACATGCAATACGTCATTGGAAAGGTTGATCTATGCTCTAAAAGGCGGAAATGACGAAACTAAGGTCCGCCTTGTAGCTGTCAATCAAATGCATTGCAAAAAGAGTCACCGGAAATTCGAACAAAGCCATCTTTGTTTCGGGAAGATGATTCCTCTGCTTGAAAAACTACGATCAGAAATCAAACAAAACTTTTTTACACTTCTAATATGGTACTGAATTGCAAAAAAGTGCTTTGGTTACAAGTAATAACATTTATTGACACTAAATCTCAATAAATGATCACGAGAATTCAACCGTACATGAAGAACCAAGCTTGTTCAGGGCATTTCTCCAACCAAAAATCGCTCGAGTGAGCATCTTTCTGTTTATAGACAAGCTAAGCCTTTGTCAACAAAAAGGGACCAGATCCAAATTTCTCCGCGTTTTCTGGGACTTTTACCGACGAAAACCGGTAAGTGCTGACTTTCACGACTTTCGGCTTTTATGTCTTTAGGCACCTCTTGTGCAAGATATATAAGAGATGAAAGAAAAACGGTATTATCTTTGCAAAGAGGAGACTCTGCAGAGTTCAATGATACCAAACACAGCTATGACAGATGAAGTGATCGTTCTGTACGAGTCATTTTTAGACAAAATCATTACACAATGAGGACGCCGGCGTCCTCGTCGGGTACATCAGGTTAAGCAACAATTTGCACTCTTTAAATCACGTGTCAAACACAAGGCCCGCAGGCCAAATTTGGCCCGAACGTCATTTTATGTGGCCCTCGAGAGCTTGTGCATTATTGGCTTAAATTTTAAACCAATATTTTAAGACTTAAAATAAGCTTACACTGCTCTAAAGCACATATTGACAATAAACTACATCTCCCACAATACATTTCGTCACCACCCACAACGATAACAGTATCTCACCATGAGCAAGACATCAAGACGATTTTTGAGAACTGATGGACTTAAGAAAAACCTTTACAAACTAATCTGGCCCTTCGACGGCAACCATGATGTTGATGTGGCTCCCAGTGAAAATTAGTCTGACACCCCTGGTTTAAATAAATGAAACTGTTTTTCTTAACACATCTTTTATTCATTTTGTCCAGAATTTGCAAGCTGCCTGTGAGCCATATAATGTGTAATTGATGCTTTCAGTTCAATAAATTCAAAGTCATTGGAACACTTACAAGATGTCACCAAAATCACTTTGTCCCTTTAAAATCTTTTGTAAAATGGTGTAAATATATTGTAAGACTAATATCAATATACCGTATATCGTATCGTGAGCCGAATATCGTATATCGTGTATCGTATCGCGAGATTAGTGTATCGCTCCAGCCCTAGTTAGAAGTCACACTTCTCATCTCCCCAACAAGCTCCTCTGTTTTCTTGATGAATCTTTTTGCAGTGACGACAACAGCGGAGAACGTCGGTCAGTGGTTTTGTAGTGTCAAGATACCTTCCTTGTTATTTGATGTCCTGCTTTGCTTGTTATGAAATAACAAAGGCTTCCACTGGCAATCGAACTCTTCAAATAAATTCATTGTTAATACCATTTCTACAAGCTACTGAGTGGCTCTTACCTAATTGGATTGAGAGTTACATAAGTTAAAGTGTATAGCTTATGTTTGAAAAGTCCTCACTATAGATGCAGGGCACATCGACTGGTCCATTTCCTCAATGTTTAACTTCCAAATGAAGCAACATATAATCATTTTTTTTAATACTGTGTTTGACTGAGAGGTGAGTGGAAACAACAGGACGGCCCTCATTAACTTCCCAGCCTGTGTCAGCCGCAGAAAATAAACTCTGGAAAAAAAAATCAAATCATCATTTCCCCGACTCACAGTTAAATAAGATGTTGTTCAAAACAACTAAATCGTTTCTGAAGGTAGCCCGGTTGCTGTGTCTCCGCACACGCACGCCTGCGTGTGCACACGCTGCATCACGGTCCAAGACTTCTTCTTCTTTGATTGATGCTGTCAGCGAGTTTGGAGGAGAAGGAGGCCCGGGAGGGAGAGAGATAAGGAGAGGAGGAGGAATGTGGATAAAGAGGAAAGAAGAGACTTGAGATGCATCCATCAACTGGCACAATCAGATTGTTTTTCCCGGCGTTATGTCTTTTCTTCCCTCTCTTCTTCAAGTCTGCCGGTCCCTAAATTCCTCGTCTTTCTTCTTCCGCACAATCAGATACTAATGCGCATATACACATGAATACAGTTGACGGATCTCCTTTGCATGCCGATGGCCAGATGTCACGAGGATATTAAATCACAAGAGATTTAGGTGCCACAGCGTGATGGATGATGCGCATCCCCTCACCTCCTCTGTGCTTCATTGCCCATGCGCGCACCGGATCACGCACACAGTCTCCACTTTCTGTTGTTTTTTTTTTTAATTGACGCCCTCAACTCATCTGTTGGTTTTACTTCTATCCTTCGTTCCACTACGGTTATTACTTTTCATTAAGTGGTCATTTCCGTCGCCATCCTCATCTAATGAGAGCGTCACGCCGCCATGCGCCCATTTATCAAACCCGTAGCCCCCAGTGGCACGGCCCGCAGTCGACGTGCACAAACACACTCATTGCCCCCCCCTCTTCCTCAATCTGCCATCATGTCCCCGTCTCAATTAGGATTGTTTGTCGTTCTCCTGCCCTCCGTCCCTTATTCATTTGGCCGTCCCATCTCTTACCAGCGTCTCATTGTGGCAGCCGTGTCATTGTGTTTGACAGCTTCTCATTCTCTTGTCAGATCTCATTTGACTGCTAATTTCATACGTACACACCTCGCCACGCGTTAATTCCTCTGAGCTGGCCTTCGGCGGGATCGCCGGCTTAGATTTTCTCCTTCGTTCAAAAAGGAAAAAAAGTTTCTGAAGAGGCTTCTGCTGGTCTGCTATGAACTACAAGAGGTCTGAGAGTGAGCGGGCCAGGGATACCGCTTTGTTTGCGTCACGCAAACACTTGCACAGTCGGAGTTGGCAGGACGAGGCAAGTTGCATCCTTGTCTCTGGCGAGACCGAATGACATGAAAGCTGTGCTTGTGGTCATGGTACTCTGATGATTAGGGATGCACATTTTGGATTTTTTTTATGACCGTTAACCGACGCCCTTTAACAATTAATAACCGTTAATCCGATAAGTCCGGGAGGGTTGGCTGCTGCGATGTTGCGCGCGTTGTCGTGGACGCACGCGGACACTTCCCCGTGTATACTCTCGCGGCAATGTGTCGCCTTCAGCTTGTCGCAGAGATGCCGCCGTCACTTTTGATTTATACTAGCGCGGTCTCTGCTATGTTATTCCACGCCACAACGCAAGCGGGACAATCACGAACTAGCTAAACTTACTAAACTTATCTCTTGCGTTTTTCCACTTCCGTATCCAGACCCACATTCATCGCTATCTCCCTCCATGAATTACTAGAATATGTGCTGTCTTTATAGTGTGGAGAACCAGAATCATACAGATGTGGGTACTCCCTCATTTTTTTCGATGATGCCCTCTTTTCTATGCGAATGCAGAATTGACCAATCAGAGGCCTGTTGCACCTGTCGACACGCCCCCATGAGTTGATTGAATTACGTAGCTTAAAAACAAAATTGACCGTTAGTATTAATCGGTTAGAGTTACTGTTATCGGTCAACGGTTAAACGGCTAACCGTGTGCATCCCTAGTGATGATGCTATACAAACCTGGCTGATGTGCTTCCAGCTTGTTGAAATGGCTGTTTATTCTGTCACACTTATCGAAAACACAGGTTTTTTTGATTTTAGATCATGTGCCTTGACATTTTTGAACATTCAGCACACAGTTTTGACTTTGTGTTTCTCTTCCAGCTGGTGGCCGTGTTTCATGAAGACCAGCGGGGGGGCATGGACAGCCCCAGGGAGACCATGTCCAACGGCTTCTCCAGTGCGGCGCCGAGTCCAGAACCCATCCACTACTATTCCCACCTGGAGTACGAGGACCCGAACAGAGGGGAGATCGAAGTTAACGAGGCCGTCCTCAAAGCCAGTACGTCACACCTGCCTCATCTCACGAGAACGCCTGCATGCGCACTGTAAAATCCATAATTCCACTTCCGTGCAAAGCAATCTGCTGTCTTTGGAGAAGCTGAAGAGGAGTGTGATGTACAAAAAAAAACAAAAAAAAAAAAATGTAAAAACACCTGAGGAGCTCAATCAACACTTTCACATTTTCAATGTGTGTGAGAAAGTGTTTCATGTTGAGGTGGCGAGGTGTTTGTGTGAGCGTGGATGACGTGGCGTACAGATGTAGCAGATGTAAGATGAACAAATCTGAATTCATTGCATTCGGCCTGTCTTCAGTGTTCTTTCTACTTACACCTTCCTGAGATGGAAAACAAGTAACAGAACAGGGTTTTTTCTCTTATATATTGACTCACCTCAGCAGACTGGACAGTGTTGTTAAGACGTGACAGGAAGCAGCAGTTTCCGTTCTCACCTCTGTCCTGCCTGCTGCCTTATAGTTGACCATGAAATTGCATTTTGGTACGGGCAGGTGACGGGTCCTCGATCTTGCTTTGATATGCTTTTATTGTTCCTGTCTTCCCTCTATGCAGTGATGAAGCTTCAATCCTGCTTCTGAAATGGTTAGATGGTAGTAAATGCCTTGATGAATTATGCCTCAGTCCATTATGTTGCTCACCCATTTATCAACTTGATCATGTTGGTCTTTTGCTTATACACACATAGTGGGTGACTCTGGTAAAATTAGTTTGGTCCTGAAATATTGTGTCACCTTTTTTTACTTGGCTATTTACAAATCCGTACACATTTAGATTTACCGTATTTTCCGGACTATAAGCCGCTACTTTTGTCCCACGCTTTAAACCATGAG
The DNA here is from genome assembly GCA_018398805.1 of Hirundichthys speculiger. Lineage (NCBI taxonomy): Eukaryota > Metazoa > Chordata > Actinopteri > Beloniformes > Exocoetidae > Hirundichthys > Hirundichthys speculiger. Next base: position 1,211,108 of record JAGFBZ010002408.1, on the reverse strand, counting down.
GCTTATACAGAGATGTACGACAGAGTATTAGGGCCACACTGTAAAAAAAAAATTGTGGGCAATGATTTTTTTTTTTTTTTTCATTCTTCACGAGAAGAAAGTCGAAATGTCAAGAATAAAATCGAAATGTCGAGAATAAAGTCGAAATGTCGAGAATAAAGTCGAAATGCAGACTTGAGCTGTTTGTAGCACTTCATTTCATCGCTGAAGGCAAATAAGGAACACCATTGTTGATAACAGTGGCCAATACTGTCAACTGGGTTGAAGAACTGTTGCTTTTTTTTTTGTTTATTTCATTTTACCATTTTAAGAGCTGTTATTACTTTTACAGAAAAAAAAGTAATAACTTCTGAATTTGTCACTTACGCTTCCATCTGCTTTAACACGGGGGAGTGAGGTGCCTGTTTCAGTTGCATTACTGTAATGAACATAATTCGCTGGTGCACCCTGGGTAAATGTGGTGGCTGACTACCTGACAACTGTCTGCCTAGAGTAAGTCTGCAGTAAGTGGTAGGAGATGGCTTTCAAGGATACAGATGCGAAGCAGAGAGGAAAATTGAGGCATTCTGTTTCGTCTAACGTAGTGTAAAGAAAAATACATTAAAATGTCAACGTATTAAAATAGGCTGAAAATGCGTCACAGACCACATTTCTCATCCCCCTTCACTCTTTACTTGCCTGGCTCTTTATGGTAAACTTGAAAATGATGATTCCTCCAGGAGAGTGTTTTTTTTCATTCTTGTCTGGATGCTATAAAGGGATTTTTCTTCCCCAGAAGGGATCCTCTGATCACCACTGTCGTCTCCCTCCGATATCCAGACCTGTTTTATTCTACTCAGCTCAGTGTGTAAATTGTATGACTCCTCGTCAATTTAGTCACTTCTAATGTTCCTATTTCCCATCTGATGCATTTGTTTTCTTCTGATAGTCTGAGAATGATTCATTTTTTGGGTTCAGAACAATAGTTTCCAAATACTGCATATATAGATATTACATACGTTTCAGTCACTGTCCAGTTAGATGTGAGCCCCTGAAAAGATTTGTAATCCTCAAATCCTCCCTTCACCTTCCTTCACTTTGGATAAGAGTAACCTTAATTTAAAGCTGAAGTATCTGCACTTGAAGCTCACTTTCTTCTTGTAATTTTAATCTTAACACAGTAGTGGTGGTAGTAGTAACAAGTTTTGCACCTTTTTTTAAAAAAAAATATCTTGACTGAACTCCATCTATTAACATGGTGGTGCAGCGCCTTAAAAAAAAAAAAAAAATCAAAATGGTATAAATCCTCTCACAGGTGAGTGAATGCCAGTAAAAGGAAGTGTGGATTTACAAAATCTGATTTTCAAAAATATGTCGACATCAGTCAGAGGAGGCAGCAAGTAGCAAAGCTTTTATTCTGCAGGTTGCATCATGTCTCTCATGCCTTTTTAATCTCCGCCACAACCTTTTTCTCAATGGTGATATGTTCCCCATTATCTCCGCTGTTCATTTTGCATTCTCATGCATATTATAGATATGTAGCTCTCGCTTTAAACCAGATTATTTCAGCTCTGCACTTTATGCAACATTTCTGGAAACTTGAAATCCCAACTGAGAGAGTCCAATGCGTTACCATGTTACATGGCTGTACTGTTAGGAGATGCAAAGCTGCTGAATGCATTATCCTTTTTTTTTTTTCTTACATTTTATACAGATCTGCTTGCAGTCACACAAAGATGTAAAAGTATTATTGGGTCACAATGTATCCACAGAAGAAGATGTCATAACAAGAGTGTTCAGTCAGAAGCCGTAGGGAGTCTCAGGGGAAATATGTGCTCTGTCTGGGCTGCAGTCTGTTCTTGCTACAGATATGTTTTACTGCAAGTAATCTAGAGCAGTAATTTTATCTTTGGGTGTCTCTATTTTTCCCGTGCCTTCGATTGATTAGTATTTCAAAGAAGTGGAACCCAAGTGAAATATAAAGAGCAGGATAAACGACGAAAAGAGCCGAGATGTGGTTTTAATAAGGGTTTGTCTGTGTCTGATTCACCCTTGAGCCCTTTTTATTCTCCTCTCTCCATCTGTTGACTGTAGAGGACCAGTGTGAGACCCCCCCCCCCCCCCACCCCCACCCACACCACACACACACACACGCACAGCCACACACATACATGCACAGCTGCCCTTTGCCATCTCTCTCCCTGTGCCCACTTTCACCCCCCCATGCCCCGTCATCTGCCTCCACGCCACTCACGCATTGCTTGCCTACTCTACTATTCACCCTCAACCACCTGCCATCCCTGATGCACCCACGGCCCGAGACCTTGACCCCCACCAACCCCCAGGAAACATCCTCTACCCCCGCCAAACGCACCCGCCTCCGTTTGCCCCGTCTCTGCATGGTTTCCACTCCTAACTAGATTAGCATTGTAGCCTGTTAGCACGCCCGAGGTACAGCCAAGCGTGAATAGACTTTCCAGTCCCGCCCATCCGCGCACACAATCGCACACACACGCCTCTTCTACCCCCCCCCCGTCCTCTCCGGCGGGACCTTTTCCTGATCCCACCCCCCAACCTGCTCCCCAGCCCCGTTGAACCTTGACTAACTTAGTTATGATGATGACCCTGTGATGCCCCTCTTATAGAGCCAGACTGATGCAATAAAGGCTGCTTTTGTCATCCAGACATGCATGTGCAGCCACATGACACACACACACATGAACACATATATGCAGACACAATGACAGAGGATGAGCAGGCAAGTTAAATAACCAATCAAACCCAAAGAGACCATCTATCCAGTGCTGGGAATGTTTGTCTGTGCACGTTTATTCTCTGATTTGCTCTAAAGTTGACTGTTAACTGGGTGCTACGTCTTCCATTTAAACCACATGTTGTATTTCCTGGATTTCAAATACTTCTCTACATGAGGTAATAAGGGTTCATGCAGGTTGTTAGTTGTCCTTACATGTAGATAAAGCCCCCTTTTTTCTTCTCGCTCAATCCAAAGATCCAAAGATTTTATTTTATTTTTTCAAATTAGATGAATCTTGGTGAGTTCTCTTAAACTTCTCTCGTTTCTCACATAAATCAGAATCATTCGAAGCTCTTTGTGGATTCAGATCTATCCTCATTCAAGGTACCTCTAGAAATTCAGGTTTATTAAAAAAGTAAAGAAGCGTGGGGTCAAAAAAAAAAAAAGACTCACTCAACCTTAAATTTTCAAAGCATGATGGGAACCTCTGTCGCAGCGCTTTAAACTTATTTTTGTCACACATGAGACATCGTTCATTAAAACCAAAGCTTTTTTTCCCCAAGTTTTAGGAGGATGTGAGGCTGATTCGTGACAAAATTTAATTGGTCCTTCCTTTCGGCTTTGTGTTTTTGTATGGTGATTAGGACTGTAGTGATACACTAATCTCACGATGCGATACAATACACGATATTCGGCTCACGATACGATATATATTGATATTCATCTTACAATACATTTACATCATTTTCCGAAACGATTTTAAAGGGACAAAGTGATTTTGGTGACATCTTGTGAGTGATCCAATTACTTTGTTTGAATTAATTGAACTGAAAGCATCAATTACACATTATATGGCTGACAGGGAGCTTGCAAATGCTGGACAAAATGAATAAAAGATTTGTTGAGAAAAATAGTTTCATTTATTTAAACAGCGCAAATTGTTGCTTGCAAGGTTTTAAAGGTGGGACACGGGGGTTTTGAAAGAAGCTTAGAATATCTATACGGCTGAAAAATCGATACTTGATAAAATATTGATATATATCGCAGAATCAGAATCAAATCGTTCAGCTCTAATGATGATGATGAATGAGAGAAGTGAGAAAATAAACAGATTAAACAAGGTAAAACAAAAAGGACTGACGGGTTAACGTACTGCAGCTGTTGGAAACACTTTAACTTGATTGTCGTGGTCAAAAGGGGAGTAAATATCACCTGGAAAGTCATGTTACAGTGTTTTGTATGAAGCTTTCTTCCTTTTTGATATAGAGATCACAAAAACTGAGCCACAAAGAGCAAAAAACTCAAATGAATTAGTGCCGGTCGGAAATTAAGGTCACTGTAAACCACATGGATGCTTTATCACGCTATTACCTTAATCTTACAATTCAGAATAATCTGGTTATAGAGTGCATGTAATCACACTCGGTGGTGGTAGATAGGGCAAAAAAGTAATTCAGTAATCAGTCAAGCATCAAAGTGTTTGTGTGTCAGGTTTTCCCAGTTGTTTGAGCAGGGTGATTGGACTTCACACTTCCCCCAGCGGGATGATTAGACCTGCATTGATCTGCTGCTGCTGCACACACACACACACACACACTTCTAGGAAGAGGGTCCTTATCGCATCATCCCATGAGCAGCCCGAGCCAGGCCGCTCAATCGATTTTGCCAGAAAAACAAGACCACCCCAGCCCGGAGCATGAAAGCACAGACGCATACACTGACAAACGTACGCGTCCACACAAGCAGAGCGCCGTTCCTCGCTGTGATACACGTACGCGCATCACACGCCTGCTTGGACATAAAAACTCAGCGGTAAACGGAGGCTCACGAGCTGATTAAAGCACGCACGCTGAATCATACTGCAAGATGCACGCCGTCAGTCAGAAACATGACGCATCCTTGTTCTCGTCCTGCCCCGGCGCTGAACCGTCCCCCGAAGCGCCGCGCAACTTTCGAATGACTGGAAGTTCTTAAAATAAACGACCGTGTTCCCAGAATTGTGTAAGCAGCCTAGTTAGGCGCAGAGCTGCAGACGGAGAGTCGGATAAATGATGGCAGAAATGTTGACAGGGCCTCCTCGCGCCTCTTCTGTCTCACAGTCTTCAGTGGGAAAGATGGTGGAAAGATAACTAGGGTGTGCTTCCATGTGTTATGTTTCTCCGGCTCTTGAAGTGGGTACTGAGAGGAGTTTCTGGGTGGGGCCTGTTTACAGTGGGCGCTGTACCATGCGATTATGAATAGGAGCTCAATTGGACTGAGGCACAGATGCTCTGTCATCATAAGACTCTTAACTTTGTATATGTCTTCAGCAATTTATATTTCAACTCCTTTCTCTAGCTCAAAGGCATGCAAAGCCACAATGTTCGGTGACTACTTGCAAACACAATACTTCAGCACACCCCCACCCCGCCTGACTCAGTGCACGTCATAGAAGAAAGCAGTGCTTCTTGATTTTCGTTTTGTTTTACAGTGGTTACATTTGCACAAATCTGCACATTCCCTCCTTTCTGATGATGGCTGTGACAAGTAGATCAGCGACCTCAGCAGCCGCTTATTCAGCTTTAAAACAAGTTGGCAAACGCTGTTTCAGCACAAGACCAGCATAAATCACACTATGGGCCAGACGATGTATAACAGGACCGATTCTTAGTGATGGATTTAACTAAAGAAAATAAATTAAACATACCTGCTGAGCCCATTTGTAAAGACACTTCAGCTTATATTTGGGAGATGTTTTTGGTAGTAAAATGCATAAATGTTCTATTTTCATTGCAACAAGAAACAAAAGTCATTTCTTGTCCTGCTTTAAGGGTGAAACCTCTGAGCAAAGTTTCCCCACAGAAGTTAGTTTCACTTTGATTATTTTTGTAAATGCACAATCTGTTTTGGATCAAAATTGATTTTCTTATGCATTTCTTTTACATGGGGATTAATCATTTAAATTAATTCTTCCATCTGTAATGGAAATCATTCATCAACTTTAACAGTGAAGCATAAAGTTTCCTGACCAAATTAGCGATGAAAATGTCAATTTCACTAAAAGAAAAAAAAAGGGGGGAAAAATGACAAAAACAACAAAAGCTGTGATTTGCTATGACTCTACGGATCTTTACACAATTATATCTCGACCTCAAAGCAAAAACAGCTAGAGTTCATCTAAGATCACATGACTCCTGCCAGCCAACTGCTGAATTACTACAACTAACATCCTTTTCAGTGCAACTGGTCTCTCTATCATATTTTTTATTTGCATATGCTGCTGTAATTTCTCCTACATGTGTTAGAGGGGACTTGGAGGTCCAAGCCGTTCACTTTAGTTTTGTCACTAGAATGTCATGAAATCCTGGACAATACTTCACGGGAGCTTTTAGCTTTGTAGCAGGGATCAGCTGACATGCCCTGGTTTACAAATACATAATTGATATGCAGATTACGGTCCCTGCTTGTGAAACGGCATTTCACTGTGAAGGGAGACTTAATGGTGGAGAGGCTAATTTGAGCTTCTTTTTTAATTTTTTATTTATTTTATTTTATTTTTGCATTCTGTTTTGCAGAATAAAACACTAACATGGCAAAATCAAAACTAATTGTCTGAAAAATATGAAGAGGTTGGTCTGCTAGTTGGTGATCACATTAACTTCAGAACATTACACATATTTGAAGATTATCTCTTTAAAATTATTTTTGACTTTGTGAATATAATAATTTTATATCAAGGTTAAACAACTTTCAGTTTTGTCAATGAACATAAGATACCTCTTTTTATGTATTTTATTTTTCCAGCTTCCTTTCATTGCCAACTCTCTGAAGTATCGTAAAAGTTTTTTATATGAACTTCTCAAATTCCCAAGGTGGAGAAACAGAAGAAGTTTAATTAGTTTACCAGAGATTACGAGGAATGAATGAATGGACTTCTGGTTGACTCTATGAACTCTATGAGCACATGTATCTGAAAGCGGATTATTATATGTGTCACGCATCGACACTAACATGCTGTTATGATCAAAGTTTAGACTTTCATTATTGTGAAATACTGTGAAGTATATTATTTGATCTGTAAGTGATAATTTTTCTGGTGGAAGTGGCCTCGAGTCACTGGATCCAGACGTGGCCGTTACTAATACGTTTATGTGGAATCAAGCTGATCTTTTTTTTTTTTCTGTGAATGTTTTAGTGTAATTTTTCCACACTGGAGCCCTTCTAGCTCAGTCACTCATGACAAGGAGCGAGAATTGCTGTGAGGTATTTTTATTTATGGTCTTTGAAGCGGTGGCGGGCCTGAGAGAGTCACATGTCACTCATCAATATCCCTGACCCTCAGTTACAGCGCTTGACCTGCCTCGGGTCAGGGTAGGTCAGAGGTCAGTGCATGTGACCCCCCCAGGTTCCTTTACATGGCTGGTTCGGGCTCAGGCGCTCTTTAAGTGGTGGGAGGATTGATGGACGCAGATTTAACTCCGTGGATAAACGGAGGAGGATTTATGGGGCCGACCGCTAGGTAATGGACCCTGACTGTGACCATGGAGCAGCCTAGTTCTCTTCACAAAGTCGTACCACTGACATTGTCGTAGGTGTGGGTGGGTCATGTCTGAGGTTTCTCAATAATCTAGCCTATTTGCAAAGCTCATTTAGAAAATCCATTACGGTCACACTGGAAATATGTTCATCATTCAGTATCTGGAAAATCTACCAGATCCAGCAGTTAAACATGCTGTCGGCCCAGCTGCCCTTGGCGCTCTAAAAGAAATTTGGCGCTTAATGTATCCATTGTCCTTGCGGTAAGAGTGCTGTGTGTGCTGTCACTGTGAAGGAAAGGGTGTCAACTTTCCTCGATATAGTAGGGGACATTTCTATGTGGCCCCAGCAGGGCCACATAGAAAAGAGTAAATCAAGCAGGAAAAGGCCAGGGCCCATCTTTGTAAAGCTTGGAGTCAATTTATGTGTCCGTCCAGTTTTATCCCATATTTCTCAACGTCACCCAACAGTTTGAAGGTCATTAAGTTCATTAAGCCCAGACAACCCTGAAAACATTCCTGCAAGTTCTCTATTTCTCTTTAGATGTCTAAACTGATTTAGTTAAAGAGGTTCCTGCTTATTCTCTATAAACTTGGAGAAGAAAGTGCATTAAGCCTGCACAATTTGTCCACACGTCATCTGTGCTGCTTTTGCTGATGCTATCTACAGTGGGAAGAGATAGTATGTGAATTTGCTGCAAAATGTGATCTGAATTTCATCTATGTCGCAATATTAGACAAATGCATCATGCTTAAGCTAATAATGGACAAAAAATATCCTTTCTCTTGTCTTTATTGAATTGTTTAAACCTTCACAGAGTTGGACTAAAAAGTAAGTTAAACCTTGATATTATATATCGAGCAGGTGTTTTCAGAAGCTCTGGATCAAACCAGCACAACATTCAGGAGGAAGTTTTGACATGAATGGTTCTCTTGAGGTCATTCCACAGTATCTTCATGAGGTTGAGGTCTTGGCTCCAGAAGGCAGATTTTCTTTTATTGAGGACGTTCTGTGGTCAACTTTGATGCTTAGGATCATTTACCTGCTGCATCGCTCAACTTCTACTGAGCTTCAGATGGGAGACATCAACCCCAATGTTATCCTGCAGGATACTCTGGTGAACTTGGTGTGACTTGTGTAACCATTAGGGAGAATCCAATACAAAAATCTTTTATTCTCTCATGCATAAAACAGATCAGCAGAAACACCCTCTGAGTGTGGAACAGCTCATCCTTCCTTTAAATGAGCCATTTGGCCTCATTTATATTCTCTATTCCTGATTGGCTTGTACCACTCCCAAGACCAGAGGTACCTCTCATCTCAGTACAAAAATAAATCCTAAAATCTTACTAAACCTACATATATTCACACACAACAGGCAGTCTGACTTACAGTCAAATTCAGCAAATGTTTATAAAATTACTGTAACCACCTTCCACACTTTAAATCAAAGACAACCACTTCCACCCCCACCCACATCGATCCAATGGCCTCTCCTGGAACCTTTTAAATAGCCTCCCGATCTCTGGGGAAGTATTTGCCTGAGCACCCCTGGAGAGAGACACTAGCTAGGTGAGTACTCAGTATTTTCCCTTAAACACATCTTGCAAACATCATCTTAAACCATTAAGTTCAATGCTTCTCCTTTATATGATGTGAAAGACAAAACCAGCATAATGAAGTGGTTCAAACAAAGATAATTTATGTGCAATGTTTTAAGTGCAAAGTGTGAAATAAAGTGCAGTTGTGCTTAACCCATTATTTAAAGTGCTGTACAGTGAGGAAAGTGTTGCTTCGTTACACTTGGGTTTTAATTTGCTCCTTAATGACTGCGTCAGGCCTTAAGGCAGCAAAGCAACGCCAAATCATCATGCTCCCTCCACCGAACTTCATTTGATGTTACTGTTGCTTTTGGGTTCTTCTGTACCGAACTAAGGCAGCATCTGCCATCTGATGAGCAGCAAACTTAAAATATTTGTATTTTATCAGTGAAAGTAGGTTCAAACCACACCACCAAACCCATTTCATTAATTGGATTCCAAATGTGCAAACTGTTAATGCGAATTTGTCTTCAGGTTCTCTTTCTTTTTCCTCTCATTGTGAACACTTTCATAGGTTCTATGAAGATACCTTGGAAATATAAATCATCTTAGGCAGAATGCTTTTATCTGTCATTGTGACTTAAATCCAGATCAGTTTACATTTTATGGCAAATTTATGTAGAAACCTACTTTCTCCAAGCGTTTTGCGTGCTTCTTCTTATTGTGTAACTTGGGCTTCTCTCGCTCTTAAAGTTTTTGGTCTGAATCTTCAAACCTTTCAGCTCAACTGGAAACAAATGCTGAAGTCCAACAGAATAGAAAATGTCATAATGTCCACATCCAAATGTATCTGGATGGTTCAGTGTTGCAGGAGTTTACAGCAGGAGGCTGTTGTCAGTTGAAACATTGGTTGGAGTATTGGCAGAGATGAGGAATAAGAGAATTCCTGAAATATGGCTTGATGATATAAAAAGTCTGCAACCACAACTACTTCACTCAGTTTTGGGAGAGGATGAGGGAGGACAGCCAATGAGTATTGAGTTTGAAGATAAAGCTGCTGGTTGTAGTAACATGATAATAAGAATCATCAGGAAATCTGCTCATCAGTGTCTCCTCCCCCCTTCATCTCCACATAAAACTGGAAACTCATCTGATTCCAGATGCACGCCCATCTACAGACCAGTTTCTGTCAGCGATGGGGAGGCATCTCACACGTAAATGATGACAGCAACTCAGTTCAGTTGCATAACCTCAGAGCTTCATCAAACCTGAACCGGATCAGATATCTGAAATTTCATCAACAGTCTGAACCACGGTTCAGTCTTTCAGGTTCGCTCACATGCTGCAACTACCAACATACTGACACTCCGTGTCTTGTTGAATCCTTTTCAACTTTCCCAGACAGATTTGTATCTGAGGCAGCATCGTCTCCTGTTAAAAATCTTTCTGATGGTTGTGTTGCTTCTAAAAATCACTGTGTTCAATCAGACAACACTGTCACCGAGGATCTTTTTTTTTTGTAATGATGAGAGGTATCTGCACATACCCTGACCTAGTTTGGCTGTGCACCAAATTAACAGATACTAAGACACAAGAAAATAAAAAAAAAAAACACTGATACTTGATTTCTCTGATGGCTTTTGATGCGAGCGTTGAAAGATACAGATTTTTTTTCAATGTTAAATCAAAGCATGTGTCATAATTGCAAATCATACCATTTTTTTTTTTTTAACATATTTTCTGCTTTTCTAAATCAAATTAGGCCACGTGCTAAAGCCAAAACAACTGGATATTCTGTTAGAGAAAGAAGCGAAGGAAAGCTTTGCCCCATTTAAAAGAGGATTGTAATATCGTAGCAAGAGAACATTAAGTTGTTTGACAGTCGCTGTAAAAATAAGAAGAAGAGACTGGAACTGGCTTCTGAAATACCAGAGAGCACATTATGGTTTATGGTAATTAGCAAAAATGATTAGACAGACCTAAAAACAAAACAGAGTTGACTGAACATGTGGTTTGGTTTGTTTGAGGCTGACAGGACATTTGTGTTTGTGTCAGAAACGGTTGCAATGATCATTTCTCATCCGTTTTCAGTCGCTAACCACAAACGCGCACATACACAGTGACCCCTGCGAGTTCGTCCACTCCCACTTGTTTTCTCCCTCTGCTCTCTTTATTCTGACCACGTTAGACCAGGACCTTGTCGCTGACCCTCCAAAGAGAGATTGATTACAGGAAAAGAGGAGAGTTTTGTTTGCCTTCTCTTTCTGTGTCTCAGTTTTCTAGGTTTAACCCTCCTCCTCCGTCACTATCTCTTGGCT